>OY757030.1:0-1250000 GCA_963582015.1 Xanthorhoe designata
TAACAAGATTTATTTTTATTTATGATTTATTTGTATTCATTCATTATCGTTTTCATTTCTTGTTTTAATCCTTAAAGAGATCGAACACTGAAACCGAAGCACGAGGGTAGAAGAGAAAATAACAAAAGAAACCGAAGTGTTGTGTTAAATAAAAAAAGTCTCTGTTCGAATACAGCCGATAAAGTATGTTTTTAGGTAATTTCATGATTTTAACTATTCTTTTATCTGTGTTTTAACTCAATTTTTATAAATTTTGTATTAGGTCCCTAATAATTCTAAGGGTGCGAAATGATCAATGCTGTGACGACGCAGACACAAGTTTGTCGAGTCCATTTTTTCTTATACCTTACATTTTAAGACATAATTATAACTACCACACATTTGTGATAAATATGTAAAACACAAATATCACCTAATATTAATGAGTAGTACTTGGGTCACTTACCGAGGTTAATCTTCTTACCCTCGTTATCACGTTCCGGCTGCATGTAAAGATTTACTACAGCCGCAGTACCTCCACGCATTCTGCAGCGTAGCTACTAATCCTGGCGGGACAGTCCCGCTATAAATCATTTTTTTTATGAAAAATTGAGAAAGCAAACTTAAACAAACTAGTAAAACATTGGCATGAACTAATTTAATTAATCATTGAAGTTAAGCAACGTTCTGAGCGGTCACAACTTGGATGGGTGACCGCAAGTGGCATTATCAGCTGAGCGCTTCCGGAGTTCGGAGTCGAAGGGCACGTTAAATTGTCGGTCCCGGCTTTTAAAAAAATCAATGGCAGGGCCCCGCCATTGATTTGTCGCGGGGCTCAAAAAGTTATAAGTAAGTAAATCGATTTACCCGAAACAATCTGGCTAAGTACTTGGGTAGGTAGTAAGTTGTTATTCGGTAAGTAAGTATGTACTACATACCTGCTGAGCTCGCCTGATCACAGACTGATGTAGAGTATGCGATCCAGGAATGTGATGTGACACGGATTTTCCTTTCTGCCGTATCACACTCCCAACCAAAGCCCCTTTGACAAACCCACCCATCCAGTGGAGTCAAGTCAGGGGACCAAGAAGGTCATGCCAAGGTCTAAGGTCTCTCTGATAAGCAGCCGTGATGATGTTTGCATTAGACGCGCGTAATTGGTTTGGGTAGGTAGGTAGGTACCTTTCACGATAAAATGCGCAAGGCCCTTGATGCGTTTCCAAAAGTTTCACTATTATTGTACATAAAGCATTTGTCCATACCTACTACCTCGCACTACAAATTTAAATAAACAAACACTGAATATCACTGTTCTATCAAAGGTAGAACACCGTACAAGTAGGTACCTACAGTAGTACATAAAACTTGATCTATTCTAAAAATAACTTTGAACTAACACTTCAATAAAAATCGCACATACCTACTAGAAACCGAACTAGTTTAGGTAGGTACCTACTCAACAATAACTAGATACGTTATCCAAATAATTAAACTATCACTAGAAATAATAAAAAGAAAGTACAAAACAACTCTTTTGCGAAACATGCAATTTGTGTAGGTATGCACCGCGCCGCGCAAGTGTTCAGTACGAATATTGAACACCAACTAAAAAGGTAAAAATAATTTAAACAGCATATCGCTGATTAAATTCTAAAGGGCCATAAATCTGAAATCGTCAAAATCGTTTTTATTGCAGAAAAGTGATTTAACATAGTAGTTTTATCATTGAGAAAAAGACAGGATTTCTATTTGCACTACAAATGACATTAATACACAAGTGGCAGTTTGGAATTTTGGCACTTTCGACGCCAACTTCAGAGCAAAACAGCCATTTTATCATTTGTGCTTTGATCGTCGGCGTAATCGCACGTCACTTATGTTCTAAAGTGCCATATTCCACAAAATCAACCGAGTTTAAGCAATTATTTTTGTGCAAAAGTGCCACATTGAGGAATATGACTGTATAGAATTAAAAATTTACGTAAGTACTAGATTTTTTTTATGTGGAAAGGTGCCATAATTTGAAATACGACTGTTTTGATTATAAAATGCACGTCATTGCATATTATTTTTTAGAGGAAAGCAGCCGTATTTGTAAATATGACTGCTTTGAATTTAAAATTTACAAAAATATTAGTAAATACGTCTGTTTTGCACCTAAGATGTGCTGCATTACATACATTTTTTATAATTCAAAAATGAAATTTTTGTTCAGAATGTTATTTTACTAGAAATAAAAACATGAAAAATTAAATTATTTGAGCAAGGTTACATTAATTATTATTTACTCAGTTATCATTGAACTTGTTTTCTTTTTGTGATTGTTGATTATTTTTAATTTACAGAATGAACAGCAGAACAAACAGCATCTGGAACATGTTTTCACTCAGGATCAACAATCAACCAACAAGATTTTACCAATATCGAGAACCATTATTATTTATTCCATTCCAGAAGCTTGAAGGCGTCTTCCAATGTAGCAGTAAACAGTTTCGGAGATTTAACATCTTCCTGTCTTACACTTCTATTCAAGTTTGAAAAGAATTTGTTTCTGCACCTACTTCGACCGACATAGTGGCTTTCTTAAGTATAAATACTTCAACACTTTAATGTAGGTACCGATGGTCAATACGTCATCGCTGGAGGGGCTCTAGTACGCTCATGTTTTGTTTCGACCAAATCAAAGGCTTTCTCATTGTCCACAAACGCTAGACATAGTAGCAAGTTATACTTTTCGGTCTTTTGTAAGACTTGCCGCAGCGTAAGTATGTGGTCTATGGCTTTTTTGGAACCCGGCTTGTTTGGGAGGCTGAAAGTGATCAAGCCTGCCCTGCGCTCAATGATTTCGTACAGACTGATGTCCGGGATATTTCGGTATAGTGACGGGTCAGTTTGGCACTTAGGTAAAGACCACTAAGGCTGTTTCCAGAGAGGCTAAAAAGCCTCTCTGGAAACAGCCTTAGTGACCGCATCGTAGAGCTATCCATGGACATTTTCGACTTCCTTTAGCACATCAAAACATGCTTAATGATAAATAACTTGTCTATCATGAAAAAGTAAAATAATGGAGCTAATTTCAATATTTTAAAAATCAACTTATAAGTTGATCGCATCGTTTAACATTATTTCGTACAGGATGGTTCATGATTTATGATATTTCATAGCGTAAATGTTATTTTATTAATAAAACTCAAACTAGGACATTAGTTATATTGTTAATCTTAGTTTAAAGATAATTATTTTGAGTATTTAAGGTTTTTGAAGAATTTATTTGTTTTATTAGCTCAAAGAAAGTGTACTCCCGTTGATTTTTTTAGCACAAAGGTGTGGTTTTATGTTGTTTATTAGGTTATTTTGTTTTTTTAGGTACTGATATTGTATTAAAATAGTTTTACTGTTTTAAAATCATTTTAAAACGTTGTTATAGGAAAAAAATATTAATAAAACAGTGATTTTTGTATGATATATGGCCTTTCATTGATAACTTTCGGTAACATCCGGGTAGATTTTTATATTCAAAAGGGACATATATGCTTTTTTTCAGTTCTGTATAGTAGTTAGAGAAAAATTGGTTGAATTCATCGACGCAGATTTAACTAACGCACGAAATCATAGTAAATTCATTAATAATTAAAAAAGATTTTTTTCAAAAATGAAAAAAAACTGTTTTGTAAACTTTGAATGGCTCTCCTGAAAAAAGTGAGATTTGGATTTGTGGCTGTTTAGAATTTAACCAGCGATATTAGCTCTAAAATTCTACAAATAAACTCTTTGAAAAAAGCCGAAAAGGACGCGCTGGCCGGCGCTACCCGGTCCGTCATCTATTCATATTTTCTTTTGACAAATGCCGCCGCATGTGCATGCGCAGCCAAGCCAAGTGACGAACGAAACGCTTCGTTTCTATTAAACTTCTATCATCGCTATTTTATTTTATTTGTTTGTTCTTGGTTCTGATTGCTCGAGATTTCGTTATCGACATTTTCTTTTCATTTGTAGAAACGAAACTTGACTATTCGCATTCAACTCTCAACAAAGTCAACGGAACGGCAATATTGCTCTCTCGCTCGCACTTAGGAGAACGACTTGATCCTTTTGTGCATAGTCGATTATGAACTACTTATCGATACATTCTTATATTATAGGAACCTCGCAACCACACTAGGGGGGCTCTCGCTCGCCCAACTAAACTAAGTAACTAATGTTAGAATAATTTATGACCGAGTTTGCTTGCAGTTTTTTGTATTAAGTACCTACCTACCTACTAAGTACTCTGTGGTTTGCAGCGAAAGTTTTTAGCGCGATTTTATTTTATTAAGGTCGTTGATGCCTATTATTGTAGGTAGCTATTACGTAAAATGAAACAACTCCAACCGATCAAATCTTTGTTTATTGTAGGTACCTACTAAAGTAAGTTCGTATGAGCAAGTGGCCAACTCTGGTGACGGTACCTACTTACATACTACTATTGTTTATTCCGTGATGCAGTTGGCATTGGCATATCGGCCGGCTAGACGCAGAAGGTTGCGGGTTTGATGATTGTTTGTATGTTTGACTATGTAAATTATGGCTTGTAAGTAGTAGGTACTTAATCAGGCAAAAAAGTTTTTAATTCGATTCCCGCCGCGGGACGGGTGGGGGACTTTAGAAAAGTTGCGGGTTCGATTCCCGATGCAATAAAATGTTAAAAAAACTCCGTCACCAGAGTTGGCCACTTGCTTATAAGAATGAATGAACGAACCTAGCTAAATTTTTAGTAACGGCGCTCCAGGTTGGTTGGTGGTTAGATAGGTAGGTATACCTACCTACTTACTCTTGCCTACTGCTAAGTAAATAAGATTATTAAATGTTTAGTAGGTAGGACCCGGCCGCCAATTAAATTATTTGTAGACAAAGTGCCAGCTAGGTACCTACCTACCTACCTAGTTTTGATTTCCTATGGCTACGTTAACTATTTACCTATAAGAAATCCCCGACGCAAAAATCAAGGGACTACAGACATGTTATAAGTTTAATGTTATTTTTGTTTTTTTAGTGTTTAGGTATTATGTACAAGCTTAATTTAACTTGTTAGCTGTACCTACCGTGTTAGTAGGTAGGTTAGGTAGGTACCTACGTACGTACATTTCTATTGCCAGATTAAGCTGAAATTTGGCACACCTAAAGATTATCAGCAACAATGCAAAATTATGGTAACAGGGTCTGATGATGGTATCAGGAGCTGTTTAAAGGAAATCTTCATTAGATAATCCGATTTAGTCGAAATTCGGAATATCTGTCAATTTCCAACTAGGTACAATTAAAAAATATGGTGACATCAAGCTTGTCTGATGATGGAGTCAGGAGCTGTTCAACAGAACTCCTCAGTAAATAGAGCGATTCAATTGAAATTTAACGAATCTGTCAAGATCCGGCTACAATGTAATAATATGGGGATAGCGAACTAATCAGATAATGGAATCAAGATGATTCCATCGGTGAATAAAAGTAGAATATTCGTGATTAGGCTCATTTGAATCAGTATACCTTTGTTGTATTGTATTGCACAACATTTAGGTAATTTAGTAAGTACCTAAGTTGTTTTGTGTGTGACTAAATCGAGAGTTCTTATAGCTGTGTTTCAAGAAAATTTGCTCAGCTGTTTGACAATCATCAGCTTTTTCCTAGATGATGAAAGGATATTTTGGGGGTGTTTCATTAAATTTGTAATTTAATTGTTATTGACTATGTATATACCTACCTACAATTATAAATCTCGTGATGCGACCGCGCGATGAGACGGGCGGCTGCGGAAGTATTCCCTCTCGCTCGCACGCTCGAACGATGACCGCGGGCGAGAACAGCTGTTAGCTGCCGTACGAGCGTAAAAATGCTAGGGTTTTCGTTGCTGTTTCTTTAATTTACTTGTTTATTTCGTTTATTTAATGATCTAATTAGGTGGATATGGTCTTATTATGTTGTACGATGTGTATGTAACTAGAAAAAAATAGAAAAGAGCTAGGGTAAAAAAAAAAAAAACTTTTTTTTTTCGCTAAATATGTTCAGTACTATGGTCTGATTGCAACCCATCAGTTTTCGGTAGTAGTCTTTTTACACCGTGTATAATTACAAATTGTAATTTACAATGTAGCTCAACTGATGTTCGTCAGTCGGTTTATTGATTTTGGATATAAATACCTACTCGGTGTCGGGTAGAAAAAACATTCATTCTTTCGTGTGGTTTTCACTTGGTGAATTACTAAAGTGTTCTCTAAATAAACTACGGACTTTCTATTTGAAAATTGGAATAATCTATCATTTGCAGTTTTAACTTTTATATTCAAAAGCTATTCAAAGAAGAGAGAGACAGACAAGTAAAAGTTGTAGTATTAAGTAGGTAGGTATAGTTATATGGATATGGCCGGCGGCATTCGGTGGTAAATTTTGTTGGACACAGTAGGTACCTAGGTAATCACAGAACATTTTACCTACTCTAAAGAGGACTGAATAATCGCTCCGCTCGTAGGTCCTTGACATAGTAGGTACCTATCTACTAAGTGTCGTCGACTGGCAAATACTCCCCAATCACCTTGACATAGGTAGGTACCTACTCTAAAGCCTTGTAGGTATCATTTAATGTTGTCTTTTTGTTTTATTTTCCGAAACTTGTGTTTTAGCGAATGTTAATGTGTAATAATGGTGGATTAGTGTTCGTGAACGTACTTAATAGTGGGAAAATGAAACAAAACTGGTTAGCATTGCATTTCGAGTTCTCACAAAAGGTCCGTGTGATGCTTCAGTAAAGACCCACATATTTACTGAGGCACAAGGGAATCATCATAATCATAATCATAATCATCATAATCATTTATTGTTTGTGAATCATGAATAGGTACATATACAGTCAGATGTTAGGACATTATTTGTTTCAGATTCTGCTACTTGAGCATAGGGTCAGGTGTCCAACGTTGAAACAGTGGTACACAGTGAAACTTTGCGAAATTTCTGAAATGTGACGTTACCAGATCTTGCAGTTTATCGCATAAGGAGCCCCCCTCGAACCTCATGCTATATCCCAGTTTGCGTAGATGGCGCGCGAAAGAAGATTTTTTGCGGAGCTTTTTTCAATTTTTTTACAAAAAAGTACGAATTTTCTGCTTTCTTTCAAGATTTTACATTTAGTTATGCTAGCATATCTCATATTTCTCAGGATTACCTAACATCGGACATATTTCATAGATTAACGTGGACTATAACATTTTAATAAAGTGATGCAATGTAGTAAAAATAAAATAAGATAACTAAAGATACCCTTGGTAGTCAACAATGAAACAAATGCACAGTGGACACAGTGAAACAGTATTTTATATAGTAACCTACTAGGTTACTATTAGAGTCTAATTAACTAGTACCTTATGGATACCATACTATTCTTATGTTGTTATTTTGTTGTAATGAAGTATTATTTTTAGAATTCTTATAAAAAAAAATATAATAACTAATGATTTTCATTATGTAAAGAATTTTTTTTTGCACATAACTAATTTCTTTGGTCATTTACCTATTTTATGTAATTTGGAAAGTCTGATAGCGTATTAACTTTGAATAACACCTTTTTTTATTAAATACAAGCAATTTTTGATATTAATTTAACAATGATGGAAACATCCGGTACAAATTAATACGTTTCATTGTTTAATTTATGGTGTTTCATTGTGTACACGGTCGTGTACACAGTGAAACATTTCTAATTTTTTTGTTTTTATTTTTTTATGGCCTGTGTATACATAAATTGAAAAAACTATAAATGACATCCAATACTCAAATAAATAACCTGTATACCTGTAAAAAACTAGATTCATATCGGTAGAAACGAAAGATCTATGAGACTTTGAATTTTTGGTGTTTCAACGTTGGACACCTGACCCTACAAACATTTTTACAATTTATTTGTCAATTACCTATAGGGAAGTGGGGCACATTGATACACAAAAGTTTAAAGTTCCATAAAATGTGTTTAAACATAATATTTGAATTAATTTTGCATTATACGTTTAGCTATATATTTTAAGATTATAATGTCATAGTTTAAAATTATTTAAGTTATCAAAGAAAATAATTATTTGAATTTTAGTAAAAAATGGCTTTTGTATCAATCTGCCCCACTAGCGGGGTACTTTGATACACCACATGGGGCACTTTCATACAGGGTGAAAAATCTATGAAAATGGTCAAATTAAAGCACTTTTACATTGATTCAACTTGTTTGCTGTGATGAGATGATAATCAGCATTATATAAGTTACTTTATGTAATTTATATAACAAATCTTAATCACAGTCAGTCTCAAACAATCTGGAAAGACAAAAATTTAAAAACCTAGTACTTTTTTTTTTCTTTGTTCTCAAGTATAACACCTCATAGTCAGTCAAGTTGTATTTAGAAATGACTTTGGCCGCATAGTGGAGCACTGATCTCTTTTTTTTTAATTTAATTAGAGGAAACCCTCAACATTTATATTTACTTATACCTTAGTATAGAAACGGGGCACAATGATACGCATCAATGTGCCCCGCACTTTGCTGCATCAAAGTGCCGCAAATGACATTTTTCTAGATTCAAATTATCATATTAAAACTAAGTTTGATTTTAAGTAAAATTAGCATAAATCATAATAATTGATAGTTTAACTTCCCTTTGGTATATAAAGATCCTCGTTATATGTTATCGAAGAGTGTCGAAACACTTTCACATATTACGCCAGAATTTACCTATGAGTGCTCAAAACACGTCTCGATATGCCCAAGGCCGCCCGTTTACAGACGGTCGGTGCGGTTACAATGGATGCGTTTGGAAGTATTTCCAAACGTATTTGAAATGGTGGCACTCAAATCCATTCACTCAATTATTAGATAAGGCTAGTGAATCAATGTGCCCCTTGTATCAATGCACCCCACCTCCCCCTACCTACTTATAATTAAATCAAAACAATTCCATGCAATATAATTTTGAATACTTAAATTAAACTAAACAAATTTTAACAAAAAAATAAATTCATAATAATAAGTAAAATGTAAAACCTGTTCGAAATTTAAAATAATTAAAAAAATAAATAAAATTCAAAACATTAAGTAAGTACCTATCAATGAAATACGTAGTCCAAATCAGAATAATATTAAAATTTAATTTGATTAATAAAATGTCAACAAATAAATAAGTCACACTTGATCCAATAAAAAATCGTCAATATAATAAAATGCTTTTCCGGCCAAGTGATCATTCAGTCTGTCTTTAAATTGGTTTATGGGCAGCTCACGAATGAACGCAGGAACCTTATTAAAAATTGTTGGAGCCATGCAAAATATACTTTTACGTAAAAGCTTTGTTTTGCATGGAACCATGCGTAATTTACCCTCTAAGCGGCTGCCACAGGGAAATGTTTTAAACAAATTGAGGTTGTTTTTGACAAAGACAGCGACTTCAAAAATATACCTACATAGCTGGTAATGTAAGTAATTTTAGTTTAATAAAACTATCTTTACATGAGTCACGCTTTCGCAATCTACAAATAGCTCTTACGCACTGTTTTTGGGCTTTAAAAACTTTGAGATAGTCCGTTGAGTTACCCCAGAATATAACTCCATACCGTAGCACAGATGATACATAACCGTGGTAAGCTGTTAGTAAAGTGGACTGGTTTGATACCTTACTTAGCTTAAACAGAGCATATGAAAATTGTTTTAACCTCTTACATACGATGTCAACATGAATTTTCCAATTTAATTTATTGTCAATGGTTAGCCCTAAAAATTTTGTCGAGTCAACTTCTACTATATCCGTGCCAAAACAATGTAAACCAATGTCAAGATTAATGTTATGTCGTTGTTTAAAGTTCATAAGATACGTTTTAGTCAGATTAATATTTAAATTATTTGAAGTGAGCCAATTGATAATAGATGTCAAAGTAAAATTAATGTCCAATTTGAAGTTATGTGATTTGTCATTGATAAATAATACAGTGCTATCATCAGCAAATAATGTCATAGAATGATTAGTCACATGGGGGAAGTCATTGATGTAAATTAAAAATAAGAGTGGCCCTAAAACACTTCCTTGAGGAACACCGTGAGAGACCAGTCTGGCACAAGACTTATAAGTGGTATCGGTATGTGTTTTATGACATATTTTATTAATGTGAGTCATTTGATATCTATTACTAAGGTAAGATTCTATAAGAGCATTGGCACTACCTCGGACACCATAGGTACATGTTAAGCTTATAAAGAAGTGTACTATGATTGACGTGATCAAATGCTTTTGACATGTCCATATATAGCGCCATAACGGTTTTATTTTTGTCCCTGTTTGTAATTATTTGTTGTAAGAAGTCATAAATAGCTTTATTTATAGATTGGCCCTGTCTAAACCCATACTGAGAGTTACTTAGAATTTGATTGTTTTCAAAATAGCTATATAATTTCTTATATATGACCTTTTCAAATATTTTAGAAAATACTGGGATAAGAGCTATCGGGCGGTAATTTACAACTTCCTCTCGTGATCCTTTTTTGTGTAATGGCTTTATAATTGTAAGCTTAAGAGAGTTTGGAAAGATACCACGTTCCATGCTACTATTTGGAATGGGTGGGATATGTATGTATCATAGTATATAATTTGTATTTGTGTAAATTTATCTCTTATGTTGAAATTATAATAGGACATGATAGTGGCTAAATGCACAAGCCGTGCGAGGCCATAAAAAAAAAGACTTTGACAATCTAGTCAGTCTGTCATGTATAGTGTTCTGTGTCTGTCTGTGGTCAAAGAGAATATAAACACTACGTTTATCTGTGGTCATGTCTGACTGATGTGATGTTAGTTTCAGATAAACAATAGTACTACTCTGTGGATGTTGGCTAGCAAAGATCAAAAGATGTCAGTCATTTGTAAAGAAAAAATAGAGAAAAAATAATAAAATAGAAATGAAAGTTGTGCTGAACTGAATGAAATAAAATTCTGACTGTGTTGTGTTCTGTGTTTTGAGTTTGTGCAATCATTGTTCAATCAATTCGTAATTAAAACTAAATAAGTTACTGTTCCTTGTCATAATACTAAATAAAGTGCATTGACATTTTCAATAATCTAACGTGATCTCGCTTTCTTGCTGCTGGCTAAGATTGCCGAGGCATAGTTTCTGTGTGTTTTGGATTAATTGGTTTGTCTAAAATTACTTAGATAAATCACATCACGATGGGAATTTTTGGTAATTCCTCACCATTTGATCAAGATGTTGGTGAGTTTATCCATTGCAAATGAAATAGTTACAAACCTCCAATACTCTGTATTGTTTGTACCTACCACCAGTCCAAGATGCACTATAGTCTTTCCAATCGTTTATTTAACTTTTGACAGATCATGCACATAAAGTTTTATAATAATTTTTGATACAATGTACTACAGGGAATACTGTACTGTCATGGACGGGATCCGCCCACTTAGAGATGTTTCATTCGTAATTAATGACAACTGGTTTTGAAATAAATCGATTATCGATTATATTAAAACATACAATAAAATTATTGTGATTATTTTTATATCAAATCACGTAAAAACCTTTATTATTTTGCATTAAAATGCCCTAAATGTCTCTGTTGTAATGCATAAATAATTTGCGTAATGAAAACAGTTCCATGGGATCGAATTTATTCGCTGAAAATTAATGAATCTAAAATAATCGTTTAGACTTACTGTAGTTGGTTCAAATAAAAAACATGTGAATGAACTGCGGTACCTACTTGTAATGAAAAGGTGCAAAATGTTGATATTCATAGTAAATAATGAGTGTGTTAAATCGATTAAAACTTCTTCATGAATAAAATCGATCGATAAAATAAATCGAATCGGTAACGGGTCAGGGTATCACTATTTGAGTCAGTATTACAGCTGTCAAAAGTTAAATAAACGGTTGGAACGAGTATAGTGTTACTCAAAGATAATAACAACTAGTGTTAATCAAAGCTAATATTGCACTGTATATAATATGCATCACAATTTTTAATATTGTAAGTACCTACATTGGTAATTGGCAAACTGTACAGACAGAGCAGGTAATTGTACTGTACAAACAGAAAACAAGCCTACCATCTTTTACAGTAGGTATATATTTTAAGAAATGATAATAAAAAAATATCCTACTCTACAGGGTTATTCATTATTAGCTACAAAAAATAACAGGGCCTAATTCTTGGGTCGTGAATATTTGTTTGGCCGAATCAATTTAATTCCTAAACCGATATAAATTTTTGTATCAAAATTTTTGTTTTTATTAATTTCTTTACGACATATTGCATAATGATTGCCACGGAAAACAAGACGATGACCTATCGTCCAGCCCTACACTTTTGCCTAGGTCCCGCCCACAATGACCATCTTGGATAACACCAATCCTGCCTACATGTCATTGACCTTAGTGATTTTTCTAATTTAAAGTTTAGACTTTCCATCACACTTTAATCAGGCTTTGGACTGACAAAAAAGCGTTGACTAGTTACTTACCTATTAATTACCTACTTACATACCAGTCTACCTAGGTAGTTATTTTGCATACTTTGTAACTTAGTTTGCAATCATATCATTTTATTATTATCATTTGATTACCTGTCACTAAGTAATAAAATAATTTGGTTAGGTAGGTAGGTGCGTAGTAGGCAGATACGTAGGTAACTAATAACGACTTACATCTTGGCGTGTTTAAAAGTCAGTTCATTGATATTTACACGGATATTTACAACACAGTTACTGATTTACCTATTTACAATAATTGTTCTACATGTCCACCTTGCTCTCGAATGCAAAGACGAGCTCTGCGAAAACACTGTTCACGCACTCGAACCATCGTGTCTCTTTCACCTCTCATAATGTCGAATGCGTTCACAATTCGCGTTTTTAGTTCGTCGACATTCGATATTGTGTGGCCGTCACTTCCATACACTAAGTCTTTTGCACGACCCCACACATGAAAGTCCAGCGGCGTCAGGTCAGGTGATCGTGCAGGCCATGCGACTGGACCTCCACGCCCGATCCACCGCTCACCGTACACATCTCCAAGGTACTCGCGCACTCTGCGCGCATAGTGGGCGGGTGCCCCGTCATGCTGAAAGAGCATCTGCCGGCGCGCTCCCAATGGCACCTCCTGGAGCATACACTGCAGGTCTCCTTGGAGAAACTCCAAATAGGTAGCTCCGTTTAGGCGATCCAGGAAATAGGGCCCCAGCAAATGCTCGCCCAGCATCCCTCCCCACACGTTCACACTCAATCGGTGTTGAAAATGACTCGGCCGCACTGCGTGAGGATTTGTCCCGGCCCAGTAGTGGGAATTGTGGTGATTAAACATTCCCACTCGCGTGAATGTACTCTCGTCCGTCCACAGAATGTTCACAGACCGCCTCTGTCGCACCAACCACTCACAAAACACTAGTCTAGCTGAGAAGTCAGCGGGAAGGAGTTCCTGTACCGGTAACGGGTGATACGGGTACTGGCCCTCGTCGTTCTGGACGCGCCACGCGAAGGACTGACTGACGTCAAGGGCTCGAGACGCGTCTGTCGTGCTCGCTTGGGGGTTCTCCTGGAAGAACTCCATGACGTCTTCCTCGAAGCTTGGCGAAAAGAGGGGAGGCCTGCCTGCATCACCACGCGGCCGGAACTCTCCACTCTCTCGATGACGCTGCACAGCCCCAAGGATGGTCCGGATATTGGGGCTCCTGCCATGCCGTTCATGAAAGAGGTTCCGTGCTCTTACGAGCACCTCACCACTTTCTCGGTAACAAAGCACCATCTCAAGATACTCTTGATTAGAGTACCGATAATTCGGCATCGCGGTACGTTGTAGTGAAATTTGTCCCTGTTTATCTTTTCACTAACACGCGGCGACTGACCGCAGTGTCGCTCGCGACGCGCGGGCGCGGATCAAAGGTCAACCCTACAGCCAATCATAGCGCAGCGGCTTTTGCGCTCAAAGACGCCGACATATGGCGGCGCCGAATCAATCGACAAATCGATGACACCGCCCCTGTTTGATTGACAAGCGGCTCGCCTTTGATTTGAAATGGACTTTTAGATGTAACAACGCGCCAATGATTTGATAGGATAATCTTTATCGATTTTCTCGGGATTTTCATAACAAAACTTAAAAAAATCATTTCATAAATATTTTTTATTTTATTTGTTGAACCTAATTCCTGAATATTTGTAGCTAATAATGAATAACCCTGTATATAGGTCATTTATGTACTGCTAGCATTAGAAAATTAAAAAAACTAAGTAAGTACCTAGGCAGATTAAGTTTTACTTTCCATGGAGAAATAATCTTCTTTGTGTTGAAAGTGTTTCTAGCTCTGATTCAAATTATCTGACTCAATTCAATGACTCATAGAAAAATTGATGAAATGTTACAATCAAGAATAGTAACATGAATGTATATTATTAGAAAAATTCCAGATCAGGTGTATGTGCTTACTTACTTACTTATTATAGGTACTATATAAACTTATTTTATTATAAATTCTTATGAGGCAACAGTCATAACTTACTAATTACTTAAAATGAATGCATATTTATGCACATTTAAATATTAACTGATCATAAGTAACTCTTTTACTAAATTTTGGGGAGGTTTAGGTATGTGTTTGGGAGGCTCATGACATCGTAGCTGCTAAACAAATCAACTGATTTGAATTTATGTTATATTCAAAAGGACTGGAAACAGACCAGCCATTTACAAGTGAATCTCTGAACGCAGAATTTTAGGGACCGCATATAAATCTCAGTAGGCACCTACAATTTATTTCTGTATGACGTCATACTGTTAAATTTGAGTTTTTGACAAATAAGAGTACCTATAGATTTATGTAATACTTTAAATATTTAACAGTTTATCTGTGTCGTAGAAATATTTCAGTACTATCTATCGATACTGGGGTATATCATGTGGGTCAAACGGCAGGGCACGAACCGTCAGATCACAGCTCAGGGTCTGGATCGCGACAAGTTCGCGAGCCGCGCGCCACACCCACCGTAAAGATACGCTCGTCTCCGTCCCCAGAGCGCGCCACCAGCGAGAACAGCACGTCCGAGGAGTGGGGACTGATCATGGAGATCTGCGACCGGGCGGGCGCGTCCGCCGCGGCCGGACGTGACGCACTGCGCGCCGTGCTGCGGCGTCTCGCACATCCGGACCCGCACGTGCAGGTGCACGCCGCCACGCTGCTGGACGCGCTCGTCGCCAACGCGGGCCGCGCCTTCCGCCTCGAGGTGGCCTCGCGCGACTTCGAGCACGAGTTCCGGAGGCTGCTGGCGCGCGCTCAGCCGCCCGTGCGAGCTCGTCTGCGCGCGCTGCTGCGCAAGTGGGCCGAGGGGGACTTCCGCAACGATCCACAGCTCGACCTCATCCCCTCGCTTCACGCCAAGCTGGGCGACGGCCCCCGCGCGCCCTCCCCCCCGCCCCCCCACGCCGCCGCCGCCGCCGCGCCGCACGAGGCCGAGCAGGACGACCTGGCGCGTGCCATCGCTCTCTCCCTCAGCGAGGTCTCCCCCTCCCCCGCCGCCGCTGCCCCCGCCCCCGCCCCCGCCCCCGAGCCGCTGTACCCGCGGGTGGAGCGCGCCGAGCCGGAGCGCCGCGTGCGCGCGCTCTACGACTTCGAGGCGGCCGAGGACAATGAGCTGACCTTCGTGGCCGGAGAGATCGGTGCGTTACTCTTTCTTTATTTCGGATCTCCATTTACATCGATCGCACAGGTATAGGATTCCCAAAGGTCGACCGACGTCAAGCCGAGAAATCGGGTGATAGGTCATGACTTAAGAGGGCGCCATATGCAAATTAGTCGTCGAAATCCTTATTTATCTCAGTATATGTGAAAGCTACGTCCTTCATATTTAGGGAAATGATACTTTGAACTTTTATCTTCTATCTTGGTTTTTTAGAAACACGATTGGTAAAAGTTTTCTCGATCATAAATTTTTTTGAAAAATACATGTTTTTCACACAGTTTGCTATTTATCTCAGGAATAGAACGCTATTTTTGTTGGTTTTATGTTTTGACAAATAGCCTAGAAGTATTTATTTAGTTCTGGTTTTTTAATTTTTCGATTGCTTGTTTAATTAACTTGTAATTAAATAAAAACTGTTTTTTCGCTATAAATTATGTTGCGTGTCTATCGTTCTGCGCTTCTCACTCACGAGTAAAAACATTATTCGCTCTCCCGCTCATTCCTCGGCGCTATGGCACACACTTAAAAACTAGTAAGTAATTCGCCCCGAACGAGATCTCGTGCACCGTTAGTTAGTGGTTTATTTTGTTCTTACCTACTTGCTTCGACTACTTACTTGTATAATGACAATATTTATAGTAGCAATTCGGAGTGTCAAAGTCAAAGTGTCAAAGTGTAAATATTGTCAAAAATCATTTTTATTTAATTCATATCTATTTAGAAAAATATTTGATGGTTTTTGTAAAAATATAGTTTTCATGAGGGTGGGATTTCGACTTACATTTTTGTTTTAATATAAAAAAAAAAAGGTTGATGAAAAATGATGATCATCATCGATTCTTTCAAATCGTAGCCTTCGATACGAAATAAACGGTCGTCTCCCTCCGCGTCCGCAGTGCACGTGATCGACTCGAGCGACCCCAACTGGTGGAAGGGGCGCAACTCGCGCGGCGAGGGCCTCTTCCCGGCCAACTTCGTCACGTCCGAGGAGGAGGCGGTCGCGGCGCCGGCGGCAGAGACGCGCGGCGCCAGCCCCGCGCCCGCGCCCGCGCCCGCGCCCGCGCCGCTGCAGCTCGACGAGGCGGAGATGGACGCGGTGCTGTGCGCGCTGCACGAGGCGGACCCGGCGCGCGCCGGCGAGCACGAGGCGGCGCTGGGCGGGCGCGAGGCGCGCGCGCTGGCCATGGGCGCGCTGGTGGACGCGGCGCTGGAGCGCGCGGACACGAGGCACGCGCGTCTCACCCAGCTCTCCGCCGAGCTGGTGGATGCGCTCAATCTCTACCACGAGCTGATGCGTGACCCGCGCCCCCTGCCCCCCCCGCACCACCACCCGCACGCCTTCCGCCCCGCGCACCCCCCCTCGGTGCCCTGAGCGCACCCGTCCCCCCCCTCGCCCCGCCCCGACCCGACTCCGTACCCGAGACCCCATTCTATCTCTGATAACGTTAGCTGGTACCCTATATACAGGTGGATTAACATTTTAAGTCATCGAGGATAGCTACCTTTACCTGTTGTAGTTCGATAGCGTTGTTTTATTTAAAAAAAAAATGAATTTTTAAGCTTATTAATAAAATACGGATAAACAAAAAAAAGTTGATCTTAATCGACTTCTATTTCTCACCTTTTCCCAAAGTAACTTACCAAACCAAATCGTATTATCGTGCTAATCGCGTAGGTACTTACCTACTTCTTTGCATATAAAAATGCTAATATTTTTTTGTTCAAAATAAATTCTTAAAGATTATTTAACTGCATCAAAACTTTCTAACTACAAAAGAAAAGGTAGCTACCCTTAGGGACTTAAAATTTTGCCACTTCCGGGATACTGACGTAAGTTTTTTTAAAGTAAGGGCTACTCGGGCTTAGTCTGAACCCGTGAGAGTTATCGAAAAGTCATGTGTTAGGACTTACGTGCTCGATTTTAATATTAAGTAATAAGTTCTGCATAAAAAGAAATTAAAATTACTTTGATTTTATTCGTTTTAAAAAAAAAAAAAGTATTATGGCGTCTTTGCCTGAAAAATAAATAAAGAAATGTACGAAGACCCGTTGTATTAAGTTTGTTTTAAATGCAAAATTTATGATTTTTAAATCAAGCACGTGAGTCCTAACATGTATTTGCGATAACTCTCATGTTGTCAGACTTACCCCCCTATGGATATTGGTTTAGTAAACCTACTTTAGCTAAAACGGGTATTAAATCTGTTGTTATCTCTTTTCATTGACATAATATGAGTAAATACCTATATTAAATTGACAAATCTTTATGAATAAGAGCATGCCTCAGTAGCCCTCAAAAGAAACTCACCTGTCTGTATACCCGCATAATATTTTATTCAAGCTAAATATAATATTCCATAAGTTTTTATGTTTATTTCCGTTTACTATTGAGAGTGTGAGATGATGGTAACGATCGATCTTGTTGAGCGATTGTTTTTCCAGATAAATTATATTTGACTACTTATAATTTTATCGATAGCATCAAAGACGATTAATATCTAGAAGACAGACAAAGGCCATACACAAAATCGTAACCCTGAAAATGGCCCAAAACGGGAGTTTAAAGTAGGTGGCAGCACCAGATAGCCTGGAAACATGAATTTTATCCTAGAAATTTCAATTACTTTCTAGTTAAAATTATCTACAATTTTTTTTATATTGAATATTGTTCAAAATACAATATTTCATGATAATAGTGGCACTTCGGAGTATCGCAAAAGCTTAACTTAACTAACCAAAAATATTGCCGTCCCTATCATAGCGATGGGAATAAAAAGGATGGCATTCATTTTAGTTAGTTTAGTTTAGCTTTTGCGACACTCCGAATTGCCACTAATATTTCACATAGTTTATTGTTAGTTGCATATGATTATCAATAGATGGCGAGGTGACAGATTGGAAGTTGGCATTAAACAAAGTAAGGTAGCAACAATATTAAATACTTATAAAAAAAAATGTAGGTAATTTTAACTAGAAAAAACATTTATGTTTTAAAGTTTCCATGCTATCTGGTGCTGCCACCTACTCTACTCCTTTTCTTCTTCTTCCTCTTCTTCTTACTCTACTCCTGGTGTACTCCCGTTTTGGGCCATTTTCAGGGTTACGATTTTGTGTATGGCCTTTGTCTGTCTTCTTGATATTAATCGTCTTTGATAGCATGTTTTAATTTAGTGGGATTACCTACTATACCTACAAATGGAGTAAACTGACAGATTCAATGTTGCCGCTTTTGTAGGAAAAAAACATGTTGTGCTAAACTGTTTGATTAGGTATTTCAGGCTTTATTGAGACAATATTATTAGATACAATACATTCCATCTGACAGTTAACTCCATTTGTATACGAGGGCTGCACTAAAAGTATCGGGAATGGAATATTTCCACTGTTCCTGTCATATTAAAATCTTTTTAATTGAAAACTCCTAGGTTTTTCAAATCAAATACCATTTATTTATTTAAAAAAAGAAAATTGGTCTTGTCACAAGATTTTGTCAAACTTGTTTAGTCGTTGAGAAAATGGAATTGACTCGAGAAAATTCAAGAGCGATGATTTATTATGACTTTCGAAGTGGTTTAACACAAAAACAGTGTGTTGACCGGATGATTTCTGCATTTGGTGATGAAGCCCCGTCCAAAACCACAATTTATCGCTGGTTTGCTGAATTTCAACGTGGACGTGTCAAGCTCAGTGATGATCCCCGTCAAGGTCGTCCAAAAACTGCAGTCACCCAAGAAAACGTTGATGCTGTGCGTAAGCTGATTGAGGAAGATCGACATGTGACATACCGCGAAATTCAGGCAACTTTAGACATTGGCATGAGTCAAATACAAATAATCTTGCATAAACAATTAGGTGTAAAAAAGTTGTTTTCCCGATGGATACCGCATTCGCTCTGTGAAGAGCAAAAAGCGGCTCGCGTTACTTGGTGCGTCAGAACTCTCGAAAGATTCCACGCAGGATCCTCAAATGCTGTATACAACATCGTATCAAGTGACGAATCCTGGATATATGCGTACGAACCCGAAACAAAAAACCAGTCACGAGTTTGGGTGTTCGAAAATGAGTTAAGCCAACAAAAATTGTTCGTTCACGGAGTGTTGCAAAAAAAATGGTGGCCACGTTTGTCTCCAAAACCGGCCATGTTACGACTATTCCTCTTGAGGGACAAAGAACAGTTAATGCAGAATGGTATGCTAGCATTTGTTTGCCACAGGTCGTTTCTGAACTCCGTAAAGAGAACTGCAACTGCCGCATCATCCTCCATCACGACAATGCGAGTTCTCACACCGCGCACAGAACAAAAGAGTTTTTAGAGCGAGAAAACATAGAATTATTAGACCATCCGCCGTACAGCCCCGACCTAAGCCCTAATGATTTCTATACTTTCCCTAAAATAAAGAATAAATTGCGTGGACAGAGATTTTCATCACCTGAAGAAGCTGTGGACGCCTACAAAACGGCCATTTTGGAGACCCCAACTTCCGAATGGAATGGTTGCTTCAATAATTGGTTCCATCGTATGGAAAAATGTGTCAAATTTCGCGGAGAATACTTCGAAAAGCAATAAATACATTTTTAAAAAGTAATGTTGTGTCACTTCATTGATTCCCGAAATTTTCAGTGCCGCCCTCGTAGCTTATCCAATACGTACGCTCGTCGGCGGTCATCGCCTACGAACGTCGACGAACGTATTATATAAAACTCTGCTGTTTATGTTTGTCGTACATACCTGCGATGCTAAATATGTTTATAAAACGATTAAAATGAAATAAATTAATAAAATTCTAATTTTATTTTTAAACCTTATATTTATGTTTTCTAGTTCCACCTGCCTAAATAGTATTTAAATATTATTTAGATACACTCGTAAAATACAAACAAATAACCTAAAGTTTCGGGTGAGAATAATTAGGTACCTACTTACCTACTTATAAAATAATTAAGAAAATTTTCAAAATATAAAAAATCAGTAATTACCTACTTAGATATATAAAATAATCTGTATGTTCCCCCGAAGGTTTTTATTTATCTTCGGAAAACCAACAGCTTTTATAAGGTTTATCCTTATAAAAAAAGATTTTCACTAATAGTAACAAAGTAAAAACTTAAAAATGTAAACAATTACATTTATTTCATAACAGAAAAAAAACAACAAAACACAACAAAAAATTAAATGCATGAAATTACACTGTAGGGTTAAAAAAGTACCTATTATGTTATGCATCGCCTTGCCTTAGGAATACTAAAAAGGTTAGGTAAGTTTGCAAATTGCAACTCTCGTATCAGTCGTCGGTCGGTGACCGCCCTCGACCCGCACGCACTCGCGCGTCTAGGAGGCGTCCGGCTCGTCCAGCCCGCTGTCGGCGTCCACCGCGTCCGGCCCGCTGGCCGCGTCCGGACACGGCGCCAGCGACTCCGGCCGCGTCTCCAGCCACGCCGCCACCTCCGCCGCCGTCGGCCGCGCGCCCGTCTCCCGCCGCCAGCACGCGCGCGCCAGCCGCCGCGTGTCCGCCGTCGCGCCGCACGGCAGCCGCGCGTGTCCGCCGCGCGCCACCAGCGCCGCCGCCTCCGCCGCGCCCAGCGCGCCGAACGGTCGCGCGCCCAGCGACACCAGCTCCAGCGCGAGCACGCCCAGCGACCACACGTCCGACGCGCACGAGAACGCACCGCGCGACAGCGACTCGGGCGCCATCCACAGCACCGGGAACAGCGCGCGTCGTCGGCACGCGTAGTACTCGCCGGCGGCCGCGCGCGCCCCGCCCGACTCCGGCGAGCCCCCGTCGCCGGCGAGCGAGCGCGCCATGCCGAAGTCCGCCAGCTTCAGCGAGCGCCGCTCGTCCAGCAGGCAGTTGGCGGCGCGCACGTCGCGGTGCACGATGCCGCGCGACGCCAGGTACCCGAGCGCCAGCGCCGCCTCGCGCGCCAGCCTCGTCAGCGCCGGCGCCGCCACGTGCGCCGCCTCGTCCGCGCCCCCGGCGGGAGGGCGCCGCGCGCGCAGGTACCGCAGCAGGTCGCCGTGCGTCGCCACCGCCGTCAGCAGCAGCGGTGGGCCCGGACCCACGCACACGCCCACCAGGCGCACCACGTGCGCGTGACGCAGCGGGGCCAGCGCGGCCGCCTCGCTCAGCAGCTCGCCCTCCTCGGCGGGCGCGGCGCCGGCGTGCGGGCCCTTGGCGGCGAGGCGCAGGCCGCGCGGCGCCAGACGAGCCAGCCACACGCGCCCGTGCCGGCCCGCGCCCAGCGAGCGCAGCAGCGTGACGCGCTCGCGCTCCACCAGCAGCGCGCGCAGCTCGGCCGTCGCGTGCCGCTGTCGCGCCAGCAGCGCGGCGCCCGCCTCGGCGCGCAGTCGCATCAGTCGGTCGCGGGCGCGCGCCGCCGCCCTGCGCCGCAGCGCCGCCGCGCCGTACCCGAGCAGCAGCGCCGCCAGCAGGAGCGCGGGCGCGCCGGCCGCGCACGGCAGGTCGAGGCAGACGGCGGGCTGGAAGCGGTCGCCGCCCGCCGGCAGCTGGCAGCGCGGCGCGGCGCGCGCGACGGGACAGGCGGTGAGGTCGCGCGGCGCGGCCCGACCCGGCTCCCACAGCTGTACCCGCAGCGGGCGCATGCGCGCGCCTCGCTCGTCGAAGGTGAGATTCCTCGCGACGCCCGGTAGCGTCTGGTTGCGCAGAAACCTGCGGAGCGACCTGCGAGCGGGAGGAACAGAGCTTCTGATGAGGAACCTGAGGGCCTAGCCAACCGGCATTCGCTATGAAGCGATTCGATTTCTATCATCGCTACATCTTTGATTTGACATTTCAGAGGGCCTAGACAATGTAACAATCGATTAGCGAAAGCGATAGTAGAAAAGTCCAAAATGTATTGGTTTGACATATGCCTTCGATATGTCACGTGATCTGTTACGTAGGGCCTAGCCAACCGGCATTCGCTATGAAGCGATTCGATTTCTATCATCGCTACACCTTTGATTTGACATTTCAGATCGCTCGAGTTTTCGTCATCGAATGTCAATTCCTATACATTTTTTTTTAGTTTCTAATCGAAAGCGATTGTCGAAATGTAATATGGCTAGCATTTCGATTCCACCAAACGAATCGACAACATCGAACGATTACTTCATACAAATGCCTAGCCAAGTTGCACTTTTGACAGTCGATTTCGCTTAATAGTCGAATCGTCTGATGGAAACGCTAGCGAACGCTAAGACCCTGTAGATATCGAAAGAAAATGGCGATTTCATAAACAGCTGTAGAAAGAATATCATTGGATGTGTTTAATAAGCGACCCTGGCTGATAACACCTGTTTTAAATGCTGCACCTGGGTCTCGAGAAGATATATACACAAGCCAGAAACTGTATTGAGCGTTGCTATGGTTTGCTGAAGTTTCGTTGCTGATAACACCTGTTTTAAATGCTGCACCTGGGTCTCGAGAAGATATATACACAAGCCAGAAACTGTATTGAGCGTTGCTATGGTTTGCTGAAGTTTCGTTGGAGAAGCTTGCTTAAAGACAGAGTTCTTCACTACCATCCTTATGTAGCTAACAGGATAACACTTGCATGCTGTGTACTACACAACATTGCAGTAAAGGCTCGGCTTCCAACACCACGTTTTAGCTCTGGCACAAATAATGATGGCAGTGATGATTACACCTCACAACCTAATAATTAACTCATGCATGAAAATGAGAATTCTAAGTGGATTATAAATAAAAGTACTTAAGTTACAAATATATTTTATTTTAAAACAAAACCGTCCATAACATGCTGTCTGTGTATGTATACTTATATGCGCTACTGCACGTTCTCACCTTGTCTACACTTATACTCAAGGTATCACACAAACTCACTCGCTATCAAGCCATACCGTGACATCGCTGTCCCTACTCAAATATTGTTGAAGAAAAGCTTCAGCAATATTTGTGAAACGGTTGAGGACATTGTTTCGCTCATTATTCAGTTCTACTCTTCGGGCTTCAGTCTGTGCCCGTCTCTCCTCCAACTGAAGGCGTCTCTGCTCGATAGCCACGAACTCACTCGTCGCTCGGTCAAATGGAGTTAGCGCTCGTCTTCGGCGCGCTCTCAAATGTCGACGATGGGGAGAGGCAACACTAGGATTCGGTGGTAGGCACAGGTGGGAGCGGGGTGAACGTGGTAGGCTCAGGCGGGAGAGGACTGGCAGCTCGGGTCGGTGAGCACCGTGCCGCGCCGGCCCCAGTGGCGCTGCCAGCTGCCGCCGGCGCTGACTCCAAAAGAGTTGGAAACTATTCACCGCTGGCTCGTGCTCTTGATTGCATTATCTTTATAAATCTCAATAAAATAATTCAAATAGGATTCCGAATTCATCAAAGTTGACAGACTCATTAGACGTTTGATGTCGACAACCATAGACTAAGCGCGCTAACAAAGAGAATGTAACTCTCGTTTACACGGTATTTAGCGATCAGACGAATAGACAAGGCGATCGCTATGCGAAGGTTACTTTGTCTACCAATCGAACTTCGCTATCGCTTCAGCGATGACGATTGTAGAAATCGATTCGCTTCATATCATAGCGAATGCCAGTTGGCCCTCTGATGGAAACGCTAGCGAACGCTAAGACCCTGTAGATATCGAAAAAAAATGGCGATTTTATAAACAGCTGCCGAAAGAATATCATAAGATGCCCCCGGTCAGTTTAATCTAATCCAAAGATTTTTTTTATCAAATGTACTGGCAGGCATAAAAGGCATAAGCTTATAATATATATTCCCAAGGGAGCATTTAATCGGGATCAAAGTCCCTATCACCCAAGTCAGCTCATACCAACAGACCAATCGCAAAAATCCATTCTGAAGTTTTTACGTGAAAGAGTAACAAACATTAATCCATCTTTCATCTCTCCATCCATCCCTACTTACAAACTTTTGCATTTATTATATTAGTAAGATTAAAGACAGAAGTATTTTATTGGTAAAGTACAATTACTTAAAAGTCATGTGAGCTTATCTCTAAAACGGTATGTAGGTAAGATACACTTTTGACATTTACTGTACTAGTGCAAAAGTGCAAATCATAATAATAATACAATTAGTAGAATCGGGGGCGTCAACCACAGGTGCATCGACCACTGGGGGCCTAAGCCACGAACCCGACAGATTTACTGCGAAATAAGCGATGACTCATTTGACGTTTGATATCGACAACCATAGACTAAGTGCGGTATCAAAGAGAATGTAACACTCGTTTACGCGGTATTTGGCGATCTTCGCTATCGCTTCAGCGATGACGATTGTAGAAATCGATTCGCTTCATAGCGAATGCCGGTTGGCTAGGCCCTCTGATCGCTCGAGTTTTCGTCATCGAATGTCAATTCCCATACATTTTTTTTAGTTTCTAATAGGGTACCCTCAGAATAGAGAAAAAACCAGAAGTAGTTTTTGCGCCTAATACTGAGGCCAAAAAAACTAATCTAAAAGAGATTAGTTTTACGCGCAGCCGATCAGTCACGTTTTGAACGTCATACCGCATAGTCGACTTCGATTTTATTTTATTATGCCGTCTTGTGTTGTTCCCACCTGCAAAAATACAGCAGGGCAAGACAGTAGAAAGAATGGGATTACATTTCACGTGTGGGTAACGCATTTACCTAACATCTTATTGAAATATTGAATAAATTGTTTCGTTTGTAATTGTCATAGGGAATGATGCGTCCATCTTGTTAATGTTGCCAGTATAAGAATTTTGATTTTCCCTACTTTTTATTATTATACAGAAATGTTTAGGTATTCTATACTAATATTATAAAGAGGTAAAGTTGGTTTGTTTGTTTGTTTGTATGTTTGGGGTAATCTCCGAAACTACTCATCCGATTTCAAAAATTCTTTCACTGATCGATTTGACACCGATTTGCTACAGCAAAATGCATATGGCATGGACTTTCCGAATGAACATAGGCTACTTTTTACCAAGGTAGATACCACGCGAGAAAAATCGCGGGCGAGAAGGCTTGTATTATTTTGTAAAAAATTTAGTCAGTAATAATAAGTGAATGTTAAAGTATGTACCTACCTACCTAAAAACTAGTGAACAACCTGCAGATATTCTTACAAAAGCTCTATTTAGACTGATTAAAACTGATTAAAAGGTGTTTAGAAAAATGCTGTTTAGTAGAGTCATAAGTTAATAATTATTGAGTATAGGTAATTTAGTAATTTTTTTGATTGAAGTGCGATGTTGATTTAGTTTAAAGAAATGTTAAGTTGAGTTGTTTTTTCTTATTGTTATTTTGAGACATATTACATTGAAGGTGTTAGAAATACGTGTTATAGAAATATATAGAAAATGGTTTTTTTTAGGTTTTATTTAAGAAATAATATTGTACTTCCGGTGTCAAGTGCAATGGCTGCTCTAATAACTAAATAAATAAATTTCGTCCAATTTTAATCAGTCTTACTCATTTAATCACATCTTAAACCGTGTTTCATTTACTTAAAGAACTTCTCTATTACCTACTTAAGATTATCAGGTATATGTAAATACATAAATATGGAAAAGGACAATTTAGATTTTAATATTATTATCATAATATCACACTTCCAAATTCCAATATTCTCAATGTTTACCCCAAAAACGGGCAAATTATGTCTAAGCTAGCCACATTACGCGGGTGGGAAGTGAGGCGGGCGGGGGATGCTTGTTTCGTATTTGGACTCAGCGTGCGTCTTGCAATGACAGTTGATTGTACCTTCTGTCATTTTCTCTATTCTGAGAGGGTACCATACCCAAAGGGTAAAAAAACGGGACCCTATTTAGACTAAGACTCCGCTGTCCGTCTGTCTGTCTGTCGTCTGTCACCAGGTTGTATCTCATGAACTGCGATAACTAGACAGTCGAAATTTTCACAGATGACGTATCTCTGTTGCCGCTATAGCAAATAACATGCAAATAAGAAATACAAAAACAGAAAATTTATTTGGTTCTACAATGCGGTATAAAGCTTGTAACATCTTCTATTTATGAAACGACTACCTAGGTACCTATACCTAAATGCGCTAAGATCTGTGACAACCATTTTATAGCGAAGCGAGCACTCACTCGACCGTGTCCTCGGCGACGTGGTCGTACCGCAGCTCCTCCTGCGCGGAGAACAGACGCGCCGACCCCACCGCCAGCGTCAGCAGAGCCTCCGTCAGCGGCACCAGCCGCGCCGGCCAGCGCCGACCGCCCCAGTGGCCGGCCAGCACCGAGCCCGCACCCGAGGTCGCGCCCAGCTCCGCGGCCGAGCGCGGCGTCGCCTGCAGCGCCAGCAGCGGCACCGGCGGCGGCCCCGCGGCGCTCCACTCGCGCGCCACCCACACGCACTCCGCCAGCCCCTCCTCCGCCGCCAGGCGCAGCGCGCGCGCCGCCGCCGACCCGCTCGCGTTCAGCACCACCACGCGCGCCCGCGCCGCCCGCAGCGCGCGCAGAGACCCGCGCAGCGCCGCCTCGTCCCTCGACAACACCGCGCGCCGCACCGGACCCGCCACGCGCAGCGCCTCCGCCACCGCGCGCGACGCCGCGTCCTCCTCCGACAGCACCGCCACGCGCCGCCACCCGCACCCGCCCAGCGCCGCGCTCAGCGCCTCCGCCAGCTCCGCCGCGCGCGCGCCCGTCTGCAGCGTCGCGCCCTCCGCTTGCGTGTCGTACGTCACCACCGGCACGGTGCGCGCGCGCCGCGCCGCCTCCTCCGCGCCCGCGCCCGCCGCCACCGCGCCCAGGATGCGGTACGCGCCCGCCTCCCCCAGCTTGCCCTGCAGCAGCGCGCCGAGCTGCCCCCCGTCCCGACATGACACCGTCACCGGCTCCGCCTGCACGACGACGCGGTGCGACTCCGCCGTCCACTCCGCGACCACCCCGAGGAGATCTCTGATCACGTCCGTGCGGTTCACGCCGTCCCAGTCCCTCTCGTCCTCCTCGCAGAGGTACACGAGCGCGCGATACCGCAACTTCTCCGACCGTGAGGCGGGGGGCGCGGGCGCGGCGGCGGCGGCCACCAGCGCGGCCCGCCCTCGCTCCGCGCCCGAGGCGCTCTCCTCGGCCGTCTCCCGCGCCAGCAGATCGCGCAGCGCGCGGCCGGGCGGCGCGTGCTCCCGCAGCGCGGCCAGCGCCCAGGGCGCGTGCATCAGCAGGTTCGCCTCCTCGGCGACCCACAGCGCGGGCTCGAAGCCGGCGTCGCGCAGCGTCAGCACGCGCGGCTCGTCCGCCCACAGCTCGGCGTCCCGGAACCGGAACGAGACTCCGCCGCCGGCGGCGACCAGCGCGCGCACCTCGCGCACCTCGGCCCGCGAGCCCGCCTTCCGAGCGGGCGCGCCGGGCTCGAAGAGGCAGGCGCGCACCTCGGCATCGCTCGAGTCGGAGTAGAAGGCGGGCGCCGCGGCGGCGGCGCAGGCGGGGCGCTCGGCGGCCGGCGGCGCCAGCGCGACGTGCGAGCGGTTGCACAGCGGCGCGAGGGAGCGCCCCACCGCGCTCAGGTGCCGCGCGCCCGGGCAGCTCAGCGTCGAGAGGGGTTGCACGCCCGCCACGAACCTGCGGAGAGGGACTCGTTGTGTGCGGGCCTGCGGGGGGAGGTGAGAGGGGGGGGGGCGGGGGCGGGTTGTCCACTCACGCGGTGTCGAGGTGGGTCGTGGATCGCAGCAGGTCGCAGAGGCCGCCGGGCGCGTGGCAGAGCGCGAGGCGGCAGGTGAGGGTCCGACAGCGCGGATGGTCCGCCAGCGTCCGCAGCAGCAGCGCGGCGCTGGCGCGGTCTGCGTCGTCGCGCCACACCAGCCACAGCGCGTGGTCCGCGCCCTTCATGCGCAGCGCGCCCGGCGCCCGCTTGTCCCAGTCTGCGCGACACGAGTCAGGTGTTAGAGGAGCGAGGCGCGGGGGGGGCGCTAGTGCGGGGCGCTCGGCCTCCTCTCACCTGTAGCGCGCACGCAACTGTCGTTGAAGAGGAGAGCGGTGCCGCTGGTCGCGAGCGCGGCCGTCAGCAGCGTCGCGAGCGCGGCCGTCGACGATCGCATGACGCGAGCGGTGCGCGTCGCCTCACGGTGATGACTCCGCTCGCCCCAGGCGCCCTCTCGCCCCGCGCCCCCGCGCCCCCGCGCCCCGCGCCCCGCGCCCTCGCTACGTGTTACCGCTGACTGAAGTATTTATGTCATTTTCCTTGTACCCGATTTGTACCCCATGTTTATAAATTAATTAATATCCAACCAGAGCTACACATGATATGAAAAGAGTATTATTACTAGTAAGAATAGGGTATTTACACTTCTTTTGGGTAAGGAACCCTAAAAAAAGTGTCATTTTCTTCGGAACTAAAGCTGTTTGTTGGGCTTAAATTTTAGACAATAATTTAATGAAGCATTATTCTGAATCACATATTTAAAATAAACGTTACAGAGAATAAAGATAGTATAATACCTATATAGTAATGGGAGTACCAAGACCATAACAAGGGTGTAGATTTTTAAAATTTCGGTAAACTGCATATGTTTTTTAAAATACATGACTTACTTTTTATGATGATAAAGTGATAAATAAGTGATAATGATAACTCACGTGGCCTATCACCTCAATTCGACATGACTGAAGTGGACTTCTGGGACATCCCTGTATTATGAACCTATTAACCTTAAGTTTCGTTTAAAAATCGTATTATAAAATACCTATCTGATTATTTGGATGACAAAAAAGCTCGGGCCTGATCGTGTTCCAATTCAGTTTGTTAACCGACTTCAAAAAAGGAGGAGATTCTATGTTACACTGTATGTATTTTTATATGAAATATAGCCTATGTTCATTAGGAAAGTCCTTGCTACACATCAGTGAAAGAATTTTAAAATCGGATGAGTATTATAGTACTATCGGAGATTACCCCAAACATACAAACAAACAAACCAACTTTATAATATTAGTATAGATTAATAACGCTAATAATATTTCGCGATAAGTACCTACCTAGGTAGCTAAGCTTAACACTCGTTATCTCAAGTCGTAATTCACAAAACAGGAAAATATATGCATGGCCTTTCCTGGCATGCCAGTTTTATGAAATAACTAATTATGAAATAGGTACCTACTAAGTTCATAATAAAATAGCCAATTAAATTGAAACATTAAAGATAAACATAGGTAGGTACTCAGGTACTTAAATACTCTTAATATAAAGTAATAAGGGGTTGCCCGCGAGTTCGTCCGTGATAATTTTATCTTAGTAGCCTACAGGAGCCTACCTGAATAGTAAAAAGTAAAAAATCTGCCAAGTGCAAAACCATATGAACTGTGCTCATCAAACGCTCCGAAAACCTGGTGCATCGTTATCTGCGATGGACTCTCATTATAATTAATAAAAACAACAAACCAAATGTTCTCCAGGGTCGTTTGGTAACAATGGGTGTGCCACAGGGATCAATACTAGGTCCATTTCTATTTTTTAATTTATATAAATGAATGATTTACCTTAAATAATTAAAAATAACCATGAGATTGTACTGTTTGCAGATGGCACTTCACTTGAATTTATTCAAGTTAAAAAGACAACAGGTTAACTTTGACGAAGAAAACAATGCTATCTCCCGGTTATTTATTACTGAACGAAAAAAAAAATGTACTTCTACGATTTATATTACCAAATGTTAATCAAGTTAAGAGTAAAATAACAATAAAATACGAACAGATTGAACAATATCGGACGAGGATACCAAAGGGATGGCGAGTAATTAAAACGCATACAATATTTGAAGGTTTGTAAATTACTCAAATCGCTCGCCGGCTCGCCAAGTGGTTGGTAAGCCAGAACGCAACGATAGCGCGTTCTATTTGTTCTAGTGGTGCCATCTAGTTTTGTTTATGGACACTACTTTAACACAACTTTAACCTACTTATATTATCGTTAATATCATCCAACACAGATAGATCTCGTGGACATCACTACATTTTTAGGCATAACCTTAGATAGTAAGCTTCAATGGGGTCCGCATATAGATGGATTGTAGAAGAGACTTAGGATTTACAGCATACAAGATTCTTTTATCTGTGAGCATACGCAGTAAAAATAATATATCGTCGTCAAAAAAAGCTAGGCCCACACCACCAGGTTCTTGCCTGATTCTTTCCCTGGTGTAGGGAGTCGCGTTGGAACAGGCAGACCCTCCACCTCCCATGGTCCCACCAACCTTGCGGTTATAAGGACCGAATCTGCGAGTAGGCGTCACGCGCCTCTCTACAAAATTCACCTAAGCACACTGTCCCGCCACTCTCCCCTTTCTGGGGCATGGTACAAACACAAAAACGGACTAGGTACGTCGCCGGGCAGACCGGACGCGAGTCGTTCCATGTTTCCCTCCCAGCCCTGAGCGAACCATAACGATAAACGTAAACACAATAATAACATAGATATACGTATATATTATTTAAAATAGACATTACACATGATACAGCATAATAAAATAAACTACATAAACCGTATTGATACGCTCCACGCCGCCTTGCAAACTAATCTACGTCTCCTCTAGTCGGCGCCTGCGGTGCCAGCCACGGGCGAACTTGCGGAGTTGTCCGAAATTCGCCTCGCTGCTGACCAGGTCACCGAACCAGATCGGTCCCTCCTCGCCTCCCTCCCTAACGATGCCCGCCAGCATCTCAGCTCTGAGGTCCTCGTGGGCCCCGCACTCCCAGAGGATGTGATCCCTCGTCTCCTCCGCCGCACCACACCTGCACCCCCGGTCCTCACTGAGGGCCATGTCTGCCAGCCGTTTCCGGAAGCAGCCATGCCCAGTGAGAATCTGGGACACTTCATGGTCCGGCTCGACCCAGTGCGCCTCCATGCGCTCCACCACGTCTGGGAAGAACCGGAACAATTCGCGCCCCTTCTCCTCACTCTCCCACCGCACCTGCCACTCCGCCATAACGGCAGCGTCCACCGCGCGCCTGATGCGCCCGTGCGCCTCCCGAGGCTGGCCCTCAACATCGGCCAGTCTACACTGGAACAGGCAGTAGAATCCCCTAGTTTTAAAGTATCTTTATTGCAAAAAATACATGTGTGTGTGTCTTTTGTTTATTATGATGTGTTTCCACGCTGCCAAGCCTTGGCAAGCGTGGAAACGCACCATTAAGAACGTGACATGTCAAGTGATAAGCGATCGTACTGAACAAGTAATACGTTTTGAATTTTGAATTTTTTTTTGCATTTATTTACAGATTTTGGAAAAAAAATTGTGATGAGGATCTTCAGAGTTATGAACAAGAATGCAACTCAAGAGTGCAGGAGATTGCTCTCATTTTACGAATTGAAGTCTGTTTCAGATTTTGTTGAATTTTGCCACCTTGTTCACAAGACTTTCTTCAAAATAAGAGAGATCAGCACTCGGTACGATGTCGAGGAAGGAGTCATCCGTTCGAACGGAAGCCGCAAGGTGAAGTCCGCGCCGACAGCGTCAGCGCGGCGCCGGCAGGAAGGGATCCGTGTCACCCCCCGCCGCGCCCCACTCCACCGCGCCCTCCGCCGGCTCCCGGCAGCTGCCGCCCGGCAGCGGCGCGTCCAGCGCGTCCGGCGGCGACAGGCTGGGCGTCAGCAGGCGAGGACTGCGCGCCAACGACTCGGCCAGCGCCGCCGCCGTCGGCCGCGAGCGCGCCGAGCGCCGCCAGCACGAGCGGATCAGCGCCTCCCTGCAACGTACGACAACGTCAGCGCGGCCCACGGGCGGGGCGGGGGGGGGCGGGGCGGGGCGGGTGACGCTCACAGCTGCGGGGCCAGCGCGGGCGGCAGCGGCGGCGGGCGGGCCGCCTTGGCGCGCCTCAGCACCTCGTCGTTGGGCAGGCCGCGGTACGGCAGCGCGCCGAAGGTGACCATCTCGTAGAGCAACACGCCGAAGGACCAGACGTCGGAGGCGGGCGAGAAGACGCCCAGCGCGAGCGACTCGGGCGCCATCCAGCGCACGGGCAGCATGCCCTTGCGCTCGAAGCGGTAGTAGTCGTTGTCGAACACGACGCGCGTCATGCCGAAGTCGGCCAGCTTGACGCGCAGCGTGGCGCCCACCAGGCAGTTGCGCGCCGCCACGTCGCGGTGCACGAACCGCAGCCGCGCCAGGTACGCCAGCCCGCGCGCCGCGTCCGTCGCCATCGCCGTCAGCCGCGCCGGCGCCACCTCGCCCGCGCCCGCCAGGTGGCGCCGCGCCACCAGGAACCCCTTCAGGTCGCCGTGCAGCATCATCTCCATGACCGTGCAGACCGGCTCCGTGCGCGTCACCACTCCCACCAGGCGCACCACGCACGAGTGCGATAGCCGCTTCATCGCCTCCGCCTCCGACAGAAAGTCGAGCTTCTCCTCGGTGCCGGCGCCGGCGCGCAGCGTCTTCACGGCGACCGCGGCCCAGCCGCGTCCGCCGCCCAGCAGCGCGTGCCCGCCGTACACGGCGCCGAACGCGCCCGCGCCGAGACGACGGTTGATGACGACGCGCTCGCGCGGCAGCTCCCAGCGGTCGGGCCCTCGCGGGCCCAGCGCGCGCATCCCGAACGCGGCCAGCCGCGCCCGGTGGTCGCGAGCCGCGCGCCTCCTGCAGTGCCAGGCGCCGCCCGCCAGCAGCGCCAGCAGCGCCGTCAGCGCGAGCGCCAGTCCTCCCAGCACCGGCGCGCGGCACTCTCGCGCCAGCGGTCGGCGCGCGCAGCCCTCGGCGCCGTCGTCCGGCGCGCGGCCGTCCGGCGTGCCCCAGCGCAGCGCGCTCTCGTTCAGAGCGAGCGCGCCGGCCGCGGCCGTCCAGCGCGCGACATCGTGCAGCGCGCCGCCTCGCCACTGCTGCACCAGCAGCGAGTCAGCGCGCGCGCCACCCGCCCACTGCAGCGCGCCCGTCAGCCCGACGTACGGCGCGCGCGTCGCCTCCGCCATCACCCACCTGCACCGCACCCACACAGGTCATTCAAGACCTACATGACACGATAGTAAACTAGGAAAACAAATGTAGCAAATTAACTTTGAGATGGTGTCAATTATCTCAAAAATCGCTCTCAACAACAGTAGGCATTCAGTGGCAGGGGGGTATTCAAGTTGGTGTTGTAACTTCCTAGCGGGTGGTTCGATTTGTTTCAAACTTTGTATGTAAGTATTCTCATAATCGGAAGGTTGGGATTTTACAAATTCTTCTGCTTATTTTAGGTAAAATATAATGTAAGTTCCTAAGTGTTACTTAAAAAGTATAGGTAACTAAAATTAAGTGAGCATAATAAAGACACCTTTCCACGAGGACTCACTCACCGCACGCGGTCCTCGCGGTGCAGGTCGTCCAGCGCCTCCGGCCGCTCGGCCAGCAGCCGCGACACCGCGCGCGCCCACAGACGCAACGTGTCGTACAGCAGCGCCGCGCTGGCGGGCGGGGCGGGGGAGGGGGAGGGGGAGGGGGGGGCGGGGAGGGACAGGCTCGCGCGCCAGCGGCGAGACCAGCCGGGCGCAGGCTCGCGCTCCCACAGCGCCGCCCACTCGGGCTGCAGGCGCAGGTGACCCTCGGCCTGCGCGGCCAGGTCGCAGGGCGCGGGCGCGGGCGCACGCAGCCAGTCGGCGCGGGGCGCCTGCGCGAACAGGAACACGGCGCCGCGCTCCGGCGTGAGGCCGCGCCCGCGCGCCGCGCACAGCGCCGCGCGCGCCGCCCGCGCGTCCTCCACCAGCAGCACCAGCACGCGCGCAGCCGCGCCGGCCGCGCGCCGCGCCCACTGACCGGCTACGCTGATTATTCTCATTTCGAGACTTTTAGATCAAACGTGGGTAGGTACCTACCTACATTTGAGATTCATGAAAACGGTTGAAAAATTATGCTCAGTATTCTGTGAATATTCTAAACCTTTTGTAAATTTGATATTGGATTTAACTAATTTATTAACTAATTTGTTTTCCCAAAACGCTTTCTTATTTCGTAAATGTAACATCAACGTGGGCACTCAATCCTCACAAATACAAAAGTTAAAAACGTAAAATGTTATAAAGGATTGTGCAGTTAGATAGAAACTCACCCCGAGTCAAAATTTTTATAGAAAGTAGCGTGTAGGTAGGTACCTACAACACGCAAGCGAAGCCGCGCGAATCTACTAGTCTACTTTAAAAAAAAGTTTTGAATCTCCGTTAGATATCATAACGAAAGAGGACAGCGTTCAGGTTCTCTCGCCCACCTCGTCCACCAGGTCCTCGGCCAGCTCCTCCCCCTCCGGCAGCTCCACGTGCACCGCCAGCTGCGCGCCCAGTCGCGCCGCCGGCAGCGCGCCGCGCGACCCCGCCTCGCTCAGCACGGCCGCGCGTCGCCAGCCCAGCGCCGACAGCAGCGCGCCCAGCGCCGCGCTCCGAGACACCAGCGAGCCCGCCGCCAGCAGCGCGCCCGGCGCCGGCGCCTGCGCGGTGTACGCCAGCAGCGGCAGGCCCAGCGCCGCGCTCTGCCGCGCCGCGCCCGGGAACGCGCTCGCGCACGCCGGGCCCGCCGCGCCCGACAGCGAACCGAACTCGCCGCCGAGCGCGCTCGTCAGCCACGCCGCCGCGCGCACCGCCGAGCACCCGCCGTCCGCCACCTGCACCTTGTACCGCACCGCGCCCCACGACCCGCCCGCCGCCTCGTCCTCCTCCGCCAGCTCGGCCGCCGCGCGCAACGCCGCCGCGTCCTCCACCTCGCGCCGCGTCGACAGCGGCACCAGCACCGCCACGCGAGCCTCCCGCGCCCCGCCCGCCGCGTCACCCGCCGCCAGCGCCGCCGTCACCGCCGGTAGCACGCCCGCCGTCGCCGCGCGCTCCGCCAGCGCGCGCGCCCCTCCCGCCGGTAGCGCCAGGCGGTCGAGCGCTCGCGCCGCGGCCGGTCGGCGGGCCAGCGCGCGCGCGTTCGCCAGCTTGAGCAGTGGACGCGCGTCGAAGGAGCACTCGGCGGACGGCGCGGCGCAGGGAGGCGGGCCGAGCGCGCGCGCGCCCGGCACGCTCAGCCCGCGGCCGCACACTATGGCGCGCGCGCGCAGGAGCTCCAGCGCGCGCGCGGGCCGCCAGTCGGCGCCGAGCGCGCGCACCTGCAGGCGCAGGCCGAGCGGCGCGGCGGCGCGCAGCAGCGAGCGCGCCTCCTCCTCGGGCCCCACGAGCACGGTGGCCAGCTCGGGACCGCACGAGGAGCTCCGCGGCGGGGAATCGCCGACGCCGCAGAAGTACCTGTAATCGACATATTGACCGTACGTTCGACACGACACAGTCGGTACTCCGTCGGACGGCAACGAGCGCACCGTCTCACCTGGGGGGCGCGGGCGTCGACTCCTCCAGCACGCTCGATGAAACGGCGTACGCTCGCGCGCGCTCCGCGTCCGCCAGCTCCGCCAGCGAGAGCAGCTCGCCGAGCGCCCAGCAGCCTCGCCGCGCGCCACCACCCGCCTCCAGCGCGCCCCACGCCGCCAGCCCCGCCTCGTGCAGGCGCGGCGCCGCCGGGAGCGCGTCGCACGCCGCCGGCAGCACGGCCGCCGCCAGCGCGCCGCGCGCGAGCGCCGCTAGCACGCCGCGCGCGCACCCGGGCGCGTCGGGCGCGTGCGGCGGCCGGCACTCTGCGGGCGGGGGCACGGCGCGCGCCGCCACTCCTCGCGCCCGCATCGCGCTCGCCACCAGCTCGCCCAGAGCCGCGCCGCCATCGCCCGCGCTCTCTTCGAAGGCCACGCCGGTGACGAGCAGCGGCTCCTCCCGCTCCGTCGCCGCCGCCGCCGCCGCCGCCGCCGCCGCCGCCGCCAGCAGAGCGAGCACCGCCGCGCCCGTCCGCCCGCACCGCCTGGAATTAGCGGGCCCGTAGGCACCTTTCCTCAGCGAATATAATAGGACTAGTAGTTCGCCCTGGCTGGTAACCAAAGAGCATGTAACAGCAACCTAATGTTTGTTGACACTTGAAATGCATGAAATATGCTGCTGTCATAACTACCTTTTTTCAAAGCCGAAGTGTTGTACCTACTTACGCAGTTATTTAAAATATTGACAACAATAATTTTGATATAATTTGATTAAGTATTTACATTTTTTAGAAAAATAAGTATTTGATGGTTTTTGTGAAAATATACCTACCTAAGTAATTTCTGTCTGAAAAACATTTTTGTTTAACGCTTATTGTATGTTTTGTAAGATAGTTATGTATTTAGTTATTATCATAAATAATAGATGGCGCGATCAGCACAGAAGTTAGATCTCGCTGACGAAAACGCACTGTCATCCTTTATATAGTCTAATGAATCAATGTAAATTCGGTCTCTCAATAAACCAGTATAACCAACCTACTATATTGTGTTTCCCTGATTGGATCGACCTTGACTGGTCACCCATCCTATCCATCACCGCACAGGCTTTTATAAGCACTTCGGTGTACATTTTGGTCCTTCGAGCCGGATTCCCTATCCATGGGAAACCGATGAGCCTGTGCCTACTCATATCATCAGGGCAGATGGAAGGGACTGGGTCCAACTAGTAAGGTGGATATTTTCGTGTGGTTGTAATAAACGGCAGGGGCGTCAACTCAGGAGGGAGTTGGACGCAATTATCTACAGCATCAAGCTCAGGAGGGAGCTAGGTGTTTAGCCAAACGGGGCAGCCACAGGAGAGCAGCAAAGCAAGCAACTTCATCAGCCACGGAGCTCAGGCGGGAGCTTCGCATCAGAACAGCAACAGCAGCAGCAGCCAGGGTGCCGACTCAGGCTGAGTCGGGCACGAAGCAGAGCAATCAGCACAGCAGCAGCAGCAAGCAGCACGAGGAAAGTGACAGAACCATAAACAAGGACTTAGGAGAACCAGAAGCAATTTGGTGATATAAAACTTGGACTATTCAGTAACTTAGCAATATTTGAATCTAGATTTTAACTTAGAAAATTGTAGAAATAACTTGTAGACTTAGAATAATTTTAAGATTTTGGTAGCGACGGGGAACCTATGCCCAAATTTTGAACTTTTACCAAACACTTAGAAAATTTACTCTTTTATTTGGACTTTTAAACTTTTTGATTGGAAACTTGTAATTTATATAGTTTGACATCTGACACTTTACTTTGAACAAAATGTCTACTGCCACAATGGAACAGCTCTTGTTTCTTCAAGATGATTTGTGTGGTAGGATTTCGAAAACTAGAACAAATTATAAGAAAATGCCTAGCGATCGCAAGTCGAACGAGCTGATACAATCAAAACTTGACGCTTTAGATTTACTATGGAATCAATTTGTAGCAACTCATGCCGAATTATGTAGAACTTCTATTCCTAACCTTTTAAAAGCTTCAAATTATATGACTAAGGACATTTATGATACAACCGAAGAGCTATACATAGATTATAAATGTCTCTTAAAGAAAGATTTACCGGGTGAGCAGTTTGCAGATTCTGAGTCGCATCATTCAAACACACAAACTAGGTTTGGGGGGAATAGTCAAGCTAAGTTACCAAAAATAGTCATACCAAAGTTCACAGGGGATTATGCAGAGTGGAGCACCTTCCGTGATCTATACAAATCTTTGGTTCATGATACTGACATGGACAAGGTAATCAAAATGCAGTATCTCAAAGGTTTATTAGGGGGCGAAGCAGAACAGCTTGTTAGAAACATGAGCATTTCATCGGCGAATTATGACCAGTGTTGGGCTACCTTGATTGAACGCTACAACAACAAACGATTCTTATGCAACATCATATTACAGCGATTGTTCAATCAGCGTAGTAGCAATGTCGAGTCGGCAGCCTCTCTTAAAGAAATGTTGGACAATACTACTGAATGTATGGGAGCGTTAACTAATCTCGGTGTTGATGTTTCCAGTTGGGATCTACTCATCATTTATATGATGTCGTTGAAGTTGGATTCTGAAACTAGAAAAAACTGGGAATTACAAATCGCAAATAAAAAAAGTGACGAATTGCCCACATTCAGTGAATATAAAGAATTTCTCACGAATCGGTTTAGAGCATTGGAATTTATTGGTACGGGATCCAGCTTCAATGAATCAAGGGCTCATCAATCACAGACCTTTCGTGTAACCAACGAAGCAATCATATCTGTTTCCTGCAAGTATTGCAACAACAATCACAAACTTGTACATTGTAGGAAATTTGAGGACGAGGAGGTACCAGCCCGTAGGTTATTTATCGAAAAACAGCGGTTGTGTTTTAACTGTTTAGGCGAAGGTCACTCTGCCAATCAATGCCGTTGTCGAGTTACGTGTCGCATCTGTCATCGGCGGCACCATACATTTCTGCATCTCGATGGCTATCCAGAATCAGAACAAGAAGCAAGTCACGGTTCTATATCAGAAGATCGTTTGGGGGAAGCAGCACCGATTGTGTGCTTTGCATCAGGAGGAGTGGTACCTGGGAAACAACTACTACTACCCACTGCTCTTGTCAAAGCTGAAACGGAGAATGGAGATACTCAAATCAAGCGAGCGTTGCTAGATCAAGGAGCACAAGCATCTTTTATTACCGAAGCAGCAGCTCAACACTTGGGACTCAAACAGATCCCGGTGAGGGGAGTTATCTCAGGAATAGGAGGAAAACAACAAGCTATAAGCAAATTTAAGGTTCAACTGACCTTATCATCGATGAAAGAAGACGTTCAGAAACATGAAGACACAAGTCACAGAAAAATACAACTGGAAGCGTATGTATTGAAATCTATAACTACGCTACAACCTAGCCAACGGCTTAAAACTACAGATTGGGTTGGCGGATTACCATTGGCAGATACAGAGTACAACACACCTAGAAGAATAGATCTGCTATTGGGAGCCGAGGTAGTCAGCCAAATAATACAAGAAGGAGTTCAGAAGCAAGGATCCTTATTAGCACAAAACACATCATTTGGATGGATTTTATCTGGGATAGTCGAAGCAAAAGCCAAAAAGAAAGGAACAAATTTGATATCTACACAACAAGCAAACATTAAGCCATCTCGAGATCGGACTAAGCAGCTATAAGGGGAATGAATAACTAACTGTAACATTTTAGCTGTGTTGCGAATACTTCGTTGCGTTCGTACTTCTCGATGGTTCCTTGGCAGAGTGATCACTAAACATCGCAGTCAGTCAATCAACACTATGCGGATTGTATCTCTCTCTTTGTTTAATGTTTAAAATCATTAACTTGAAAAATATGTCTATGTAAAAGCTTTATAAATTAAGATTTCGTTTAGTTAGCGATTTAGTTTTACTTTGAATATTTTTATGTTGTTTTATCAAACTTAAAACTTTTGTATAACTGTGTAACATAATCAACTTATCTTCAGACATACCTAACTTTTAAAGCAAACGCTCATGGTGGGCGGTATAAAAGTCAAATGACAATTTGCCTTTGGTGGGCGGTATGTTTAACGCTTATTGTATGTTTTGTAAGACAGTTATGTATTTAGTTATTATCATAAATAATAGATGGCGCGATCAGCACAGAAGTTAGATCTCGCTGACGAAAACGCACTGTCATCCTTTATATAGTCTAATGAATCAATGTAAATTCGGTCTCACAATAAACCAGTATAACCAACCTACTATATTGTGTTTCCCTGATTGGATCGACCTTGACTGGTCACCCATCCTATCCATCACCGCACAGGCTTTTATAAGCACTTCGGTGTACAATTTTGGTTACTTATATAAAAAAAAATTTTAGGTTGGTTGTTTTTGGTTGATGACTGCACTTATAACTGACTAAATTGTTTGTAGTGTAGACATTTTTGCCTATTCTGGATGTCGCCAAAACTAAACCAAACAAACTTGACATCTCTAAAAATGTTGCCGTCCCTCTCATATCGAAATAAAAAGAATGGTATCAATTTTAGTGCTGTCAAATTAGTTTAGTTTGCTTTAGCGACATCCCGAATAGCCACCATTGATACCTACCTTGTAAAATTCAGAAAATTCTCTTTTCCATTAAAAATTTGTTAGATTCGTAGAGAAGAAACTTTTAGGTTGGTAACACTGATATAATAATCGATTTTACATTTACTTATCGATGTACAAAATACTGTTTTATACCCCTACACGGACATTTAGAAAGAGTCTCCTTTTTATCTTCTCTCAAACTATTGCCAAAATAGGTAGGTAAGTAGGTTTGTAGGTACCTAAGTACCTTTGTTTACCGAACAACTAAAACCTTTAATGATCCTGACAGGGAGCACGACCTTGATCCATTTAGCTGCAGTGTAGCATCTCTTATAAAAAGCTCAATGACACGTTCTCTGATCGGTCTATGCCGACGACCCATGAGCGTGCTATTGAGTTTGATAAAGTAAACAAGTAGGTACTTACCTAGAATAACTACCTATTCAATAATATTTTATTTTATTTTATTGGTGTTGTTGTTGGCGACGTGATAGCGAGTGATTTGATTAGGTACTTATACTCGTAAGTACCTAGTGACAATGTGAGCATTTTGTAGGTGGATAATAAGTAAGTACTTACCTACCTAAGTGCTTATCCATTTATGATTTTTTTTAAGTTTTATCTTTTGTTGTCATTGTGTTACCTATCTAGGTACCAACTCTGTCACTATTCGTGGAGACCTAAATGGCCTCATAATAGGTAGTCTTAGCTAAGTTACTATTTCATTACTTGGTGCCGATGGTCTTCCTAAAATCAATAAAATAAAATAGATGGTCGAGCGTGGACCATACCTACCTCATGGACGCGGCTGGAGAATGGATTGGAAGGCCGAGCTAGCGGGCGGCTGAGCGACCGACGTCACCTGTCACAAAATTTGAAAAAGTTAGACCGTACGTCTAGAGATGGAGACATAGGTAGGTACTTAGTGATTAATTCAACAATTAGGTACCTACCTACATAAATTTGAAAATTTATTCAACACGTTCAGAGCCCATGGCGCAAATGCGTAACGGACGGATGGTAGGTACTTCGAAAGCAGAAAATGAAGAATTGAAGATAAAGTTTAAAATTATATGACACTAAAATCTAAAACTGCTCGGTGCTCGCCGCTGCACAAGCCAAAGAGAATATTAGGTATAACCACTACGTTTACACAAGCTGTCATCTCTCAGGCACTTATAGGCCGGTCACTCACAAGCACACCGACGCTGACGCCGCACAAAAGACCTCGGGTCTTTTGACCACAACACGAAAAAAATATATTTTCAGAATTGCGACGTAATTCCACGCTGGCATGCTGGCGTGGGCGGGACGGGACGCGCGGCGACCGGCGAGCTTTCTGGGGCGGCCGCGGCCCTCCGCTCCGCCGCCCGGGCGCAGGCTAACAGTGTTTTGTGCCATAGAAAATATCGATTGGCAACCAATGTCCGCTATTTTATCAGTTTAGATTCGAATCCCTGTGCGACAGCGGGAAGGCGAACTCCGGTGCGGGCGCGTGACGCGCTGCGCAGACGTCAGTCACTCACTATCACTACACTACGCGCGGCGCGCGCGACCTCTATCAACTATCGTCCTCTGTATTCTGTGCTATCGTTAATCAAGACAGCCAGTGATTCAATAATAGTTAATAGTACGCGCGCCACTGTCCACTCCACTCCACCCACCGGTCCGTCTGTCTTTGTTTGTTACATTAATCGAGACTACCTACGTCACAGCACAGTCGCTTCATACCTGCCGTAATTATCTCAAACTGATAGGAGGTATGCGTGGCCTGCTGAACGATAGCAACGAGCGACCACACCACACGCGGTTTCGGGGCGGTGTTGTCGGTCACGACTCACGCAACGTCACTGGTCGGACCGGACCGGGCCATCAAGCCGCTGCATATGCACGCACTGCACACCACACGATGACGCGGATGACACGACTCACGATCTGAGTGGACTGAACTTGACTGCAAGTGTCGTAGCGTGGTGCATAGGAACTCATTATTGTATTGTATTCTATGTAATGTAGTAAGTACTTACCTATGCAATGCAAGTTACATAAACACAATGTCAAGAATTTATGATGTAGGTTCCTACCTAGCTATACTTAAATTAACAAACAATAAAAGGTAGGTTTTAAATAAACTGTTACAGTACAGAGGTAAGTATTTATTTCTAATGTTTTGTTATTCTATCTAGTCTAGTGAAGAAAAGAAACTAACTAACTTATATTCTCCTCAGTGTTATGTCAACTCAATAACTCAAGGTTCCTGCGGTGCGGAGGGAGTTGCTTGGATTGGGTTCAAATAAAACTACTCGTTCCCGCGAAGAAGTACCAAGCAAATAAATTGTTTCGATCAATAATAATTTCCCATTATTTGCATTGCAAATGCAAACGATAGCGCGTTCTAGGAAGTGGTCAATTATAGCAGCGCCATCTAGTTCTGACTTTGGTAAACTACTAACAAAAAGTCACTAGATGGCGGCTCTAGCGACTGATATAGTGAACACAAGAATATAATCGCGAGTCGAACAGTTAATAATCCACCATCCATCATTACTGTTCGATACATCGAACACATCACGCATCTGATAAACGCATCATCAGCAATTTGGCCTAAGTAGGTCACTCGCGGCGCGAGCGCGACCGGGCGATCCACGGAAGCCAGCTGGCTTCCGTGGATCGCACGTGCCCGTGCATCAGCATCATCCGCACAAAGCGCACTCATTATTAGCAGTTAACTTTGAGTTATGACAATAAATCCTTATTGTTAAAGTGATCTCAGTAGTATCACAGATAAAAGAATGGTAGTATCAATTAATCAGCATCCTTAGCATCCCGGGAAGTAGCTATCGCGATTTCCTACAACACTTCTATAACACAAGTTTTGGAAAATAAAACAAAAAGAAAACATGACTTCTCAAACTCCCGCCAAAAAGCTACTAATTTATTTAATCAGCGTTAATTCTGACAGTTATATTTGCGATTTATTTACTGTGGTTTTTGCTTTGATACAATCCGACACACGTGTTCACAATCCAGGGGCTGGGTTTTATGACTATTATTCTAAACTAGCTGCGCCTCGCGGTGTTACCCGCAGTAGTTTCCGTTCCCGTGGGAAAACTGGAATCAAAAGTAGCCTATTTGTTATTCCCGGTCATAAACTATGTATATTCCAAGTTTCAGCCAAATCCGTTCAGTAGTTTTAGCGTGAAAGAGTAACAAACACACTTACACACACACACACAAACTTTCACCTTTATAATATTAGTAGGATAAATGGAAGATAGAATGTTTTTTTTCCTGTAATTTTTGTAATATGGGTAAAAATAAACGCAACGCCTGAAATAAACAAATTTTATATTATTTTTATTTTATTGTCACAAAATCCAATAGGTAGGTACCTACCTACTTACCTACCTACCTACAGTCAAATTCATAAAAGTTTTAGAACATTCACAGAATACAGAGCATGACCTATTTTTAAGCGTTTTCATCGTAGTGATACACGCACGACACAAACATGATGTTTTTTATTCTCTAAAAATAACAGCCAACATTATGTTGTAGGTAATCTACCGACATCGATTTGTTTGAGGACGCGTCATCTAAGCTTAGATAATTACCACCTAGGTACTATCTATCATTCATAATGTGACCATTTATATTTTTCGTCAGAGCGGGACACCTGTGAAATTTTAAACTAAATAAGAGCTAATAATTTTTTTTATTGCTTTTTAACCGACTTTACTGATTAGGTAATCCGTCAGTAAAAAGACTACTACCGAAAACTGATGGGTTGCAATCAGACCATAGTAGGGACTGAACATAAGTAATTAGCGGAAAAAAAAAAGTTTTTTTTTTACCTAAGTTTTTTTCTATTTTTTTTAGTTACATACACATCGTACAACATAATAAGACCATCCACCTAATTAGATCATTTAATAATGGTAATAAACAAGTAAATTAAAGAAACGGCAATGTAAAACCCATAAAACCCTAGCTAGCATATTACCTACGCTCGCTCGTACGACAGCGAACAGCCGATCTCGCCCGCGGTCATTTTTCAGACAACTGATTTTTCTTTAGATGGCTTTTGGGGTGCTGTACCACCCCGTTTCGTTTTTGTTTGTCCTATATATTATGTTCGTTTTTGTTTGAAATGGTAAATACCCGAGGTGGTCCCATTGAAAAATTTCAGGATCTGATGCGGATCTTCGGAGTGATGTATATAAATGCACCACTAAAGTGCAAAAAATTGTTCTCTTCCAAGTTTGAAGTCGTTATATAAAAAAAAAAAATTTTGCCACTTGTATTAGAGCGGTAGACATTTTTGCTCTTACTGGGGACAGCGGGACAGACAGTCTGAAAACAGGACGTATGCATCGTGCACATTTTTATAATCTGCCGTTTCAATATTTAGCATTATAACCTGGTGACTCCAGTTTCCATTAATGTTCACGAGTTAGCTCTGCAAATCTGAAAATCATGAGCAGCTCGAAACATGTATTATCGGAAATATCTCCGATCCGGTCGTCCACTCGACGTCGGTAGCATCCTTGTCTCTCTCAAAAGCGCGAGGCGAGCCCGCCACCGCGCGAGTCGGCGTGCGTCAGGAGCGCGTCAGCGCGCTGCTGCACCACGTTAACGGACGCCGTGCGCGCGCTGCCGGCCGTCAGCTGCGCGCCCGCCGGCAGCGCGCCCGCCGCCAGCCCCGTCTCCGGCGACAGCGTGCCGTCCGCCAGCAACGCGGCGCGCGGCCGCTCCACGCCACCCGCGCCACCGCCTGCCGCCAGCGCCGCCGCCGCCTGCGCCAGCGCCGCGCTCGACCCGCCGCCCAGCACGTACCGGGTGCCTGCGGGCAGCGCACGGTGAGGGGCCGCTCGGATGCGGGGAGGGGGGGGAAGGGGTGAGGAGGATGCACTCACCGCACACCTTGTCGTCCAGCAGGATGGCGGGCGCGAGGTCGAGAGGCGCGGAGGGTTCGTCACGCGTCCAGCCGTCCGCGACCGCCGGCCCGCTGCCGAACATCACCGACAGCCCGCTGTCGAACGGAAGTATCGATCGAGCTTAAAAGTTCCTGTAGGTACTTACCTATCGATAGTCCGAAGCGCTCGAGCCAGACTCACGTGACCGCCGCGACGTAGGTGTCGAGACTGTCGACGACCGCGAGCCCCGTGGCGACCGCGCCGCCCGCCACCGACCACGATCCTTCGGCCTCACTCCGCAGCGCCGCCAGCACCCTGCGGGACCGAGCGCGCAGTTAGAAGATCGCATAGCATAGATGTGATGACCTCGGAAGAGACGGGCTCTCATTTCGCAGCTTCAACCTCGCACTCGTCGGGACCTCGCACTCGTCGAGATTTTGAAAACGCATAGGTAAGTAGGTATAGACAAATAAAAAAAATTGCATGGGCATCGGAGACCGTGTCCTCGGCGGGCCCATTAAGTATCATTTTCTGGTGCATTTTAAATGTCAGAGATCAGAAGCGAGGGCTGGACACCGACCGGCGCTCGGCGTCGTCCAGGTCGCTCGGCGGCGGCCGCAGCGCGGAGGCCAGCGCGCGGCGCACGCGGCCCGCGCCCGCGCCGCCGGCGTACAGGCGCCAGGCGCCCGTCGCAGCCGCCGGAGCCGAGCTGCGCAGCACCGTCGCGCCCCACGCCGCCGACAATTCTGAGGGGGCGACAGAACATGTTACAGCGGGGTGGGATACGGAGTGCGGGGTGCGGGGCGGGGAAGGGCACTGCGGATGTACCGGCGCTGGTGTTGCGCTGCAGAGACTGCAGGTAGGCCGCGAGCGCGGGCGCAGTGCGCAGCGCGCCGGCCGGCCACGCCGCCGTCGCGCCCGCCGCCACCAGAGCCGCGCTCAACGCCTCGGACACGGGAAATCCATTCCTGCCACCAAAATGTATGGTTAGAGCTTTCTATCCTGTCACATCATGTCCTACACTACACCAGTGTAGGCTACACCACGGTGACCAGGACAAAGCAACCGTGTGACCGGTACTTAATTTATTTTATTGTAATTAGGTACCTAGGTACTACTACGTACTACTTGGTAATTTCTGTGGTGGTAGGGTAAGTACCTGAGTAGGTTCCACCCATCGAGATAATATCGATGGTTCCACCTAAATAATTTCGATCAAAACCTTCCGATCCCGCTAAAGCCACTTGTTACATCGTAAATCGTAGAACTAAGTACCTACTTACCTACCATCGGACATCAGACCAGACACTAAGCTAGATAGATAGCACTAAACTACAAACTCTCGTTCGTGCTATCTAGTGTGTCAATGGATCCTGCTCCTAGTGCAGACACACACCACGTGCGTAAAAAAACTAACTTGGCTAAGTCGATAGCGGGCTGCAAAACCGCGGCCCAGGGCAGCGCGCCGTGTTGCGCGTGCAGCTCCGCCAGCGCGGCCAGCAGGCGCGGTGCCCGCCCCCCCTCACCCCCCGCCCCCGCCCCCGCCCCGTCCCACTCGGCCAGCACGGGCGACTGCGTGCGCGCTCGCCGGTACTCCCAGTAGAGCAGGGAACCGCTCCTGCAAGTGCATTTCCATAATTATTTTAGACAGTCATGAAAAAAAGATGCTACCTTCCACGATATCGCGAAAGACAATAATTCTTCCAGATCTCTAGGAAGACCACTAACCTAAACAATAGTACCTACTCTGTGCCACTAACTAAAATGTGTTGGTTGAAGCGGTAGCACTTATTAGATTTGTTAAAAAAATATAGGTACCTAATGTACCCTATATTACCTATTTAACCTTTATTTAAAACTTCTGCCCCTAAACGATTTTTTTTTTAGCTTCGCACAATAATTCAAATTTTATACTATGGTACATACATTATACATAATAATCCCAATCATTCCCTTGTGCCTCAGTAAAGATGTGGGTCTTTACTGAAGCATCACACGAACTTTTTGTGAGAACTCGAAATGCAATGCTAATCGGTTTTGTTTCATTGGCCCACACTTATGTACGTTCACGAACACTTAACGGTAATAATCTTAGGTAATAATCATGGATGTATTAAATCCTTCTTCTTAGGTAATAACTAATAATCCACCATTTACACATTAACATTCGCTAAAACCACAGATATAATACACTAGTACTAAAACACAAGTTTCGGAAAATAAAACAAAAAGACAACATGACTTCTCAAATTACCGGCTTACCGCCAAAAAGCCCCTAAACGAATTCGTTCATGCATCGGCACGGCATGCCATCTCTATTTTTCGTATAGAATGAATTGCCGGAGAAGTATTAACTGAAAATGAGCCAGAATCCCGAACGCAGGCCCATCAACCCACGAAACAGTATGAAGTTACGTAGCTTCCCGCTAGATGGCGATCCGCGCCGCGCCGAGCGATCCCTAACGAGGCAAGGTCGGTCGGGTCGAGTGAGCGCCTGAGCGCACCTGAGTGATTTGAGAGAGACCGCCCCGCGCCGCGCCGGAGAGATAAAATATTTGAAACGGCGCACCATCTTTATCGGCATAAAGTTCGGCACCATCTATCGGATCGTGCAAATACTGACGCGTCTAGTGAGGTGGCTTGCGGCGCCAGCACGGCGAGGCAGAGCGCGGTGGCGGCGGCGGCGTCCAGCGCGCGCCCGCCGCCCTTCAGCGCCGCCGTGCCCGCCGCGCTGCACGCCGCCGCGTCGCTCGCCACGCCGCCGTGCGGGACCACCTGGACATGTAGCGCACCAATAACGTGAGGTTCCACCGAATCAATCCATCTATAATCTCAGGGGATTCGGTCTCTCGCCTCGTAATCTCCGTAGTAGATCTGCGTGAAGAGCGCCAGTGTGATGGCGGCGGTGAGCGCGGCGAAGCAGGCGAGGATGAGTCGCGGCCCCCCCGCGCAGCAGGCGGCCCCCGCGACCCCCCGACCCGCACCCCCCGCCGCCTTCAGGGGCGCGTCCTCGCGGAGCTCCACGGCGGCGCCCGCGCCTGGAACGCACCACATCAATACAACCCAGGGGGGGTCAACTTCCTTAGCATCAAATGCAAACACCAGGGCACAGTTTGCCATAAGAGAGAACGCTATACGTAAGACAGAGACAGCTTAATTTATGCTTTAAATCAGTGGAATATAGCCCGACAGAAAATTAAGCTTGGAACAAAATTCGTTCGCTTTGCCGCCATTTTTGTTTTGTCATTGATTGAGTTTTGTGTGCGGTTTTGTGAACTAAATTATCGTCTTTCTAGTGGTAATTTTCAAAATTCTAACTATTCACGATGTCTGCTTCAGAACTGCAAAGAAAATGCGCAAAAATGTCATATCGCTGCTGCAAATGACGAGTGTGAACTTGCGTTTCCACAGATTTCCTCTACCCGGTAAACATGGATCCTTGATGTAAGTGACCGGGCTTTTGAAATTCCATTTAAATTTACTTACACAAACCTATGTCTAATTTGTTCATTCAATGATTTCAGGGCATGAGTATGGGCCATTACTGCTACCCAGCTGGGAACTGAGAAGTCACCTAGAAGCTTAAATCAACAGCATAAAATGCTATGCAGTACCTAAGCAATTCGATGACGGATCATACACCAGCAGTAGTTCTAGGAAACGATTGAACAACTTTGCTATTCCAATTGGAACAGAAAGTATAATGTTGAAGCTACGCCAGCATCAAAGTTCAACTTCAAGAACAAGCCACACTAACAAACCCGACTATCCTAGATGTGGATTTTCAAGTAAGTTCATTTTCATCAGTAGGCAATTGTTATTATGTACTTTTAATTTTATGCTAGATTAGATACCTATTTAATTTCGCCCGTGAGTCTCAGTCAACTACTTTAGTAGGTATCACCTATCATGTAAGACGAAACTGAAGTGATCCTCGAGGTCCTACCAGAATAAATGATTTTTCTTTCTATATTTCGTTCTTTGATTGGATTGACTTTCCCAATAGTAGTAAGGCCTTTTATTTCATTGGCCGGCAATTTTAACTTTTAGGCCCAACTTTGTTTGTAGCCTGAAGGAAATCCTTTGTTTACCTTATCTTCTTAATTATTGTTTAGTAAGATAAAGTGTCAGACAGAGCCCATTTTTTTAAATAAAAAAAAATTGTTTGATTTCTAGGCATTGGTGACAGACTACTGTACCTGTTGAAGAATCAACTTTAGAAATATCAACTACAACAGTACCAGAGGTTAGTAGACAGTGTCTATCTATGTTGTGTTTTGTAATACTTAGTCAAAAGGTTGAAAATAAAAAAATGTAATAATCTTGGTTTCAATATTTCTTTATAAAATAAAATTATTTTAATCATGGCGTTTAATTTTTTTTAGGTTCCAAAGACTGCAAAAGGAATAAGGGAGTTGGATCTTAGTAGATCTGCAGATTTGACCCCTAGAAAACGCAAACTTTATGCAAAATGCAGAAGAAACTTGAGGAAAATAATAAGACTATGAAAAAAATGAAGAAACAGCGGTCTTACACCGGTTAATAGCCAGATGAAAATGTAAAAACTAATGGATCAATGCATAACTGGGTCTTTTGCCTTATTGCTGATAATGAGTGGATGCTTGAGCACTATGAAAAAAATAAAATGTTTCTAATAATGTCAACAATTGCTATATTGTGTCAAACGCTTTTGTGTATAGAAAAATAGGCAATTCTCAGAAGATGCGTCAAGAAAAGCCACCAATCTAAAAATAAATATTCTTCAAACAAAACATTTAAAAAGGGTTGTATTCTTTTAATCTAATTATATTTTATCATAAAAACAAAACTTAATTCAGTTAAAATAAACGAATTTCTCATATCAGAAATGATTAAGTGATGTTTTCATGGTACCTACCTTTATACATTATTATACTAGTGACTATCTATCAGAAGAATGGTCAATAATAATGTATTACATTGGCCATTCTTCTGATAGATAGTTACAGCGAATTTATACAACGGATCGAAATCCATTTTATTTGAATCGAGCGCAACAAAATTTAAAAATTCCCGCCAAACGTAAGTTTCTCTTGTCAAAAGATGGGGCGCTAGTGTGCTTTCGTGTTGGCATTTATTTTGTATGAAGTCGTGCTTCTTCTCGTCAGAGTAAATATGTTCTGTGATACAACCTTTCGATGGTTTATTTCGAACTAAGACTGGGGTGGGGTGGTTGTATTGTAATGTCTAGAAAAACAATGAACAGGCGTGACTCGGGGGCGCTTTGAGTTTTTTGCTTCTTTGTATTTTTGTATCATTATGTTTATTAAGTACTTAAATAAATTACTTACTTATTATGAAGTACTAGGTATTATTATTACTTAGGTACTTATATTACCTATATACTTAGGTACCTTACTCACCGATACCACAGATAAAAGAATAACTACTAGTACAATACCAAAGACGATTAATTGCCGATACTTACTACGTACGTACATATATACGTATATACGTATATACGTACTAAAGAAAGGGTAAGTAGGTAGGTACCTACTACAACCGTGTGGAGTCGGCCTTAGTAGGTACTTACATAGGTAGGTAGTTGTGGGCCTTATTGGCGCTAAGTTGGGGATTGGGGAGAAAATGCCTCCAGTATGGTACTACCTACTCAGATAAATTAATGAGTACCTACCTAGGTAATGTAGGTACCTACCTACCTACTTTAATTATTTTTGTCAATCAATAAAAAAATATTAAGTAGGTACCTACCTACTTAAGTAGGTAGGTTCCTACCTGCGTGTAGCTGCGGCTCTGCGCTGTCGACGCCGGTCATGCTGGTGCTGGGCTGGCACCTACTGGGCTGGCTGTGAGCTGCCGCACCTTATGTCTATCGAGTCAGGAGTCTGAAATACGTTGGCATAACTTTGCTTAGGTACCTAGGTATCCTTATGTAGAAAATATAGACCAGGTAATAAAATACCTACTACTAGCCGATTCTATATCGTCCTTGCCTGATACTTACTAAGTAGGTCTACTAGGTAGGTACCTAAGTACCTACCTACTACCTACTTACCAAAAGTACCTAAGTAAGTACCTACTTACTAACCTATAACTTTTTTGTAAGAGCCTAAAAACCAAATTCCATTTCACAAGAATTCACAACACTATGTTGACGGCACAAACAAAACAGGAGAATGAAATGAACGGAACGGATTCTCTGCCGCGAGAAGTGCCGCTACCGGCCCCGGGCCCCGGGCCCCGCGGCCCTGCGATGTGCGCGCGAAGGCGAACGCGGCGTACCTGTTAGTAAAGTAGGTATGCTAATGAAGTAGAGATACTGAGGTGACCTACCTCGGCGGAGGAGGCGTGTGGTGTGCGCTGCGTGTGCGCAGTTCAATGCGACACGCGAGACAACAAGGTGACGTCAACGCTGGTTCAGGTAGGTATATAGGTTCCTATTATAAGGCATCTACCACTAGAACAGTAGGTAAGTAGTAAGTAATATGTAAGGGAAGCACAACACGCTCATCTGTGTCGATGTCTCGATCCGACAATGAGCAATATGACTGAACCGAAAAGAAAAAGTACATCGGCAGAACGTAGACAGCAGATCAGCGAAACGTGACCATACCTCCCAAGTATGATTGCATCTCGCTCTGTCAGCCTGAAACTGAGCGAGATGCGCGATACCGAGGCTAACGACCTACGGATGCATGGTGGTGTGACTGGTGTGGTGTGGTGTGAGTGAGTGAATCCATCCATTCACAACACAACATACTTCACAAGGAATGCGTTGACTGCTTACGTTGTGTGGTGGGTGACGATGACGACCGCCACGGGTTACCTACTAGACCTAACATCAAAAACATAGGTAGGTAGGTACTTACCTACTTGTGGTAGCCTTTAGAGAAAGTAAAAAAAGTTTTCAGGTGGTAGCCCTTCTAAGTACCTACTTAGGTAAGTACCTACTACGATACACATCGCATCGTGCCACTAATCGCAGTAAATTTATGTTGTGCAGTTTCCACCAATACCTACCTACCTAGCAGATGTACCTAAGTAGGTAGGTATTTACCTACCTACTTACACAGATAAAATAATACTAGGTAGGTACTACCTACTTATTATATTCGGTTGTAGAGACGGTAGAGTAGGGGGCTGAATGAAACCATGCTCTATGTAGGTATAGGTAGGTACCTACTACAGAAGCAACGTTATGGTAACCAGCGTACCTATGTAGTACTTACTATGCTATGTTATGTATGACTAGCAGACGCCCGCGACTTCGTTCGCGTAAATTTCTTCGTAACCTAAAAAGTCCTACGTTTCACTTAAAAGTTCGACGCTGCATTTCACCCTTCTAAAGAGTTTTTTCGAAAAACCCTTAAACACGTACCTATATATTTTATTTTGCATTGTTAGTATTACAACCAAGTTTCAAGCAAATCGAACTACCCATTAAAAAGTTCCCATACAAACTTTGACACCACATTTTACCTCTTTTCAGGCGTTTTTTTTTAAATTCCTGAAAAACATGTAAATTTATTTATCATTTTCAATATTTATACTGATTTTGAAGGAAATCGCTTCACGCATTAAAAAGTTGCATACAACGGTTTTCACCCTTTTTCAACACTTTAGGGGTGGAATTTCGAAAAATCCCTTCTTAGTGCGCAGTTTTGTTTTAAAAGGAAGCTACCTTCCAAATTTCAGCTTCATAGCTTCAGCGGTTTGGTCTGTGCGTTGATTCCAGAAAAATGCTTATTGTTTTATATATATTGATGATGATTGATGATGATTGTGTAAAGTGTACGTACTTACCTTACCTACACTTTGTCTCGCATTGTATCAAAGCAAAAAACAAAATAATAAATACTTAGCGAAAAAAACTGTCAAGTTTGACAGTAATTACGTACCTACTTATGTAAGTAAGTTAGTTAATAAGCGTTAAATCTGACAGAGTTGTTTTCGCAGATTAGGTAAGTACCTACCTACATATTGTGATTTTTTTGTAATTGTAAGCACAATCCGAGCTGCTCGAGTGGCAGACTCACACTTTTTGACCATATTTTACTGACTATTCACTATCACTATACTTACCTACTTACCATCACGTTTGTTGTGGGCAGCTAATCTCATTATAAGTACTATCAGTCAGCAGCACTTAGCGTAGGTATTAAAATAAGTAGGTAGAACCTACCCGAGAAATGTCTGCTGTATGACCGTCTTGCCATCTAACTCCTAGTAACTGCTGCGTGCGCTGTGGCCGGAGCCTAATGAACCTAATAGGATTACTGAAGCCATCCAATATTTTAAATCCTGTATAAAAGTATAGAATTGTCTCGGCAGCACGCACTCGCTCCTGCTGGCAGTTCAGCGTCGCTCGGTACTCAGCACTGCGAAGATCCAAGTTCCCCAGGACGGTCGCGGAACACTATCGTCTCGAGTGTTAGCTTCCCCAGTGCGATAGACTAATTTCGTAACAATGGTGTACAATTTCAAAGTGTTCAAGAAATGCGCGCCCAACGGCAAGGTGACGCTGTACATGGGCAAGCGCGACTTTGTCGACCACATCACCTCCGTGGAGCCCATCGGTGCGTGTCGTCGGTCATCCCTATTCCTGTCTTTTTCGGTGTTTGAATTTGAAGTCAACTCATTTAACTTGTCAGTGAGCTAGTATATTTTGTCACATCTACCACTACAAGTACCTATTAAAAACATGAAATCAATAGTTAAGTACCTACCTACGGTCCCAAACTGAAAACTAATACTTATTAAAATAAAAATAGTTTTATACGAGTAGGAAAAGTCTTTGGGGGGCTCTATTTCTCCTATTTTTTAGTTTCGCACGGTTATAGAGCCGCTCTATAACCGTGCGAAACTAAAAAATAGGAAATAATGACTTGAATCTTAGGCGAGTCCTCATGAGTAAACGTTTAGGTCTTGCACGTGTTTAACCACCTGACTGTTGAAAATAAATTTCAAAACAGCTAACTAATTAGGTTGGGTCTGGTATTTGCGTTGCGGAACAACTGCAGTCATCTATCAGCAGGTTTCATTACACAGACCCCGCCCCGGTCCCGTCCCGCTCCACTGCGCCTCTCCGCAGCTTGTCTGTGAAGCGAAGAGCAATGAGAGGAAGTTCTTGCGTACCTGTTAAGTAAGAATGTTTTGCTTTCGAGCCAGATGGGATGGTGTTGCTGGACGAGGAGTACGTGCGCGGGCGCAAAGTGTTCGGGCAGGTGGTGTGCACCTTCCGCTACGGCCGCGAGGAGGACGAGGTCATGGGACTCAACTTCTACAAGGAGCTGTTCCTAGCCTCCGAGCAGATCTACCCGCCGCCGGAGAAACGCAATTATGAACTCTCTAAGACGCAAGTACGTATAACAGCAGTAGGAGGGTGCAACTGGAAGGATGTTTTTTTGAACTAGCAGTCAGCGCCGAAAAATACTGCAAAAAAATCGCATTAGGCTCTAAAGAGTTGCATCGTGCTTTGTACAGGAGCGGCTGATGAAGAAGCTGGGCGAGAACGCGTATCCATTCCGTCTGCAGGTGCCGGCGGGCGCGCCCGGCTCCGTGACGCTGCAGCCCGGGCTCGAGGACGAGGGCGAGCCCTGCGGGGTGCACTACTACGTGAAGCTGTTCGTCGGCGACTCTGAGATTGATCGATCGCATCGCAGGTCTGCGCGACCACTTAGTTAGGGCCATACCTCTCCGGGATGCCACGGCGACGCCAGCTAAGTATCCAGATTGAGTCGTATGGCAGCTAACTCACTTGACGACGGTTCGGCAACGTCGCCTAACCGTAAAATTTCATATAAATAGACTGGAATTCTGGATACTTACGTAGCTCGTGACACCGCCGTGGCATCCCTGAGTAATGACCATATGATATTCAGCCACGAACTTAGTGATGGTAGCTGGTATTTCCGGTTGCAGGAGCACGGTGGCGCTGGGCATCCGCAAGGTGCAGTACGCGCCGTCCAAGCCGGGCGCGCAGCCCTGCACCGTGGTGCGCAAGGACTTCGTGCTGTCGCCCGGCCAGCTGGAGCTGGAGCTCACGCTCGACAAGCAGGTGCCCACTGGCCCACTGCTGACACTATTTAAACATTTCTATGATAATAAACAGTTAAACCAATATCTTAGCACAGAATTGTACTTTTGAAAAAAATATAGAGCCTGCCATTTTTTCAATAGCAATCGGTTCGTATGATTGCAGCTCTATATGCACGGCGAGACGGTGGCCATCAACATGAGTGTGCGCAACAACAGTAACAAGGTGGTGAAGAAGATCAAGGCCTCCATCCAGCAGGGCGTAGACGTTGTGCTTTTCCAATCGGGACAATACCGCAACATCGTGGCCAGCGCTGAGACACAGTAACTAATTGGCTACCGTTATATCTATAATGCTTCAGCTTGAGGTTACATGTTTTCTTTAATGTTTTTTTCCTCCAGGGATGGTTGTCCTCTGCAGCCGGGTTCCAACCTGCAGAAGGTCATCCATCTGACCCCACTGCTGTCATCCAACCGCGACAAGCGCGGCATCGCTCTCGATGGTCAGCTGAAGCGCAATGACACTAACTTGGCGTCTACTACGCTGTACGTATGATTTTGGTTATTTAATTAAGTGTGTGCCATAACGCCGAGGAATGAGCGGGAGAGCGAATAATGTTTTTACTCGTGAGTGAGAAGCGCAGAACGATAGACACGCAACATAATTTATAGCGAAAAAACAGTTTTTATTTAATTACAAGTTAATTAAACAAGTAATCGAAAAATTAAAAAACCAGAACTAAATGAATACTTCTAGGCTATTTGCCAAAACATAAAACCAACAAAAATAGCGTTCTGTTCCTGAGATAAATAGCAAACTGTGTGAAAAACATGTATTTTTCAAAAAAATATATGATCGAGAAAACTTTTACCAATCGTGTTTCTAAAAAACCACAACGCAAGATAAAAGTTCAAAGTTTAATTTCTCCAAACATTATAAGGTGGTATCTTTCACGGATTTTGAGATCTAATACGATTCAAACCACATATTTGCTACCTACGGCCTCTTAATACCAATAATTTTATAAACTAGTTTATTCGGCCGGCAGGTAAAATATAGGATAAGTGAGTGTTATTGCAGGTCGTCATATATTCTACGTGTGGCCCTAGACTCTAGGGCTAGGGCCTAGAGATTTAAAAAATTACGAAGAAAGGTTAAGATGAAAAATGTACTACCAGTATTACAAAAAATATTTCATTGGTTTTGGTTTGACGGTTTTCTACGATGTCTGGAAGAAATGGTAGTACAATCAATAATTGTAGGTACTCCCTTGTTCAGTTGTTCGTGTACTTGATTATTACCATGACATAATAATGTTATGTACAACTTCTATTCGCTAGAGGCGTGACAAGGCTGTGACAAGTTTTCATACAATAACTGTCAAATAAGTACACGCTAGCGCGTATAGATTGATTGTGACATGTCAATTGTCATAGTATGTATGCTGGTACTGTGCATGTGCTGTGCAGTGGAGACTGGACTGGAGAGTGTATGTCGCGCGTGTGTCAGGTTGCTGGACGCCGAGCAGCGCGACGCGTTCGGTATCGTGGTGAGCTACAGCGTGAAGGTGAAGCTCTACCTCGGCGCGCTCAGCGGCGAGCTGGTGGCCGAGCTGCCCTTCATCCTCATGCATCCCAAGGTATTATAACGTACCTCCTTCCTGAACTTGAAAAGTAATTTTTTGAAAGGTTTATAAATATCTACTTGATAATAAAATAGTTTAAAGCGCCACCTGATGCAACAGTGCTGTGCCCTAACAGGAGGGCTAAAAAGGCCATTTTAACTGAATCATAATTAGATCATATTATGCTCATTCTTGTTGGCCTGGGCCTATGTTTGAAACCTGCTTTATCATAAAAAGGTTAAACAACATAAGTGCAATAAATTATTAAAATTAATTAAAAAAACCTAATCTTAAAACAATATTTTCATACGATCCTGTCGTGGAAAAACACAAACAATATTCCTGCGTATATTTTGTAGTAGAGTTTTGTAGTATTTTGTAGAGTACATTTACCTACACTGGAAAAAGAAAATTGGTCATTCTCGTAGTTTAGCGAGTGTACTCACATGTACTGCACCTGTGCTGATGCGTGTGTGTCGTGACTCGTGTGTGGCAGGAGGGGCGCGGCAAGGTGCTGCACGCGGACAGTCAGGCCGACGTGGAGATGTTCCGACAGGACACCGTGCACCATCAGGAGAGCGTCGAGGTCTACTGAGCACCACACCAGCCTTCCCTCACAACATCTCACACGCGCGCTTATTCACTAATATGTGATAATTAGCTTACCCACTATTATTTTATGTTTTTGCAATATGCGAAAGAGTATTACTAAGTTTATTTTACTGGCTCTAACCCATTAAGTTAACAGATGCTCATGTAATATTTTTATCGATGACGTGAACTATACACATTTATCAAAGAATATCCAGGTTTTTATTTTTTTCCTATATTTTTGTTATTGGTTCTCTAAAATGGTCATGTTTACTTCTAGAAGAGAACACAGCGTGCATAGAAAAAAAAGTACCTACTCTAAAAGTACCTTATTTCAATTTAATAAAAAAAAATAACATTTAATTTTATAAGTAGTTTGAGTGAATATTTAATGACAGCATTAAAACTGTATCTAACAGACAATTTTTATTTCTACTGTCGACACGAACCACGACAGTAGAAAAAAAAATGTATTTCACTGAAATATTGAAGATTGCTGCAAGATGAATGGTTCACAATGTTTTTCTGGTCCCGGAAGGAAGGTCCTGGCATCGGCAAGTTAAAGATAAATGACGCGGCGCGTGTCGGCCGGCGCCCACTATTTATTTGATCACTTGCAACAGCTGTCGGGTGAGGTGATTGCTGAAACTACTCGTAGGTATAGCGAGGACCGAGAGGATTATTTTAATTTAACACATTTTATGTCACGAGTGTACTGACGGCCGGTGTCCGCTTGCATCTTCGACTGATGAAGTTTTGACTACCCTCATTCAATCTTCAATCATCAGTTCATCACAAACTTGTTTATTTAAAGTACTAACAAATCGAACTGTTTCACTTTCAGCATGAGCTTGAACAACATGCCTGCCAACTCCAGCTACTGGCTTTACTGGCCATTTTAATTGTAATTTAAAAATAGCATTCGGCTTGTCGGCCCTGAGCCTGTAATCTCGCAAAATAGCGATACATTCTTCCGCGCGGTAACGACTGTCGTCACGTCACCTGCCTCGCCTGTGCACAAACAAAACTAGATCTTACGGCTCTGGCTTACAGACCACACTAACCGCAAAGCATACACCGAAAAAATATTTTTGCCCAAAGGATTAGCCTTTGGCCAAAAATATTTTTGATCCACGATGATTACGCTCGCCGGCCTCAGGGCGCGGCCATCAGAGCGTCCTCTAAAGCATTATCATCTGTTTGTATTCAACTTTTGACTTTGGATGTTTGTAATAAGAGTCAACGAGAAAAAAAGAAATAAAAAATCATTTACTTCAGTGGGATCACTCCAAATCGTCTTCCATGCTAGGTGATTCTATTGCTTGTTCCAACGCGACTCCCAATACACCAGGAAAATAACCAGGCAAGAACACAAAGTGTGGGCCTAGCAAAATTGTAGCCTAGCTATAAATTAATTGGTGTATAAACTGGGAGTATGGCCGGTGGTACGGGGCAGCAGCGTTATTTCTGATGAGTAGGAGTGTTTTAGGAGCATGGATGACCTGTGGGCTGTGATATAGCAAAAGTCAACTTCTTAAAGAAATTTGCTATAATAAAATAAATAGTAATTTCAAGACAACCTTTATTCTCGTCCAAAATAAAATAATGTCAACAGTAGGGCGAACTCTTTGAGTTGTTTAAACTTTATATTAACAAATCACTTAGTAAATACTTACAAACCTATAATATACTTAGAGACATATGTACAAGAACTGGGGTTGCAGTCTGACTTAAATAATGTACCTAATAAATTAATAAAATGACTATTATTCAAAATGATATTTCAAAGTTGGTTGATAAATACTGATTTCCTAAGATATGTAATTCATGTAACAACTAGGAAAAGGCCGGTCGAGGCGAGGCTGGCTTAGTATATATTTTATAATATTTTTATGCACCTCTCTAGACTACTCACAGAAGGTTATTCGACGTTCGAGACGATAGGAACGCTGCCTCCGAAGTTACAAGACACACAGCCTTAAGGCCTTGTCAGCCAGCCACGCAATATTGAAATTTTTGAGTTTTCCCTAGCCTTATGCGTTGGGTAAAGAAGTTAAGTGATATGATGATTTTCACAAAGAATTAAGTGTTCTTTCCCACCAACAAATATAATACTGTCAGTCAGATAAATATTGATATTTAAGTTTTCTCAATCCCAAGCGTTGGGTAGAGATAATATGTTGTGATATGATAATTTACTCTCATAATTATATATTCTTTCTCACCAGCAAACGGAAACTTAAAGCTATGTCAAATTATAAATATAAAATATAAAAAACATGAAATTACAAGATTTCTTTAACTACAATATATTTTCACCTCGCACACTTACAGGAAATAATATACCTGATTAGATCCTAATGGAGTACTTACCTAAATGTGTTTTTGTTCCGTAAGTAAAGATGACGGATCATCGGGCACCATAGTACGAACTCCATATACCCATGTTGTACAGACATCAATGGAGTGAGATTGATAGATAATGTCCATAGTTTGCGATAGTATGGGTCGCATTTCATCAGGCATCGGGCATGGGGCAGCATCGGGTTGATATTAATTACTTAGTAAGTATAAGGATCACTTGAACAAAAATATTGCCATAATTATGTACTTATTTGTTGTACCTTTATACTAACTTGTCTTTCCTGTGGATATATGGCCGGCTAAGCTGAAAAGATGGTTTAGGTGGTGGGCAAGGCTATTCCATCTCAACAATGTTCCAGGCACTACAGTGTCCCGTTAAGTATATGGCCTGTAAAGATGTAAAGGCCTGTGTTTTTTTTACTAGTTTAATCAAACACTTCAGAATCATCTTGATTACTGATTTTACATTTATTTCTGGTATATTAAATAAGTAGCGTATTTTGTGATAAAAAAAACAATAATCAATAATGTTATTATGAAAAATTCAAAGAACACGGCACCTTTAACCAATTTGCATTTGGAACAAGAATAGCTTATAAAATGAAAACTTGTGGTATAAGCAAGGTTAATGCTATAAATTAGACCTCAATTTATTACAAAAAGTTTATCTATCAATTTATTCTAAATCATCAAGGTCGATTCAAAATTGAATGTCTTTTATCAAATTTCGGTTGGTAAAAGTCTGGCTCTTACTTACGTAACCGAGAGTTTTCATTTTTTACAAATTTAAAAGAACTCTGAATGAAAGCAACAACTAGCACAGGACGACAATCTGTTCAGGAGAGGTCACCGCCGCAGCTGCCTAACTAGATTCAAAACTTCCACACTCAAGTACCTACTAACAATATTTACATTCAACTCATTCATTAATACATAATGAGTTATGATAACGATAAAATAATCTAGTTTCGTAGACATGTAAAAAAGTGGCAAAGAGTCAGTCGCTTACAGCTACTATGTACATCACAGAATTCGTTTAACTAAGTTATTATCTCGGGACGAGGCCGCCGTGCGCCGCGCGGCTCTAACCGATATTATATACATTCTCAAAATAAATTAAGGAACTTCCGCTCTCAAGCGGAATGAGATTATGAATAAAAGATTAGTCAAGTTCTTTTGCCGATGACGTCAGCGACGCACACGCGTCGGCGCAGGCGCCACCATCACCATCTTCAGTCCGCACAGTAATAGCATCGTAACCGATTACGTACACTTGCAAGTCAACAGCACGAAGGTGCTCACAAACAGTTAATTATTTCACATCATCCAATAGACATCCTCTCGGAGCGAGGTGAAGCGAGAAGAGTAACGTTTTATTTCTTTGAAAACTGTCAGGTTTAGACGGTAGATCGCAGCACATCACAGCGCGACGAATGTTAGTGGCGTCGTGGTGCATGGAGAGCATGCGAGGTGGGCGCGCGGGGGGCGCGGGGGGGCGCGGGGCGCCAGGGGGGGGGGCGCGGGGGTCTTGGCACACTAGACGCAAGACTCGGGGATGCGGTGGTCGAGCAGCTTCTCCTTGATGGCGTCCACGTTGAGGTCGGGTGCGGCGCGCAGCGTGGCGGACGCGCTGCGGCCCAGCGCCGCGCCCGCCGGCGCCCCGCCCGCGCCCCGCGCGCCCCACGTCCACGACGCGCCCGGCCCGTTGCATGCCTGTAACACAACACGAACTCAACTAATAGGTACTTTCGTAAAACTCTTCACCGGGTTCGAGCCTTTGTTATCTCGGCCGAGCTTTCCGATAAATAAAGTTCTTATGAGCTAGTGGATAACTCTGGTGACGGAATTTTCAGACCTCTTAAAGGCCGTGGTCGCATTGTCTTAACTTTTAAACCTGGGACCGACAATTTAACATAGCGTGGCTCAACTTCAACGATCTATCAAGATCGCCTTGGATAGCCTGAAATTCGGTTTAAGCTGGTGAAATAACTGTCTGAGAGGTTGATTACAACCACTATAAAAATATCTATTGAAGTCTGCATAAAAGTCGTTTGTGAACCTAGATTGTTAACACTACTGTAGTGTTAGAAATAACAGTATGTACCAAAGTGTATATTCTGTTAAACATGCAGTGCGAGTAAGAGACATCGTCGCTTCGGCGCGCCCCGTCTCATATCAAATCACAAGTAGAAATAATCGGACGGACGAAACGAAAGAACACGTGAATGGAACTATACCACCGTGGTAGTTTCATCCAACAGGGATGTTTTAATAAATCACGTGGTACCACGCGTGACGCACCTCCCCTCTCCCTCACGACGCATTCGTTTGTATTGTTAATCAACTCACAAAATGTATTACGCAAACAAAGTAAGAACTTTAGAAACATCAAGATTCCTAACACGGTCACCTACATACAAAAACAATAATATAGGTTATTTTAATTTGAAAATATACTTTTCATCAAGGGTTCGGCGATCAATAAGTCCAGCGCATTTTATGGTACTCGAGGCCTAGCGTTTTATATGCGTTCGGTTGCGGGCCCCGGGCCGCTGCTTATTGGAATATTAGTGAGCTAGTGCCATAAAGGCCATTGCCCATGAGATATGAAAGAAACTCGCCACAGATATGAGAGAAAGGGAATATTTTGAAGGAGCAGATGCATTTTAGTATGGTCCAATGCGTGATCTACCGAACAATAAAAGAGAATGAGAAATGGTTTTTACTGCGACGCTCGCCAACTTGAAAATTGGACGCACAAATCAATTTGATATCTCAGTCGCAGTCGCCTTCTGCGGACTCGATCGAACTTTATACACTTCATGATTTACTCACGCAATAGCATCGCCCGTTCCGGCCGCGCTCATAATCATGCTCTTTTCATACTTCATCGCCTTCTAGTTCTAACTCACTTACGAGATCCATGTTTATTTTTGAACAGGACTGCACTATGAACTCACAAAGTTCTATGTAAATACGAGAAACTTCATGCACGGGAGATCTGAATGTTAGAATCTTTGCAGCTAAACTGTTCATTGCAGTTTTATGTTTGCAAATATTTTAATCTCGTCTCGCCACGGCCACGGCCGGGAACTTATTCGGAAGCGACGGTCGCGAACTTACACCACGTGCGTGTGGGGCGGGGCGGGGCGGGGCGGGGCGGGACGGGGCGGGACGGGATGGATCGGGGAGTGAGGATTGCGAGCGTGACGAATGGAAATTAATAAAATAACCGTACAACTGCCAAGTTCAACATCAAACTTTGGTAGGAAATTGCGAAAGGTCGAATGTTTACATTGCAAGCTGGTTTATTTGAGCAGTTCAATAAAATTTACTGATTCGTTCATGTGAATTCTAATATCATTGTTTCTCGCCTTCATAATGTTCAATAACATGCTTCACTTTCCTATTAAGGACTTTTAAAGGAATCATGTGCTGTGCATGTAGAGCGCAGCGGGCCTCAGGACACAGCTGCACTCGTGTTTATTTATTATCTTGATCGATTAATTATCTTGGTCAATCACATCGGTCACGAAGTAACAGGGGTAGTGTAACCTAGCTCGAAAGACGTCAATGTGATTCTAGAGATCCTACTAGATGAAATATGTTTAACTTTACTTGACGTTGCTGATTGGCTTACATAGTCCATAGAAAACTATTGAGTTTGTTGATGTGCTGGAAGATATACTGTGTGGTACTGACCGGCGTGTGCAGCGACGCGGGCGCGTGCGCGGGGGGCGCGGGGGGCGCGGGGGGCGCGGGGGGCGCGGTGCGTGGCGATCCCGCGCGGCCCGGCGCCTCGCCCGCCGGCACCACGCGCGGCACTGCACCTGCTGAACAATCATAACAAACACATCATTATCAAATAACTTATATTATAATCAATGCATTTTAGTGAACATTCAACCTCTGTGGCGCAGTGGGCGAAAGCCCGCCTGAGACGTAGAGGTTGCGGGTTCGATTCCCGCTGCGGGACAAATGTTTGCATGATCTGCAAATATTTGTTTCGTGTCTGGGTGTTTTCTATGTATAATATGTACTCGTATGTATTTACAAAAAAAAATGTATCTAAGTATGTAGTTTATCAGTCATCTGGTTACCATAACACAAGCATTAAATTGCTTAGCTTGGGACTAGATGACGCCGTGTGGAATGTCCAAGGATATTTTTTTTTTTTTGTTTTTTATTCCCTAGTTTCCCATAAAGGCCCTGTCAGAGTAAAATGTCTAAAAACCTAACATGAATCGCGGCTGTATTTCCTCTCCTACAGTTTTCTCAAATGATTAGTCATTTCAGATTTTCATCAGCTGATTTGCAAACTTATTCATGAATTAGATTGAACTAATGCAGAGCGAAAGTATTTCGTAGAACATTTTGTAGAGCTCTACGTGCTACGTGCTACGTGCTACGTGGTGTGCTACTAACTCCGTAGCACTCAGTTTTGTAAACATACTTCAACATTATTAAATTTAGATGTTTTGATTGATTGAAAAGTGAAATATGCCCCTTCTGCTGCTAATAATACAATTATTTAAGTATGGGCAATGAAGACAATTTCTGTACACAGTCTGTTAAATAGTGTTTAATACTAACGGCGCGGAACGTGCATTTGTAGCGTCAAAATGTTATTTTGCAGAGCGATTATCAAATCAAATCATCACCATCATCATCCACCACAGCCCGACTTTACCCACTGCTACTGCCCACGGGTATAGACCTCAGCTTGTGCCATCCGCCACGATTCTGCGCCAATCCGATCCATCGTTTGCTCGCGACTTTCTGAGGAGCGCGCATTGGCACATTTGGCACTAATCATTACTAAGGGGGTTTGGTCGTAAAATGGCGCGCTGGCCAGTCAGTGGGGGTGACAATGTCAAGTGCAGGTTGGACTTGGGCAGCTTGGTGTTATACCGCCCCTTACCCCCCTGAAAATCGGCACGACAATATCTATGTTAGTCTCTAAGGTATTTAATATATGGGCCGCAAATAATTTCCTATTTGAATGCTTTTTTTGTTGCATGAATTAAATAAAATATTATAATTAAAATTGCACTTTATGTTAATGAAATGGTATTACTCATTATTTTGTTTGCCTCGCCGCTTATGCGAGCTAGCCCAGGTGGGCGCAGGGACCGCGTTGGTCGAGGTAGGAACGATTCAATATCGATAGTGACCGCTGTCGATCCGATCATATCGCCGTTTGCCAGTCACCTTCCATCCAATCCCGGTGATTACCTCGACATGGCGACGGTAGTTTTTCCAATTTCCTCGGAGGCGGCCAAATTGGGGGCCGTGAGACGTAACGAGGTTTATATCGATAACGACACGGAAGACGGCACTGATTAATACGGGCCGGCGCCGACACGTGTCCAGGATGGGTCGGGCCCACGAGGAATACTATCGGCTTCCTGAATATTGCAGACATCGTCACCAATACATTACATACATCATCTCCGCATCATTACAGGGTAGTGACAGCGCATTAATGTTCAGATACCGATAACTTAAATCGGGGAACCGTTTTTCATGGATTTTCAAATTTCATAGAGACCGGTGGTAGGGGTTTTTTAATAATCCGAGACTTATTTGCGGTCCCGGACGACGCGCGACGCACCGGTGCATCGGCTTCGCTCGCGGGACACATAAATAACTGGCCGGATACCCGTGACCGAGCCCCCGCCCCCTCCCTGCCGGCCTTTCCCGTACCGGAGATCGCCCGCCGGAGATTTATCTCAGGGAAAAAACCTGATTAATCACTACATTCAAAGACGAAGGCGAGCGTAAGTCAGGACACAAGAAATAATTAATTGGCGCGTACCTAGCGGTCCGCTCCCCCCGCACCGCCCCGCGCCCCGCACGGGTCGGGGCGGCGCTCGACATGTGCTCAAGTTTATTCAAATTGCCTTCATTAATAGGTTGCAGCGCCGCAGCGCTGTCGGTTCTCACACCTCAGCCGCAGCTCATGAGGGAACAACTAGGCCACTGTGCGGTCTACCGCGCTTCTACGTACAATTACTTTTTTAGGAAACTATACTGCGTTTACACGGTAGCTAGCTGTAGGCATTGCTTACTGCAGACAGTTGTACAAGCAGACTATAAAAAATCTCGGCCAATAGCGACCGCACTCTGGTTCAAACACTATCCTGCTGACTGTCATTGCCAAATTGTATTGAAATTCTGACTGACTGGAATACTATAAATTTCCGAATACACAGTAATTTCCGTACCAGGAAAAAATAGTTCTAAGTATATTCTAAATTTCCTACTCACACAAAATAAACTTCACATTTATTTTGATATCAGCCTTGATCTATGTCTTCGGTGTTGGCACAAAGTCATTCAAATAGAACTAAGCTATGCTCACACGTCGCGTCGAGCGGCGCGCGGCGCCGAGCGTCGCGTCGGTCGCTCGCCTCGGAGCCGAGAAGGCGTGCGCCGGCCGGTGCACTTTGCGGCGTGTTTTCAATCGCGAGTGTCGCCGCCTGAATATTCACGATGCAGCATCAATATTCATGAATATGCCTCGGCCCTGTCTCTCCGCACCGCATATTCACTTCACTACAATATCGCATCGAAACATTTTTCAATACCTTTAAAATCAGAGCGGTCGTCAATGTTTGCGTTTGCGTGCTCTCGGCTTCGGTGCGGTGACGCTGCGCCGCGGGGGCGCTGCTTCTTTGCATTATTATCAATAATGTGGCCGCGAAAAGCGCTCGGTTCTGCGTTACGTTCCTTGTGAGGCAAAATTTAATAAATTTTGCTGTCGGGAATCGTTTCCGACTGAGTGACCTTCCCTTCTATGCAATTTCTACTTTTATCCGTTGTTTACTTTTACTGAAAATAATGAAAGTTCAGTGTCGGGCTTTTCTATGCGCTAGTGTAGCTAGAATCGTTTTTTTGATTTCTAGATGTAAGAAAATATTCACATGACAACTTTTCAATTGCATTAATTTAGTAATAATGATGAGAACATCAGCGACAATGATGTCTATTAGGACAATCAGTAGTGTGCGCGTCGCACGGGACGGGGCCGGAGGCGCATGGCGGCTGGCGCGGCGCTCGAAGGCTCCCGCGTGGATATTAAAATATTTTGGCGGTGATTTAACGGGCGGGTGGCGGCCGAACCGCGGCCCTGCTATAAATCCGCCTTGTATCATATAATGCGGCCCGGTTTTTATTGAGGCGAGAACGGCATTCATTACCACGCGATTTATGAGGCCTCTCTCCACCGCTCCGGTGGTCCCACGCTTCGCCGCCAATGCAACGTGCGTGCTTTAGGACAGAAAGCTAAGCGATTTGAATCGGGACATGTCTCTACTATGCTAGGTATAGCCGGTACACCATTATGCTGTCTTGCAGGCGTGAAGCTTACAAATTGTTTCTTAGCAACGGGCATCAGTTTGCGAGGATGGTAGTGAAACGGCTACTTTTGATAATGGCGACCATTTATTTAATAAATGAGAGCGGACATGGACAGGGTAAGTATCAGATAATTTGTTTGCCGTCAAATAGTCATGCATTTGTCAATATGGCTTAAATCAAATTCAAAAGTAAAACACATAACCGCTCGTTGAGTTCAGCTGGTGCCTCCATGCCGCCAACACGGCGACACGGACAATATCAATCGAACGCTGTGACCGCGGTCAATATTAGTAACCACCAGTTGCGTTCTATCTCCACCAATAATCATGCTAATGCTCGTCTCCCCGAGCGAGCCCGTTGGAAGTGTTTTAATTACCCAACCCTTCAACTTCATCAAGCGGCGTTGCACTGTGTCGTACCGCTTCTGCCTGCAGCGCGGCGGCTAAACTAATTTCCATGTCTCATTAAGTTTCCATCCGCTAGTAGTTCACACGTGACACAATCCAGTGACAAAAACGCCTAATCAGAGGCGACTCGTCTACTGCGTCGTAAACTGCGACGTTTCGAAACGTCGTTAATCCGCCACTGCCGGCTGCTGCCGGTCGATACGCTACGTTCTTGCGCGTACTTTAATGAGCAGGATCCACGTTAGGCTTTAATTTTATTGTCGCGTCACATAGCATGTCGCACGCGAGGATGCGTCGCGTCATAATTGGGTACAAATTGGTACTATTGTAGCTATTAGCGCGCCGCGATGTTCAGGGCTCCGGGTCAGTGGCAGCGGTGCGCCAGACCGACGACGCCGGGACGGGGACGGAACGGGAGCACTCGTCACGTACTACGAAGACATAGAAGCGACGACGACAGTCTGAATATAATGAAGGTTAATAAAAGCATTAGTAATTGTATTATTGGAACACAGAACACATTAAGGACCGAAAATAATGCTAAGCTTTAAACTGTGTAAATTGCCTTGATCCACCAGCAGTAAAACGATCCTACTGAAAAAATGCTTATTGACTTAAACTTTCGTTGATGTTTTGGACCGATGGACATTTGCCTCTTGCGTCGCTTGGCTGGTCCGCCGCGAGGCGCCGCTGACGCGTACATTAAGCTTTTATGAGGATAGCCTTTTAAGCTCCTGCCATCCTCCCGCGCCCTTCACTTTTTCCGTTGTTACGTACCTAATATTAATATTTGAATGGTCGGCTTCGCTTCCGAAGCTTAGCACCATTGTTCTCGCAGTAATGCACGTTCCCAATGTTAAATACAATTCGAAGCTTTTTTACGTTATTGTCATTCGAGTGTACGTGGACGAGGTACCTACAGGTGAGCCTGAGCATGCCTTTGTCGTGAAGCTGAGCGTGGAATAATTAAATCGGGTAGACAGTGACTGGTCTCGGAGATGTAAATGTTGGTGAAGGTGAGCGGTTCCGTCGCGTCCATGCATAAGCGATGTCGACGCGAAGACGATCGGGTTTGCTTTTTGTATTTGTTCATAAATGTAACTCATACGCATATACCTACTTAACCACGAAAAGGATACCTACTTGATGAACTGTTTAAACGAAATTAGTTAAAGGGTCAAGAAATCATAATCTACTTACTTATAGAAATGTTAACTAAGGACTTAAGAATTTTAAAATTTAAGTATTTATTTAATAGGCTAGGTAATACTTTTGGGCCAATATTTTGATGAAGACTGTCCAGATCCTAAACCTTACGAATTTCCACGAGGCTTTAACATAAACGTATACAAATCTATTCAGTGGGAAGTTCCGGCGCTCTAAGGCAAAAGTTAGCTTTGGCTAGATAGTTCTCCATTATTCGTGCTTTGGGCCAGCGCGAGTTCGGAGCGAGCGCAGGGCTTCTATTGTGACCCTCAAGTGAAAGCCATTAGCGCCGCGCCGGCCTCGACGGATCTCAGTCGTGCGCTATAAATATTCACCCGAAATCGAATCTAACAATAAGTATGTACATTAGAAACCATTTCCGTTCGTTCGCAATTATCTGTCATTCGAAGCTTAGGTAAGACACACTATAAGTTAACATTGTAACTGTTGTTTTCAGACAACAGATGAAAAAAAAATATAATGGATCTAGCAACAGGGTCCCTGTCTCAGTTTCGAAGCGGTTACAGTCACCTAGGTACTTATCGCTTGGTTAATTTCTGCAACATGTTTTCGCACTTGTAGGCTCGGGGTGTTCAGTTCGACCAGGAGAACATAGACAGGATCAGCAGTCGGTGAGTGTACTCACAGTAGCTGTTGGGGATGAGGTCGGGCTCGGCGTCGTCGTGCTGGTCGAGCGGCTTGTGCGCCGGCGGCGGCTTGGGCAGCGGCGCGCGACGGCGGCGACGCACGGCCAGCGCGCCCGCCAGCGCGCACAGCCCCGCGCCCGCGCCGCACGCGCCCACCACGCCCGCCACGCCGGCGCCCAGCGGCGCCTCGCCTGCTGGAACACGCACAAACCACATTATACATAACACTTGCTTCATGTTTTCTCAGCTCAGAACTTAACCTACTCTTTCAGTATATTTAAAAGTACTCAGTGACCGGCGCAGTCTTTTTTTCCTTTATACTTTTTTCCTCGCTGAGAATAACGTTTGTGTGATGAATGTGAATGTCTGAATGGTGTTGTGTGAAGTTTCCACAAATATTTATTTATTCTGGGTGCTAGCATTTATGTTCTGGCTTGACATCACAAAATTATAAAGCTTGATGTAAATGCCTATTCTGCGAAACATGTTCGGATGAAGGCTCAGAGTTCCGATTGTGAATGACGTTGTAATCGATAGTTCGCGAGCCCTCGGGCACAGCTGTGCTGCGAGTGTAAAAATGTAAAATTGCAGCAAATAAAAGGAACGAGAGCAAAGCGCGATGCGATCGGATCGCTGTTACATTAGCATTTTGTAAAAAGTGCGAGGGACTGCAGATCGTTACGTTAATAACTTAATTGAAAAGCGTCAGCGAGGCGGCGACGATCCGACGAATATTGGAAACGCGATATTAGCAGCCTCTTTACGAAGCAGCTGGTCCACCATTACTAGCGTCAACTTTAACAAAACTATTGTAGAGGAGATTTACTAAGCGAGGATATCACTATAGATGTTAATAAAGTGTTGGAGTGAACCAGCTGCCCAATAGAACAGTTAGAACAATACAACTATCCGGCGCATTCCAACAGCAATCTCTCATCCGAAGCTGCGCCATTACAGGGACCCAATTACGAAGACCTAATTAAAATGAATATAGTCGAAGAATTCCCCGACTCCTGCGAACTTGCCGACGCGGCGCCGGTGTGGAGGCGGGACGGCCACTTGTTTATAGACTTTACGGCGTTATTTCGTTTTAAAATGACAATCCTCCGCGATTCGCAAAGGTAATTAAAATTAAAAAGGCTAGGAAATGAATAGCTGTTTTATTTGAGGTATAGTACGGTTGAGAGATTTCCTTGATTTCACCACTCGCCCGGCTTTATGCCATTCTCATAGTTAGGTTGTAAATCTAATTGATTTGATAACATCTTTAAAAAATAAAATAAAATATCACACGTCTGCCGCGTAATAAATCATCATTAATATTCATTGAGTGTACGTTTTCAATGCGAGCATAAATTAGGGCAAATGAAATGAAATCGGTAGCTAGAGAATCAAAGCCGTGCGTATCGTGCGGGCTACGCACGGCCCGGGCCTCCGCCGCCTCCGCCGCCTCCGCCGCCTCCGCCGCCGCTGCCGCGCCGCATTACCGGAGCGCGGATCACATGCAAATCATCGCCGTGCGTGCTTCGCCTCGCAATATCTTAATAATGTGTACGGTTAACGTGCGAGTTTGTGTGCGATGCTACGTATTGAGGTGATAAGACATGCGGCCGAGTGCTGCAGCTTTAGTTGTTAAACATGGTATTGAATAGCTATTATATTATTTAGCTATAGCCTGCCGTGCGGAGGGGGTTAATATATCTCTTTTAAGTTAAGTTATATCCGGCATAGTTCTGGTTGAGAAAAATTACCTCTTCTGAAAAAGTTTTTCAAAGTTCTAGATAAATTCTTTACATATACCTAAATATTCCCCACAGGCGCACCCGTCCATTCTTATCATGTTATTAACCTTCGCGTCTTTACGTGTGTTCAGGGCCGGTTAGTCACGACTTAGTTCCGTCACTCCAGCAATCAACATTGACTCATATCGAAGATAGTTAGGGTATAGAATCGCATGGAAGACAATGGCATGGGCTTCGCTGCATGGCCTTTCGGACTCGACTAACCCGAGGGTCTTAAGGGGTTAATAAGAGTCACGTCGGTCGCCGAGTGAGCCGTCGGTAACTGATTCAACATTTACGAGCAGCGCGCGGCGAGGCTCGCCTGACCGCTCGGACAACAACAACGAAACATATGTTTCCTGATTTTCGCAAAAAGTTGAGTTAATTATTATAAAACATGAAGAAGCAGAAGCAGGTAGCCGCGGTGAGGTCAGTCGGCTATGCTGCGCGCCGCTCGTAAATAACCGCACATTAGCATCAACCGGCTGAAACAAGCCATTTGCATGGAACTCGTGTAAATATTAATCATAAGGGCGGCATTAATGATTCAACTTTGCTGCCTCCTGTACTGTGCAGCTCTTCCAATATAACTAGATCACTCGAGTCGTGAATGTGAAAATGGTCCGCTTTCAAACGCACGGTGAACTACGTACGGATCACCAAAAAACCACAGTAACAAATAACGTGACGACAAAAAGGCAATTTAAACTTTATGTATAACAAATACAATTAGTGTAACTGATGTGCAATGTAGTAGTTATTTAGATAGTGCTGTGTTACATGACTGCTAACGTATTCATTCGCGAGTGTCGTGAACTCCCGATAGCGAAATCGTCGCCAAGACCCGTGTCGCCGCGTGTAACGCTCGCCTTATGCAAACGAGCAGTCATTACAATGATCACAGCAACTAGCTTAATTAATTTAAACACGACTCTGGGGGATTTTACATCGCAGTTACCCACTTCAGACACATTCAACTAGTCATCATTTTAGATGTGAAGATTAATATCCTAGTATAAACTTATTTCGACGACATTAAACTTTCCAATCCTACGATAAAAAACAGCTTGATCAGCACTTAGCTGCACCTGACGTCTGCCATATTCATATCTGTGAGTGGCGTCGTCCGCGACCCTTATAAAAACGCTCATAGATCGGCTGCAGGCGGCATAAAGGTGTCGGCGTTGCAGTCGCACGCTGATTTATTTATCAGTCACAGCAATAAAAGCGGCTAGACACGGCGTCCCACCGCGGGTCGCGCCGACACGCCCGAGCAGCCTGAGCATCGCCGCCCCCCCGGTCGGTGGAAACTAGCACTTGCACAAAGCACGAGAGTTGCTAGAAAGATGCAATAATGCATTGTATTTACTGCCAAAGAGAGATCATAGCTTCGCTCCTTATAACCGCAAGGTTGGTGGAACCATGGGAGGTTGACAGTCAGTCCGAGAGAGATCTCTAGTGACCGCTCGCCCTCGCGCTCTCTGACTATAAATCAATGCACCGACCGTCGATTCAGAAAACGATGAAATGAATAATCATTATTCATAGCACTTTATCAACGATTTATTGCGATGTTATTGTATTTTTCGCTTCCGCTTTTCATAATAATCCTTAAATGAACCAGTGTCGGACGTCGGCGCCGCTGCCTCACATTTCATGAAGGGGCGCACATCGCTTGTGTTCATGTTCGATTGACACGCAGCCGCTACCTCACGAGCAAGCACGTCTCTAGCTCTGGGTAATAAATCAATAAATATCCTTGGACACTACGACGAAGACTAGGTCACTAGTGCATACCTAGTGCATGCAGATACCCATCGTGCATTCACCTTAGATTAGACAGTGCTATATTATACAAGACCTTATCCTACGAAAACTACTGTACAGTTGTTTTCGTTGCTACAGAACGTGAACTATTGGCCAACACTTTCAGCTAGTATGTCATAAGTGTTGGTCTACATCTGTCTAAAGTTTTTTATTGGAATTAAAGTAAATAAAGTGGCAAACCGGTGGCCAGTGCAATCATTCGCGGGCGCGGGCGCGGGCGGTGGCGATGGACGGACAGATTGTCTTGTTCGCTGTTATTGCAGCCGCTCACCGCCCGCCGCCTGCACTCTGTCAACACAGAACGAAGCTGCTTAAGACAGTTATTACAACACTATTCCGTGACAGCTCTCTCTGGAAGATAATACGCTCTTGAGAAAAATCATAACACTTTTTTGTTCACTCTTTACTGACTAGGTTATGAAGATAGAGAAAGTTTGCCATGATACTTGTGATTCGCTTCACGCGAACCGTCTAATGGAGCGTTTGAAAATCTCCGCTTTTGGCTAACGTCAACACGAAACGTACAAACGATTGGAGTCAAGGAGCGCTGGCAAAGACGAACGAATGTAGGCCGCTGGATGCAGGGCACGGGCGCCAGCGGGGGCGGACGCGGAGGCGGGGCGGGGCGGACGTGCGGGCTCCGACTAAAACAATAGCGGATTAGACTAGCTCGGGATCATATTTCAGCGACGAGGCCGCGCGCCGTTGATTTATACCGCCACTGCACTGAATACGCCTCAAATAGCCGCCTAACAAATGGCAGCTCGCCCGAACGCCAACCAAATAAAAATGATATGTTTCCCGGAATCATTTTTATCCAAATCCGTCGCTCGGAACGCGCTATTTACCACTCTGATTGAGCCGGAATAAAGCCGATTTACGAGACAAACGACGAGATTCATTCCTTCCTCGAAACGCAGACGGCAATGACGTCGCTTGTTTCTACTTTCGGCTAAAACGTGCTGTAGATATAAATTAATTGAATCAAAATGATTGGAATGTGACCTTGCACACCGCATACACATATTGCGTACCACAGTACTTACCTACTCTGAACTCACTGTGAACAGTCGGCACAGGTGTGTAAATGATTCATGAGCGGCGTACTGGAGCGTCGAGAGCTTGCAGGGCTGCAGCACACGGAGACGAGGCCGAAGCCGCTTTCCGCTGCGTAACCACCCCGCCCCGCCCGCCCCGCCCCGCTCCGCCCCGCTCCGCGTCAGGACGAGTGCGTTCCGCGCGTTTGTGTCGCAAATGCGATGATAAATTGCAAAAGCGCTACATTATTTATAAGCGAATCAGACAAATTCACTGGGCGGTCGCATTAGCGGTGTTTCCGGTGATACGTCGGTTATTTATGAGCGGTTCGTTGCAGGCCATGACGGAGGACTTTTCATTAGCGGTAGCAGTGCTCTACAATCTAGAGCTCTACTAATCAATGAGCTGATTTGTAACCGTCATTGAATAATATTGAATAATCATAACCATTTCGCAAAGAATGTAACACATTCTTATAAGAAAGAAAATATGCGAGAACTTTGTTTGTGTGACATGCGAGAACTTTGTTTGTGTGTAGCATGGACTTTCCGAGTGAACATACGCTATTATTTTATCAAGGTAGGTACTACCACGCGAGCGAAGCCGCGGGCGAGTAAGCTAGTATGAAGGGGTGATCTAATTCGAGAGATCATTTGTTTTCGTGTTGTGCGTCAATGGGAACCAGTAAAGGGCATTATTAATCGTATCTCCGCGAGCGCCCCAATTACGGCAGACCGCGCGCTACTCCGCGCTATTATGTCTTTATTATTGTTGCCGCTCATTTGCGCTTCATTATCTCCAGACCCCAAGGTGGAGCCTCAGATCAATTCCGCTCTGAAATATGATTTGAATCAAACTAAATAATGTTCATAAATTATGTTCTTCGGAACAGAGCGGTGCCTGTGAGATATGTTCGGAGGAACGCGACGCCACGATTATTCTGTTTCATTCACTTAAAGTCATTTAAATGAGCTTTTCAAGAAAAATATTAATTCCATGCGATGAAGGCTTAGCGGCGAGTGTAGGCAGTTTTTATTATCGGAGATTTCAAAGGTAGTGGGGCGGTGCGGCGGAGAGAGATATGATCATTATTAATGGCGCCTGGAGTCGCTATCGAGCTGTTTACTTTCAATTTCGTTCAAAACTTATTGCCATTTGTTTGTGCGAGGACTCTCACCCCCCTCCCCGCCGGCCCCGGCTCTCCCCCTGCCCACGACTGTGCTCGACTGAACTAAATAAGCCACTATCACAGATTAAACAGGATTAAAATGTACGTTGAATTTGGCCTTTCGTGTATTTCAGGGCTCATGATTCTGTTCTAATGAAAGGATTTTTATTAATAAAAAATTTTGAGAGATAGAAGAGCGGTGGTGATTGAAGTTTAAGTAAGCTGTGATTTATTTACAGAAACTAAACTACTACATATTTACATAACTGTCTGCGGTCACGCGCGTATGCAAGTGAACGTATCGGTTGTATGACTCATTGTTCACGATGATGTCTCAATTAGTTAAATGCAATAGTTGCAACATAGTTATTTGCGGAGTTTTAGCTTTTATTCAAAACAAGATCGATGTGATGAGTGAAGACTCAATTGTGCGTATATGTATCACTTCGTTTTCAAGTGAAGATATTGGACATGCAAAAAGTTTGTTGTTTGACTCCATAAAAACAACAAAAAGGAAGATCTCAAGAAAAAGAGAGGGGAAATCAGAGAGAGATCTTTACGATGTAATCAGTGTTTTTAAAGAGACTGACCCAGAAGAAACTCCTATTTTTGTTGCGAGAGTGCTCCAGAAATTGCCGCCGGTACTCTGGGACCATTTGGACGCGACCAGGATTTTAAAAGATATACTGGTAATCCAGAACGACATAAAAACACTAAAAGAAACCTGTGTTTCGACTGATAAACTTGACGAAATTAGAAATGAATTAGCAAATTTGAAGCAAACATCTTTAGTCAACAATTATGAGTGTTTTGTGAATAAAAGGCGCGGCGGTGGTAGCGGTTTGTCTAACAGTTATTGCATGGACAGCGGGCCAATCGGCCTACCTCATATTTCGGAGCGCAACATGACGCCAATACGAAGCCCAACAGCTGAAATGACGTCACCGGTTAGTGCCGTGAATGAGCCTGCATTGTATTCTTCGTATGAGAGAAATTGTAATAAAAGTTCTTATCGCTCGATTATTGAATCACACATTAACAATGACGCTCAAACTAATGCGCAAACCCCGACATCGCCCGTATTACAACCACGGGAGGGCGTTATTGCTGAGAGTGCGAGCGAGATTCAACAAATTCACGACACAGCGTTGGCCTCCTCGACGCTGACGCCAGCGGCGGTGACACCTGCTACTTTTTCTAGAGTAGTTGGTACAGAAGGACAATGGAAAGAAGAGCGGTCGAAAGAGGAATGGATTTTAGCACAGCGTAAGAGGTATAAGAATCGTTTTATTACAACGGAGGGCAATGCACCAACGAACCCCACTGAAAAGTTCAAGGCTGCAGAGATTAAGATACCGTTGTTCATAAATAACGTAGACAAAAATACTTCGGAAAAAGATATTGCTGAGTACATATTCACGAAGACACAAACAAAGGTATCTTTACAGAGAATCAATTTCAAGGTACAAAAACGGTACAGTGCCTACAAGATATATGTACCTAATTCTAAGCTGCCCATTTTCCTGTCAGATAGCCTGTGGCCTGTGGGTGTCACATTTAGGCGCTTTATTGAGTACAAACATACCAACTTCAATGGAAGACAACATAGAAAGGAATAAGCACAACACAACCTTTATTAGCTACAACTGTAGGTCGATTAAGAGAAACATAGACTTTGTGAGGTCGCTGTGTCAATCAGCTGACATAGTGGCCTTGCAGGAAACATGGCTTTTACCGCATGACATTGGTTTCCTGGATACGGTGGATCCTGACTTCACTTACACCGGCAACTCGGCGGTGGATACCTCGGCGGGAATGCTGCAGGGCAGGCCCTATGGTGGGCTAGCTATACTGTGGCGTAAAAGTGTGTTTCAGTCGGTGTCCATAATTCAATGTGCCAGTGCACGTATTATGGCAATTAAAGTTGTGCTGGAAGATAGTCAGTTCTTAGTGTTCTCGATATACATGCCAACAGACTGTACGAAAAACCTAACGGACTTCACAAGTTGCCTCGGTGAGATAAGTGCTATTATAGAAAGCTGTGGCGTTGAGTCAGTGTTTGCACTCGGAGACTATAACGCTCACCCGAGCGCACCTTTCGGTAAGGAACTTTTCAACTTTTGTACTGAACAGAACTGGTCGTGCGCGGACATAGACTTTTTGGGACTATCTTCGGATACGTACACTTACATTAGTGACATGCACGGCACTTCTTCATGGCTAGATCATGCGGTAACTACTCAATCCGCTCGAAGCGTGATTACAGACATTAAAGTGAATTATAGTTTTTCGTGGTCCGATCATTTTGCTTTGGAAGTATATTGTGATTTAAATATCCTGAGACCTAAAATTTTACTAACTAATTCTGTATTGAATAGGGTAGCTTGGGGTGAGAGGGATACAATACAGATAAGGCAGTATGAACAATTGTGTACGGCTAAGCTGCGACAAGTGACTTTTCATCCTGAATTTAGAAATTGCGCAGATTATAATTGTAACTTATTGGAACATAAATTAATTATAGATAACATGTATAAACAACTTGTTGGTATATTAAGTGAGTCGGCTGCTGAGAGCTGTAATTTAAAACTAAAAAGAAAAAGAAATGGTAGAAAAATTACTGTTACGGGATGGAATAAATATGTATCAGAGGCACATAGGGAGGCTCGGCTTTGTTTTCAGGAGTGGGTATCTTCTGGTAAACCATTATCATGTCCATTGTATCAGAAAATGTGTGATTCGCGTAGGTTTTTTAAATCAAAACTGAAATGGTGTCAAAAGAACCAGACCCAGATAAAAATGGATATTTTAGCGACACACCATAAAACGAAAAGTTTTGGTAACTTCTGGAAAGAGACCAATAAGCTCAATCCGAAGCCGAGTGTCCCTGTTAGTATCGAGGGTATTAGCGACCCCGTCCAGATTGCCAATATTTTTAGAAAACACTTCCGGGTTGAATCCCCATTAGAGTCTGCAACTGTAGGGCCGGCGCAGGTGAGCAGGAGGGAAAAGGTCATTCCAATTACAGCTAAGGAGGTAGCGCGAGTGGTGAGAAACATGAAGCGAGGAAAATCCCCGGGCCATGATTCTCTAAGTATTGAACATTTGCAACATGCTGGTGTGCATCTGCCCGGGGTGCTCGCCCTGTTGTTCTCCCTCTGCGTCAACCATTGCTACTTGCCAGCGGAGATGATGAAGACTGTAGTTGTTCCTATTATTAAAAACAAGACTGGTGATACATCTAGCCTGAGCAACTACAGACCAATATCCCTCGCCACTGTGATGGCTAAAGTGTTGGACGGTGTGATTGACACACACCTAGAGAAGAGCATAAAATTACATGACGCCCAGTTCGGTTTTCGAGCTGGGCTTTCCACTGAAACTGCAGTACTTAGTCTCAAACACACCGTCCAGTACTACACTAACAGAAACACGCCTGTCTACGCCTGCTTTCTAGATTTGTCGAAAGCTTTTGATCTTGTGGCGTATGATAGGCTGTGGCAGAAGCTTTCCAGTGATACAGATCTTCCCTGTGAACTCATATCGATTCTCAAATATTGGTATGGCAACCAACGCAACAATGTGAGATGGTCAGGGTCGCTATCGGACGAGTATGGGTTGGAATGTGGGGTGCGGCAGGGTGGATTGAGCTCGCCCCGACTTTTCAACCTGTACACGGACCGACTGATCGGTGAGCTCAGCGGCGCCCAGGTTGGTTGCTCGATCGATGGAGTTTTCATAAACAACATAAGCTATGCTGACGACATGGTGCTGCTGAGCCCATCGATCAGTGCTCTACGAAAGCTTCATAAGATCTGTGAGAGTTATGCGGAAGCTCACGGCCTCAGATATAATGCAACTAAGAGTGAGTTCATGCTGTTTAAGGCAGGCACAAAGTGCTACAAAGCCATCCCTCCACTCATGCTGAATGGTTGTGTACTTAAACAGGTTACACAGTACAAGTATCTGGGCCACTGGGTTACCGAGACTCTCACAGATGATATGGATATGGAGAGGGAGCGCAGGGCACTATGTATCCGAGCAAATATGCTGGCCCGTAGATTTGCAGGATGTAGTAGACAGGTTAAAACCACCCTGTTTAGGTCATACTGTCAGTCATTTTATACCTGCAGTCTATGGGTCAAACATACACAGAAGACTTGGAATGCCCTGAGAGTCCAATATAACAATGCATTTAGAGTGCTGATGGGGCTGCCGCGTTTCTGCAGCGCGTCAGGGATGTTCACGGGCGCACGCGTAGACGGCTTTGCGGCGATAATGCGCAAACGGTCGGCATCCCTGATGCGCCGGCTGCGCGGCACCCCCAACAGTTACCTGCGCCTCATAGAGGTGCGAATGGACACGGACTGCATGTTTATGGAGCACTGGACGAGGGAACATATTGTTCTCTCCTGACTGTGCTCGCTTTATTTTATTTTAATTATGAATTGTTTTAAGTTTTGGATTTTAATAATTATTATGGACTGTTTTTATGTAATTTTATGTCTGAAATAAATGAAATTGAATTGAATTGAATAACTGTACAAAATACCTACAATTAGAACCAGTTGAGCCATCTAAGGATCGTTACAAACGATCTATAGGTAGCTCAACTGATCCAAACCACTGCCAGACGGAAGCGTGCCCAAGAAGAAAGTTAAGTTGAAGTTTAATAAAATAAGTAAATTGTAAAAAATAACAGGTTCGGATCAGTAAGTCGAAGGGTTAAGCGCTGGATTGTGTCAATTTGCCCTTAAATCAGGGTCCGCGGGCAGGCAGCGCGGCGCGGCGCTCGCAAACCAAATCAAATGGTCGATATTAAAAAAGCTCTCGGAAAAGGTTCGGACCCTTCGAGGCGAGAAATTAAAGGTCCCACATGTCAGCGCGGAGCGTCGATACCACACGCATTAGTTTTTACGCATCAATTCACGCCGAGGCCGACAGCCGACAAGAGCCTACCCACTTTTCCACTCGGACGTTTCGGACCCTTTTTCTGTAGATTTTCTGTATTTACGAGTCATCCAACCCTCTGAATGTCCCAATTAGACATCTCTCGCTACACCCAGTGATAGTTTCTAGCAAAGTTTGTTTAAAACAGTGCGGAATTAGAAACTTCCGCTTTATCTGAAGTTGATCGATACCAGAGCATCTGCTGGTCGCTGCCCGCTCCTGGGACCCACTCTCTTGCAACGATATCTTCTTAGATATTAAAAAAAAAATATTTCTGTGAGATAGAATGACTACAGTTAAATATAACATGGTATATTTTTAGACAGCGAGTATATTAATAGATTCAGGGTAAAATTAACTATTATGTCTTTAAGATGATAATTTGATTTATTATTTTATTTGTTTAATATCCATAATAAATGTAGTTACTATCATGAAGACAGTGGCAGGTCAAGGTGCGCCGCCAGGAGCGCTCGGAAAGATCTTGATTAATCTCGTCGTAAGCCGGCTTTAATTAAAATGGGATTATCTTGAGGTTGCACGCGGCCTACTTCGACATCAATCTGATTCACTTTCCACTGAACTGCGACGGATTCGTCACCGACGCTTCAATCACATCGGGGCCGGCGCGCCGTCCCATTTGAATATCTACGGAGCGGAGTCCGCACTCGATGTCCTCGGCTATTTCACACGAGGGAGGAAACTACGTTCCAAATTTAGGATTATCTCTGTGGAAATTAAGGATAACGAAACGGCTATGGTATTATGTGCGCGGTCGTCGGGACATCATATCTAAACAAAGATCTGTGGGTTAAAATAAAAGTTTTCGCACTAAAATTCCGCAACCCACAGCTAGTGGCATAATTTGTGACAATCTAAGTAAGTAACCAGTGTACTATGTAAATAAATCAAGTTACAATATGTAAAATAATAATTAGTATTATTCTATAATACTTATTATATAAATATGCATTAGGTAAGTAAGTTTATATTGGTTTGTTACTAAATATTTAGTCAAATGTGTCAAATTTCTGTTGGAGCAGAAGAAGGAGACCAACTTCAAGTCGTATGTACTCCGAGTGGCTGCCAAGCACAAGGACGTATTCCTCGCTCCGGACTTCTGGACCGCGGGAGTAGTCTACAGACGGTATAGGGAAGCACCGCCTACGAAAAAGTCCCCTAACTAATTTTAATTATAATATATATATTTTTTTGTGTATGTATGTTAGTTTATTAGGTATTTATAAATATTTATTCAAAAATTTATTAGTTTAGATGTTAATCAGTTGAGTATAGGGCACTGGTGACCTGTAGCACAGGTTTTATACCTATTTCAGGCACCAGTCTCTCACAAAACAGGTTCCTACCTCTAACCTACAATTGTTTGAATTTATCATAATTTTTTAACTTTATATTTTATAAAATATTTTATTATTTTTAAAATTATTATATATTTTTAATTATGTTTGTGAGAGAAACAAATAAACAATTTGATTTGATTTGATTTGATTTGAAATCACGCTGCATAAACACGAAAATGCTTCCTGTTAACTTGCTCATTGAACGTATACATTATGGATATCGAAATCAGATGGGTTGGTGATTCTCATTCGTAATCATTACCGCAAAGGTTTCGTCCAAAACTAGTTTTTGTTCTAAATCTCTCGGACGAAACTCGATTTGTAGGGTGTGGGGGTCCCGGGGGAGCGCGTCTCCGCTCGCTAAGTGTCGGCGGAGGCCGGCAGCCGCGATCCCGAGTTATTAGGCAGGGGAACATTACCAACAGAGATATAAGGAGGAACTGAGCGCTCTAACGCGCCTGACGCACCCATCATTCCTACTCAGCGGCTATGCGGGCCTTTTCCAAAAATATTTTATCCATTGCGGCATAATTGAAACACAAACACTGTACATCTTATACTTGTATATTCGTATTGTCGTTTAAAAAGTGATTTTAGTGGGTTCACTGTCAAGAGGAAGATTTACTAACTGTATCATTTTTATTATATCAGATATATTCGTTACGATTATCAGGATAAGAGACAAAGTACGATGAATCGTCGTTCTTAGTATTACACAATACAAAAGTACATTTATCTAACTATCAAATCCTTGGAACTGTCGAGGATAATGTATTTAACTAGCTCAAATATAATATGAAGTCTTGTATGTTTTTGAAGTTATTTATTTATTTATTGGAGATCCAACAGCTTTCGTGTGTTTGCTCAGCTTGTTATGTGAATGTGTAGTGTGATTGTGTGTAGTACCTGTCCGCTTCTCTGGGTCCCTGAAGAGCAGGTCGTCTAGCGGCGCGGGCGGCGAGCGTCCCTTGGTGTTGGCGGCGCGCGCCTCCAGCCGGTAGCGCACGCCCCACTCCAGCCCGCGCACCGTCCACGCCGGCTCCTCCGCCGTCAGGTTGATCCTGCAAACACACCGTACTTTCACTTACAACCATTCGATACTGTTGCTAATTAAATTTATAGGAGCTCTTGAATACCTTTATATAGCTTCAATAGCTTGTTTGTTTGTAAGTTGGTTATAAATTTAAAAACACTGTCTAACAAAATCATAAAAATACTGTAAAATGACCTAAACAGGAAAGCTCAGACCATAGTGAAGAGGAATAATTAATAGAGACGTTTTTTTATGTTTCAACATAATAGTAGGTCTTAGCAAAGTTAGCTTGGGAATAACATTTCATAGCTAGCTTTCAAAATAAGTACATTAAGAGATAAGTCGTGGCGAACAAGCGAAAGCTCTTAGTTGATACAAACGTGCCCGCAAATGTTCCATTACCCACTTTCATATCTGTACTCCACGGAGTAGGCATAATCTAGACCAGGGAAGAACATTGGCCGTTGATGTCAAGGGCTAGCACACGGCAACCAAAAGGTCTAAAGATGGATTTCAAATGGTAACTAAATATTTGTTTTGCACGATTGATCGAATCTCGGTTTGAAGTCTCTGGTGCTACGCCGTTTGTGTGCAACAAAGCTACGTCGTAGCACCAGACCGTATCTTTTCTACACCTCTTTAAAGCTACCTACATAAATCTTACTTGATACCCGAATTGAAACTGCAAAATAAATGTGAAATATTGTTATATTTAATGATTGAATAAAATAATTATTAGCAAAATTATATGAATTCTGTCGGTGGTCAAAATATTACGCCATAAAATGTTCTAAACGATCGCGCTCTGCGTTCGCGAGCAGCGAGCGGCCCGCCATCGATCTTTTATTCGCCATAATGTTGTCGGTAATTAAAATAACCTACATTACGTCCAATAAACGTAACAGACGAGCGTTCACTTTCCCATTAGGATCGACTGAAAAATGCGAGAAAAAAACAATTTTATTACATCGTAAAATTGTTTATTATTATTAAAATTGTTTATTATTTCTCTCACAAATCACAATACATAAATAAAAATATAAAGTAATTAAGTAATTTTAAATATAAGTACAGTAAAAAAATAATGATAAATTGAAACAACAAAAATAAATTGAAAATAGGTTAGAAGTAAGAACCGTTTTGTGAGAGACTGGTGCCTGAAATGCTTGTTAGAATCGAAAGCGGGAGTTGTGTATCGGTTTTATGTGCAATAAAGTATCAAATAATATGTGCGTCACGCTGTCGGCGGCGGGCGCGATCTGTCGGAGCGGCTAATTGTTGCCACTCAACTGTAATGGGCTGGCCGCTTAATGGGACTTTTATGTGACGATACTGATAAGATAACAGAGTAGGTATAAATTGTGCGCTTACAGAACATTACATCTAATTTATGGTGACAACGCGAGATACTAAGACTGCCCACTAATAGACGAAAAGTTATCTTTGGTTTAGCACGGTACGTCTTTACGTAATTTCTATTATTATTTTTCTCTACAGATGGCCTAGTCAAAAATGTTACCTACAAGTTATACATTTCAATTAGACATAATATTATCCTTTCACAGACTCTGAGAAAGTTTCCTGAGACTCTGCATTATGAAGAACTAAGTGGAGCGGCAGAGTTCCCCGTCTCACACTCCTGAAACGAATCTAATTGTTGTTCGCGATAAAAACACGCGCCAATTAAAAGTTTTCCGAATGTGGCTCGTAATTACAGGTGAGCCGCGTCGCTTAGCCATCTGTAATGAGCCTCTGATTGAGCTGGAGGCGTTTATACATACTATTATTGTAAAGAAATAATATTTCTTCATGTTTTAATTTAACGCACCATCTAAAGATGGCGCTAGATGGCGTATTGGTCGAAAAAGGATTAATACTTGATTCATGGACAAGGAATGTGTGATGGTGTTTTTTAGATTGTCACTTTGTCATTGTCATGTCATAATGTGAGTTGATGCGAAAAATTGTGAAAATAAAAAGTGAAATAATGTAAAGAAATCGACAGATTAATTAATAAACTTTAAATGTCGTTTCTTTGTTTTTACAGGTAAGTTATATAAGAAATATTGTTTATTTTAGTTAAAATGTGTACCTAAACTTAGGTTTCCTACAATAAAATATCTTTGTTTTTACAGAAGAAACACAATGAAGTTTTAATTACAATCCTGATAGATTTTGTCTTATAAAACGACATTTCTAGTTAAAGAAAATGGAAAAATTAAGATTCACATTCACGGTGTTAGCAGCAGCCGATGGAAAAACAAATGTGATCTGTATTACCTCAATCGAGACACCCGATGGACGTATTTTTGATATTCCGGATGAGTTAAAATCTGTAACTAAACACATTGAGATATCAACTTCAGATATTTTTCCTAAAATCAAAAACTCGTTAAAAAAGAGACATCAAACCCGAAAAATATGGATTCCATTATCTGAAAGGCTAAGAAAGACTTATTTAGATGAAGGCGAAAATATACAATTTGGCGATCAGTACCTAGACGAAATCGTAACAAATGAAACGAAACCTACGGAAAGTAACAAAGACAACGAACCAAAGAAAAAGAACCTAGGAAAAATAGCTGAAAGATTTTTACTAGAAAAATTTTCAGGAAAAACATCAAATGCTGATCAATGGCTTGGTGACTTTGAGAATGAGTGTGCACGTTTCGAAATACTACAGGATGCAGAAAAAATTGAGATTTTAAAACATTTATTAGAAAAACAATGTCTAGATTGGTATACTAGTATGACAATAAAATTTACAGTAAAAGCAGGATGGGAAGTTTGGAAAAAAAGTTTGTGTGAGACTTACGGAAACAGAGGCTGGTCACAAATAAAATATGCATTTGCATACAAATTTCAAACAGGTTCGTTGTTGGAATATGCTACAAAGAAGGAAAGGCTGTTACTAGAAGTGAATAAAGAAATTGACACACAAACAATGATAAACCTAATTGTTATGGGTCTACCAGATTATATAATTGATAAGATGGATAAGAATCTAGTATCATCCACTGGAGGCCTATACAATGAAATTGGTAAACATGAATATACAACAAACAAAAAGAATTTCAATAAATTCAAAAAAGTAACCAATGATAAAGGAATGGTTGATGATAAAAAACCTTGCAAGATCTGTGAAAATTTAAATAAAGGAACCCGTTTTCACTCTGAGGAGAAGTGTTGGTTTAAACAGACCAATGATATGATGAACAAGAAAAACTATAGAAGAAATGTAAACAATACCGTGCTAGATGTTGAATTGAGTGACAGCGAACCAAAAAACGAATAATAACACCATTAATTAGAGTCAAACTGACATTGGAAGATAAATTAGACTTATTTGGTATATATGATTCAGGGTCTAATGTTTCTTTAGTTAATTCAAAATTAATAAGACTAAAGAAAGGAAAAGAAAATCATTCCAATAATGCGAATTTAATAACAATTAATGGTGTTAAAAAAACAAAAGGTTTGACAAAAATAAAAGTAAAAATACTAAATATACAAAAAGAGATGGATGTTTATATTGTCGATGGAAAGAAGTTCAAATATGATTTCCTAATTGGCTTAGATATGATAAAAGAGTTTAGACTCATTCAGAATGAAAATTTAGAAATAACACAAAAAATAGAAGAAACTTCTACGAATGAAAAACTACAATTCAGTGAGGATGAAGATAAAACAAACTTGAATTTAGTAAATTTCAATGAGCATATAAAAAATGAAGAATTTTCAATGAAAATGAGTAATTTAAATTGTCAACAAAAAAATGAAATAAAGAATTTGATTGACAAATATAAATCGTGTTTTGCAAAAGATAAATACGATATTGGAACAGTAAGTGACTATGAAGCTCATATAGATTTACTTGTGGATAAATACTGTACAAAGAGACCTTACAGATGTTCGTTAGAGGATAAAAAAGAAATAGAAGAACAAGTGGGAAGATTACTTCAAGAAAATCTTATTGAAGAATCATACAGTCCATTTGCAGCTCCAGTAACATTAGCTTTCAAAAAAGAAGATAATAGAAAAACGAGATTGTGTATTGATTTCAGAGAGCTAAACAAAATAATAGTACCAGAAGCACAACCTTTTCCATTGATTGAGGATTTAGTTATAAAAACAAGAAACTGCAAATATTTTTCATCATTGGACATTAACTCTGCATTCTGGTCTATTCCCATGCGAATTGAAGACAGAAAGAAGACTGCATTCGTAATAGAAGGAGGCCATTTTCAGTGGACTTGCTTACCTTTTGGTTTGAAGACTTCTCCAGCAATATTTCAAAGGATATTAAGTAATATAATAAGAAAACATAAACTATCTGATTTTGCAGTAAATTACATAGACGATATTTTAATATTTTCCAAGACTTATACTGAACACATTGATCAATTATCGAAGTTGATGGAGGCGATTAAAAAAGAAGGTTTTAGACTAAAGTTTACAAAATGTAATTTTGCTTCGGATTCGATAAAATATCTTGGACATATAATACAAAATAATACTGTTCGTCCAGTGAGAGACAATTTAATTTCGATAAGAGATTTTCCAATACCTAAAACTCAGAAAAATATAAGACAACTTCTGGGAAAAATTAATTTCTATCACGAATACATACCAAGGAGCTCAATTATTTTGGAACCTCTTCATAATTTAATGAGAAAGAGTCAAAAATTTATTTGGTCAACAGATTGTCAAAATTCTTTTGAGAAGATAAAAGAAATATTATGTTCACAACCAATCTTAGAAATTTTTGATCACCAGTTACCAATAAAAATATACTCAGATGCATCTTTAGAAGGCATTGGAGCAGTGTTGAAACAAACACAGTTAGATGGTACTGAAAAGCCCGTGGCATATTTCTCAAAAAAGTTGAATGAAGTTCAAAAGAAAAAAAAGGCAATTTACCTAGAATGCTTAGCCATAAAAGAAGCCATAAGATATTGGCAATATTGGCTAATAGGAAGATTTTTCACAGTTTATACAGACCATAAACCATTGGAGAATTTAAATATCAAGTCTAGAACAGATGAAGAATTGGGAGAATTGGTATATTATCTATCACAATACGATTTTAAAATAATATACAATCCAGGAAAGAAAAACTTAGAGGCGGATTGCTTAAGTAGAAATCCTGTTTTGGGAGCAAATGAAGATTTTGATGAAAAACTGAAAGTAGTAAACTTAATAACATTACAAGATGTTATAAAAGATCAAAAAGAAAATGAGGACATACACAAATATAGGGACAGATTAATACAAAAACATAACATATATTACAAAAAGATAAAGAAACAAGAAAAAATTGTATTGTCAGAAGAACTCAGTATGAAATTGATGAAACAAATACATGAAGATATGTGCCATATAGGTATAAAACAAATGAAAAGTAAAATTGGAAAGGATTTTACAGCAAAAAACTTATCAAAAAATATAAATGATATTTGCAAAAGATGTGAGATATGTATAAAGAATAAAACAAGAGGGCAAGTTAAGTATGGTTTGATGTCGCACTTAGGACCCGCCACAAAACCATTTGAAATAGTCTCGATTGATACAATTGGAGGTTTTGGAGGGTCCCGATCAACGAAGAGATATTTGCATTTACTAGTGGATCATTTTACTCGGTATGCATATATAGTAACTTCAAAGACACAGAGTGCAAAGGATTTCATAAAATTGATAAAGAAAGTATCAGATTGTCATGAAATTGGAATGATTCTTATCTTACTGATCAATATCCTGGAATAAATTCAAAGGAGCTTAAAGCATTTTTAAATGAAAAATCAATTGCTTTGGTATTTACAGCAGTAAATTCGCCGTTTTCCAATGGTCTGAATGAAAGACTGAATCAAACCTTAGTAAATAAAATAAGATGCAAAATTAATGAAAAACCAAATAAAACAGCATGGACAACAATTGCCCACAATTGTGTAGATAGTTATAATAATACTGAACATACAATAACGAGCTTTGCACCGAGATACCTACTAGATGGTACAGATGTTTCATGGGTGCCTAACGAACTAAAAGAAAAAAAAAGAATAGAAGACTGGATTAATGACCGGAAAATTGCTTTGGAGAAGACTATTAAGTCACATGAATATAACAAGATGTTATTTGATAAAAATAGAATATACCATGATTTTCAGATAGGTGAAATGGTTTATGTCGAAAATGGAAACAAATTAAATAGAAGGAAATTAGATGAGCTAAGGATTGGTCCATATAAAATTGAAGAAAAAATATCAAATTCTGTATATAAAATAAATACAGGCCATAGGAAATTAGAATCAAATCTTTTCCATATTACGAAGCTTATTCCTGAAACTACATAAGGAAGATTCAAAATATTTATATCATCAAGACCTCAACTGGAAATTTCAGGAGTAATTGAAATGAAAATTTTATTAAAAATTTTCATGCCGAGGGGGGGAGATGTAAAGAAATAATATTTCTTCATGTTTTAATTTAACGCACCATCTAAAGATGGCGCTAGATGGCGTATTGGTCGAAAAAGGATTAATACTTGATTCATGGACAAGGAATGTGTGATGGTGTTTTTTAGATTGTCACTTTGTCATTGTCATGTCATAATGTGAGTTGATGCGAAAAATTGTGAAAATAAAAAGTGAAATAATGTAAAGAAATCGACAGATTAATTAATAAACTTTAAATGTCGTTTCTTTGTTTTTACAGGTAAGTTATATAAGAAATATTGTTTATTTTAGTTAAAATGTGTACCTAAACTTAGGTTTCCTACAATAAAATATCTTTGTTTTTACAGAAGAAACACAATGAAGTTTTAATTACAATCCTGATAGATTTTGTCTTATATTATTATAAACGTGAAAGTAACTCTGTCTGTTTGTTATCTTTTCACGCCGCTGAGCATACCTATTTCTATAACATTTGCCATAAATATAGATTGCATTCCATTGAGTGCTTTATTTTTTGTCATTATAACCATAATGTAGGTACTCCGAACGGCATGACGAAGGCTCGAGTGTTCAGCTAGTTTTTAAAATCAAAAGGATAAAACTTCGTGTTCATGTATCTCATCATGTTCTAAAATATGAATTGTTATCGCAAAAGTTTAAGAAATAATTTTGAATATTTAAGAGTCGTCGAACTACTCGTAACATCCATCTGTTGCCCTTTCCTTCCTGTTACGGAGTAAAAGCTAGTAATTTTTTAACTTCGTTGGGCGAATTGATTGTGGTGATATTTACTTCAAATGATGTACGGAAATCTTAATCAAACAAGTTGTGAACTGATCGGTGTGTTAGCAAGAGATGTGAGGGCCGACCAACAAGAAGTCGGGTAATTAATTAAAATAGTACATCCCGCGCCACCTGGCGGCGTGTTGCACGAGCTCGCATTAAGCCGTTGATAGGCGGATCGCTAATGAAATACATGAATACTAAAAACGACGTGCTTCCAGGACCGTAGCTAGGACCACGCCAAGACACGTGTATTATATAAAAGAATAGAAGCTATTTTTTGGACATGATAAAATTGACTTTAAGTTTATGTTGTTTGTGACTGACACAAAACAATTTTTATTTTTATATATATATTGTGGATATAAAATTATCGTCGAGTGGAGTCGACAAAATGTATTTATGTGTTCTTTCTCCTATCACTCTCGCATTTCCAACTTTTGTTTCATCCAGGTTGTGACAAAAAAGCTATCAACAACTCCGTGTGGGTAGCCATCGGCGCGAACCCGGCGCGGTCTCGGCGCGTGCCGGCGCGGGGCGAGCCGGGTTATTCATAAATTAATGTTGTTGCGCAAACTGTAATAAGGCCCCGATGTTTACACGAAATCCTACTCTGGCCCGAGTCCCTCTCCGCCCTACCTGGCGTTATGTGTCGCCTAATTTTAGTGCTGAGTGAAATTTGTGCAATTGAAAGGGACTTAGGCTTTTAATTTACTTTTAAAGTTAAATGTCAAAAGGTCACATTTCCAGGTTTTTACTTTGAGGATCTCATGTTTTATGCACAGGCGAATCAGGTGGTGGTTATCTTTCTACTTATATTTTAAGTACTTACTGAAATTTTTCGTACATCTTTTTTTTTTACAAGAACCTCAGTTTTTATCTCTTTACGTTCTTTCGCTATAACAATTCAATATCCATTTGTAAAGTAAAATAATGTGTTATTTCCGTCCTCCATCCATTAGAGGCGGGTGCGTCCGGGAATAACAAGGAGTCGTGTAATGCCGCGCGCATCGTTGAGTCGGCGCACGTCACGTGCGGGACATATTAAAAACAATGGCATGAGCTTCGATTAGCGATTCCGCGGAAGCCGCGCGTCGCCTAGCTCGCGTTTTCTGACAGCCCGCGTGTCGCCGAAATACTACCTCAATCTTATTTTCGGAAATAATCAAGAAATGAAATGAAAACACGTCCTATCCAGGATTTGGAAAATAATACATTTATTTTGAAACATCTGTTTATATTTCCGGTCTTGATAGTTCATTTGCAGATATTTCAAAATTTAGTTTCATTCACATTTATATCACGACCTAAATGAGAATCAAAATGATCAAAATAAAAGCAGAGTCAATTAAAAAGATTTCTCCGTAAAGACAGAGCACAAAGAAATACAAGAGTATTTGAACGTTTCATCAAAGTCGCCGAAACGCGCTGTTATTATTAAAACAACTCCATTTTACGTTCGCGAGAACATGATTAGAAACAATAAGAAACTCGTTTTGTTTTATTGGCTGCTTCGTAAAGAATTTTTCATCTCTGTAATATCCAATCTCAACGAGTGGGATGGCTCCTAACTAAACATAAGATAGATAGGTTGTGGTTTTTGTAAAAAGCCGTGTTGGTCAAGTGGTATAAGTACTTCCGGCCGTGCATCAATGTTCCTATGATTTACAAAACAAATTATAAAAATTAAATTTGTGAGACATTGGTGCCTGAAATTGGTTAATTAAAAAACCTGAAATAATGTTAAATGTATTTAGATATCAATGGATAAAACACTGATTTTATGGAATTGAGTAAACCGTGTCAGCATTACGGCGCTTTTCGGCGTATTGACACGAGTTTGCAGTTTGCACGCGAATTGACATGTCCACTAAATACACACATAATACAAGTAATTATATTAGAAAAATAAAGCATTAGATAATCCCATATCCCATATCCACCTTTTGTTTATCTCCTTTTTTGCATTCATTTCTTTTAATTCATTTGATATTAAGTATTGTGTAAACGTATCAATTAGGATCATCACATGTTATATTCTTAATGCAGAAAAATATTTCACAAGTAAAAATAAACAGTGTGAACTATCATTACATTATGCTCATTTACTATGAGATCATATACCAATGATTCCAGTGAGGATGTCTCCGTGTGTGAAGATCTCGACTAGTTTTTATGAAGTTCAGTGGGAGCGGGGAGCAGCAAGTGCATTGATCGTCGGATGCTAATCCGGTAAGTGTTCGCGCCACTCGGCTCTCCAAACAACGTGCTCAAGATTCCCCTCTGATGACATTACTGTATTTGCACAGATAACAACCTTACAAGTGTGCTCTCAGCTTAAGCTCCTAGCTCATTAATTTGCGAGATGTTCTAGTATAAACACGGCCTATTCATATTCGCGCAAACCGCCAACCACATCAATCGATCGCTCCGCCCGCGATTACTTCCTTCGCGATAGATACATGCGCACCTGCTTACGTGTCTGCTTTTATGTGTACCTACGGGCATTTGTATGACGGGTTATTTATATCTTATCATTTCAAGGTTATCTCATTATAAAAACAAACAGATTACAGAATTTAATGGCATCTTCGTCCTTTTTAATAAAAAGACACGTAAAAAACGTTCCTTATTCTATACCACAAGCGTAAGTAACAACAGATGGCTGAGCAGTTTTATGTTTATTACGGTTTTTAGTTCTAGTAAAAATAATAGGAAACAGGTCCCGAGCTTATCTTTAGACGCGGTAAACATTTTCACATTTCTTCAGGCATTAAAGATGCTTTTGGAATGCCTTCATTTTGCTACTAAGGATCATTTTAGAATTACAGATAAGACCTCTGGTTTCCTCACACCTTGACTCTAGCTAGAATAATTAAAAGTTTAGTGTCAAAATATCGTTAGTAGATTTTGATTCCCACCTTTTGCAGTATGGTCTTTACATTTCGACTACCATCACTTATTTATTTATGAGATAGCAAACATAAGGCTGCATTTCCAGCGTGCGAGGATGCGTGGCAAGGGATGTGTTTGTCAAGACCTATTAGAATCGCTTCAGTCTTCGAGGACAGGTAAATAGAGCGGTCGCATCCTTATAGGGGAGGTGAGGTGAGGGGAGGGGGAGTGTACTCACCGCGGCTCGTCTGCGCCGGCGGGGAAGCCGAGCAGCAGGAAGTACTGCGGCAGGCCGCCGTCGAAGCCGGCCACGCACGACACCTCCACAGACTCCGCCGTCTGGTTCCACAGAGTGCAGTTGCGCGGCGCATGCGGCTTGCCTGCAATAACATGCACGCATTTACTAGGTATACTCCTTATCAATTGTTCAGTCTTATATTAAGTTTGTCAATTATTATTACACCTTATTCATCATCATCATCATGATATTAGCTTTAGGACGTTCACTGCTGGGCATAAGCCTCCCTCATAGATCTCCAGTTGTTTCGGTTGCACCTGTAGTTTCCTAGGAACAAAACTTTATAATTACAAATAATTAACTACCCATAAAGAGACATATTTTTTTTCCCAACCTGTATGTACAATTTAGTTAAAATCCTTAGTAAATAAAATGTGTGCGGGCTCACCTGCAGCCACCATCTGGAAGACGCAGGGCGCTAGCTGCGCGCCCACCTCGTTGGACGCCGAGCACGACAGCGTGCCGTAGTCCAGGTCCGCCACCGGCGTGTACCTGTCATAACACAACGTACCACTCTTATTCACCGGCAACGAAATCTTATTCACCATTTTAAAAATCCATGGACACGGGATTTTATCGCGTTATTTACCCTATTTAAATAAATAAATGATTGATTGATTGATTTATATCAACGTTTCGATCGCGGGCAGGCGTCTACCATAATAAGTGTGATCGCGAAAGTTTAAGAAATACTAAGGTTACTCATTTCTACATATGATTATTACTTACCTAGTTTGTTAAGCAAACAAACATTTAACAATCACAAGAAAATAATTTAGAAAATATACAGAATAAAATATCTAGGAATTGACTTTCGATGATGAAAAGTTACATGTTAAATCAAAGGTTATACTGCTGCTAAGCAACACATGCTTTTCTACAAAAACAATAGCAATCCTCACTTGAGGCTGGAGGCGCTGCCGTTGCTGGTGTATCTGTCGGCGGCGACGTCGATGGTCTCGCCGGAGTTGTTGAACTTCCACTTGAAGACGGCGGCCGGCGGGTCGGCGTCCACCTCGCACACGATCACCACCGACTCGCCGCGCGCCGCGCCCACCACCGACACGCCGCCCGCGCGGCACGACGGCGAGTCTGCAACAACATAATGCCACATTCTCAATAGCTTCCTTTATTTAATTATGGATGAAAAGTATAGAATGCACACAAGGAATGACGCAAGGGTTTAGATGATTCCGCGGCTTTTATATTTTTTATGGATTCTTGGGTTCGACCTCCAGTGCATAATTGAAGCTTAAAGTAAGGAAAGAACCCTCCCTACCACCTATAATGGCTAATCTAAGTGATATGACAGTTGTCCAAATTAAAAGATATAGCAAAAACAATGTCAACGTCAAAAAGGTCAAAAAATATTATTGATCCTAGCAAAAAACACACCATCGATTGGCATCGTGAACATAATGGTGTCATGGTGTATGTGTGTTGAATACAAAGATTACTTCACAATTCTTAGGAATTATGAAATTCGATGCCCAGCTACAATATTTGACGTAATAAATCAATATCAATAACTAAATAAAGAAGAAATCTTGAAAATTGCGTTTTAATCTCCTAATCATGTGATGAACACGTTAAATTGATGCCCATTCAACGATAGAACCTCCGTCAAGAGCCTGTGTGAGCCACCCGCGCCGAGCCGAGCGGACGCGTGACGCGACAAATATCGACATCGAGCGCATTAAGTGGCCTCTATAATAGAATCCGGGAATCGCATCACTCGGAATACCGTTACGTGCTGGGCCGCCTTGTATCGCGCATTGGACATAGCTGCTTAACTACTACTCAGGCCTTCACATCTTTACTAGATGATTTATACTGTAACAGGAGCATTGAGATGTATTAAAGAGCCACAATCAGACAAATAAAATGTAAACGCCAAAACTCGGCGCACGCTACGTAGTGCGCAGAGTTTTTCTTTTTTGCGTACAAGCGACATTGAACATTAAAACAAACGTCATAACGTCTACATTCAAATGTCAAATGTCATTGCAGAACAATGAATTTGCACGCATATTTTTTGAGTGTTGTCAGCTATTAGATTATGACTCTTTAATACATCTCAATGAACAGGAGGTAAATTTTGTATTTGGATGAAAGACGAGATGAGAAATGATTTGAGATGAAAAAGGCTTGCGCCTAAACCGTTTCCCAAGAAAGACAATGCCTATAGTCTGGAGCTGGCTAAGCCTCGAGTTCCCACACGATGTTTTCCTTTGTTAGTGTTTTGTGTGTCGCGTTTGGAACAGGCAATTGAATTCTATTCTTAATATTATGATCTTATATAATAAATAATTTTTATTTTTTACTGTTTAAGTTTATTTATCAGTTAATTAAGCAGTAGGGGTAGTGTTGTAACGGTGCTTGCTACGCTGTGCCCGCGCCGGCCGGTCTGGTCCGGCGCGCGTCCGGCCTCCGGACGTGACGCGTCCTTCTGTCACGTCATACTGTCCACTTTACTTTGAGATTAAATATTTTGACCGTTTCTCATTCCCACCACCAGTCCATCATTGTCAATCCACATTGTACAGTTGAGTGTGGACAAAGATCGCCTCCTGACATTGTGTGAATCATTAGCTAGTAAAATAATATCAAGGACCATATCTTAGATGTAAATAATGGCCTAATTGTAATATATATAATCGTAGAGGTAATGCCTGTTGCATTTAGATTATGAATGATCAATGTACTACCACCGTACAATTAGGGCGCGCGCACACGGAACATCACCCCGGGCGGCACCCGCGCGGTGCGTAATTGCGCGTGAAATGGCCCCGGCGCAACTGACCGTGCGACACTTGGGACAAGAAGCTATCGCACTATCCAAAATGTAGCTTAGTGATTTAACATCGGCGCATGTATGAAGTCCTTCTTTAAAAGTACCAACTTTGAAACGTCTTAAACTTTAAGACGTTGCAAAGTTAGTATGCGATACTAATGATCCCTTAGGCCCAATATATGGAAGTGTGATCTGACACACAGTGTTTCATTTACCACGCAAATTTCCTAGATCAATTTTAAAAAAAATTATCTGTACATCAAAGCTTCACATTTCATCGGTATCAGCATGTAACAAATTAATATGGAAAACATGTTTTTCTCACGGCACTTCCCCGGTCTCCAGACGTACCTACTGAAGTATCTCAACTCATGAATAAAGCGTCTCGATCGTAAACAAAACAACTCCGTTACAAACATTATTCTTTCCGACGAGATTTATGACTACATTACCCGCAGTTATGCTGCCATTAAAAAATCCCATCTTATTTTGTCAGGGCCATATCTTACAATTGGCGAAATACATCGGCGGCCATTACGGGCGACCAGCGGAGTGCCGGCGCGGAGTTAGGCTTCGCGGAGGGGCTGACGAAGTTTCCAACAAGATTTTCACTAAAAGTAAAGACAAGGAGAGGGGGGCGGGGGAGCTATAACATGTTCTGAATATTATCTCCTTATGATTTTAATAATGACCACTGTTTGAATTGAAACTACATAGTTTTAGCTTACAAAGGTGCTTTTGAATTTAAAAACGTCTTAAAAGGTCTTGCCCACACAGTGCCCTGAGTGCTTCCGGTGGAGCAGGGGCAGGGGAAGAGGGGGCGCGGGGTAGCAGTTCGATTTAAAGCAACGAGTCGAGAAGTGCTCACCTGCGTCTCACCACCTACAACTAAACAATGCTCTAATTTATATCCTTTATTTATCTTTCAGCTGTAATCATCCAATTCTACCTGATTTACTACTGTCGCCCCCTAACCGATAGTTGAGGGATGAATTCGTCGACACTCAAGTCGAGCATTGTGTAGTGACCGTGTCTCGGATCATTGGCGGAAAAATGAATTGTTCTCAAGGAGTCTTGTTCAGGCTGAGACCACTCCAAGGTACTTGTAGTGGGCGTTTCATTAGCGGCTTAACTAATGAAGATGAACGGCTCAGTCATCCTTATAATCTTTTGTCTACGACTCGTTGAATTTGGCCAATAAAATAGATTCGTTAGGGGTAAATTACTTCAGTAAGTAATATTCTGTATCATTCAAATCGGTCCACTCGTTTAAGAGGTACGGTGCCACAGACAGACACACAGACCCAGTGTGTTCAAAAGGGTTCTCGTACTCTAGCTAGTTCGTAGATTCTCGTATCAACAGTCTCGATGCGATATCTCTACAACAGAAAGCTCGAAGTTTATATTTGTTCGAGATAGTACGTACGCTACAGACGGGACTATAATCTCAGCTTGGTCTGAGTATAGCCTTTATGGAGCATCCAGTTCTATTCATACTAAATGTTTGTGTTGTAGACAAATTGTAGGAGGTGGATTTAATCAGAGAGTTATTTTACTGAAGCGAATGAGAGTGAGTGATTCCTATTAGTGAAATAGAGTTGAAACCATAAGCTGGACGTATACATAACCGTGGCGATGTGCAGCGGTCTGAGCAAGCGATCAGTTTTAGCCAAACTCATAACAGTATCCAGAACAATGGCATATGAATTCGAATCTCTTAAGTTCTTGCTTTAAAATAAGTTTATGCTTAAAAGTAGTCAATAAAACAGAGTAGAAGTAAAAACACATTTTTTATAAATTTGAAATACGCGATGCATTAAATTTCCCCTCCGGACCATCTGACCACCATGAACTTGCCACCGGTGGTGACTTGGGATTTCTATATCCCAACTGACTACCAGTGACCAAATAGTACCTACTACTCCCATCGACCATTCTTGCATAATATATAAAATATGAAGTTTATGACTGTTCGTAAAATGTAATAACTTTGAAATCTGACATTGCGGAGGCTAGAAAAAATTTCATCCTATGCCCCTATTTTAGTTAAAGAACGAATTTAAGATAATTTTTTTCAGTGCTACTCGATGCAGAAGCTGAAATATTTGTTTGAATTTTCAAGATGAGTTTTATTACAACCTGTAAGGTGTCATGTTGAAAACGTTGTTTAGAAGAGTGTGAAGCGAATCGAACGTAGTTACGAGAACGTCGAAAAATTCTAGGAAAGTAACGAGCAAATGTGTCACTTGATATTTCCACGACAAAAGCAAGCATTACTATAAAACTCACGAAGACGACGATATTTGCGGAATTCACCTGCGCTCTCTATATTGTTACAACGCGGAACATTTTTATGAGGGTACATTTATAAAAGTTAGGCTAGAATGCATCACGGTAATAGAAGGTGAGGTTGCAACCGCGCAATAACTCTGAATCTGCTATCTCGTGCCGGCGGTAAATCAATACGTTTGTCCGAATTGGCCGACTGGCCGCCTGGGCGACACGTACCGCGCCGGCTCCGCAGGAGTCGCCCTGTACTATACAAAGTGGCACTCTTCAACGAACTGTTTTACCGATATTTGGAGAGTTTTCACGATAAACTCTTGAAATAGGATTGTAACCGCAGCAGGTACTCCAACTTGCATGCAAGCGGGGCGGGGCGGGGCGCGCTGGTCACGTGCGCTTGCCGACGACTCGCTCGCAACTTTCAATGGATGTCAATATGTTCGCTTATCTACTTGCATAATTCCTTTTGATGTGAAACGGTCCGAACAGAATAACCCGTGAATACTACATGAGCGTGTCGAAGCCGACGAAGATTTAGTGCCGGAACACTGAATTCAAAACACTATCGTATCGACGCGATGAGAACTTATTTGTATGTATGCGGCGCGGAGCGGTCGGCGCGTTTAGATGCGTACATTTTGCATTTAGATGGAGCGAGGGTCTGACGTGGGAAAGCAATAAAAATGTTTCAGCCTCAGTAAAGATTTTGAGGACGCGTGGAAGGTCACCTGGAAAGTGGCAATATTATAATGTGAGTTATAAAGGCGGGTACGATACCTCGATAATATACGGCACCCTCGTAAAGTAAATTGTGTAAAAGTTTTGGGTCTGACGGAAAATATATTCGAAAGTCAAACAAGACGCGTAGCCGAGTTTCGGAAGCGACACATTTTTGAAGGTTGCAGCCACGCTACAGGTGAGCCGCGCCCGCTGTTCTTATAGTTGGACAGCGCGTGGGATGGAGGCAAGGGGAAGGGGAAGGGGAAGGGGAAGGGGAGGTAGATACTTACATTTGACCCTGAAGTGCAGCTCGTTGGAGACGGTCTCGCCCTCGGCGTTGAGCGCGGAGCAGGCGTAGCGGCCGCCGCTGTGGCGCGTCACCTTCTGCAGCACGAGGCTCTGGTTGCTGTGAAACACGCGCGCTGACGCGTTGTGCGCGAGCGGCCGATCCTGCAAATAATCACGACACCGTTATCAACTAGAAAATGAAACAAATCAATGTAAGGGGTTCTATAATAATCCTCATTCTTTAGAGGAGTCGAGATGTTTCCTAGTCCCGAATCCCGGAATAGAAATCATTATCTTTCTGCGAAAAAATAAAAGCCTTTCCTGAACAACAACAGAGTTGTCTGTCTCGGGGGCAGAGCTGAGACTATGGCGGTTCAACAATAGCAAGTGGCTCATTAAAAAGGGCAAGCGCGATACAAAGGGCAACGCGCGATATCCCGACAATTAGCGAGAAGCGGCGAGGGGGCCCGCGGGGTGCGGGGGTGCGGGGTGCCGCAAGGGTTGAGCATTCCACCGATGCGGAGTGATCGGCGTGTCTACAGGACCCTGTTATGTTGACAATTTGTTTTAAAAAGGTTTTACATAGCATGTATCGCACAAAAATAACATCGACTTGGAAAGGTTCCCGATTTTATTAAATGAATTTGTAACAATTTCATTCATGTCACGTTTATTATTGTTTTGCCTATCAGGCTACGCAATGTTATATATACCCACAGTATATATACCATTGCGTGTTGTATATACCCACAGTGATCGCTCCTTCACCCGAGAAGTCAATACGTCAGCTTGCGCCGGCCACTCGCAACCATTAGCCCGCGCGTCGCCGTCAGAGGCCGGACTCTCCACCAATTACACCTCAAAAGCCTCCGAATCCGAACTGCCACTCAAACTACTTCAGATGCGGCGCAGAGATCAAAATCACTTTAACTAAACCAATGGGTAAACCATTATCAATTTAACAAAAAGGAAGATTTTAAAATGTTATGTAGGTACTTCAAAAATGTCACCCTACCTACCTATACCAATCTACAGACTTCAAAATAATATTATTTTGCAAGACTTCTGTAAGTGTATTATGTATATCAATAAAATTCATTGATATCAATAAAAGTTTGTTAGGAACGAAATTAAGTGTAACAAAAACTGAAAATGTAGTAAAATAATCACAACATTATAGAGTTTAAATCTGGCTCTCAATCAGTGGGATCGGGGCCTGTATCGAGCACGTTCATTTCATGCCTGTCTGCACCATCAATGTTATTACAAGTATTCCGCAATCATGCCCGAAGGCGTCCGGCCCGACTAATTACGCACAAAGGCTCGAGCACTACTTACCGTTGGCGATCAAAGCCGGCTGCGGCGTAGGTAGTGTGGCTGCCGGCGCCACACTACCTACGCCGCGGGAAGTAGCCAGGCCGGTGTTTTGGGGGTCCAAATCAATGTTCAAATAAAATGAAAAAGAAACAGGTGAAAAGTAGTCATTAATCATACATTTTGAATGGACCGCCCTGCCATCTAATCGCAGTCTAAACAAAAATATAATTTTTCCAATTTTATTTAGTAAGTACTAGCTGCACACCGCGGTGAAAAGTTCTCGTTCCCAGAAGAATACCGGGATCAAAAGTAGCCTATGTTTTTTGTACCAGGATATAAGCTATCCTGGCACCAAATTTCATTCAAATCCGTCCCGCCGTTTGAGCGTGAATGAGTAACAAACATTCAAAATTACACACATACATAAACTTTCACCTTTGTTTATGAAAGTTAATAATAGTGGCAATTCTGAGTGTCGCAAAAGCTAAACTAAGCTAACTAAAATTGTTGCCGTCCCTTTCATAGCGATGGGAATAAAAAGGATGGCAATAATTTTAGTTAGGTTAGTTTAGCTTTTGCGACACTCAGAATTGCCCCCAATATTACGTTTGTTATATTTAGGAAACCTGACCAAATCAAATCAAATCAAATCAAATCAAAATGTATTTATTCAGTACGATCGTTTATAGACCACTTTGACATGTCACGTTCTTAAAACTAGGTGATTCTACTGCCTGTTCCAACGACCACCCTCCGATATTAAAACTTGGCTACGTCCGTCACGCCCTACATATTGCAATGGGATACTCCAATACGCATGAGTGATTCCGCAATCAGCTCTGATATCGTTATCTCGCATTATCTGTATCCGTTCCTACTTATGTACTTAGTTCACATTATAATTGTACATAATGCGAGATACCTTGCAAATGATTTAAATTAACCCCGCACCAGTTAAAGCCTGTATCGCGGAAGTCATAGTGAGTTTTATAATATTGCTGATATTTATATAATTTATTATTATATACAAAATATAATAAAAAACTTTTATTCAATGACGAAAACGGAGTGTCCCGTGTCAGTCTGCCGATGAACTTCCTGAACATGACACCCTTCGGCCAATAAGAACCGCAAATAAAAGTACAATAATATTATGTAGTCAGGGCATTGAGTTACCATCTATAGAGCCACAATCAGACAAATAAAATGTCCGCGCCAAAACTCGGCGCACGCTACGTAGTGCGCAGAGTTTTACTTTTTTGCGTACAAGTGACATTGAACACATAACGTCTAAATTCAAATGTGAAATGTCATTGTAGAACATTGAATTAGCTCGAAAAATTTTTGAGTGGTGTCAGCTATTAGATTGTGACTCTTTAGTATAGTAGCTCGATAAGTTAGTTCATAAACATTCGAGATTGTACAAACAGGTGAGGTAAGGCGATAGGCCATTGCGTTTACTGCTTACTACCTACAAACATACTTATTTAGAACAGTCATTGATTAACATAAACGAGTTGGTAAGATTTGGTAAAGAACAATGTTGATTTTGCAAAAATTAACTGTAATAAACTTCTTGCTATTTATTTTAGATAAATATTTGACAATTAACGTAAAGCTGTAGGTACACACCCTGTAGGTAAATCCTAGAAATCAGATTTTCGAGATGGGTAGGGAATCGATTTCCCGCGGGACAGCACGAGCAAAATGTTGTGATTATTTTCAGGGTAGTGAGCAAGTAAATTAATTCATTTTAAAGAAGCTATTACTTAGCTTATTTATATACTAAGAAAATAAGAAAGGGATTGTATTGATTGTGTGTGTGAGTGTGTATTGTTCAGAGCTGATCGATTCACTCAATGTGTTGACAACAAATGGATAATCTAATACAGAGTGAGTTTTTTTCAGGGCCACTTAGGCCAGGAAGGCTGTTGGAACACCTGTCGTATAGTATAGAATATTATTATTATTTATTATTACAAACAAAGATGCCACAGATGCAAAAAAATATAACTCAAAACCTCACTTTATTAAATGTAATATGTTATGTTCGATGTTCGTTTAAAAACGCTCGCTATTGATGTCCCATCGCGTATTTTTGGCCGCAGAGTTAGGTTGGTTTATTCTATGAAAAAGTTACCAAGTAGGTACCACTTTTCATTATCCTACTGGGAAATCAGGGAGATTTTAATGCCATTTCGTTGTTTCCGAACGTGCGCATTTTGTAGAATAATCGCCGGAGCTACTTTTAAAAAACTTTTTGTTGATTGAACTGGTGTGACAGTTTTATAAATACACATTTTAAAACTAGCACAATACACAACTTCAAGTCGAAGAAATCATGTTTTACAAGTCGTTTATCAACATTTCATTTTTTTTATACATAGAGCAGTCCTTGTTTTGAAAGGTTTTCTTAGATTAATGAATATAAATAAAGTCTTAAACGTTCAGTTCATTCATCGCCACGGCATGTGCGACATCGCCAACACTTTGATAAATCTGTTCTAGTGCCCAGAGACTGTTAACTTGCTAATATTTTGTAAATTATACAATCACCTTTACTTATTTTGTCGAGCCTCACTGGTTCGATGATCCAGTCACAAAGTCAAGGCAGTCAGGCTTGACTTTGTGACTGGATCATCGAAACAAAGCTATACCCACATTTTGTTTCTTGCCTGATTCTTTCCTAGTGTGTCGCGATAAAACAAGCCGTAGAATACTCTAGCTTTTAAGACGATTTAAGTGATCCAAGAGGTCCCACTAAATAAGTGATTGTTTAATTTGAGCAACGTATTCCTACATATTACATACTTACATTTATACGTTTGATAACAAAGAGTACGAGTACTTGGCCCCACAACGCGGAGGCCTTCCTCTCTCAGGGGAAGATCAAAAGGTTGTTACTTTCTTTAGGATTTTCGGGATTTAAATCTTTTATAATATTTAAATCTTTAAGATCAGAAAGACTTCAAGTGAAAAAGTGTATTGTTGTATTTTATCCCAGAAGTTTAATAGATATAATGAGACGTAAAAATAATTCATGAGTTTCACTGAATACTAAAATAAAAATAAAAATGAATTGTTAAAATTTCCAACAACCAGTTTTTAACAACTAGAACTTGTTTTTACGAACGTAAATCAGAGGCTTCTTAAAACGAATAGCATAACAATGCAGAATGTTCTCGATTGCAAATCTTTGTCTCGTAAGAGGCTTTCGACAGCCTTTGTTCGGCGATTTCCAGAGGGATTATCTGAGACAAAAAGATTACATTCTCAAAAATGCAGACGAAAAAGTATCAGTTATAATAACTCTGCCTCTTCAAAATACATCTACTTTGTAAAGAGAATCCTTTTGTTACAAAAAATAATAGTAATCAGTCCTTGAAGACGTAACGAGTACCTTTGTCCGCGCCTCGCCCTCGGCGGTAATGGCGCCCTTTCTCAAATATACTCTAGTTATTGTGGCCCCCTTTTAAAAAAAGTATTTTACATAACACTGTTCGCTTCATAATGAAGGTAATTTTTTAAACAACATGATTTTGTTGAGGAAATTTCCAGGTATATTGAATGGACTACACCGAAACCAACATTTAAGATAATTTAAAAATTTTAAGTAACCTCTAACACAAATGAAGTATTCTTTTATCTGTGCTAAGAACAACCTCAAATAAGATACGTGGTAAGACTTATGAAAGCAAAAACTGTTTTTGCGTCAAAGGGTTATATTGATGTAGGCACTACTCTGAAATGTACTAGTTATCGCACATTTCAAAGTAAATCACTGTCCCTGTCCTCCGAGAGTAGCTGCGAAGTTGAAAGCCTAGCAATAACAGTAATTGGAGAACTAAGATACGTTTCAGCCGTAACAGACACCTCAGCACCGCGGGCCTCCATTCAACAAGCGCTGACTCACTCCTATCATATTTCAAGATGTCGGTTGTGGCCGACGTCTAATATAAAATATATTTTTAGCGTTATGTTCAGATTCAGAATGTTTTGATTGTTTTCTAAAATAAACGCAATAGGTGTTACTTGAATCTGTGATGTGCGATTTTGTCATCAGATAAATAGCTCATCAGAAATAAATTCTAAAATAGTAACTAACTTAGTTTGTGATAGTTTAAGCGTTTATAATATTTCTTAGATATATTTTGTGTAAGCAGAACTTGGTTCCTGTTATATTATGTAGGCGGAAGCACAAATTGGTGACATTTGGAGCAGGGTCGGCGTCGATGCCGCGCCGATAAGCGCCGCAGGGACACCTCGCATCATCGCTCACTTAAACTCGCACTTTATAATACTAATTGAAACTTAAATTACAAATGTGGTACTTCTATCTAACAAAATTAAAGGTGAAAATCAGTTAAATGAACTCAATATGAGGTATAAAGTGATATGAGCAAGTTCCTCCTCCTGTAATTTTTTTGTAGAGACATTCAATCATTTTTAGTATTGTTGTAACGCCGTTAATGTAATATTTTGTTTGTACTCGTATACTATTTGAATTTGTAAAGTAAAGGCTGACTGATTTGTCTTTTAGTTTTGAGAACTTACACCAGATACTGAGTTTCGGACATCATCAAATACCTGTTACAGTCAACTTCAAAGTATAGATTAATTCTCTCTTTCTAATTCTTTCAATGTACTAAGTTTCCAATAGTGTAGTAATCAAAGCAAATTGTATTTTTACTCTTGTTAGAAGTTGGATCAGAAACTTCACTAATTGGAACACGAAACTTAATTAGCATAAAAAATAAATCCTCTTCAGATAAAACAACTTATTACTCATTCGACGACATGTTGTGACTCTCAATCAAAGAACTCGTTACGGTAATTGTGAAGACAAACAAACAAACAAGTCGCACGCTCCTCATTAAAAGTTGCTGATAACTTCACTGATCGTCAAGTCTCACGTACACGCAGACATCCATAGCAGAGCCTGAGGGAAGTACATCTGGAGGCCACACGGCCTGTGCTTTAGTACAAAATTTATCTTAGCTACAAAATCAGGAGCTCCGCTGAGATATTTCAAATTAAACTCCAATGTGGTAGGTTCTCTCATTTTTTTATTCTAAGTAAAATGGTGGAATTGCGCCAAAGATAGAAACGGTTTGAAATATTTTGGGACAGACCTTTGCCCAGAAGCGAAACAAAAGAGTTTAGTTAGCGGAAATTAAAAAATAAATTGTGTTAGATTAAAAAATAGGTAACTTTTGGCAATATTACAATAAATAAATAAATAACAATATGTTTGTTATTCACATTGATTGTGGCGAGGGTTACTGACGATCGGAAAAAACTACGCAAGGCGTGTTATGAATGATCTGATTAGTAATACAACTTCAGGCTCTTACCGCGTTATCGATAGAATCACATTTGCGACAGAGTCCGCAGGAAATGCGCGGGAAGTCTTGATCGCGAAATCAATCTATGAATGGCGCGCGAGTGATTCAATCACCCGCCTATTATGGACGGACGAGATTCAGGCGCACAATATCCGATGATCAGCCGAGGGGGTGAGGGGTCGCGGGGAGGAGCACCCATTAACGAATAAAAAGAACAAATTTTCCACCTGGTAACACTACTACACCAATCTTTGCTTTGAGATGCGATGCGAGTACTTTGAGACTAACACGGGTTAGTCAAAGCCTGTGGGCATTATGTATGCTTATTTAATATATACGAACAAAGAAACATAATGCCCATACATGACTTATTCTGTTGACGATTTGTTTAGGCTATGGCTTGACGATAAAAAACCCAGAACCAATAGTTGAACGTCTCCGTACGGAAATGCTCAGCCACTAATGTCACTTGCATCCATCCAAGTTGTGACCGCTTCGAACTTTGCTTAACTTCAACAATCTATCAAAAAAATCTAAGCAACTATTCCGTGAGCACTTTATTCCGCAGAATACGCTGGGATACACTTGTACTGGATAGTTCCAGTGTTATGGGTACTAAGTGAGAAAAAATCTTAAAAAGTTGAGCTAAAGCAAACTTCCCAAGTTCACAATCCACGTAAAGCAGGCGAAGTAAACTAGTTAGCTAACGTTATTGGTGCTCAAGGAGCATCGTCGCAAAACGCGCGGCCTAACGAAGTGGCTAAGAAGCGCCCGCAGTCACAAACACACTTTATAGCTCATTTAATTTTAAAGAATAAAGTAAAAAATATTATCACTACTATACAATTATGTTACATAAGCACGGTAGAATTTCATTCAGATGATGAGATGAGAGATGTCTTCTTTCTTTTTCGATTTGTTTGATACTTTGAAGTGTCCTTGAAGGCATGTTTTTGAAGAATACGAACCTACGAACTTTGGACTGAAAGTCGAGGCACTAATCCACTTAGCCAACACGAGTTTAAATAATACAGCTTACAATACAAGTTCATAATGTAAATATGAATCTCGAAGTTTGATACAGAGTTGTAAAGAATTGAAGCAGGTGAAAGAAACTAGACCAGCTCGAGAAGTTTCTATTGATTAATTCGAGCAAGCATAACTTTGATACAATATGCGCAAACTTATAAATAGTAGTAGTATTACTTCTAGTTTAATAAATAAGAATAAGTATAATGACTGTTGTTCTGTATCTTACTAACTTCCTACTAATATTAACATTATTATATTTAATATTTCGTTCTTTACTTTATATCTCATGCTCAAAATTTTATTGTTTAGGTTCTTTACCTATGCAAATCAGTGAAGTAGGGCACTGGTGACCCGTAACACAGGTTATTTTCTATACCTATTTCAGGCACCAGTCTCTCACAACATTTCTTTGTCAATAAGTTAGAACCGACACCTTATTTTTGGATTATTTTTAACTGCATTTATTTATTTATTTTTAATTCATTTTATTTTCCTGTATTTATACTTATTTAACTGTAAGTATGTATTGTTTGTGAGAGAAAATAAATAAATGATTGATTGATTGATATAATTTGGCATACAGAAAAAAATGGCCAAAGGTCAACTGGATCTATATGCATGAGCTCCGTGGATGCAGCAGAGCCAATCAAAGAATGATTATTGTCTTTTTTGCATAACTCAAGGTGAGAAATGCTATTAGCTCTCGCACTAGCGGTGTGTAGTGACAGCGTAATGAGTGCACACCTGCTACCCGCCGCTGCCACCGCTTCATATCTCTGAAATACACCGGGTAACTACAAAATTGAGCAAAATAAACTCATTTTAAGACAACACAATAGTCACACTTGTAGATTAAAACGAGATAGGGTGAATATATATATGACGGTGTTTCACTAATAATGCCGGCCGGAGTAGGCAATGATCTTCCCTATTCACGTTACCCGCGCGGCAATAATTAGTAGTTTGGGTCAGGCCGGTAATACTAGAGTTATTTATTTATTATCTGACAACAAAACAAGAATTACGACGACACGTAGATACAAAGTAGTTACAACAAAGGGTGACATGAAAATTCGGCACTAAAATTCAGCACCTATTCTATTCTACAAAACAATGAAAGTTACAAAGTCTTCTCTACTAATTTGAGACAATAGGGGCACTAAAATTTGGGCTTTGTCGCGACACTTGCGCTCTCGCCGTTAGCATTTAAATTAGGTGTATTGTTCGATGTAACTCCATTACGATCCGACCAACGCCGATGCTCACGCTAATGAGATTTCCAGTTGCGGACTAGCCGCTGTCCGGAGCCCCGCGCGCCCCCGTCCCGCCCTGTCCCGTCCCGCCCCGCACCGCTCCACCCACATAAACAAGGTGATTCTTTCAGTCATTCATTATTATAACCCCTTATCCCGTTATTAGTGAACATATTCCCATAACAGTGCTTTAACTTTTGAAATATTTGTGACGTGTCACAGAAAGGCCCAGCTGCCTCGGCCAGCGGCCACTAATCCCCAGGAGCTATGCACATCCCTCAGCATTGAAGCGGAAGTTAGATTGAGCCCGAGCAGGCATGAGTCATCAGCGCAGGCCTGACTAATAGCAAGATTACAATAATTTCAGCTGAATTTATGACGCGGTAGGATTTATGTTGCGTCTTATTATTTTGACAGGTCATTGTGGCCCCGAGCACCGCCGGCGGTGTAGCGCTAATTGATGGCTGTCATTAAACATTTCAGAGAATTAACCGTGCTTGTGGTGATGTGCTTACAGAACTCAAACCTTGAACAAAGCGGTACTATTCACTTATGACGATTTCCCTGTAAATTAATTTCATCAAAAGTTCCAATAGTAAGTAAATTCGTATGAGTTGTTAAGCCGCCTAAGGGCCTGCGTCATGGATTAACGCCTTTAATAGACGGGACTGACAATGTAACGTGCCCTCCGAAGCACAGAAGCACTCGGCTGTTAATGCCACTTGCAACGTTGTAAGCGGTCACAATTTGGATCATCAAAATTGTTACCGCTCAGAACGTTGCTAAACTTCAACGATCTATCTAGCGCGTCTTAGCAAGCATTGCCAGTACTATTTTCAATTATTTTCAAAAAGAAAGTAATATTTTCATTTTTGTAATTACCTAACAAGTAATCTTGTAACAAATAAATTATTCCTCTAAAACCTTGTAAGAGTATCTAGTGGCTTAGACGCGGCTACACCGTTTGCATCCCGCTTGCGGCAGAGGAAGCGCAAGGGATGCGAGTCACGGCGCGCACTTCTTCTGAATTGTAATATTCCGCTGATTGACGAGTGGAGCTAGGCACCCCCGCTTAACCCGTTTAAAGTAGAAAAGAGTGTCGAGAGAATCAGCCAATCAGTAGTTTTACATTACAGGGCATGATGTACGCGATTATAGTTTCATTGTTACTGTAGTTTTGTCTGAGTGGATTAGAGCCTCCAATTTAAATCCAAAAATTGTTGAATTGAGAACGCAGATTGATACGATCTGTGTTTAAACGGTGAATCAAATCCTGAGGAAACCAGTTCGTTTTTAGCGTCGATGGGTTTGCAATCTCTATCACGTATGGAATGGTAACTGCTGCAAAATAAATAAATACGACGAAATACATATCCTTAGACAGTTTACACAGCGTCAACTTGTCCCAAGCTAAGTAACATAATATTTGGACTTACCTCTGATTATCCCTAAGACACCTTTAAATAATCTCTAATGCCGAAAGATCTTATAGAAATCTCTACCGAATCTTGGGAATGACAATCTTTTTTTTAGGTTAATCGTTGTAACTTGATACGTTTTATCCTCTACATCTATGTAGAACTTTTAAAACCAATATCCAGCGAAGTGATTCCCGACAGTGTTTATATTGGAACATTTTAATATGAAACTTCTAGATGATGGATTGCTTGGGTCGTTCTGATAAACACACGATTTTTTTTCCTGAAAGTCTCGTATCAGTCTGCTGACAGTCAGCCAGATAGTCTGATGATTTTACAAGAGTTTGTAGCAAGGAGGAGGAGAGGCCTAATATATACCTAACCAGCGTCCCTGGTGCGCAGGTGGCGGGCGCGCTCCAATACAATCCTGGCAATGATAGCTGCCAGGGTGGACTGGCCCCTATAAGGCACTGCTATGAGCAACACCAGACCTGTCCAGCAATATTATTAGTTTTTGTTATGTTGGTTTTTACTGTACTAATTATAAATTCTGCTCAAAATATGTTTTTTCATTATTTATAAGTGGATGTGGGCTGAAATAGATAGAAACAGTTTTTTTACATTATTTTTATTTTTGTTTGCGTCGATGACCTCTAGAACTTGTTGAACTGCCGGCGAGCTGGCGCTGGTGTGTTTTTTCACGGAATCCATTTGTTGGGGCGCGGGGCGCGATGGATTGTAAAGTATTTGTTTCGAAAATTCAGGTATTTGTTTCCGGATTAGAATGCAGAGGGGAAATTTCGTGAAAATATTAGATCTCTTCAGCAATATTTTACAAGCCTGATTTTTTATGGATAAAAAACGGGAAGCTCACAAGATTCTCAAATGATCTGCTACAATTGCTTTTTTGTCGTTATTCAAAATTTTAAGTGCTCTTGAATTAATTAGATTCAAAGTTTTGAAAGTAAGAAAGAAAATCGTTAGATAGAAAGATAGATAGATACGTTTATTTGCCAGAACATATGATACATCAGGTCTTACATTCTAATATTATGTCCAATTACATTCTACCATGCAGGTATGCAAATATTCAGTCAATTAATTTTTAATTACATTATAATAATGGAAGAAGCATTTAATTTTCCTACAATAATTCAATGTCCCTATAGTCAAAATATTGATTTAATGAATAATAGCATTTAATATTAAGCCATTTTTTTAATTTTATTCTAAAAAGATCATCTGACAGGCTCTTTAAGCCTTCTGGTAGATTATTATATATTTTAATTGTCATGTAGTATGCTTGATTCTGTGTCATTTTAAAATTGTATTTTGGGTTATGCAGTCTGTTGTTTGACATGTCCCTCAGTCTTCTAGACCTTAATTCGTGATTTTTGATAAAGAGTTCTGGATGCTGTTTAACGAGTTCTACCAGTTGTTTGATATAGAGGCAGGGGAGAGGAAGTATGCGATACTTTTGGAACAGTGGCTTGCACGGTTTATTTCGGTAGGACCTCAAGGATCACTTCGACTCCTGTCTCACATGCTAGGTGATTCTATTGACTTTTTCAAAGCGTGAATAAACTTTTATTCGTTAAACATTATCGTACCGTCCCTAAATATAATTTTGCCCCAGCGAAGCATAATGCACCGGCTATAAATTGTTGCGATGCAAATTAGTATATATTTGCATGCATATCAGATGACAGAATTAATATCATACTGTCCAACACAGAAAAATCTTATTATTCTTGCTTTTAGCTGTATATAAAAGACATCAAGTTTATCGAAATATATTGTTTATTTACTATAAAACGGTGTGATAAATAAATTCAAGAACGATTGAAATGTTTCGGAATAACTAGACTTTAGTTAGAACACCAAAAAACTACAACTAATATTAATACTTTAATGTCTAAATGCCAAAAATACAGCTGCGTAGCTCCGTAGCTCCGTAGCACCGTAGCGCTTCACCTCGTAGCCGCGTAGCACACTGCCCCAATTCAGTAACCAACTTTGGATTATTTAGAGAGAAGTGATTTCCTAATGAGATCAAGGCCGGGTTGCATAACAAAGTAGCAACTTATGGGCATTATATATTGGTGTTATAACTTTTATGTAGCAATATATATTTCACATTAGACTCTACTTATGAGATTGTAAAATTACTAAAGTTGAGCATGAGGAAAAAATAACGAGACTATTTAGATTTATTCAAACCAAATTCAACAACTATATACGGCACAAGACGTTTATAAAAACCAGTATGTTTGTTTGTAATGGGTTTCTGAAAATTTTATTGATATCGATAAATTGACTCTGTGTTGAAAGAGCTCTATAATTATTTTCATATTTTCGTAACTATTAATTTAGAGACAATCTGTTGCTAGCGCCTAACTCATACTGCAGGTACTACTGGTTACGGGGGTGCGGGGTACGAGGCGCGCAGGGGGGAGGGGGGGGTATCCTTTGAGCCGCGTAATGAGGGAAGTGCTGTTTCAATTTAGCATAATAACCCGGAGATCCAGTTGCGTGTGCCTCGCCGCCTCGGATTATCCGATTTATATGCTCATCCTGTTCTATGGTGCCTGCCGCTATATCAAAATTGAAAAAGCTAGGCTTTTAAATCTGTGACCTTTTCTTACAACTTGATTTCGCATCACGTAGTTTTATTTTATTTTTAGTGAAACTGTTGAGCGTAATACGCAATACAGCGATTTACGGAATCGTGACCGAGGGATCAATAAGACAAACTACCAACGGAGAAATAAACTTTATAGATAGAATATAAAAAATTAAGAATATTTTCATGATGACGAGACGGCTCAGTAATCTACAAACTAAGACTACACTGTAGACGGCATTTTGATGTGAATTATCTAGGTATGAAATAGTTACTTAAATTTCAGTAAAAATAGTCTACGCTATACAACATTCTAGCCTACTTTACAACTTTAAGGTCAAGATTCTCATAAAAAGCTGTACAGCTGGTACAATGGCCGCTAGGCGACATATTTGTTTTCAAATGTTGCGTAACAGGCGGCGCGGCGTCCGCGAAGGCAATTGACGAAGGCTCAGGCATAACTCTCATTGATTTAATATTTGAGAAATAAATGCTAATCTGTGCGTGGAAATATTTACTTATCAAGGCTTTCGAACCAACTTCATAAGATTTCCGTGGCCGAGATGTTGAAGCAGTCCGGCCTGAGAATTATTTTAATCTAATGCGAAATCTGATGGAATCTAACATTTTGATAAAAATAAACATTTTCAGGGCGAGCCCTACACCATCCCACAACTCGTATATTCTTATGGTACACTTTACAAATAACTATCATGCATTAGATTTGGAATTTAAAATGGTGATTTAGATGTGTATTTAATATTATGTAATTTGAACATCTTAAAATAAATTATGACTAGTTAAAAAATACCTCGCGATCCCTGCCTTTTGCTGCAGAGCTGTGCTTTTTGCTAAATATGTTACAACAAAAATGTAACTTCTGACGTCGATTGATCAGGCAGAGGCTAAGGTAAAACCAGAATGCCGTCCGTGTGCAACTTTTTTCATTTTAAAATCATGAAGCCAAAATAACAGTCGCTGCCATCTTAGTCAAAACATTATTTAGGTTGTATTTTTCAGTAAATGCCATTATGACGAAACTTTTTTCTCTCTGACGCGGAAAGAGCGTTAAATATGTAAGACGTTTATCGACAAAACATATCCCGAGTGTAATGTGTTTTCTGCCATTATCGGCCGCAGCCTGCGTGTGACTTCCTGACAATGTTCACAAAGCGATGGCTCACTTCAGCACGGATAAAACGAAAATAATAACATGCCTTGAGATATTTCAGTCTCTCCACTGTGATAATAAGATCGGTTAAATTGGAATATTTGGGTTATATAGGTAACTAATAACTGGCATATTTTTAAATTTTGTTATTCATCAGATTATTCTTTCTGGTAGTGACTGCCTGTTTTCATGAGAGTCAGTAGCCGTCTTTGGTTCTATAAGCACAGTGTAGTGTTATCCCTCTGAGGGGACGAGGGGAGGCAAAGGGGGCGGGGGGTCCTTGTAACGGCCCCCGAGGCCGCGGTTATGGCCCTTGATAACGGTTTAGTAACGACGCGATATCAAATAGAGGTATTATGACTTTTGTTGCTAAAATTCAGAACACCTTTTGTTTTATATAGAGAAATTTGAAAGCGTGGAAGTTTTAAAATTTTGAAAGCATTCATTAATTCATTAAAAAATGTAATATAATGTATGTGGGTTTCGTGAACAGCGGTCACGTTCGCGTTAGTGTGCCGAATGACTGAGCGATCCGATCGCCGGCGCGGCGAACGATCTCTTGAGTAATAGAATGCCCAACCCCGTGATGTGACTTCATAAGTTCTCTAAAATGTTGTACAGAGTTTGCTCGGGTAAAGATCTCATCGGGGCTTCAGAACTTGTAGATACATTTCTCGTATGTTGCACAAAAGGGGCTACAATATTGTTGCAGAGTAAGTGTAACGACTGCCCTTCACCATTACCGGGTCCATTACGGACACCTCCCGTATAACGCAAATTGCTGACGACACGACAAAAACAACGTCGATTTAAATTTATAACATCCCATAAAAAAAATTACTCGTCGCTCGGCCGAAATGTATGCTGTATATTTCGCCATTTTAATTCTCAGCTCCGCATCGCGTACTGACGCCATTTTTCAAAAACAATCACATTTACAACAATGACACGTCGGCGTTGTCGGAGCCGCACACATAGACGCCGCTGACTGTTGGACGAGCGCACCACATCACTGGACTCATGACAATACACGCGACTAGCAGAGCTATGCTACGCCACCCTAACGAGATGACTCACCGGACCATGTCAGAGGGCGTACTCGGCATGCATTTCAAATCTATTCATAGCTCACGATTCTAAAACATTTTCTATCATATAATGCGAACAAAGCGCGTGCATCCTCGCTGTGCGCCGCAGCGCAAGGCGCGCGACCCGCGCAACTACGCGCGACTGATTGCATCTAAAAGGGAGCGAACAAAAAAGCGTGTCTGTACATTGCTGATTAAAACGGCGCGATACAAAGCGATAATCGGACCGTACACAGCGGTGCAAGCTGGCTATTACTTTATCCCGACCTCCGGCATTGTTGCGACAACCGACTGGGATTAAATTGTTACCTTTGTTGACGGATCCGTGCCACACTCCAGTTCTAGCAGATTAATAACTATTGTTTATGTATACATCGCGATTTATGATTAGGCTTGCCTATATTATATAGGCTTTATTTTATAGAAATATTAAATATCTAAAAGTTTTATATTTTTTGAGAATTATGCTTGCAACGCTAGAATCATTACTTGCTCACAGACTATTGTTACAACACATCTTCACTGTCACTGTCAGCAGTATACGTTCACTATGAACGTAAGCAAAGTATGGGAAGCACTTACATCATGCAGCCATGAGAGTTTCCTTGCGGGCGGGTTGGCGCGCACGTGGCACTCGAAGTAGACGTCGTCGCCCTCCTTGATGTCGCCGCCGGCTAGCGAGCTGCCCAGGCGGAGCCGCACCACCGGAGGATCTGCTCACGACAACAACTTATAGCAACCAACAAAGGAAGGATAACACATTCGGTAAAACAGTTTTGGAAGATATGACTTGACGACCTTTGTGGCGCAGTAGATGAAGTTCGCAGGAGGTTGCGGGTTCGATTCCTGCTGCGGGACAAAATGTTAGTATGTTTTGCAGATATTGATTATTTTTCTTGGTGTGTCTCGTGTTTGAACAAGCAGTAGAATCACAGCTTGTAAGACAATGCTATGTGATTCTTGATCTTACTGAACTTCTTGGTCCTACTGACACATTAAATTAGCGGTCACATGACTGATTAGCTCGCTAGTCGGTCGGCACGATGGTGCTTGATCGTGCATGATTGTAAGAATGACGCCGACGATTTTACTCGCGTCTAAAACCGCGGTATAACGGCTCGAAGGCTTATCACCCACATATTCAATCACGCTTTTCCATAAACCTGTATATATATACTTACAGACAACATTGATGGTCCACGAGGTCTCGAGCACTAGCGAGGTGACGTTGGGGTTCTCTGCGCGGCAGGAGATGGGCTTGCCGTCGTCGTCCAGCGTCGGCACGAAGCTCATCACCGACACCGTCAGGTTGTCACGCTGCTCCTCCTGAAGACACAATGACCCAGATTACCGTATGTCATCAAGTAGATAATTATGTTCTCAAGCTGTCAAATACGAGTATTTCACAACTTTTACTATCGGTTTTTATGTTCTATTTATCTGTGATTTTTCTTATTGTGGTTAGATTTTAATTGGTATTCAAAAAGTGATGTGCCCGTGTTATTCGCAGAACAAAAAAACACGGATTTTATTTGAAACATATCAGTATAAAGTTTGACATCAATTATTATTTCCTCACTGGGGATAAAGTTAGGTGTCACAGAGGCTCGCCTCGTTAGTCGCCGGCGATCACGCGCCAATCATGTAATCTGTGATCGGCCGGGATCAAGTGACGGCACAAAAATCTTACTTTTATACGAGTATAAGCGCTTTTAGTGCGGCCAGAAATGTATGAAATTGATTTTGCTATATTTCGTTGAGATTCGCTCCAGAACTTGCACGGAGATAGTTTAAAACATTGTAATTCAGCTCAGGCTCTATTTGATATTATCATGATACATAATACACTATGACAAAGATGATTTTGAAGTCATGATTTTCATGTTTTTTCAGGTCACTGAAGCTCTGATATGCGTGATTAACTAACGAAGCTCGCTAATGTGACTTCGCGTCGTTCCAAAGGAGCGCTGTGGCTCCGAGCGGCGTACTTTGTTTGAATTGTAATTCATTTATTCAGTTTAAGCTGTTACAAGCACTTAATGAACGCTGCTTCGTTGAATAATGAAAGTTGCGCGGGTTCGCGAATTAATGCGAGTTATTGTGCAACTTGGAGAAAACTCGATGAATTCCAAAGACGTTACACATTATGCATTACGATGCTTCCCCGGAGCGAACTCTTTACGAGTTCAGGCTGCGGCTGACCTGATGCTCAGTTTAACGATCATTATTACAAGCATCATCCAAATTTATTCTCTAAAATCGGACCTCTGCAACACGATAAACTGCGGCACAAAAGTCACTTATAAATAGTAGAACGAGTTTGGTTCAAATCTAAAAATAAAAACTGTAATGTTCTGCGCATGCATGCACAAGCAAGCCACTGCGTCGACGAGGGTTCCTAGTTAATAAGCACACAGTGGAGCGTTCTGTCAACACGAGCCCTGTCCGCGCGTCCGGCGTCGAGCGTCCTCAGACGCCACTCACCCACTGCTTGCACACCTGTTTTTTTCCAACAGATTATTCCAGCTGACTAGCTTCAGGAAGGTGCGAGCAGATATTCAAGCCATTTTTGTCGGACTACAGATAAAAAGTATCTTGAAAACCAGACCCAGTTTTAGTTACTCTTGTAGATATCGGTCGAAATTGTTGACAAAATAACGACGAGAAAGTCTTTGTCACTTATGTGCGCTAACTTCGGTGATTCGTGCTTCAAACAATAAACTGAAACTCTGTATTTCTTGCCACCGAAATGTAAAGTTGCTACAATGATGTTATGACAGAGCTATAGCAAGCTCTCTTTTAACACAAATGACTGTAGTTGAAACAAAGAGCGAGTGTTTTGCTTATGTTTAAGTATAGTAAAATTTACTATTTTTAGAAAGTATAATTTAACACTATCTTACAAGGTTAATTAGGTCTTGACTCAACATGTATCACACATCACATCTTAAGTTATTATGTATTTTAGTGGCAATTAAGTGATTAGCAGTCGTTAAGCCATGATGGAGGCCTTTAGGCAGCCTAAAAACTCCGTCACCAGAGTTAGCCGGTTGCTCATACGAACAAACGAAGTGGCAATGTACAATATCACGTTTAGGAGCAGTTCTCTATTCCATGAATTGGCAAAACCACGCGCGCTGCAATTTCCCTGCCGGCGGGCCGTGTTATAAATTCTTGTTGAATCGCGGCGGCTACGCGCGGTTGTTCGCCGATTAATCTTGCCAGTCAGGTGGCGAGATGATAGCAAACAGTTGAACTAGCGAATCAGTGCGCGGCCGACCATACCCGCCACGCGCGCGAAACGCACTCCACACGCCGAGCGACCACTTAACACCGTGCATCACAATGAATGGATGATGCTCATAGCTAAATACACTGTTATAATGAATTATGCGTATCGCACTTGATTTGCCTACTCAGCTATTTTCATTGCGCAGATAACATTAATCTATTAGTTCATCTATCAACGTATACGATTTTCATTCAAACATTAAATTTAGTCTCCATCGATATGGTTTCTCTGAATTTGAATTTGAAGACCTTGAATGATGACTGCTAAAATTGAATTCATTTGAAGTCATGTTTAGCAGCAAAAAATATTTAAAATAACAAGGCAAAGGCAATCTCTCTGACTGAACAAAATATTCATAATTTGCTCACAAGAGCGGAGATATCATGTAATAAGCTTTAACATTAAAATAATGATATTACAGTACTGAAATATTGAAAAGTTATAAATTCAAATTCAAAATGTATTTATTCAGTACGATCGTTTATAGACCACTTTGACATGTCACGTCCGTAAAACTAGGGGTGTCTAGTGATTTCGGGGGAGACCTTTGCCCAGTTGTGAGACAAAAAAGGTTATTTAAAAAGAATGTGATAGTGGCACTACCGACCCGTGGTACAACTGCTATGTTCAACTGGTTGAACTAAGTGGACCTAAGTCAGCCTATGGTCCAACTAGTGGTAGATATCAATTAGAAGTACCTACCTTCAGATTGATTTGATTAAATTCGTCTACTAAGTACCAAGTCATTTTAATGAACGCTGTTAATCGTAAATGAAGGAAGAACATAATTCGTTTCTTAATATACGTTCGTTCACTTACATACCCTGTTATACATTACATGGGAAACTACGGGTGAGGTAAATACATACATAACCTCAGTTACAGTTTACCTCTTCGAGTGAAAACATAAAATAAAATACTCCTAATGACATAACTTCGTGGGAACGCACAGACGTTTCACTTCGCACAGTAAAAACAGTTAGCACAGTAAAAACACCATTTGCGCAGTAAAAAGGTAGCGTGCCCTGCAGCGCCGTTCTTTCAAGCTGGGCGATAAACTTTAGCGGCACTACTGAACATTACACTTATTGTCGAAAGTTTTCTAATTAGCTGCTGCCGTCATGACGGCCGTTACGTAACATTTCGGTACTTTCGTAAGTTTAGTAATTGGTTGTTGTGTAGTTTTCACTTCGGGTGATTAGAAAGTTATGTTTGAAATCGATTACAAACCTATTAGCGGTCTAATCACTATCTTATTAACTGAATAATTTATAAGAAACATAAAGTCGTACTTAGTCCATATTATACTTAATGAAATATGTAATTTTTAAGCAAAAAATTAAACTCTGTATTATTGGATTATCTAGCTCACGAGAGCTAAACTATAACTTCTTTAAACCGAAGAGCACTTTAAATTCTCATAACATAAAATTGTTAATGCTTTACTCATAACTTACTTTCTTTATTTTAATACTTTAGTTATTATCTTGATCGTTAAAAAGGAATTCTAGCAAGAAAGAAAGAAAAATCATTTATTTCGGCAGGACCTCAAGGACCACTTCAATTTCGTCTTACATGCTAGGTCTATTGTCTGTTCCAACGCGACTCCCTACACAAAGTATAATTGCTAGATTTAAAGTGCAATGAGTGCCACCGACACTGTACATGCACGAGTCATAAGGAAAGTCCATGCATTAATGAGATCCATTGCAGTAAATGTAATAGATGAAATATTATGATATCTCAATGTGCGGTAGGTGGACATTAATTAAGATCTTTAGCCATTTCATCTTCCGGTTTTAGTAGCACACATGGCGTGGCGTGGCGTGGCGCTGGCTGGCGGCCAGGTGAGCGCTTATTAAGCTAAGTGATCAACTCGCATGATATTTACAGTGTACCCACAAACAGAGACATGTCTACGAATAGCTACTCCTATTCGTACAGCTAATTTTCAGATTCTCTAAGAAATCTCCAAAATGATGAAAAGCTCCTCAAGGATAGAAGGCATCTACTCCGATGTTCAGATAATTCAAGACTTTTAAACTCGTTTGCGCATGTCCATCGCCGTCAAAAATAAATATTTACACAATCTATATTTTATTTATTTCTCTCATGGATACCATCAGCTCAAAGGTAAATAATAATTATATTATGAAGTAATACCACTTATTTGTATGTATATTTCCTCTGTTAGTTTCCGAGCTAAGCATCCCAGCTTGCATTACTTGGCGCCTCCCACAGTTTACGAGCCGCGCGCGCTCAGCTGCGAGTGCATAATGTAGCATGTTGTTAAAAACAAATGGCCGTCATAACTTGCGTGCATCTCGGGGCGCTCCTCAACTCCACGCTAATAACTATGGCTGCTCGCTGCGTGCCTGCAGTCGCCACTCGCGGAGAATCCTCCACTTACAATTCAACGCAAAATGTGATTCAAACCAGTGAACCAACAACTAGCGAAATTGTTATTTCTTCTGACGTTGCATAAAAGCAATGTTGCACAAAAATGTTTTGTTTCAAATTGTTATGACAAGAAACAAATCTAGGGCCCATTCCGGCGCTGGCGAGGCTCCATAACGAGGAAATGGATTTTTGCGCAGTCTGCCGAGCACATCTCGCTCGTTCACTATCACATTCGGTTGTGCTGTGATTGTTTATCAAACGGGATACCTTTGCATTTTCTTTTATTCCTTTTACACTTGTCAATAATTCCCATAAGCAAATATCAAATCCTAGCAAACAACAAATTCGGTGAAACAGCGGCTGCATTTTATAAAATATCAGATTATTTGAATGACAAAGACGCTTGAGACTGATGTGGCTCGTGTCTGCATTCAGAGTTGAGTCTTCGCTCAAGTATAGATTTTTTGACAGCTCAGAAACTGAGCAATGAATTACCGCTTGAGACACGATTTACGTTTGAGTATGGACACTGAATACGAGCCCAATAAGTGTGATCTGGTGGATCATTAAAAAGAAAGTAAGGCTCCAAAACATGTATAGAAAACATCCCTGTTATACAACGAGTATAAACGGATTTCGTTCTAACTTAAAATATACAAATATATACGCGAGTGAAGTTGTGGGCGTATACAAGTATCATCTAGTATTAAGAATTATTACATTATTCTCCTTCATTCGGATGAAAGTCATATTAATCTCTGCTAGTAATTAGGTACAGCGTCTTTGAAGTGACTGTCTTGCGCTGCCATTTTTATTTGCAGAAGGGCAATTAAGGAATATCTCCGTTTAATTAGCGCAAGGACCAAAATAATTGCAGTTGTGATGTTTGTCTGGGGGCGGAACGGGACGGGCGGGGGCGAGGGAGGGGAGGGCAGAGGAGAGCGCGATTTGTAAATTAAGAGTTTGTTATTCGTATTTTGTTTTCATGTTATTTCACTTGTTGTGTTTTAATAGAAACATATTGTGGTTAGTTTTATTTATGACCTGTATTTAGAGTATTTTATTAGCAACTTCTTTGTCGTAGTCGAAATAATAACGACCAATAGTTGAGCACTCCCTTAGTCGTAGATATTAGAGCATTTAAGATTCAAGATCCTTTAAAGATGTGTATTTGGTATAATGCCCTCATTCTGCAAAAAAACAGCAATCAGACAAACTGGCAAACCCATTCCCGATGTTAGAAAGGTAACTGGTATCCCCTCACAATGCTATTCGCTCACCCCTAAGAGCTCGTCTTAAAGCAAAAGTCAAAGTTAAAAGTGAAAAGTCTATTGATTCACGGCTTGGTTTCAAACCCGACAATCAATATTCTTTTTTCATATAAAAGATAAATTATTAAGTATTCTAAGCTTCAAATATTAAGAGTGATTTTCACAAAACATTCATTTTACATTCATCGCTAAATACGTTTATCGACTGTCAAAGACAGTACAAATCAAAGTGCAGATAAATTTGTTGTGCCAGGGTAGCCTACCCTTAGTGAAATATATATTTATTAATTTAAATTGTGATATTATACTTTTCATTTACGTTAGATATGGTTGAGTAGCTTCAATTATAATTTTAATTTGGAGCTTCCGACAAACTCTTTTATAATGAAAATCATTTTTCACGAACTTTGCATACCCTTTACGTGAGGTGCTCTAAGATTATATTTTACAAGTCGCCAGTTTTACGTCCTTTTTATATAATAATGTGAATAATTAAAGGATCCCTCGTTTTATTGTCTTATTACCTGGCAATATCTTTTACGAGCGGTTGCGGGAGCGTTAACGTTTGCGTTATGTTCTGGTAAACACCAGCGTTAAAAAGGAGGATTAGTACTTACGCCTCTTTAATGTTTATGATGCGTATTATTTGGTATTTAAACTCGTAGCAAACCTCAAACAGAAAATGGGATTGCAATTGTATTCCAAACCATAGATGTTTCTCCTAATTTTTCAGGCGTATCTCAAAGTTTGGAAAAGAGATAAGCATTGCCAAAATGCTGATAAGCGCGGTAGGCATTTTGACAGATAGTTCGTTCGTTCACTACCAATAGCCAATGGTTATAATCATTTTACTTTTATTCCATCATCTCACACTCACATCACTCGCATCTTGTTCATATTTGTTTCAAAGCAACGACTACCCTTAGCATAGTAAAATCAGCAAGTATTGACTCAGCCAACAGGCCAGCATGACTTGCTCGCCGCAGATCAATGGCGCGGTCGGCTCGCGGCCGTCCCCAAACATTGAATCGCACGCCGCGAACGCACAAACACACAAACAATGTAATTGCTCCCACCTGAGGATAATTTGTGTGCTGACCTCAAGCTGCTGAGTGATTTGCTTATGCTCTTCTGATTGTTGATTTGACGTGTTGCATGCTCGCTCGGTGCTGAGGGCTTGAATTATGTGGTTATTGTGGGCCACAACTGGTTTTAGCTTAACAAATGCTCTCATGTTTTTGAAATATGCATTTACTTTCAACAAACCATTTTGTTTAATTGCTTTTAGTTTGGGTTACTAAAAGATATCGTAAGGAACTACTGCAGCTTAGTCAACAGGCATCATGATGATAAGGCCGATTATTATAATGGTTTTGATACTCCACCTAGGCGCTGACACGACATCGTCCATACTATGACTATAAAAAATGGGCGCAATAGTGGCTGAATTTGATAAATATTGCTACACCATTTTGGCACACAATCACAAAGTAACTATTCATATTGAATCACAGGAGTATTCAAAGCAAATATGAAATCCCGAACTCCGTCAAATCTCATTAATCAGTCGGCATTCATGCAATCGGCAAGTCCAACAGAACACAACTAATGTCCAACTCCAGTCACACATGCACAAGTACCGAGGCAGGCTAGCACTAGTACGAACACATTCGATTGTTGAACGAACACGTAAGAAGTTTAGATGAGATAAATTAAAGTTCTGCTGTCTGAGCTGTCTTTTGCTTGGATGAGTGACCGCAATTGGCGCTTTCATGCTTCGGAAGGCAAGTTAAACTGTCGGTTCCGCCTAAAGTCGTGAAGAGAGTTGGCCACTTGCTCTTACGAATTTTCATTTTTTTTGTTTGTTAATGACTTTGAGTAAGGCTGCTGATGTTTTAAAGTAGAGTAGTGCTAAGCGTGCAAACAGCGCAAGTCAAGTTTAGTTTAAGCTAATCGCGCACATTCGTATCGGTAATCGGGTTATGCGGCGCGGGGCGATTTGCGCCGCGTCGTCGGCCGCAATCAGCGCTCATTGAGTGCCGGCCGCCCACTCCACATCTACAGTACAGGTTCGTAGAGGCGGAACTTCCTACCTTGCTTATCATACAATACTGTTTTAGGAAAAACGTTTGTGGGTTCCGTACTATAAGGAAGTCAACGGGACCCTATTAAATTTTACTACATGATTTATATAGTGTCAATCTTTGCCTACACTTACGGGACACTGTATTGGGAAATTGTTGAGCTAGTACCTAAACCATTCTCTCCGCTTAGTTGATCATATCCACGGGAAAGACAAGCGGCTTAGTAAGCACCACACCCTATCAATAAATCTAACGTTACTTCTGAAAAGCACCTTTTGTTAAATAACGAAAGGTGCTTTCGTTTAAACTGTCGATGACGAGAATTTATGTGATACATTATAAAAATAGAAGAGAAAAATGGAATGATGTAGTTACCATTCCCAGTGAAGAAAGTTGTAGTACCTATACGAGTGGGTGAGTACCTACTTATAGAGTGAAGTAAGATGGAGCTCGGCAGGTGGCGACGGCGCCGCAACTCGATGGTAATTGAAGCAGTTCTCGTGCGTTAATAATAGCGCTCATTGTCTCCCAGCACTGTTAATACATAATCAAAAATGACAGTTTAGATATAACTGTTACGTATGTCGTAGTGGAATAAGTAAGAAGAACAATTATTAGTTTTCGTTCATAACAAACTTGTCTATACAAGCACTCGTTATAACGTTGTAGGTGCAGTTTCCTCGTCACAGCAAGAGCCTCAGTTTTTATTGTCTGATTCTTGTGTAATTAGCGTTGTCGCGCGATTTACGGCACCGGGGATTATTCACGGCTTCTCCTGCAGGCGTTTTCATTAGAACGAGGATAAATATAATTTAATTAGGAATGCGCGCACTCGGACGACTCCGCCTTTATTGTCCGTGTTTATGAGTTTTTGATTCGGAGGCGTCCCGGTGCCTCGGTGCCTCGGCGCCTCGGCGGCGGAGGCAGCGCTCTGACGCTTGTTTCTCTTCGCATAGCTAATTTTTCAAATTAAACTTTTTATTAAAATTCAAGGTGTACTGAAATTATTAGGTTTTGATAGCTTTTATTGTGATGCTGTAGGGGTCTTTTAAATACCTATGCAGCCTTACGAATTTGCTGCTCCACATGATTGTTTTCGGCTTCATCGGGGTCGTGACATAGGCCCGTAAGAATTTGACTGGTTAAAGAATTGATATTTTATGAAAATAGTTGTCTTGTAAGTGTGTGTACCTAGTGTAAATTAATGTTAAATATCAATATCACTTTTTGAATCTAATAATTTACAAATAGAAACAATCGCGTTGATCGCCACTTTATATTATGTACCCACAGACACGCCGGCGCCGGGTGCATCTCGTATCTCTGAATCCTGAATGAAATCCAATGGAATTCTCATCAAATATGAAACTGTAGAAAATGTAAGTTGGAGCGAAGGCATGAATGTGAATGAAATCACATTTTTACCGTTTGATTATGCGGGTAGTTGTAAAATATTCGGGTATGAATACATCGCGCTGGCGCGCGGCCAGGCGCCTGCGACGTGGCGCCACAGACTGCACCGCACTTACAACGTCATGTGATTGCAGTTTGCCATTGAATTAGCTCTTACAGAAAGCCCTAGGTGACGAAACTGCCAAGAATAATAAAGGAATATCAAATTTTAGGCCTTTTTTAATACTTTATTTTAAGAACATAATAGTGTACTTTCGAAAGGTCGGTGCTAATAAGCTCTAGATATAATTTAGTAGTAATTTAGTACTAACTTCAGTTATAACGTTCAATAATAAGGACGTTCAGTTTAATGCGAGGTCATATCCAGCGATAGCTAGATGCAGCAGCTAAAGTCAACAGTTACACAGCGAACAAAGGCCGAGATAGAGCGCCTTGTGAGCTGGATCTGGTTGTAATCTTATCACTCCTTTCTTTATAACGAGACTATAGAAATTGCTGAAGAAAAATCTTGTTATCTAGATTGAGTGCTACGCCAGTGCTACGAGTGCTACGAGTTTGCTACGCGATACCTTGGCGGTTTTTATATTTTAAAATAAAGGAGAAAGAGTAAAATATTCCGAGTTCACTTTATGTGGTGTTAGAAGTACGAGTATGTTCATCTCCATTTCCATCTCAGGAGCTTATTACAGACACCAGAGTTGGCCACTTGCTCATACGAATGAACAAACGATTACAGATTTAACTCTAATCATTCTATACAACTCGCTTATTTATTCACAAACTTTATTTGATCTCGTACTAATTCCTGTGTTATAAAACATTAAAGCTGAATAATGACATGACGCAACCAATAAACCAAATGTGTATGAGATATAATACCCGCGACATGGTTACACAAACCCCCGCAGTTAATAATTTTACGCTTTATATTTGTTTAATTAGCTCCCGGAGCTCACGAAGGATCATAATTAATTAGGATTTGTGGAATTCTAGGAGAGATGGGCACTGCTATGTAAAGGGATGCTAATTATGATTTTAATCAAGATGCCTTTATTTAGATAAATAATAATGAATGTGGCAACCCTTGGAGAGTTATTTACGAGAAGCTGAGGTTCTATTTTTGATTAACGATTTTTATTTTAAATGTGTTTTAACTTATTTTAATCAACACTACCCGTTGCAGGCAAATGCCATCAACGGTTTCTTTCTACAACTCTCAATTTTGAGTTAAAGCTGACCCAGATACCTAAATTAATTTAAAGGGGAGTGTTGCGATGCTTAAATAAAAATAGAATATCAGTGTTCAAAAACTTTTCAACTCCAACAATCTGCATATAGGTACTCGTAATATGTCAACACAACAGAAACAAAAAATAGTCAACCAAAACCATTTTACAAACTCAACAGTAAAACAAAGATGCTTTATACAAAATTTTTGACGCGTCATTTAAATTTTTATTTATATTGGCTGACCGAAAAACTTTTGAACGGAAAATTCCTCAGTGCAACGGTTTTTGCTAAAATTAAATTAATTAGCAACTTTATGCTAATTTAGAAAGTAGTGTATCATCTCGACACGTTGCGAAGTGTGACAGGCACAGTGTAAATAAGTGCAGTAGTGCAGGTAGTGGGTGCGGCTCGTTAGCGCGAGGGCTCTCGGCGCAGATTAGCGCCCTAGCGAGGGGTCGCCTCGCGCGCCGCGGGCACGTCTTCGAGAATTAGGCGTCTCAAGCAAAGCTGCACGAACATCCCGAGTGGCTTCGAAAATTAAATTAAATCCGCAGATTCCGCCAAAGGACGCTGCCGCAGCATGTGAATGCATAAGGACGTCACTTTGCAAAACGAGATGTTTGTAAGAGTTTACTCCAGGTTTCCACGGTGAAATGTGACTAAAATATGAATTTACGTAACTGTAAATCCTACGTAATAAATAAAAAGACATTAATCTCAGCACATCGAATGAAAATGTGAAATCGCACCGCATTCACGAAACATAAAGGAACGTTTCATTCCGTTCTAATTAAACAAACTAGAGCAACAAAAAGAGCACGAAATACTAAAAATACTAGCTTGTAGCGTCGAGGGACCATTTAAAAATAAATATCAAAGACGGTTTTAATTCGCACAAAGAGAGGTTGCGCACCCGGAGTGGTAATCGAGGACCGCCGGTGAATAGGGTTACCACCTGCTCGGCTATTTATTTACTATACGTTTGGGGTTTGTTGGACCTTTTGAAAAGATAGTGGCACTCTAGCAGAATGCTCGCGCTCATTTAGTTTTATAGCCAATCTTTTTTAGGTGCGCCAATCTGATCAGTTTATTGGAAGCGCTTTATCAAATAAGCTCTTGAGTTGGGTGCAGTGCTCTTTACAACCGCGCGGTGGGCGATTAAACCTATCAGCTCAGGTATATTGGGGCTGAATGTTTACTCAATACAGTTGAGAACTTCGACAAGATTTAGCGAATTATAAATATAAAAGTGCAATCGTTTGTCAAGCCTAATATAAGGATTTTGATTGATAGTAAAAGGGGAGTACCCTTACAAGTTTCGCAGAGGCTTTTTTCGTGTAATATGCAAAGTTTATTGAGTTGCTTGTCATTATGGTAAGCAGGCGCGCAGCCCTGAGCGACGCGAACGACGGCGCAAGTTGCGTTACTGCCGGCCACATCCACTGCACTCGCGCACCTCTCAACGTTTTAACTCAAAAGCCAATTGGTTGATGGAAGCCGAACTTTCTCAACTAGCTTAGAGATATGAAATTTACTATTTTGTTGCACGATTTTGCTCGCGAAGACGAAATTAATTTTGTCGAGGAAGTTTGAAGAGGCATAAGGTAATTGTTTTCGCACAAAAAGCATTCGTGCGCTCTAATGGATTGAATTTGTCGACTTGGAGGGCAACTTGCCCTCATTGCCCAACCGTATATAGTATAAGAGGTAAAATCTGTCTTTACAACTGTCTAACGTTACTATCATGTTTTTTTGCTTGTCCAATGGATTAAGTATAATGATATTTAAGAATATTTTGTTGTCTCATGGAAATACTTAAATAAATGCTTTTACAATATTTCAAAACTAACATTCTTAAGGCACTGAAGTATAACAATACTTTTATAGCATCTCAAACTAACAATAACCGTCTTCAATGGACCAATATCTCTTATTGCTACCAATCTCGTCGTTGAGAGATTACCGTGCTACGTAGCTTACGAAATACTTCGTTCTGCGTTATAAGTGTAGATAATACCTATAAGCATAGCCAATAGTACTTGCAGTGGTAAGAGGAGAGTAATAATATAATAATAACTGCCCAATTGTGTAATAATTCACATTAGTTCTCAGGGGTCAAATTTAACACAGCAGTTATCTTAAATGATTAAACATATATTTTTTTAATATTATTAAAAGTCGATAAGCTATATATTATTCCGTCGCCAGGTATACAAAAAACTCTGTCACCAGAGACCAACTATGTACTTGCTTGTGCAAACATACATAATTTGTACTACATACAAAAGTGACAAATATTTATGGATAAGTCCAGAGCTATGTTTAAAAACCGTATTATTTACACAGGCTTATGTTAAATGTGTCTAAGTTAAAATAAATATTAACCAGCCCATTACAAATAGTACAATAATGGAGCGGCTGAAATAATTTCCCGTGGAAATCACCATAGTTGTGTATCTCAAGTGTCTTTTGTATTGCGGAACAAAACAAACTAACTTTCGAGAACCCGCTCCGAAGTAGCTCTGCAGAACTCAATAGCAGCTGCACAGTAAACAGCTCGTACATTCCATGCAAAGACAAATTGAATACAATTATTATTTATGACACTTTATAACAGGTTCTTTGGTGTTGTCACTTTTACAGGCCCAACTTAGTTTAATATTATTTATAGAGGGCACGTGTGAGTAGCATCTTGGCTTAAACAAAACATAGTTTTAAAAGAGTTGAAAACTTTTTATTCGCATATGTTTGCTATCGCTTTAGTAAGATAGTTTAAAAAGTGCGGAATATTGAGCAAGTAATAATATAGTGGTATCTAAATGCACGTTATTTTCTGTGTGTTATTTTATTATAATAGATTGTAAGTATCTTTTAAAAATACGTGTTGTAGTGAACCAGCTATTCTAGCCAAACTGCGTCGCTATAGAACCCCGCGGAGCACAGTCGAGTGTTTAGCTTAGGAAATTAACTTTATTGTAGGCCTTAGATTGCGGGCCAAGTGCGCCGCACCAATAGCCGTGTTGGTCCGCGCCGAGCGCTGTATAGCAACCCTGGAGATACTGCCGCCTTCTAAAGAAATAAAACTCGAGAAGTGCTTAGAGAATATTTATGTTCAGTTTAACGGAATCGAAGAGGATCATCATCAATAATCATTAAGATGCTGGATAGCCATAATCAGAGTTAGTGTTTTTGAATAACGTTTCTAATAGACTACAGGTGACTTTTGGAAAATGAATGAGTATGTGGATGATTTACTATTAGTAAATAACGCTTTCACTCAATCAGTGGACCAAATCTGCTACCGCTTATAAAGTTTTGACCTATAAAGCGATAATGAAAGAGTAATCAGAGCAGTCGAAGGGCTTATAAATTATTAATTAAAACACCTTTCTATTAAAAACACCGAGATATAGCCGTGAAGTACTCCAAGTCCTAGTTTTAGTTCGGCGATGAGTTGCGGTCTAGTTACAGAAAGTCATCGTTTTAATTAACTTTATTAGCGGTGTTCTGCTCGACGTAAACCTCTCGCCGCCCTCCGCCCGCCCCACTTGCGTCTATGAACTTGGCATAATTAACTTCGGTACATGTCAACATTACTTTTAGTTAAAACTAGCTGACACTCCAGGCTTAGTTCACATTGTACAAGAGTGTAAACTCCGTTGACCACTTGCTCATACGAACTTACTTACTTTTACTAGAGTGTAAGTAGCTTGGGTTTTAGGTAATCTTCTTTGAAGTTTTAAGCCAGTCATACAGCATACGTCATTGCATATTCGTATGAGGTAGTGCTTAACTCTGGTGACGGAGTCTTTAGGCCTCCGTCATGGCTTAACGACTTCAAAGCCGGAATCGATAATTTTACATGCGCTACGAAAAATTAAAACGCTCAGCTGTAAATGCCACTGGCGGTTGCCCACATAAGTTTTACTATTTGTGAGAATCCACTTCGCTCCTACTATTGACAAGTACCAAGTTATCCTGTTAAATTACTTTCGCTGGTAAACTGATTACATGACCGGGTTCGAACCCATAACCCCCGACCCACTAAACCACAGCCGCGTGTGGAGTACGTTCAAAAGTTAGATAATAAGCAGACGTGGAGAGCTCACGAGTGATATTAGGTTTAGGATTATTCGCTCCACGATAGGTTTTGCTCCAAATAACTTTGAAATTGGTTTAAACTTTCTGATTGTTTTTTTAACCAACTTCAAAAAAGGTTCTATGTTCCAATGTCTGTATTTTTGTTGTATGTTCACAAAATTAAATGCTCAGGATCTGAGGAGGATGTTCAGAGCTATGGACAGAAATGCGCCTCGGGAGTGTAGGAAATTTATCTCTTTCTACGAAAATGTAGTCGGTTGTATAAAGTTTTTAATTATCCCACTTTTCTAACGAACTAATAAACTACTAATAAACTTTCAATTGTTAAACATTGTAATTAAGATGATTAACAGCCGGTGTCTTAAACGCAGAACATCTCCAAAATTAACAAATCACGTACAAGTGAAAGTTGAAGTATGAAATCAACGTCGGAGCAACCCATTTGACAATTGTCACGTGATTTGATCATCGATTAGTTAATTTTTTAGATGATCCGCGTTCATCTATTAAACATTTTCTTTGTTGTTTAAGTTTATAAATGAAGAAGAATACCAGAGAGTGAGTGTTCAATTTCAGAGGCTCTGTACACCGACCGTAGCTTTAACTTGAGAAATCATATATACTCCATTAAGCGATTTTGAGCGCTGCTAAGCTTAAAAGTGACATTGACGTGTAGCTCAGCAAGACAACACAAAAAAGTAAATTGAAAGTGGCTAAATGCGTGGCACAAGCCGTGCGGAGCCAAAATAAAGAAAAGAAGAAGAAGAAAAACTGTATACAATTGAAAAATATGTGCTACGATAATATATTTTTTCAGGCATTACGACTAATGTTTTTCTACCTAATAGTGGTGGTAGCCTATAATGTGACTGACGACTGTGTAATGTCATATATTATTTTTGAATACGAAATTCAGAATATAAATTTTGAGATTGAAGAACATGAGAAGCAACTACTGCGAAGTAAAGCCGAGCGAGTGGCAAGTTGCGCGTTACTTCGCGACTCGCGAGTTGTGAACAACTTCAGCTTTTCATTTGTGTGTGGGAATAATTAGATAATGGAAGGCAGAGTTATTGTCTGTTCCAACTTAAATAAATGAAGAGCTCCTTTGAATTAGTAGAAAGGATAATTATGGTTTCGTTGTCACAAGCTTTATCAATAAACTTTGAAGTTTTCGAAAAATTTATTCCGTTATTTATAATGGTCTAACAAGCTTTTTAGAGCTCTGATGGCTACTTATTCCATTGTTGTCTCTTTTCATTGACATAAAAGTGACAAGAAAAAAGCTAAAGTATTAAAACTTTACTATAAATGTTGTGGTACGAGTAAAATGCAAAATAATATCGTTTAATTTACAATCTCTACTCGAACTAGCACTGAGCTTGTCCTAATGATCTGTAATGAACTAATGACCTTATATAAGCTTAAGCAGTGGTAAAAATGAATGGCCCTTAGTTCTTTGCCAAATAGAGATCTTAAGCTGCATTTGAATAAAAGTGCTCTAAGAGAATAGTATTCTAGTATGCCTCAATTTAATGATAAGTTCATCTTAAAAATACCAATGTGTTAGATATTTATTTCCCTCATTTAAATACCTATATGATTTTTCCTTCAAAGGGGATTTTGAGAATTTGAGACATAAAATCCCTTTAGCCTGAGCATTCAGCTCTAAAAGGGATTATATGACTAAATTTCCAAAAATCCCCTTTAAATCTACTAACCCACTCTGACTAAGTATTAAGCTATTTAAACATTGCAAAGGATCTGAAATATTTGAATGTCAAAACAAATTATGTAAAGACTAACATAACATGTTAGAGAATATTTTAAATCGTCAAAGTTCAAGCGAAGACTCCTTCCAGTTCCAACTACATATTTATACGTTTTCTAAAATTTCTCGCATTTAAAAACAATGCAGAAACTCTCAAGAAACTACGAAACTTCGAGTTGGCAAACGAAACTTGGAGACACTCGAAGAATTTGCGTTGTCTTAGAGCGTCTCGTCGGCCGATAAACCCGTCACGTGCAAATTTTATTGCACTCCAGCCAGGTCCCCTCCGCTGTTTAGGTAGAAACATTCCCGGCCACTCGCGAGCGGCTGGTCGGTTGGCTATTGCGAGTCGCACAGAACTACTTACACACGTTACAGTGACAGAGTTATAATTTATAACTTTGTAAGAATGAGATAGCATAATTTGACGATCGGCACAAACGGCGGCGTTTATGCTGTTCTCGTTCTATTATTTATTCTGTGTTCCAGCCTCATCAGACGCGGCAGCTTTATTCAGTACCACAACTCCTCGTCTTCCAGTAACTTCACAACACAACATAAGGCACGCGTAAATAGCGCAAAGGTACAATTCACCCTCAATCCAATTTCGGAGGTCACGTCGGTAATGAATTTCTAATCCCACTCGTTAGTGTAAGATTTACCCGCGCTGAGCTCCTCGACTTGATTGTTTTTAGATCAGGATGTTTTCCTTGTTTGTTTTTGTAGTCAATTTATGTTTGTAAGAAACTTAAGCACCCAAAAAACTTATGGAAGTAGTTGAGCCTTTGACCTCCATTCCTTATAATTTATATTGAAGCGCTCGTGGCGAAGCTTGCTGACGTTCTTGATAGATCGTTGAAGTTAAGCTACGTTCTGAACGGTCACAATTTCGGTGGCTGCAAGTGGTATGAACAGCTGAGCGCTTTCCGTGATTCGGAGGGTACGTTTAAATTGTTATTTAAAGCCATTAAAATAATTCATTCGTTAAGCAATGACGAAGGCCTTTAGGTGGCCTAAAAACTTCGTCACTAGATTTGACCACTTACTCATTCGAACTTACTTACTATGATGTAGAATGCGCATTATCTGGTAATGCGGTGCGTGTTAGCGCGTGAGTTCACATGCCGCACTAAGGTGGCGTCCTAGGAATGTGTAAATTGCACGCCGTTCATAAAGTCCCTATAAAGCTGTGCTAGTGGGACGAGAGCAATGCGCCGCTAACGCAGTGCGCGTTGGCGCGCGGCCAGCGGCGCCAGGAATGCCCAAATTGCAGGACGCGCCGCCGGTAATCAACTCGCTAAACTGCCATTTGAATTCTGTAATTAGAACTATGCTGGAGAATGGACCGTTCTTTGAAATAAGCGACTATGATTCCGAATCGCTGCAAGCGTACAAGGCACTCTCGAGTGTTCATTCATTCACAACTAGTGCAGTCTTGCATCGAACAAGTTGGATGTAGTTATTGTGTAGATTGCGAGCATAATAAATAAATAATAATATAAATTGTTATTTCTTTCGGTAAGGAAAAAATCCTTATATACGTGCATTAAATAAATCCTATCGAATGCTTATTAAAACAGGTAATATTAGGCAATGTAGTATTACAACTTCTTTGGCTACTTTTTGATCAGTCTTCTTAAATACTTTCTTATCAATCAGAGAGTATTGAAGAGTTTAAAAGTCAAAGGATGTTTGTTCAGTAGATTAGGATCTCGACACGTATAGTCAAATAAGTACATACCTAGAATATCAGTAGTGACTAGTTATAACCAGTGGGTTATAAGGACGTTTAACGCGTGAAACGAGGTCTGGCACTTATTTGGCTCAAAGGATCAGCATTACCATTCAGCGCGGCAATGCTGACAGTATCTTGTGCACGCTTCCATCTAGCAGTGACTTGGATCAGTTGAGCAACTTATATATCGTTTGTTACGATCCTTAGTTGTTTCAACTGGATCTCTTTTTTTCATTTGTACAGTTATGTAAATATGTAGTAATTTAGTTTCTGTAAATATATATTTTTTTATCAATTAATAAGTAATTAGAGATGATGTCCGAAGCCTGGCTGCGATGGATGCTCGTTTTCAATTAAAGTCGGGCGCGCGGTGGGGACTGGGCGACTGGGCGACTGGGCGGCTGGGCGGCTGGGCGGCTGGGCGACTGGGTGACTAGGTGTCGGTGTCGCCGCAAAACAACTGACAGTTAGATAAGTTTGTCGAACTCGAGATGCTTTTCGTTTTAATTACTTTTTGTTTGGATGGGCGCTGGAGCTGTCGCGCTCACATACTAACTGACCGACAATAAAACGAGGGAATCAGATTTAAAAATTTAATCAAAAAATAATGTTACTAATATTCCTTTACCAACTAAAAAAAGATCATCAATCTTCAAACAGCAGAGATTTTTTTTAAATATAGTGTCTGATTGGTTATAATTATGTATTATTATTTGATGTTATGTACCTATTTTTCTCATTTGTGACATTCATCTTTTTTAATTTTATTAAGTACCTACTTATTTTGTAATTTATAATTTATTGTATATTCAAATACGATTTGCTGTAAATTGTTTTATGAATAAATGAATTGAATTGAGTGTCGATGAAGACACCTTAAGAAAAAGGTTTTTGGAAATACGTTTGCCTCAGACAGACACACACAAATAACATTGTTGTTTAATGAATCACTTATGAGCTGTGAGAGTTGTACTACTAGTCTTAAGATGTAAAATATTATATAGACAGGTATGAGGCGTGTGTTCTCATTGGCTGTTATAATACAGACGAGGTTTCATTTATGTAAGTGTAGTTGAGACCCGTTCTCGATCCATTTTCGTATTACACACAAAGCCTAGGACCCAAACTAATTATGGTTATGATGTACAAAGCTTACTTACCGAACTAACTTCGAAGTAAATATGTTTCCGAAACTCGAATATTCCGGATTGCCACAAAATGATTCATTAGTTATCGGAGCGGTAATGAAATCTGGCAAATTGCAACCCTTTGAATTCCGCAAACAAGTTTAGCAGTTCCGCTTCCGCTTCTAATACAGCTCGAGCTGTATTTCCTAAAGCCTTTGCCGGCTTAAAAGCCTTCAAGTTGCCAGCAACTTGTGAAAGAGCCAGGGTGGCAGCCAGGCTGCCGATGATGTTTAAATTCAACCGAATTCCCGCGAACTCAAACTCTGCTTCAATTCGAACTAGAACTGAATAGTATTTCAATAATGCAGTAACAGTTTATCACTCGTTCGTACGGATCATCATGAAATTCCGTAATGATTTTCAGGTGACTCTTGGAAAGATTCCTTATATACCTTTAACTTACACTTTGATGATTAGAATATGCGTTTTTTGGATATGTATTTGTTTGCATTTTAAGTCGTACCCCCTTTAAACTACATGCCTAGCTTCAGATCTGACTGATCCGATGGTAAGTAGTTGCCGCAAATATTTGAAATCTTCAGCGCATTGCTCGAAGCAATTAGCGGCAATGGGTGTACGGTACGTGATTCATATACTTCCATTAAAACGATCTATTCTCGCGCTTTTAGCGATGACTTCATTGGAAAGTTGGTAAAGGAGGTTAGAATAATGTATCAGTCTCGGCTATGAGTTTAGTATAAGGTGAACGAAGTTCATTATGATAATTGTATGAAATCTCTTAAAGATATTCTCTCAGAAATTCAGATATTAGTATTCTTAGTAGGCTAATTACAAAATACGTTTTGTAAATATTTTGCAATAGTCGTAGGTTAGAAACCTGGCAGGTCTTTAATCAATCGCTATTATAATTAATGTAAATGTATGCTTGTCAATTTAATATACTTAGATTTAAAAAGTTGTTTTCTTCTTGGTACTCTTATGGCAATGAAAAGAGATAGCAACAGATTTAATATCCGTTTTAGCTAAAATAAGTTGACTAGTCCAATATGAATAAATGGGTTAATGTTTAGTTGTCCTCTCCCCGCCACAGAGTACACAATGAGACAGACAGACAGACTCCCGTGTGCGTGCGCCCCGCGCCCCGCCCCCGCGCGGCAAATAGAGCTCGCTCATTTCACGTCAGCTCTGTACGTTTGTAGCTGTGATTACCGCTTGTTTAGTTTGCTTTTCGCTGTTACTGGCCGAGTTAATTACCTACAACGCGGAAGTCTCACTACATCGACACGGAAAGCACACCAGGTTTGACATTTGACCTATTAATTAAGGTGCTGTGTATGCTAGTAGTATGTAACAAATTTATTTTGTGAGCAAGATGTTTGGCAAAATTTACATTGAAATTACTCATATATCCTCAAATACCTACCTGGCATTTTACAGATCTCTTCTAAAAGTTATCAGATTATTATAACAAATAGGTACATATTATTATAAGTTGCATTGATCCCACCATTACATGATGAAACATCTATCATTCGCCATCTCCCACCCATCATACACTCTCAAAGGCATCGATACCGTTTCACCTACGTGATTCCTTATTAGAAAATAATATACCTACTATTAATTAATTCCAACTAAAATAATTCTTCCGCTAAAGCTGACAATGTCACAGTTAAAACAAAACCGTTTAAAATGATCATCTTATAAGATTTTCAGTGACCGTCTTTGTGAGTCGTGCCTTAAGGCCGGAGTTAAAGCGTGCCAAATTAAGTTATTCCGTTTCCAATAGGTCGGCGGAGCGGAGTGCAAACAGACAGCACTCGCTCTGTTTGCACAAGCGCCGCGCGCGGGGATAGTATTGGCGCCAGTACTGTTGCGAGTACTGGCTCAGTGCTCACTATTCACTGCACTAGAAAAAATTGGTTGTCTGTAAAGTCGGTTACCGGACGATACTTTAACCGTCATAAGAAAACATTTTGGCCTAAGCCGATCGTGCCTCTCTATCGCTTGTTTTGCGCTCTCGCTTGCACGCTCGGCTCAGGCGGAACGTGACATTATATATGTATAAATATAGTATAAATGCTATAAGCAAACGCAAATTTAAATTAATACTGTACTTTGGATGAGCGCTTTATTTTGTTTTGGTATCTCATTTAAATTTGAATTATAATTATAATCTGCTTAAACTCAGTAGTTAATGTAGTCTCCTGTAATGCCTTTCTCTGGGTCATTTTCAATTTAAAGATTCAAAAATGTTTAATCATTATGTTAGCTTCAGACTATGATAGTAGAATACGTGTACCAATAAGGCATAGTTGTAAGTATCGGCTGTCCTCGTAAAAGCGGCGCAAGGAATGGCGGCGTGTTTGCGAAGCCGCTCGAAGGCAGCTCCTCGAATCTGTGTATTTTTAGCCTTATTTCGAGCGCACTGTTGGCCTCATTTGTTGAGCTTCGGAAGTGGCTTACTGCACCGGCTACAGCTCGGGTTTGTATCAAGAATGAAACTCAAAGATCTTGATGGTGTACTTCGGATATAGGTAGATACATATGAAATACGAGTTACTTACTTCTACACACAAATTTATTTCTAGATTAAAATGATGTCATTATCTTATGTGGAATAAGTAGTCAATAAATTGCTATGCTCTCTTAGTAAAAATTTATTGAAAAGTAAGTTTAGAATCCCATATAAATAGTTAGTGTTATCTCATTATTTTATAGTTTCAAAGGATTTTACAAATAATATTAAATTCTCATATCAGTGTTTATTGTAGGTACTGGAAATCCTTTAAAATAAAATGAATCCATGAAAACAGATTTGAAAGCTTTCAGCTTAAAAGAGTCGAGTCAAATCGCGATTGCAATTGCACCGGCAGCAATTAAAATCCAAAGGTGGCGTAGAGGTGTCCCGTAGCAGAGACTACGGCGTAGCGGCGTAGCACGCCGCAGTATAGTATCTCACAGTAGGTCAGAAGTAATTAAAAAAAAAGTGACATAAAATTATATTTATACTCTGTGACTTTGTCAATTAATAAGTAGTTGTTTGAAAATTGTTTGTAATTAGATTATTAACAGCTGGCTGCCTCTTTTTAAATTCAGGAACGAGCTCAATGAAATACATGAGTTAATTTATTTTGCATTAACTAGCGGCTTTCTAATTAAAAGTATTCACTAAATGTTAACTTGTACAAATTTAATTAGTTCTTATAACGAATTACCAGATGAAACTCCCAAGATTTACTTTATTACAGAATAATCTGTAAGTATATTTTTTATGTAATAATAATGTATTTCCATTACTTCCACTAATGTTTTAGCGTCCATATTTAGACTAGAAGTCTTGTTTTTATAAGACAGACCGTTGGTCTCATAGAAAAGCTAACGTTTTGAGAAATTTTGAGCATAAATCTGTTGTTTTACTTTTGTCCTACTGAGTTATAGTCACTGTGTCAGGACATAGAGGAGTGCGGCCAATTTATCGGTAGATCGGGCGCGGTCCCGGGGGCGATCCAGCCGTGTTTTAATTTTGTTTAGAGCTCGATGGACCAATGTACCATCCCAAATGCTAAAGTGGCCTACCTCTGCCATGTACCTACTACAATTTATTGATTTCAGTTCACTTGTTTGAAATGACTGTTTGTTCATCCTATTTTCAACTTTAATTAAACGTCGGTTTAGTTCTGGAGAATTAAGAGCTATTTTGTTTTGCGAATGTTTTCAATGATTCAAATAATCAACTGAAAATGTCTTCATCATGACGTCAAAGAATCTACATAAATCAGTTGTTTAGGTGTTAGGTGTAAACACTTTAAACAACAAAAAACAAGGTTTATATCAAAAAGTTCTCGTTCGCATCTGAAATTTTAGGCAAACATTTTTCTTTGATTACAGCCGTCGGCCACAATCCGAAAATTCATCAGCAGTCTGTTTTGCAATTAAAAACTTTACGATCCCCGTTCCAATTTCCAAAGAAAGCATTCCTATCAACGTATTTTGCAGTTAATTTGGACAGGACAGGTAGCTCCGAACAGAACTGAAACTACACCCTTTAGGAATTACTAAATCTTTTAGCTCTTGTTACGTCGCTGAAACTGAGTGCTCCGCATTTGAAATTGAAATGAGGTTACCTTTTTGCGTGTAGATTTACTAGTTTCACTTCTATGTTCTAAGCTTCAAGCTATTGTATATTTATGCAGGTAGTTTGAACGCTGCCTTTTAGACCTCGCAAATTAAATCCGCTTTGTGCACGTCCGAATATAACTTTGATGAAACAGCTTTCAAAGTTATTTTTGAGTTTGGAACTACGTGTATTGTGATAGTTCACCATGCGTGAGGTGAAACATTTCGCGGTTTTCCCAAATTGAACTTTATCGCCTGGTATACACGGTGCATTACTTCAGTAAGTTATTATTTTAGTGGGCAAAACTGTTACGAAATAAACGTATAGCGATGATAAAATACAGTAAAATATTTTAGATGTTGTATCATGTAGGTAATTATAACTTTTAACAAACCATAAAAAAATAATTATTTGCTTTTTTTCTTTCCCAACAATAAAACTAATACAATTAGTTCAAGACATTAACGTTAAATACGATTTTACTAATTCGATTGATTATGTTAATAATCGTTAAAAACCTTTCGTTTCTTTAGTCATCCCTCTTAAATTCACGACAATAATTGAAATGAACTACCCGTTATTTAATACACTTTGAATTGTCGGTTAAAGAACCAATAATTCTAAGAAGTGAGTACCTTTTAGAATAAGTACCTAAGTCAGTTCCGCTGCCATTAATCGTGATATTCCATTGGCGCGGCGCCGCGGGCATTATCGCCTGCAGACGGATTAACCGCCGCATTAGCAGCTGAGCACATTAAAAAGCACACTTTTAGATAACGACTGCCACCGCACTCGGTAATGCACATCTCTATCGAGCCATTCACACCTAAACTAAACCCTAACTCCTACGAACAAGGTCTCATTTAGAACGGTAATGTGTGCCCGAGAAATTGCAACGCCAACAGTTGCGTAGCATTTTATTCCGCTGGCTTTAAATGTACTAATTCAGACGAAGAACTCTGTTAAAAACTTTACAAATCAAAGGATTTTTTCTTATTTTTGATGTCTATTTACTTTTGAAGCGGCCTTTTCAATTTAAATTTCCAGCGAATACTGATCCCTCGCACGAACCTGATCCAGATAAATAATTCATGACAGCTGCTGTTGAATTGATCACTGGAATTTCATCTTTCATAATTAAATGCGCAAGTTTAATTTACGAGCCTGAAAAATGTCCGCGTGGCTTGTCAGCGGCACGCATTTACGAATCGCAATTTTTGTTGAACATATCTTTCATTTTTGTATATTTTATGAAAAAAAAAATATGATATGAAAGTAATTTATATTTTTTTTTTTTTTTTTTAAATATTCCACCAGTTTCAATATAGTTCAGTTTCAATCAGTTTCAATATAAGTATGTGTTTGGTAAGATATTTGATAATTTATTACAGAAGTATTGTCAAATATAACACACAGTCAGCAAATCATAGAAAATTAGAATATTGAAACTAACAGAACATACATAAACGCTTCCTTACCCCATCGCTATTTGCATGTGGTTACCGCAGGCCGTTAATGCCCGATAGGGGGCGCGGCAGTCGGCACTCGCGAGATCGAACAACTTAGCCAATTAACCTGGACGTGGGCTCCCCGCTAATGAGTCGGGCCATTTGACACGAGCTCCTGATCTAACATGTAGTCAAGGAAATGATATTGCTATTGTCAACAAACTTTACGATAATTTAATTTAATATCAAGGAGTTATCTATAAATTTAGCAGAGTTTAACAAAATTGTTTTTTTCTTAACACTCTTATTTTAATTAAGAAATAACAATTGATTTCGCTGCCACTTCAGTTATAAAGAAGCCTATGTCCATTATGAAAAACCGAGTAAGTCTTTACTTACAAACTATCATTACTTAATAGGAGGCAATGTATTGTGCATTGTCACTATTTTCAATCTAGACTGAAAGCACATCAACCGCAAATACTACAACAAAGTTAAACAATATTTTATCTCCAGAAATAGTAGTAAAAATACGGACAGCAACACAACAGAACAGAGGATCAAGGGACATAGTGGATCAAGGGACATAGTGGATCACTGGGAAACGACGCCGCAGACGAACTAGCCAGAAAGGGCTCGGAAACACAAGTGGAAGGCCCGGCCCCATTCCTGCCTCTGCCGTTCTCCCAGCTACGAACCTGGACACGACAACACACCCAAAACCTACATAACGATCGATGGATACGGGCGACGGACTGCAGACAGTCTAGAGCAGCGATACCAGCGGCCATACCACGACTGACACGTCGCCTGATGAACCTCCAAAGAAAAGACCTCAAAATAATCATAGGGACACTCACAGGACACTGCCCCCTTAACAAACATCTGTACAACATCGGCATCACGGACAGCCCACTCTGCAGAGGATGTCTAACCGAAGAAGAATCAGCGGCCCACGTAGTCCTGGCATGCGTGGGCGTAGCAGCTCAACGGCAACAAATCCTCAACAATCCGAGGTCGCTCCTCGAAGCCTGTGAAGACCCCAGGAAACTTCTGTGCTTCTGGGAGGAGCTAGGCTGGCTTCACTACTAGTGAGCCAGGTCATCCCCACGCATAAAGGACCGCCTTTGAGTCTAAATGCGGAAAAGGGAGTCCCCATACATACATACATACATACGGACAGCAACAATGTATTATGTTTCATGTTTAAAGAACCTAAACCTCGTTTATATCATTCGAACCCAGGTAAAAATAAAGTAGGCAGCAGTTTTAATGTTTCTCGGTGTATTTCAAAAGTGGTTTCGTTCATAACAAAGCCACCCTTGCCACGCAACACGAGCGCTAAACGGCCACAAATTCGAGAAAGCGTACATAACTCCCCAAACCTAGTTAATAGTTAATAGTTAAGGAAGATTGGCCGCGCGCCAGCCGATGACTTACTGCTATCGGTACTCTGTGCTCATAGGCACAACCCGGCCGCGCAGGTCTGCTGAGGAAGATAATCAATTATTTGTAGTCATAATTAAAGACTTATCTCCCTTTTGGAAAATTCCTAGATTAGATAAAATTCACCGTCGCGTTTTTTAATCAACTACTTAGCTAATAACCTAGTTATAATCAAACTGTTTCATAATAATTTAATCTCCAGTCATCATATAAAATGAATTAAGGAAATAACTATCAATTGCTTACAAATCTACAGCTAAGATCTTTGGATAGGCCGGTTCGATCCGCCGACAAGGCCAGGGTATTCATTAAGGCTGTCACCACGAGAAACCTGTCCCGATACAATTTACGTTATTCCTGATTTACGCGCCATCGTCGTGGCCGAGTTAACAACCTATAGACTTCTGTTAATATGGAAAATATAATAAAGTGACTTGTTAGGTTGTAAACCATTTATAACTTTGCCTATTGAAGCTCAGTCCATACATCCCTTACAGGCAGAATAATTAATAGTTATCGACTTTAGTTACTGCCACGCATTAGAATAACCTAGCATGTAAGACGAAACTGAAGTTATCCTTGAGGTCCTACCAAAATTAACGATTTTTCTTTCTTTCACGTATCTTACCATGACCGTGTCATGATCATGCCATAACCGTATCAGGCACGGAAAAATAAATAATACAGGGTGTGACAGGAATGGCGACTCAACACGTTTGTTAATTTAAGTCGCCATTTGTGTCCCACCCTGTATGTATTCTATTGACATTTTTGTCATTGCACACTCAAATATTTTTTTTTTTTGCCTGGCACGTTTTTAATACAGTCTTACACTGTTTTAGCCCAGAACAGTCTGCGAAGACCATTCGTTCCAACGCGACACAGGTTAACTAACATTTATAACTGGTTGTGTTTCAGGTGCATAGATGATGTAAGAGTTAGTTCCCAGTGGGCTTCGTTTGATTAAATATTGAGCCAGCGGCTATCGGCGATGCGGGTTAATGGATTAGAAACAACTCGGGAACTATAGATTTCATTGGATTTTAAAGCTTTGGAAAATACTTGTTGTTTTGTTAGAACACTCTAGTTAAGGAATATTGCATTACAAGGTTTTTTATACACGGTGATTCATAAGTGGTATGATATCCCGAAAAGGGGTTATTCACCGCATCAGTGTGAACAACATTTTGTTCTAAGACTTTTTGAATTTCGATGTTTTTCATTGAAGAAATGACTAGCAAAGTTTCCTTCAGAAATAAACACAGAGTAACCCTATAATAATCAGCTGATCCAAGAACGTTGCCAGTGACCCCAACCACTGGCCCAGTGGCACAAAATCCCCCTTCCGGGATAACATACTAATTATGGATCACGTTGTATACTGTAACTACGTCAGGGAGTGCCAGCAATCACACGGTGACATCGCATCGGTACGAAAATGATTGGTCAATTCATTAACAAGATAAGATTGCATTGTAACTGCTTGCAATTTCATACGCTTATTAACTTAAAGGTATCTTAAAGCGTAAAAACACTCGCATACTTATTATATTATTTTTATACTAATAACACTAAGCTGGTTCATTTCGTTTCCAAGCAAAAAGCGCTTATATTTACTTTACAAGTATGTTCAAACTGGTGTTTCCATGAACCGATACATTAGACCGGCATATTGCACGAATCGAGTCTATTTACGGAGAGAATGTTCACGAATCTGGTAAACAAAAAAGCACGTATATTATAAATCAGACGATATGAACCGTCTCGGATAGATGTATCCAGACAAACACAAATCAGAAAATATGTCTCAGTCCCCGGCGAGACGACGAATTTGAATGTACACAGCACTAGGCTTTCTGAGTGCGGCGCCGTTATTTTGTTGTTCTTTACGTCTTTTTTTCGGTCGAGTACATGCACTTTAGTAAATTAGTTTAGTTTGTAACATAATAATAATAATCTGGAAAATAAATAGAATTTGAATTTAAATTTATACATTGTAAAAAAGTAACATGAGGAGGGCGCAGCACAGAAGGCAACTAGCTTATACCTTATACATACTTACTCCTTTAGAACAGAAGAGCGGTTTGATTACAATCAGGTATTCTGACAAATGACTCGTAGCATTCTTAGTTTTATAACTGACTTAAAAAGAGAAAAAGTTCTATATCTATATTGCATGTTTTTTTAGTTTGAGAGTGGCTAATGTCCTGTGGTTGGAGCTACTGATGTGCAATCTTTTTTTCCCGACGTGATGTGATGGCACCGTTAACTGAAGAACCTTTTACTATCAGCTTTATCGATCCCCGCATAATCAAGTGACCCCACATCGCCGACCCTCCTCGGGGAAATAACGCAACCTAATGAATTTAATAAGAAAATAAGCGCCGGACGAAATGTCCATTAACATTATGTTGACAACGCAAATGAAACGAGAGCAAACCTATTACGTACGAGTAGAAACCGTTGCGTAATCTACTATCTACCTGAGATTAGAGGCCTTATTAGGATTCCACGAAAACGATGCTTCGTCCACCAACATAAAGTTCAACCCGAAAATTCGTTTTCGTGGAATCCAAGTAGGACCTCTGGGCTGCAGCCAAATAACAAACGTAGGTATCTATTCTATTTATATCATTTATATTCCTTTGACATTGTAACCTTCAGCCCTTGTGGCCATACCCAATAACTAAAATCTTTTACATTTTTTGTAACGAAATGCGAAACTTACAATTTAAAGGCATTTCGGTGTTTTTAATGGTTATTACCAGCAGGGGTGCCGACTGTTCTAAGTCTGCATAGAAATTAAGATAACAAAACGCATTGACACAAAGCAATATTTATTTCCTTTTTTATGGATTACCGAGTCAAATGTTGAAAACCAGTGGTCCTCAACCTTTGGTCCATACCATATCTTATTAAGCTTAGAATGAAGGCAAGTTAATCTTAATAAAATAATATGAAGACCTGAAGAATAAATGATACAAGGGCTTTCATAGTATGTCACGGTGATTGGGAGATTGTGGACTATGTTCACTTATTGCTTCATTGAAGCATTCGCCAGTCGAGGTAACTTAGTACTATGTACTTGATAATTAGCGTGTAATGACTATTCAGTCCAACAGCCGATTGCCGGCCCATACTACTAACTACAACGTTTACATGCCTAATTTATCACTCATACCTATACGACTAAAGCGACGGTCATTGCGACCCAAATGTTGAGAAAGGAATCACATCTGGCATGACTTTGAATAGCTTTTGAATCTTTAAGAAAGTTGAAACTGCAAACTGATCATAAATTTTACTACTTTTTGCCTTTGTTCTAAGTGGACAATACAGCTTCAGATTACACTACACGTGTGAACCTTTTAGGATTTCCAGAAAGCAAGCGTGGGTCTTGTGCAAGGAGCGGGGGCATTTTGGTGGTTGGTTAAAAGGAAGTGACGCTTGATGCTCGGGATAGACGGGTACATACGCGAGGATAGGGAGGAAGGTCGTAAGCGCGAATGAAGCGATCGGTGTGTGAAAAGGTGTTTCAGAGTGAAAGCCTAGCGCGTGTGTAAGTCATAGTTGAATTAAGAAAGTGTGTGTGAAGTGGCAGAATGCGTGGAGGTACTAATGGCTGTAGGTAAATCTTTACCTGCAGCCAGACCGAGATAACGAGGGTAAGAAGATTAACCTCGGTAAGTGACTCAAGTACTTATTACCATTAGGTGACATTTGTTTCACATAATTATTTGTCTTAAATGTAAGGTATGAGTTTAAGAGAATGGACTCGAACAACTCGTGTAAGCGATAACATCGAAATATCATAAGGAATCATTTGATACATGGTTATTTACTATATTTATATTATGTTCATACCTTTTTACATGCCTCCTTGTGATTTCTTGTAATTGAGTCAGAGTTGATATTGAATTAGAGTCACGCGGTTGATTGAGAATTGTCCTCTGCATTTAAGTTTATGTATGTCTATACTATCGTAATGCAAGTCTGGGGGAGGTCTGTCCAGTAAGGGTCGAGGACCATCGAAGAGGGCGGAATCTGGCGAGGGCCCTCTTTCCTACCCGCAACAAAATATAACTTAATCAGGGTAGCCAGCATCTTTTAAGAATATATAAGTAATCTATGTAATCTATATTCTGATTATAACCACTACCTGATTTATTCGTATACCACACAGCCTGGGGTCGTACGGGGGGAGTTACAACATGATCGCTCGATTTTTCGTTCGTTAAAGTACCTATATTCTAAAGTTTTCTGTTTGACGACTTCTGTGGTGCAGTGGATGAAGGTTCGCCTGTGACGCAGACGGTTGCGAGTTCAATCTCCACCACGTCATGTTTGCATGTTCTGATATTTGTTCCGTGTCTGGGAGGCGAACCTGCACCCACTGCACCACAGAGATCGTAAAAGTATTGCCTTGCCAAGCTTTTGCCCCACTCTATTAAACAGGGCCTGACAGAGGGAAAACAATAGAATCACTTAATCCACGTCTACCCTCAAGCGATCCAAGTAATTGGCTTTTTCCATCTCCACTGGAAACCTAAGCACAGGTAATAAGTTTACTAATTAGACAGTTCAAGGTAAGAACAATAAAACTGAGGAAACAACAAATAGTTTTTTTTGGACATAACGTACTAATGTATCAGGTGAAGTCTGGCTTTGGGTTATTATAATTACAGATTTAACTCATGATTTTTCAGAGATTTTTTTCAATCCTGTAAAATCGCGGGCGGTAAAAATATTTACTTGATTTATTATTTTATCGATAAAATCAATTCGAGCACTACAGTGTAGTTTGCTTGTATCGCTTGGGTTGAATGGTACTTCTGTTTATCACAGCAAAGTGATCCTGTATTCATTGGTGCTTTCTACCCGCGCGGTGCACGCGCTACCGAACGAATATTATGTAAATGTATGGAATGCTTTTTAGCTACACGACACAACTTTCATTATTATCTCTTACCGACGGCACTCACGTCGCTTTGTATTGAGATGCACAGCTACATATACTGAGAAACAAAGAGGCACATACAAATGCTTATTCTATAGTTAGAAGCTGGTATTATTTTAGATCTAGTTCTATGTAGGTTACACATAAAATTTCAGACATTAAAGTAGTCCCGAGACACTTTGCGAGCACGGCTAGAAACACGCCGCACCTGTAGTAAAATTCAAATTTATAAGCCGTCGGCGACTCGAGTTGGCCTTCTGTAACGTTCGGGCTTACATAGAAAACAGTCCTTAGGCGTTGTAAGCTCAGAGAGAGCGGCTGACTGTCCAATGACTGACTTTAAGCGGCGTATCGCCGGCGTAGTGAGCAAACTGAGCCGCCAAACGCGAGTATCGTTCGCTGCGATTCCGCCGCTCACTGAATGCGTTGCGATGCAAGCGAAATGATGCAAACTGCGTATAGTATGCTATAATATATAGAAATAGAAATAGAAATAGAAAAATATTTATTTACATTCACTCACACACATTACAGTAGGTACGGGTACAATTATTTGTAGGAAATACGAGTGAAGCAAATTGGTCATCACTCAGCATTTGCTGTAGAAGCTGAGGTAGCAACTACAGCGCTGGTTTTCAGTGATGCCGCAGTATGTAGCGCGTCACAGACACAGACCACAAACCAAAGAAAAAATAAAAATAAAGTTATAACAAAACAAATACAAGTGACTCTAGTGCAAACCAAGTAAGTAGGTATACATCTTTTTTAAACTTGAGATTACTTACAATTAAATAATTATTTATTTTTTAAATAGAATACAATACAACATGGACCGACCTTATTAGATGTTACGTTGGAGATTTAATAGATATGTTTTTAACATTGATTTAAAAGAGTATAATGTGGCAATATAGATGGACACTCCATTTAAAATATACAGGGAGACATTCTAGAGGAAAATTGAAAGCCGCTCTCTGTAGGACAAGGCCTTAGATTGGTTTGACGAACCAGGGTAAACAAAGGGTCCAGCCAGTCTGTTCCACGCTTTACACCCAGCAGCGCTGACTCCGGAGCGAAGCGAAATTCAATGTTCACTTAGATCGCAGTAATTATTCTATTTAGAAGACGTTTCGTGTTTCTGTCAGACTAACTAATTAGTATAAATGGTTGAGAGTGACGCTTTCCAAGGACAATAAAGGAGACTGGGTTTATTTGTGAGGCAATTGGTACTAATTACGACACCTAAATTTATTTTTAATTCTTATCGTAAAGATCAAAAAATAATGTCTACACATAATCCAGTAGAGTGTTAAGTTTGTTTGGGCTGTCTCCAATCAACAGGCGAAGCAAACAACAATAGAGCCTTTGTTAACGCTATTTGTAGAGCACAGTATCCGTTTCCGTATCCGACGGCGGTAGTCGGCCGCGCATCACTACATGTTCCGAATCTGGCAAGTTTGACACTTCGGTTATTAAACATGACAGAACAGTGGTATGGGCGGTGTTTATACGCACTTGTCAGCGCCCCCCTTCGCCCCGCAGCGCCCTCTAATTGACAGCTGACGTAAAGTTTGCGCCCCACGTGACGGACAGATGTCATTGATATTGCAAAATTAACAGACGACGTGTGTATTGTACGTACGTCGTACTGGCCCAAGTTTTGACAGTTTGAAATGTTATTGATGAGGACGCTCGAGGGTTCATTTTGCTCTTGTCAGTAAAATGAGTGGCGTTGGTAAACTTAGAATGCAATCAGCAGCCTCGTACATTATTGTCTTTGAACAAGTTTTAGCCAAACACGGTAAGTGTGTTACATTATTTGTTCATGGTTGAGAAATAACAAAGCAGCCCATAAACCCAACAATTCCTTTCCGACACGTTCATGGCTTATTGTACCGTGAGTTCCCTTCGTTTGTTTTTGTCCGTTGATGGATTTGCTCTATATAAAGCGGCGAGCGGGTGTGCCGGAGCACGTGCCGCGCACTCTACGTTTTTATGAGAGAAAAGGTTTCAAGTTATTGTGTGAATGTTTCCTTTATGAGTTTTTCGTGAATTCTTTTTATTTACATGTTTTATGTGATGTAACGGTTTGTAACAGCCACCGTTTGTAATGAATGTGAGCATTTTATGTTAGTGTCTGACGTACTCGTATACTGAATCAAATTGAATTGATGTGATTCATTTTGAGAGTAGACTAATTTTATCATATGTACAATTTGTACTTTGTGTTTATCTGATTGATAATACACATGACAATCGCACATTCTTATATATTTCGAAAAGATTTCGAGTTTTTTGTTTTCTTATGTGCACAAACAAAAAACAGCGGTCCGCATTAGCAGGCAGCGCGGGTATTAATGAGTAGTAATATCTGGCATCGATTGGCACGCGGCACGTTCGCGGCATCTGTGTCGCTGCACACTGGCGCCGCGCCAGCCGCCGCACGCCGCACGCCACACGTCGCACTCCACCCGCCACACGCCGCCGACGACGGACAATCACTGACAGCCACTCACCGACCGGCGAACTGGTCGCGGTGATGTCAGGGCGTCAACCACGATAAGCCACCAGATGCTTGCCGCAAATGATGAAAACTGGCCACTAAACTACTAGCTAGTGACGGCAGCCAGCGTCCGCCCCTACCGATAACGGCCAACAGCAACTGACAGCTGTCAGATGACAGCCACTGACAAGCTGTCAGATGCCAGCCGCTTTACTGACGGACGCTGTCGGCGTCGCCTACACTCGACTACTAAACTAAAGAGTAATAAAAGAAAGTAAGTTGTTATACTAGCCTTTACACCTAGATAAATAAACGATAAAAAAAAAAAACCAGGTGACTCATGCTGGGCAACAGTCCCATAATTTCTAAGTCATGTGCTGTAATGCTTGTGTTGGCTGTTTTGATTGTGTTTCGTTCGACGAAACGTTTAGGTACTAAAACACAAAAACTAGCGTATTTACTGTAATAGTCATTTTTCTTTCTTCAGACAGCTTTCAAAACAATTACTTTGAACCTAAAAACGCGAGATTCTAGCATCATTATTCACGCTTCAAAGTAACAAACAAGACATCCGCGTCACGTCGCAGAGTCAACGCGCCACGTTGCGTCGCGCCGCGTCACGACGCGGGTCACGTCTCACGACTCATCGTTTACAAATATCTCCTCCGATAGAAGTTAAACATTGAAGCGTCCGCGCGCCGCCGGAATAACATAATACTCTAGAATAAACAACAGTACATAAGTCCTTCAGAACACTGAACCCAATGCTTACAAAATTTACGATGATGAAGTCTGTTTATCGATACAAGTTTAACATCAGATGTAACTATATTCCTATCAAAATTGCAAAATAAAACGATATCATAAATTAATTTCTACCAAGTCAAATACAAATATTAGTTTACCACATTTAAAATATCAAAACAATAGCAGCAACCAATCCTAACATTAAACACAAGGGGTATAAAGCTCATTTTATGTTGCAGCGGGTTCCATGTGGCGGGCTCGCCCGGAAGGGTCCCGCAGTGAACTTTCCTCGGCCCTCATAAAACATTCCGCTGCCGCTGCATAATTCCCGCGACGAGTTGCGGGAGAAAGCGAAAACTTGAAAAACTTATGGTGTAGCTGCCAGTTTTACGACTGCTACAAATAACGACCTTATTGCAAGAGCGGGATAATGGTGCAGAGTGCTATAATAGTTTGTAAGTGCGCGGAGAGCCACAGCGCTACGTGCGTAGCAACTGCTACGTGACAGTCTACAACCGACCTAGGCAATCGCTACGCCTGAAATAGTCTCACATAGAGCGGCACGCTTTATATTGATAAACGTAGGATTTAACTACAGTATAAAGATTTAATTCCGCTGACGCCTGTAACTTGTTCTGTGCTCTTAGACGCCGGTGAAGAGTTGTGACTTTGTAAATTATTTATACGCCTATTTTCCTGTTTACTTTCATTTGCATTTAAGAAAGCAATTTAGAAAGACGTTTTGGTTGCCAACAAGCGAAAACAAGGGTCCGTATTGACATCTTTTTCAATTATGCATTGTCGCGAGGCTAAATTCCTTCGGTAAACAAGGCTTTTTCAAAACAAAATAAGCGTTTTTTTCAACCGGAATAATAAATCTTCTTTGTAAGCAGTTACAACTTTTGGTTTTATTGCAGCGTCAACAGTATTCCCGTCACGTCCTCATCGCCGAGAATGTTCTGTAGCGTCGATAGGGCATACGGCGGGCGGTGCTGCTCGACCGCTCAGATAATATGTCTGCGCTACAAAAGCGCCTAACAAACTGTCAAGCTATCTCGCATCAGGAGCTCTAAGGCAGCAAACCCAGTTAACTAAACTCCTCGCATTTCTTCAGCGCGCCGGCCGCCGCCGCCCGCCGCCCGCCGCCTGGCGCGCCGCCAGCCCAAGATAATTATCCCCTATTAATCTCCCAGCCAAATTGTTGAATCCCGCCAAAAAGATAGGAAGCTGATACCAAACAATTGACAGGTTTTTCCTCTTTTATTGGAACTGCGATAATCTCTTTGGAAATACATTTCTCTTTTGAAATGGAAATACGTACGTGATGTAAATCATTCTTTGAATTTAAGCGAGATGGAGCGGAAAGCTTTTTTATTATGTTTTATACGCATTACGCGGCTTGTCAAGCCTAATAGCATTCCTTCCACTTTAACCTGCATGACTATATCTTATAACATATCATATCATATCAAATCATCTATTACTAGTAGTTGTAACTGAAATAACCCGCATTACAACGTTATCTGTTTATTTTGGTAGCATTAACTAGTATCAAATAGTGTAACCATTATGACCTACTGATATTATTATATACAGGCTGTGTTGAGTAGTGTCGGTTGAAACCCAGCATGTTATAGAGAGCCAGCTGCGGCGCGATCACCCGCCTCGTTGCACTTCCGCTCTGTACAGTTCATTACTATTCCACATTATCATCATATTTAATATTCAATTTAATTTACAAAACGCAGCTTTGCATCATGCTCAATTAGTATTCTCACCAGACGTACTTTTGTATAATACTCATTGATTTAAAAAACGATACTTTGCATGGCTATGCTTTCTCTGCAAATGTTAGAGAAAATACCCTTTTAATTGTAATGCAGCAATTTAATAAGCAAACATTCGTGTCAGCCGAATACTTAAAAGAGTTGTAAACTAGCTATAGTGTTTTCCCTGTTTAAGTAGAGAACTTTCGATCCAAAGGATTTCAATTACATTTTGTTCGTAAATATCAAATAATTTTTCGATTCGGTATAAAGAAGAAATATACTTCTATTTGTGCCAAACGGATGAATGACTTGGACGTGACTTTTGGACGTTACGTTTTGAGTTTTGAAACTTTATGCTTTTAAGTTTACTATTGCTTGAAGCACATAGAAGTATTAGGTAGTAATCAAGTTCTTAGACGGCAGCACATCAGACGTTTGCTAAAATTCCTCTGCACGAATTTTAAGTTTGACTGCAAATAGTTGAAGTTAAGAACGGTCCCGAAAACTATTAACTCACGTATCTCCGACAATGCGCCGACTCCGAGTTATTTCTGTGAGGATGCAGTTTAGCTAACTCGATAGCGCAGTTATTTATACCGCTGCAAGCCGCCCAGGACGCCGTAACTGATACAGCGACACAACTCCTGCTACTTACACTCACTCCTTTTAAAGACATTAGCAACGAACTCGTACAAAATAACTGGAATGAAACTCTACGAGTACCTACTACTTACAGGTCTATTTTAAAGACCACAATATTTATGTTTATAGATTGATAATTATTATATTTTTTCAAAAACTTTGACCATAAATATTGTACGGATGTTTATCGCAATTCCCTTTATTATAATATATCCGGATAGACACCTAGTTTTATTGCAGTAAAAAACCGTCCTATGTTTTATCATTAAAATATTTAAATATCTTTGGACATTTTACACGGCGTCATCTAGTCCCAAGCTAAGCAATTTAATGCTAGTGTTATGGTAACCAGATGACTGATAATACTACTTAGATTATTATTGATAGTAATGTTTGATGACATTGAAAACAGTGGTTCTCTTTATTTTTCTCTTTGTAACATTTAGTATATTTGCAACACTGGCTGGCACACGGCTGGTGGGCTCCACCGAATCGTATGTAATTGAGTAAATAAGTGCGATCCGGCGGTTTCGGCCGAATGAGCCGGTATATTCAGCTTTACCACAAATATTATAAGTGATATTTCAAAGTAACCCGACTTTGCTGGCGTATAAACAGGAATCACGTATTTGCATGCGTTTTATGGATATTAAAATGCTTTGTGAAAATTACACTTAAATACCATATTTTTAATAAAGTTGATTCCTTCCCTTGTTGCTATTATTTGCTCTAGTTTGTACAAAACGAGTATATGAAATTTTCATGACCAAGTACATAATTATGAATATTTAAATCTATTGTGCACAAAGAATAATAATAAATATCCTTGGACATTCCACACAGCGTCATCTAGTTCCAAGCTAAGCAATTTAATGCTTGTGTTAAGATAACCAGATTACTGATACACCACACAGATTTATTTTTGTAACTACAGAATAAATTAATAGGAGAAAGAAATATTGCCTAAGATGTTCAAATCTATTTCAGACTTCAAACCGTTATTATAATTGAGTTGGTGGCATCCGTCCTAATGAGTAACATTTAAAACGCTATCTCTCGAACAGAAGATAATATTAGAGTGGTTTCTCTTTGTTTTCAAAGAGGTGCAATGAATAGAACATTTTAGTTGGAATAATTAGAAGTTGTATAATTATGAGTGATGGAAGCCGGAGTGGCCGCAAACGAATTTAATTAAAATATTGTTGGTTCGTAGAATCTGCGTATGTTACACTTATTTACAAACAAATTATAACAATAAAATAAACAATAAGTTATGTAAAAGCTGGTGAAATGTTTTTCTTTTACTGACTATTGGGATTTTGCGGCTAGTCTCAATAACCTATCTATGTGTGGTTTTACTCCTACTGTGGTTTGTGTATTTTACATTATTTTAATATTAAAAATAACACATGGATTAGATATTGAGATTGCACGTTAGTCTGTGGAACGCATATGATGATATTAGTTTGATATGAGATAAAGTTTTCTCGGTTATCCGCAGTAGTTCGAGTCAAAAAATAATAGTTCAATGCTAAGATATAACCAAGAGCAATGCTCACTGAATCAATTATGTTCTGACTGGCTCCAACCCAGCATGCACTTGGAGCCGATACAAGTTTTATTTGATCCGATTTGAATAGGTCGAGCGGCCGCCATTTGAATGCGCATCTATCGGCAAATATCGGATCTGCAGCTATTGTGGCGCTATCGTGTCTACTCGGAGGTCTGAGGGAAGCTACTGGATTTTAAAGGATATTGCGTTTTGTGATATGATTTATGAAAATATGCCTATAGCAAGGTTAATAACATACTATAACTGCACTAGTATATATATTGCTCACTTTAACAACTTTAGTATGGTTATCGATTGTTAAATTTGTAAACAATCTTGATGTAGATCAAAGATCGATTCCACGCAAGTCAAATTGTCGGTTACTGGTTTTAAGTCGTTGAGCCATGATGAAGGCGTTTAGACGTTCTAAAAACTCCGTCATTAGTTAATCAATAGATCGAACGAAGAAATATGCAAGAACGAGAACCTAAGAACGTGCGATAATTTTGTTAACACCCATCTCTATCATCTCTAGCAGTTTCAATCGTAACTCACATTGACGTATTAATTTCCCAAGTAAACCTATACATTTGCCGCTTAACCGGTGGTTATAGTAACCATTAAGGGTTAGCCGTATAAAGCATAATGCCTAGGACAGGTCAACACGAGACACGCATAAAGCACGATCGGTTCAGAGTAATGCGCCGCATCCTCCGTGGCCGCATCAACTAACCAGAATCAATCGTGCATTACTACAAACACCAATGACACAGCTTTTATGTAAATAGCTAGACAAGCATTGGCTTAATAGAACGCGTATAAGGTGATTACCCGCAAGTTCATACGAATCCGCGATCAAACATTCTGATATGGAATAGGTGTCCTAACCGGCATTCGGCGATGCTAGAATGATGAAGACTATAATGACGTGACCACACGATGGTCGCATCGCTTACTTGTGAGATAATCGCGTAGTCGCGTTCTATTAGCACGATGCCTATGGTATTTTTATGGTTACGCATTTTAAAGTTTCGCGACTTATGTTTTTTTAAATAACTATCGTGTCATAGTGGCGTATTCTATTTACCTCCACAATTTTGGTGGACGTTATAGTAGCAACGACCATGAAGAACATGGTATAAAAGTTACATTGACTTGCCGAGCTGTCCTTCACACGCTATGCACATCGGTATGGTGACCGGCAAACAGCCTTGAGTAACGCATATGGGTGCCACAGCGCTATTCAACATAGTAGGATGTATGTAATGCGGTAGTATAGCAACAACGTATGACACAAGAGAGTTCGTTCGTACAAGACGGAGTGAAGAACAATAATTATGACGGTTTTGGTTTATGTTAATGATTTTTCCTCTTTAACTCTTAATGTAACTCTTGCGTTATTTATTTGAGTTTTCATGTCATTACAAAAATATACCTACCAGTGTAATATAATTTTTCTTAACCATGCCTGTCAATAAAGAAATAAAATATGTGATCACGACTGTAGTATTACCAAGGTGCGGTAGACAAATTCATTTTACATCATTTGAAGACATTTTACACTACCTTTGACTACCCCTTATACATAAGTACCTACATTTTGTAAAAGTTAACATTCCATACATGATAGGATCCATGTTGCGTGCTTCGAGAAGCACAAAAAATTGTCGGTCGCGGCTTTCAAAGTCGTTGGCGGATGCCTTTGCCCAAAAAACTCAGTTACCAGAGTTCACCTTGCGCATTGTACTTACTTACTAAGTAACGTCGAATTTATTTAGAATCAAGTATAGTGCAGTGGTTATTCTGCCTGTGTTCTTCTGTGTGGCGCCGTAGGGAGCCCACCATCTTTACGAGCGTGCTTAGTGGCAGTAATTGGTGCGCGTGACAGACGCTGCGACGCTGGAACAGCGATCCTGCCAGTATCTACACTACATGAGATAATGTTACATATTGTACATGATTGTAACGAAAATTAGTTAAAATTAAAACGTGAAAGTCTGAAAATACTTTCAAGTCACGGGTAATTTAAACCACGCCCCAAGAATAATTTAAACATATTTTTTACTTAGGCAGAGATACTTGTTCTTGGTTTGTAAGAGGTAAAAGCATGTTAGATAGTTAATTGGGTATAGAAAAAAACCCAATAGAGCCTTTGGCACTGGCTCTAACAAAGGGTATAAAGCTCTACTTGTATTCTCGAAAAATTCTACAAATAAAATTTATGTTACGCAGTTCTATCCCTGTTAAGCAAGCAAGTTCGTATTAGCAAGCAAGTTCGTATTGGCCGACTCTGGTGACGGAGTTTTTAGGCCGCCTAAAGGCCTCGGTCATGGCTTAACGACTTTTGACGTGCCCTCCTGTTAAGATTTACATTGAAATGTATGAAAATGAAATATGATCTCGACTATATCCCCGGAAGTGCGGTCGACAAATTCTTTAAAATCTTTTTAGTTTTTCAGATTTTTTGTCTAAGGGATAGTCAGAGGTTTGGACATACCTCTGACTACCCCTTAGACATCATACATATTTGGTGAATACTCACATTTAAAATGTATGTTAATTACTATTATCTAAGCTCTAAGCCAACTTGTCTGACTGAAGAGTATTTATATGAGGATAGAGTACCTACTGGTTCTGTCGCCAGCACAACAACGGCTTGCTGGCCGCGCTCCAACGCGCTGGCGATCGATCACGCGTCTACTCCCTACTTACTACACTTCGAACTGAGATTGCATGTTAACTCATACTTACTTATATTTATAAAATCATCAATCATTTGATATACATACATTCACTTAAGGTATGTATGTTCGTATGAGCTAGTGGCTTACTCTGGTGACGGGTTTTAGGTATCGTGGTGGCGGATTCATTTCCTTATATGCATTTTTAAGAAAATTAATATATATTTGGTTCAAACTACTGAAATGATTTACATAATCGTGTAAACTTTATTTATTGTATTATGAAATATATATGAGATCTCTCGGTTAACATTTTAAAGTTTTCTCGGCGTATTTTCTAATACGACGAGATTAAAATTAATGTCAATAAGTGGTTTTCTTATATCATGTAATTCTTAAATTTTTCAACTGAATATCAACATAACATGTTATAACAGCATATGGTTTAATTGATCCGATAAAAAATTTAAAGGTTGTTACTAAAACTGCTGAAACTGAAAATCCTAAGCAACTCTTGAAACTAGAGTGTGAGTTACCTTCTTAATATAGCCGTAAGAAACAACGCCGCGTGCTTCATAACGGCATTTACTCATCAGCACAAGAAAAGCGACTTCCATATTTTTCAGGAAGTTTGGCGGAAACTCGCGGAAAGTGCTGCTTTGGAAAAAACTGACAAAGTTCGCGGTGTTTATTACGTCTATTAGTTAGCAGCTATCAACAGCCGGGAAGGGGCTAAGGATGAGCTAACGCTAAGGTTTTTAAAAAGTTTTGAAATATAACAGCCTTTAGCAGGAAGATAATTTATGTCCGACAACGCTGCTAACTAGTAGAGTTCCCGTGGCGTAGCTTGCTTACTATATATCGTTGAAGTTGAGCAACATTCTGAGCGGTCACAATTTGGATGGGAGACCACTCAAGTGGCATCAACAAGTAAACGCTTCCGTGTTCTTGAGGCACGTTTAATCGACAGAGATTTGAAGGCGGCCTAAAACTCAGTCATCGGAGTTGGTCATTACATTAGCTCATACAAACATACATGCTTACTAATTTGGGCACTGATTACCTTTTGTCGCTGTTTAAATCATTGTATGATTTATGATGTAGACAGTTACATTGCCAGTTTTCGATTAATTAGCAGCTGACATGACCCAACGTGAGCTCTAAGTGCTAAATGAGAACATCGTTAGACCAAGTTATAATTATAAAGGGTTTAAAGAATGAAATAAAATATAAGCATGTCTTAAATGTATGTTTAGACATTTGTGACTATATACAAAGATCGTCAATAGATGCTAAATTACAATTGGACCAGTCTTCATGTAAGTAAATGAGCAAATTTTATTTATATTTATGAATCAAAAAGTTGACCTATCGCCCAAAATAGCTAAACAGGAGTCATATAACATTTTCATGAAATTACTTGTTTTTCGATTGCGCTTGTTATGCGATCTAAACTGTGTATTTTTATCTTCAATAAATCATACTTCAAAGCGTCCTTGTCAAAGGAGCGGCTTATAAGGCACTAATTGTCGGCTATACGTCTCGGGAGCGCACACATCCGACCATCGGGTTCCTACATATATACAATACAATACATAATATATACATCCGTATAAGATACGCGATTAACGCAGCGATCGTCTTACAATTGTCTCGCAATAATCTCACCTAATCGCATTAATTGGCGACGTGATCGCGCACTGATTATAATCATCTTGTAAGTGCCTACAGCGCTACTGCGTGAGGTAATTAAATGAGATTTGAACTTTGGAATATTCAAGTTCTGGGAAGCGGTAATGGTTTCATACTACAAGTTTATTTGTTGAATGGTTAATGTAAAGTAATATTTCCTCTGTTCAACGCTTTTTTACTGACCGATATCTCAAAAAGGATATTGGCTTGAATTGTATGTACCAAAATTAACACAGATAATTAAAAAACCACCAGAGCTCTGTAAAATGTGTGAAAATTTTAAGTGTATGCGCGAAACGATATGTAAAGCAGTGCCTATATTGTCTAAATTATATCTACGATCATAATATTTTTTGTTTAAACCAAATTAAGAAACGCGCTTGTAGTAAATTGTTTACCTGATAATTAAAGTTCTTCTCTCATTATTGCTTTCGGTTACGGTACGTCTGAAATAGTCTGTGACTTCTCAAAATAAAATGACGCATACACAGTGAATCATTATTACCCTTCTCCTTTTCGACGCATAAATTCCAAACACTAGAATTTATATAAATTTATTGTAAGTGACTAACCGTGATCCGCTTGAGCTGTCGCTTGCCCTTGTACCAGGAGACCAGCGCCGGCGGGCGGCTGCCGGCGGACTCGCACGCCACCTCGTAACGGCGCTCCGCCGTCAGCGTGCCGCCCTCGCCCAGAGACGATGGCTTCTTTATCTCCACCGTCAGCGGGCGCACTACGCAAAGATGACATTCCATTTAATATTACTTTATTTCTAGCCCATATTGTCCCACTGCAGGGCAAAGATCAGTAAATTAATATTAATATAAAATGTCCGAAACAGTGTTTGTTGTCTTGGTTCTTCTTGGCATTGGTCAAGGAACAGGAATATACAATAATCACCGAGCGTTTAAAACTATTTTTTGTGATGCGGTGTGTATATCGATTTTCACTTTGTTCATATAAGTAAAAAAGCATACATGAACAGCACAGACAGTATACCTAAAAGTTGTAAGTTTACACAAAATGGAGACAGACACGAAGACCGATCAAGTTAATCGAAATTTAAATCAGTCATTGCCCGATTATACGAGTAGAAGAATATACGCGAAAGAATCTAATATCTATAGTTAAAAAAAAACAGAGAAACTTGAATGTCCATAGAATAGAGCGTATACCTACGTACTCTGTTGAGGATAGGTACATGAAAACTGTATACGTCTTGTTAGGTTCATAATTTGGAACTTACAGAACATATCTAGCACGAGAGACACCTCCTTGGGCGGCACGAGGTGTGAGTTAGCGGCCTGGCAGGTGAAGACGGCGGCGTAGTCTCCTCGCCTAATAGCAGGCCAGAGCAGTCGGTTCTCGATGACGTCGCCTGTGTTGTGTTCGTATTCTTCGTCAACTAGTACGCCGTTCACCAGCCACCGCACCGATGGTTCCGGGCGACCTGTAGACGAAAACATATTTAATGGCATCCTTGAAATTTTTATGCACACATGGGTGTGCACGATTTCATATTAATGCGTAACCTTGGCACGCAGCAGGTAAGCTAGATGATTTCACGCATTCATTTTTTTATTAGTAAGTAATTTCGTATAAGCAAGTGAAACTCTGCTGACAGAGTTTGTAGGCCACCTCCAGACATCCGTCATGGCTTAACGACTTTAAAAGCCGAGACTGACCATTTAACGTGCCTTCCGAAGCACGGGGGCGCTCAGCTGATAATAATAATAAAACAGATTTAAACAAGTAAGGTGATTCGTCAAAACTTTCTTCAAACAACAAAAAACAGGAAAATGCAAGCAAAAGTTTTCGACGAAACTCAACAGATAACGCGAAGACAGTACAAAGTGAATAGGAAGTTATCGGGACAGCCGGCTGCGCTCATTTATCGTCCTCTACGACTATCAGCTTCATCTTTATAAAAACCTTTGCAGCTCCCAACGCGCCGAAACACACTTGATAGTGTGACCGACATTTCATATTAGAAAAAATCACATGGGATGGCAAAAATAAATGTCTTCAAAGAAAGTAAAATACCTACATAAGATAGTAATTTGTTACAAACTCAGACTCTATCGTAGCTAAGCACTGCGCTAGGAGTACTTACAATGTTACAAAGAGATATACATATTTTGGTGCATTTGGTGTCACATGTCAGGGTAGTATCAGAAAATTTGAACTACCCTACCCGTGTGATACCTACCTTCAGAATTTAGCGTTAGGTAATATAGTTGGCCTAGATACTGAATTGTGAGATGCTTGTGCTGTTTGTTACTATTGTATCTACTAGGTAGGTACACAATCACTAGTAGATGGTAAGTATAAAAAAAAAACAAAAGTGTGAAAGGGGTTACGGACAAGATTGGAAACCTATTGAAGAAGTTTTCAATAAAGTCGATCTATACTCCACTCACCAAAGTAGCTAAGCGTCTACGTACACCGAAAGATGTAGTACCTTTCCAGGTTCCTGGTGTTTATAAAATTGATTGCAGCTGCGGTCGTTCCTACATAGGCCAAACAAAGCGCACAGTCGCTGAACGGGTTAAGGAACACATAGCAGCGGTCAAAAATCGACAAGTAAACAAGTCTGCTATAGCAGAGCACATAGTAGACTCAGGACCTAATCACTGGATGGAGTTACACAACCCAAAGGTCCTTGCCAACGAGAAGCACTATTATAAGAGAATGGTTCGAGAGGCGATTGAGATTAAGAAACATTCTAATTTTAATCGTGAAGACGATTTCAGACTCTCGTCCTCGTGGAATCCAGTAATAGCAAAGTGTACTCGTCAAATAAAATATTCTCGGTGTACAGATACTGTTAGTGTAGTGTGCCGTCCTTGTGTGAACCGGCCCTAATTAACATTTATGAAGATCAAGTGAGGGTAGAAAAATAAATGCCTTCGCTTTGCTGTGGTGTACCTACAACTCTTCAGTCTGCCCGTGACCACGGCTGGTGCAATCCAGTCGAAACGTCGGGATAAAATTAAAATTAAATAAAGGTAAATAGCGATAAATACCCGTAAATATATGTTTAATCATGGTAAGTATAAGTTACTATCGATGTCCGATGTAACTGTTGCGATACTACTAGCAACCCGCTAAGGTGTCAAGTCTACACAATACCCAAAGTCTTTGGGTATTGTGTAGACAGTAGCGCAATGTTGAAGTTGTCTTTGGGCCAAAGACAACTTCAACATTGCGCTACTATTGTCCAAGTGTACGACGTTCCATTTGAAAGTTTGTTTTCCGCAGGTACACTACATTATGTAATGATTCCTTCACAAACGCAATTCCAATGCTTTCAACTCGTCCGTTGTCCGAACGTAAATAAATTTCAACGATGGCATCTCGTCCCTTTGTCCCCTGTTTGTTTGTACTTGCTATCATTTATTCTGTGGTGATGTGCGCTTTTGTTCGACCTCACTCCACCTTGGATCCACTTTAGCCGAATTGAATTAGATCACTGAGTGAAGCTGCTACTAATTCTGTACGTGAATGGGTGTAATCTGGATTTGCTTTCTCACTCAGCAGAGGACCCTTAATATCGAATCAACACGACTGATCGGCACTTGACACAAAAGCAAATGGATACAAGCCTGATACATCGCATGGGCTAATGAGATATTTGTTGCTGCATAATATTAGAAAATGAATAATCTTACGAAAAGTTACGACTTCGACGGGATTTTTTAATGAAATACCTAAGTGTGGTTTAACACTATAATAAAAATATATAAAAAGCTACATAATATTATCTGTTTATCATTGGGTATCGTAAAAACTATTTCATTTATAAAACGCTCTATTTATTTTTAATAAATAAAAGTTGAAGTTACGGAATGTTTTAGATTTCAGTTTACTAAAAATGTTGGTTTATTTACGTTTCAAAAGTTCTTTTAAAAAATAAAGGTGTAACCCGGAAGGCGTTGACTCGCCAGCACTCGGCACCGGTGTGAACTGCACCGACGTTGAATTGATTTCCACCTCTTCATAATTAGGAAAGTGGGTCGAGTAAAGCCGGGCATTGTGCCTGCGGCCTAATTTATAGCCTTTCTGCGACGGAGTCACTCCCGGAGTCAACGGATTGCTGGCAAACTTTACCGATGAACAGTGCACCAACTACACTACAAAATTCAGGGTTCAAGTACCTCGTGGCTTACTTGGGTAGATGTTTTTAAGAGATTGACAGTTTAATATTGTAAAGAGTGGTAATAATCGAGTGCTTTTCTGCTTGAGACTGCACCTCCGGATGTTGAAGATTCATAAGTCGATGAAAGCCTTTGAAACATCATGATGCAGTAGCCGATCAGAAAAGGCGTGATGATAATGGTATTTTAACCAAAACAGGAAAAATGCTTGTGGATAATTTTAAAACCAAATTTTACCCCCTGAAAAATAACTAATTGATTCTGCCTCTTTGCTCAAAAGTTAGATAGATTAATTCAAAGTTACTACAACTCATCCTTGAACATCATTAAACAGACGTTTTGTAAGATAATTTATTTGAACTTTGCGTCACTGGTTGAAGCTACAACGCTTGTACAGTACAGCTTTACGAGTCGCAGAGAGAATAGGGCGCAGCGGCGCGCAGTCGCCGGCCACTTCCGACTTATTGTTTCGCTGTTTCCCTTTGATAAACAACGCTTCTTTGTATTGCCTGTTTGGTTAATAAACAGCGACCCCGAATTAAGATTTATTTGATTCGCTGGGATTGTAATGAACCAATCAACTGGTTCGTGCCGCAGTTCTATGTTATTCAATTTGCTACGCGACTGTTTTATTGTTTTGCGGAGTGGCGAGTTGTTTTAAAAGCATAATGGTTTAGAACAGCTATAAAAGTTATCTCTAGTGACAATTGCTAAATGTTCTAGATATCTCGTTTATAGCAAACACTAAAGTAAACGTACTTTAGAATATAAAAACAATAACGACAAGCCATATGAGCTAATAACGTTGCTCTAAATTACTTTACTAACGTGTTTTCGAAAAGATTAAAACAGAAAAACATTTTGTATAAAACACACATTCAAAAAAGAGACACCAAAGTTTTTACAAAATAAAAAGACCCTTTAAAAACATTTTAAACCCGTAAATTTTAACATAATTTGACTCCGGCAATTTATTCACCCCATTTGGCGCTTCAAACTGCATAATGCGAGGTTCGACTCAATCCGAGCAACAGGCTTTCGTCTTCATAAAAAACGGTCCAGTGTTGCCCGTCAGCTAAGCGTAGTGTCGCTAGATTTTTCATTAATTTGTCACAAAAACGTCAGCTCATCTGAAGCTTTGAGGCTAAACGTTATTTCTTAGGAACACTGAAATAAATATCCCGTGACATTTTAAAGTATAAACTTTAAATAAAAATAGCAGACTCATCTTTGTCATTCTTAGAAAATATTCATATGCAATAAATCAAGTACAGTTTTAGATTTACGTGCCAGCTGATAAGTGATAAGAATATAAAGTTTAAATTAAAAAAATATTTTATAGCAAATATTTAGCTAATAAGTAATACATTATAAGTAAGCACACGGGAATTTACTCATGTAAAATTAAGTAGGTATAATGAAAATAGTTTGTTTAAGTTACTTACTAACCTTTTATGGTGGGTGGATAGGTATATTGTTTTTTATATACAACGGTTTTGTCGTGGCTGCTACATAGGTACTAAGATACTACTACCGCAGATAATATAATACCTACCTACTATGCTAGCTACTACTTAGATAGTGTAAAAATAGTATACCTACCTACTTACTTACTGTACTGTTACTGGCGTAAGCGATAGTGTCAGGCTAAACCTTAGTGGTTTTTAGATGCTATTTTATCCTATAGGATTTATTAATGTTAAAATGGTAAATAAATGAAAAAAAAAAAAAAAATCTGATTAAATATTTAAAGTCTAAGTAGGTACAATGATAAATCAGCTACATAATCCTTGTAAATGCTCAAGTTGGTATCCCGGAAACCCGAGCCTTGTCATTAGATGGGCATCTGTGAAAGAATTGAATTTTTCTCCGTATTTTCGGGAATACGCTTCAATCAATTTCTCGATTATGCAAAAACGGTGGCCTACCGTCAATGTGAATTTCACTCGGTACCTACACACTAAGTGCAAACTCAACAGCTATTACACAAAACAGCGATGAGGGTTACTAATTAATAATTTAAAATTCATTATTCTGTATCTGTTTTTTTTTAAAGGCTAGTTTGACAAGGGGGACTTGACTAGCCTTTAAAATAAATACTATTTGAAGAGGAGTTTAGTCATTTCAATAAATGGTTGAAATTACCAAAATCTTTTTTGCCAGTACATTTGTACTAGACGTCGAGAAAGTATAACTCTACTAATGAGAATAAAATAGATAAATGAAAGACATGGAATTCATGATAATAATTAATTTAAATTGACATTGGACGAAAATGTTAACATGTCAAATATTCTTTTGATAAAAAAAAATCATGTTCTAACCATTTCTGTTTAGCCTGTAGAGTACAAGGGGAGATGCGGGTAGGGAGAGGGGGGGGGGATACACGAGTAATCGCACGAGATCCGCTTTGATTGGGAACGTAATTTTGCGACCGTGACTCTTTTTAACGAGCTTCGCATATTGTTTAATTAGCTGACTGTATCTCTTTTTTTTCAAAGACAGTGAAAAGCGTATTCTTTGTATGTTTCTTTTCTAAGCTTTAAAACGAATTGAGAAAGTATTTTTAATTGTAAGTAGATTTTTAGCGGTGATTCTGGGACATGTTTTAACAATATTGCTTCAGCCTTTCAAGGACTTTTTAATCGATGAAGGAGTATGGAATTTTTCATGAAATTTTAAATATAATTGTAGTTTACAAGTTGGTTTCCCAAATGTCTTTATTTATGGTACATTTATGCTTGAACATGCATCTCTGCCTCTTTTAAATTTTCATCACATTCCGGTTCTAAAGTTTTAATGCCGTAGGTGGTTCTAAACTTGTCACTAATAGTCACTAACACTAAGCCCCTCACTAAAGCACATTAAATGCTCACCTTATAGAATAACTACTGTACTAGGAAATGCATTCATGACGCTTTTTTTTACGACCTCAGTCGGAAAAAAAAAAAAAAAAAAAACTTAAATTACCACAGTCGGTGAACACCCGCCTGAGACACAGAGGTTGCAAGTTTGATCCCCGCTACGGGACAAATGTTTGTATGTTCAGCAGATATTTTGTTCCCGGTCTGGGTGTTTTTCTATCTAAAATATGAATGTATTTACGAAAAAAAATGTATCTAAGTAGTATATCACTCATCTGGTTACCATAACACAAGCATTAAGTTGCTTGGGTGGGACTAGATAACGCTAAAAATGTCCAAGGATATTAATTATGTTATGGCAAATAAACGTATCATATCTTATCTTATCTTTAGTTATTTTATAGTACGAGATTGCTCGAGTTTATTAGTCACCGTGACCCATTCTGTGACAATGTACCAGAGGCAGTGCACCAGCCGCCGGGTGTCACAAGACGACAATAAATTACACCGAGGACCCTAAACAAGGCACAATTTAACTTTACTGCTCAGATCAGGTACTATATTGTTTTAGTACGAGTAGCTATCAAGCTTCTTTGTTTTACGACGTCACCTTGCAAATTGGTACCTATCTGGGTATTTGATAGTCTAGGTCATATAGCGTAAACCATGTTAATTTTGTTCAGAGCTTATGACTCAAAGATTTCTTGATTCACTTTATTAAATTTTAGTTTCAGCATTCCGAGACACGATCTTCTTATTGGTCCCAAGCCTACTTAAAGATACATAGTCCAAGAACACCATGATGTATTTTGTCCGACATTGTGCAATAAAGTGTATTTTATTCCTGGAATGGACATTGGATGTTTGAATCTTGAAAAATCCCATTACATTTTTGATTACATTTAAATTTTTGTAATGAAAATAGATTAACTGACGCTACGATTTTTACTTTAATGAAAGTGCTCGCAGTTTATTTATTTGTGTAAGGTATATTTACTTACGAACTGAAATGAAAGCTTAACAACAACAGATTTAAAATATAAAACCTTGAACACAACTATATGAAAGCCACAATCTGAAAATGGGGTGCAATAATAACATCGGCATAGGTATCGATACTGTACAATGACGTCACAATGTAGCTCGTATCGAGTGGATTGTGTTTTGTCGTTAAGAGCGTTTCTGTGTCTCGAGCCGGACGTGGGAAGGGGGAGGGGAAAAATGCTCTTATTGCATTCCATTGTGTTCGAGATCTTTTACGGGGAGAATGTGATGTGCTTGTTGAACAGTTTAAAAAGAACTCTTTTTATGAGTGACTGCTAGAGCTATGTATAAAGCTATATGTATACTAAAAGTGGCAAACTGAATTTTTTTATTAAACAGACTTCAATTTCGTAAGCAGTGAGCATTTTTGTTTATAACTCTGATAGTCCTCAAATTTTTTTTATGAGACCACGTCGGGAATGTTTTCTTTAGGTTTTTTTTATACCTCTGTAATAGTTTCATTTTGTATAGTGTATAAAGAGTAACAAAGTTCCACTTGGTGACCGCCACACTCTGTTTTCGCTACTCAATCTTCGTGCCGTCAGTGACAATGTAGATATTTTTTTCAGGTTTATCAAAATATACTGGCACGCATAATTTGTGTTTGCAATTATGTTCTTTGACAAAAAAACGAGACAAAACTTAAACCTATTAAAACTTTAGAGATAAACAAAATTTCCCCGCACTTTAAGAAACATCGCCTCTCACAACAATGTTGTACCATTGTTTATACCGCGCATTTTTCTTTATCTTAGTCGAGGCAGTTGATAGAGCGAGATCCGGATAAAAGCATTCTTGTGTCGGGCTGCAGCCTCCGCCGCTGGCCTGCTCAGACAGATTGCCCTCCGCACTAAACTATCTACTTGAACCAGCACTGTCTGTTTCAAATCGATATCATGCACTTATGGCGATGAAAACATAGAAACATTAACATTATTGTAACAATATTTGTTACATATTATGTAACAGTGCGATCTTTCGGCGATATAGGGAAGCTTAGATCGAGCGAGTGGACCCTAATTCGAAGATCGACTTCTAGTTAATTAGTTTGACCTTTTTTTCAACAGATGGCGTATTGTTTTCTATCCTAGTGACGGGACATGTTTTGCTAACGATTGATTAGCTTTTGAGTTAGTTTTTTTATCTATGAATAGTTAGAATCGACTATTTTTAGCCTGTTTGTTTAGCTTTAGAAGATAGTTATGGACATCCTTGTCTTTGTAAATGGTGGTCGAGGACTTCGTCTTTTTGTTGGGGGTCGGTCGCCGCTGTGTGAGGTGTGGTGGCCGACCCATCCATCTAATTGTTTTTTTTTTCTTATTGAAAAATATAGTATTATAATCGCCTGTGCGTAGTATATTGTTGTTGATGATGGAGTTATTTTCTTCTTTTGGTGAGTTTTACTTCCTGGTGCTGCTGGGAGCTTACAAGCTTTTTTTTTTGTGCCACGCTGTGTGATGGTTTCACATGCTGATTTTTGCTTGTTCTTTGTTTTAGGTTGCTGTCGGGTTAATTGTAAACGCCCGACAGAGGCCTTTTTGTTGAGGGCTTTTGGATGCCTTTTGGACCATTTCTTTGGATGCGTGGTCCGCATTAGCGAAACTCTCAATGCACATTATGAATTGTGAAAACTAATTATATTTGTTGTAATGATGATTTATTGAAACTATGATAAAATAATTGTTGTATCAATGTTACAGCTTCACCGGCCAGACAGTAAATAACTCTTTTTTTCTTTGAAACAATTTCTTTCTACAAAAGCTTATTTCTCCGTTAAAATTTACCGCAGCAAAAACTTAATTGCCTTTCTAAGGCTTCATCTACATTTGGGCACCTTCCAAGCTCCCATCTTGCAAGACCTCAATACAGAGTTTCAAGGCCTCCAACTAATATGAAAATGAGGAAACACCGGGTCTGAGACCGGATGAATAATAATTAGTTTTAAGTGAGAGTAGTTGCGTGGATAGTAACAATCAGCGTGCTCACAGAATACAACCGAGTTAGTATAGAAGCTTCTGTTGTTGCTAATTATGAACATCCTACGCCTAATTGCTAACCGCCGTGGCATTGTTAGTTCGTAGTTGTGTTATTAGACGGAACATCTTCAAAGTAGCTACGTATGTAACAATAGTTAGTAGAAACGTATGAACTCAACTCAATTCTCGAGTCGGACCAATAAATTGGAATGTAAAAGTGTCTCGTCTGCAGAAGTTGATAGCCGATCGAAACTTTACCGTCCAGTCTGCGAACTATTGCACTCGAGATGGAAAGCTTTTACGCCGTAGCGCCTCTACGACGTAGCAGATCTACGACGTAGACGCCTACGCCAAAACGTTATGTGAGGAATATTCATAAGTCCACATTAAAGCTAATTGGTATGTAGAGTCTGTCAATCTGCAAGGACTTACGATCCTCTCGCAAACAGTTTACAAAACGTGCCGTTACAAAATCATTTCGAATTACGCCGTGAGACATTTGCAGGATTAGACAAGGATCCAAATTGAGTCAATCAATTTATTATGAGTACATTAATTCAGTAAAGCGATCCTGTCGCTCATAGTGCGGGAGCTAGAGCTGACTTTCTTAAATCATATTCATGCTGGCGCATAGCTAAAAGTGGATTTCATAAATCCTATTTTATCCCCCGTTATAACAGTGCCCGGTTATTGCTTTCGCACATTACGGCTAAAGGACTGTTAAACTTTCACATTTTAAAATGAAACGAGTTGACTCGGGTGACAAAATGCTTCGCTAGATATTCTTCTGGAAAATGCTAAAACTTAATATTGGAATCTTAACCATATATTTTATTCATTGCATCTTTCTGATGTCAATCTGTGTCCAAGATTGTTTGAGCTACTGGCTAATGTCAATGATTATAATGATCCATTTTTTTTTAACTTTTATTTGTTAGTACTTTATAATGTCTGCTGTTTTAATATATAATAACATTTTTATATATCTATACAGGGGTCGCTTGAGGTAAGGGTGCAGTGGGAAAACCAAAAAACATTTTAAGGAATAAGAGTCAGTAGCCCTTTTAGACTGGGAATGATGCCAATGATGTGTTTATGTTTTACAACATGGTGACACAATTGCTATATTTGAAGATCGGAACACATTAATGATGAAAATATTATAGATACTAACCAGTCTACTCACGAAGATCTCGTGGCATAGCTTGCTAGACGTTCTTAAAAGATCGTTGAAGTTAAGCTACGTTCTGAGCGGTCACAGTTTGGATCTGTTAAGTAGCATTAACAGATGAGCGCTTCCGTGTTTCGGAGATCAAGTTAAATTGACGGTTCTAGCTTTTTAAAATGGTAAACCGAAAGCCTTAAGGTGGTCTAAAAACTCTGCTACCAGAGTAACTGTAGACTACCTCATACGAACTAACTTTGAGTCTGCTGCAAACGACGATGACTGCCATCGAGTCGAGGTAAATTCAATGATTTCGTTGAGCGGTAAGACCTAATAATATTTTCAAAATGATATAAGATATTGCATCCCGTTCTCCTGGTCTACTATTGTTCGCGGTATAATTGATTAGGTTGCTGTGATCGGATCGGATCCGTCCCGGCGCCGGCGCGCACTGCGGCCTGTTCCCGAGATTATCAAGTTTATGTTGCTAATCTATTTGTGGCTTGATGTTATTATTGCTTAGGTATTTATGGAACAGAATTTACTTCCGGGCTGTGATAACCCGATTATAATACATTTAAATTTACTGTAAAGTAGTAAGGAAAAGAATCAATGTTTAACTATGTATGATCATAAAATAGAACAAGGATCGTTACGCTAGTTTATAAAATGTGCTTTATTGTGTATTTTAAGCTTCGGAGTTATGCACAGAAATGCACCTGGAGAGTGCAGGAAATCGCTCTCTTCTCACGAAAATGAAGTCGGTTTTAATACAAATTTTAATCTTGCCATCCTAATAGTGTTTAAAGTACAGAGTATAATGACTTACCTCCTAGCACTCGGCAGGTGAGCAGGACGTCATCACCCTCCTCGTGCGGGCCGAGCGTGGTGGTGTTGATGACGCGTCCCCACCGGTCCACCACCACCGGCTTCTCCGGAGGCACTGCAGACAAACATATCAGCTTAGATACATAGATACATACTTCATGGATTTACAACATTGAGATGTATTATAGAGCCACAATCAGACAAATAAAATGTAAACGCCAAAACTCGGCGCACGCTACGTAGTGCGCAGAGTTTTTCTTTTTTGCGTACAAGCGACATTGAGCATTAAAAGAAACGACATAACGTGACATTTGACATTCAAATGTCAAATGTCATTGTAGAACATTGAATTTGCACGCACATTTTTTGAGTGTTGTCAGCTATTAGATTGAGACTCTTTAATACATCTCAATGATTTACAAGTATAAAAAAACATCTCAGAGCCTGAAGCCAAAATACAATAGTATCAATATCTTTCTGTCATCACATCACTAATTCTTTGATATGACAGTTTTGACCGCGTGCCTTGTCGTCATCTAATTAATTTCCAGCCATTAATTTCCGCCAATTCTTATATTATCTGTTTATTTAGAGGAAGCTGTTCATTGTCAATTGTTGTTGTGCTTAATGGAGTGATGAAATATTGAGAATAGATTATATTTTTAGCGTTTGTTTTTAGACCTCTTATAAGCATAGTTTTCGAAGTGACTGTTATTATGTTACTAGGAAAATGTTAACGGATGGTAAATGTGTTTGAACTTGTCTCTTGTCAATGCATTTTTTAGGGGATTATAGGCACCTAAGCATTTTAAAAATGTGGAGATACCGTTGTGAGCCTGTTTAGGTATACAGGTACAAATCAAAATACATTAAGTTTTTTCATCGTTCTCAGAAATAAAACTCAAGTGTCTATTTTTTCCATTGAGATGTTTCATTTTGTTTTTTTTATATGCTGTGGTTAGTGATTTTGAATTCCTTCGGATGCCGTTTGGTCTTTAAAATGCTCTGAATTTTAGATTTGGTGAATTTTAGATGAAGAACCTTTGTTATCCGCTCTCTATATAATACAAAACAAGCCAGGCCGATAACCACGAAGTAGATATTGCCAGCGATCGGGCCAGGGCTGCCGCAAGCCACGCTTAAGTTGCACTTCCTAAAGGATTAATGTTCTCCGAGACCACTCAACCACTTAGCTTGCCAATCCGATTTTCCGATACTTTTATAACGATTATAAAACATTTTAATGTTCAAATGTGGTTTAAACTGCTGAATAATTGTTAAAACCACAGCGTATGCACTGCATATTGATTGTTGTAATTAAATATTTCGTAGCTAATTTGTAATTATTACTAATATCTTATATCGGGAAATGCATACATATTATACATAGAGAACACCCAGACTCGAGACAAATATTTGCAGATCTTACAAATATTTGTCCCGCAGCGGGGATCGAACCCGCAACCTCTGCACCTCAGTAAATGCTTTTAATGAGGCAAGTAACTAATAAACCTTGATTTAATCTTAGTAATTTACTTAAAACAGACTGTTCGATGTAATCTTAAAGGTAATAAACCCTGAAAGCCTATGTTTAAGTATAGTCCAGCCCTTATCCCACTGTATGAAGGATTCAATTAATTAAATCGAACGCGAAACAATATCCATGAGAGTTCCGAAACAGATAGCAATTAATCAGCTCAATACAACGCAGGTGATTGCTTACAGCGTCCGATTAGCATCAACCCTGAACCCAACACATATTGACAATACACTAAATTCATCCCTATCGCCAGGAGATATGGTCGAGACTCCTCTGTGGTATTGGCAAAGCTAAGGTTGCCACAGCGGGCTATTTCGGCTGGTTCCGTTTAAAGCATCAAAGCCCAATTGGGTTTTAAATCGGACATAGGTATAGAGGCGTTCAATCTAACTTTAGCTCTAATGCTCGGCAAACGTTCGATCCGGTCGTTAAAAATGCAATCGCTTGTAGATTCCAATTATTGACAATTACTCGTTTATAGCGACCCATTTTTTTATATCGCTATATTTTAAAAACATTGCTTGGGAGTACTGTTTTTGATTAAGCACGTTTTATATCGTTTGTTTATTGCTTTTAGCGATCACGTTTTGATCCTAGAGGTTTTAAAATTGACTTTGCCGACTACCATTATCATACAATGACCGTATAGGCACGAAAAAGCATACTATTTTGACCGTCCGGTCATGGCATGCTACGGTGATGATCGGTGACCAAACAGTCTAGGCCCTAGACTGTTCTCTAGACTCTAGGGCGATGGCTCATATTACACATTGCAAATTTTTACCATGGCACGTTCCTATTACGGTCATAGCACGGCCATAGCACGGCCATAGCACGGTATATAGCCAACGAAGATCCTAAAAGTTCTATTTTTACCAGTTTCACGCAATGAAAGTCCTATACATAACGATACAATAAAAAAATAAGCAAACGTACCTACGTACGTACGTTGTACGTTCTTCAAACTGTATTTGAGAAAATCCATGTAAATGATACTGATGATGATTTCCTAGCAGACAAAAGAGAGGTAAACAACTACAACATCTTCAGGCCATAGAGATACCGACTTCGATTATTTAACTGTGCATTGATCTAGATTTGCTTGGAATTAGATGCCGCTGTGTGGAATGTCCGAGGATAAATATAAATATATATATATATATTTTACGTTGGGAAAATTGTATTCTACTGGTTACTAAGAGTTGAAATAAAATCTTTTAATAATAGAATGAGTACACTTACTATTCTCAATCAGATAAGATAAAAAGTCGTTCGTCTATTTTTATTTAGCAGAGAAGGAAAGTGCTTTGCGTGGTTTTGCTAAATTACTTTTAAGATCATGTTATGGTTTTAACAATGAACTCGTAACTGTGTTAGGCTTGGAAGTAAACACTTAAAAACATTTACTTGGGGCCATTCAAATGTATATCTCGGTTACAAAGTAGCTTTGTACCTAGTTATCGGATTATCTTTCGCAATTTTCACGCTCAAACTTCTTGCCTCCCACCTCCGAATTTAAACTCTCAACTTAATTTCTAAAACCCCAAGTTCCCTAGAAGTAGAGAGCGTCTCACTAGAACGGTTACGACTAAACTTTGCTACATGACAAAGAGTCATGAGAAAATATATGCAGTTTCAAGTGTTTTGCATCGCATTAGGGAAAAAGTTGACTCTTCTTTATATTTTTTAATTCCGTCATAAAAGACGTTCGTAGCATCTTAAAAAATCATTGCTTAAAATTTTGGGAGTTATCTAACTCGATTAGGTCGATAAGCGAAATCAATTTAAAGTTAACCGTCTCACGCTAATGGAAGTGACATAATCCGCATTGTGAAGAGGCTCGAGCCGACAACGTAATAGAAAGGTAACAGATAGAGGGAGCTTTGATGGGCTCTTCTAGTGATTTAAGTTTAAAGTAGCGAGTACACTGCGGGTAATGGCCAAGTTACACAATGCGGGTGCCACTCGCCAGTTTGCAGACCTTTATCAACGGCAACACTGCTTGTTAGACTAGCATTATATCAGGGATACCTTGTACCTTGTAGATTTAGAGTTTCTTGCATTGGTTCGATACCAGTTTTATAGAATTTGAAAATAAAGTCGACAGTGTCCCACATCGCGCCCTGGCCTTGGAGGTAGCAGTTGGCGCGGAAGGAACGAGAATCGGGAATAGTGGAATAAACAGGCGTCGCAAACGCGCCGTGAAATCGACCGACGCAGGCTTGTATTACCTGTCCGGGAGGCATTCCTTTCAACGGGCTATGGACATTTTTGAAGAGAAAACGAGAAACATTGTATGAGAATTTATAGAGAAAAATGTTGCAATTTAAAATCCTGTAACGACATTGAATTGTTTTGTAAATACAGAGATACAAACTGTCAGTGCGTACCTAATGAAATGTATCTTTCAGACTTGCTACTAAAACAACATCCTCGGGTCAAATGTATCGGTGACCTGCATTTAGATCGATGAGTTTTTACAGCAAGCAATATCGCTTGACTGGCGCTGTCGTAGAGTAATATATGAGGAGCGGTCAATCGATGGGACGGCGATATCCCACCGGGAGCAATCCAATTAATGTGGCATGTCAGCCGCGCAATTACACGGCTATGGGAATTGCGGCCCATGGTCGAACACCATCCCGCCCGCCGGCCGGCGAAGGGTATTCGTTAAAAATAAATTAAATTAGGTCAGAGAGGGCCCCGCCGCGACTCGTAAACAAGTAACATCAACTAATTTGTAAACAAATTGTGTTATGTTAAAATTGTAATGAGTTTGCATTGGACGATAAAAATGTAGAACGTTGAGAATAACTTTACATTCATTTGTGCTCGTGAAACATGATGGTTACAGGGTTCAGTATTTAGTTAGTGAATCGTCACGTTGCACGTAAGCTGTAGGCAGCCTACGTCAATAGCGCGGTATTGTGTACAGGACCCTCAACACAGAGTATCTTTTGTGTAACCGAAGGCACAAATCTGCCTCGGGGCCGATATAACGAGTTCCAAAGCCATCGCTCCGGGGGGTAATTAGCGCGCCTCATCAGCCACCGGCTCAGCCGTGACCCCCAACCCGTCTGCCTCAAATAAATAGATATTTAACTAAACTTTTCCTGGATATGCTACATTTAAGATTTGTCAAATTGCCGTAAAACTACTATTGACAATACTCTTTTGGGAACATTCGTAACTAAGTTTGTTTGTTTTTGTCAAAAATGTCTTAGACCTATTTTTATAATCAGCGCAAATCGTTTTTTATTCTACTCTTCTCTTTTCAGTAATTATTTTTATCAAAATATTGATTAATAGTTTATATTATTATATGATTAAAATTTATATAATTATTTAGTTTCTTGGATCTGTATAAAAAAAAAATCTGTAAAGAAATTGAAGCTAACAACAACTTCATAATTGGACTACCGTTATGTATAAAGGCAAAAAAATCTGTAAATCATCCAGAACCCTGCCGTTGTTTGTTTGAATAAGCGTCAGTATAATGGCAACGAGCTTGTTTTTCCGCGGAGCAATATCTCGAAGGTCAGAGCCAAAGGAAAATAAAAGAGACGCAGCAAACAGCGCCCTTATGAAATGCCAGGCAAATGCTAATCGCTTCATTCTCGCACTGAAGGTGAGAGGTGCAGATAAATGTCAGCCGACACCTACGCGAGCACTCGCTACACCCATCAACATAAATGGCTTTCCGATCCACTTATAACATTTATTACGTACTTAAATCAAATATCACTTACATGGCCTTCTTAGAATCAAGTAAGTAAAGAGAACTTGAATAGATTATGATGATTAATACCTACTACTTTATGTTCTATGTTTGCATGCTGACAAGTAGATCAAGGTTGTACATACTCTTCTTAATGTCATCTATTTAATTAACCCTTGTTTCGCAAAATAAATGATTTGATTTGATTTGATTATTCAGTTTTAAAACCAGAACACAATTATGAGTTCGTAAAAATGTTTGAAAACCGCTTATATTTCCAGACATTCATGATTCTAAAAATGCTTTTCTTTAATTATTATGATCATGAGAATGATCTCAAACCTCAACCTCTCCTCTAACACAAACATAAATAAAACTAGTGAAGTCTCATTCTGAGAAACGCTATTGGATTTCAAAAATCCTCTTATATTTTTATTTGCAACTTTGTAAGAGCTCTTTGAAGAAGGAAGTCTTTGATATTAATAAAATAAACCAGGTAAGAACAAAAACACGACAAAGGCAAACAATTATTTGTATCATTTATAACTCGTGACAGTTTTACTCGTCCCATCATTAAGCGGGGCCAATAACTCCCACCTCGAAACAATTACATCAATATTGGCCCAAAATGCCTGCTACGTGTCTCTTTAAACAAACATGCACAGGAATATAAGCTTTAATGACATATTTTAGGGATCAATATTGCATTTACAAACTGTGTGCAAGGTCCATCTGAAACAACGTTGTGGGTTCGATTACCGAGGCCAATTTTTGTCTGATCTGAAATTGTCTGGCTTGGTGCGAAAATGCCCTTTAAAACCCCCTTTAATTAATTTTGGGAATTGTAGTCACATATTAGTTAAGGTTAGTTTATAGCTGAAAGTTTCAGGCATGCGAGGATTTTAACACAATCATGCCCAAACAAAATATAAATAAATACAAAATATAAATATCAATGGACATTTGACACTAATTACGTCTTCAGATGAAAAGACAATAATATATTTACTACTGGTAGCACACAAGCAAAAGTATATTAATAGGTTGTTTCATTTATCATAAATGTTCCTCATTTCTAAGATTTATTATTAGATTATTTATTTTATTTATTTATTAGATGATAGACAAGCAGCTATAGCTGGTATGTCTATATCACACAGTGTTGGAACAGTCATTGGTAGTTTATGATTGGTTAATCTTTTTGAGCACTGTTTTGTTAGTTTGTAGCCAGATGTCGAGCTTGTTTTTAAACGCATTGATAGAAGTAGCTGTAACAATGTCATCTGGTAGTGCATTCCAGTTATGGACCACCCTGTTGCTGAAGAAGTGATAAGCAGCAAGTAAGTGGGTAGGGTCACGGATGAGCTTAAGTTGGTGGCCGCGTGAAGGTCTGTGGTTATCTTTTTAACATTTGATTTAACATTCAAGACTTCTCAAGATGTCTTGAATGTTTGGCAGATTGTACTGACAGGTCATGATCTTAAATGTTTCGATGAGATCTCCTCGAAGACGTCTTGTGAGTAGTTAATGATGAGAAGATAACTTTTTACACTCTTGTGCCTTTTAATTTTATTTATAATTTTAAAACAATAAATTTGCCTCTAATGATTAGATATATAGATTAGAATCTAATCTATAGCCCGAGCTTCAACACAGAGTAACTACTATGTAACCTGTAGTCCATAGTATCGTCGTATAGGTATTGCCTAATCTGTGGGCCAACATTGCGGCAATAAACTGGCGGCAGTAAGTCAGCAGGTGCGACAAGACGCGGCGTGTGTCGCCGTATATCTGTCGTGCACAATGCCGCCATTCAGCCTACACCTCCTTGAGGTTTGCTCTTGTGGATCTATTGCAGTCTGTAAGAGGCCAATAGCTGTGTAAAACATCTTTACTGACTTCGCGCAGTGCTCTCTCCAGTAGAGTTACATTCTAAAAGGATGAAAAGCATTGTGTTTTCTGCCATGCTCTGCGCTGCTGTGAAGTCCTACTTATCCATATGGGTCGGTGGCCTGTTACGAGCTAGTCTATAACGCGTTCACAGTCATGCTCAGTTTTACAGAAACTAGTACTGCGTGTATCAGTGGCACTAAATGTGTTAAGGTTATAGCATCGGACTGCATTATAGAAATAAATAAAGGGAAGGAAAGAAAATCATTTAATTTCAACGAAGGAAATAGGATGTTCAACGGTCTATTTAGGAACAAGCTTTTCGTACGCAGCTTAAAGATAGGTACTGTTTGTCGCGTCGGTGTGAACGCGGCTTCAGAGTGCTTTATAAATACGTACGAGCCTGTTAATGATTAGATCGTGAAGGTGATTGATGATTTGTTTATTCGTTTTCATTCAAATAAAATATAACCCATGATATTAATCTGAAAAACCTTTTGATAATTATTGTGCATTAAAATTTCATATGTACTATAAATAATAGAGCTACGTAAGTTTTATATATCATAAAAGGTTTGAATTCAATTTAACTTTGATCATAACATTGCTGAACTTGAGACAGCGTTAATTATGCATGGATAACCTTCGTAGCTAAGCATACACAGTGACTTTCCTCTACATAAACCTACGACCTACTACATAATCGACCTTTGTGATGGGGTCGTGAAGTTACATCAGTAGATTTACTAAATCTTTAAAACTATTCTATGTGATGAGTCGTATTGACAGATGTTGGCAAAGGCCTTGCTCCGAAAGCAGTGGCAAAATGGATTTCTATATACTCATCTCATACTGGATTTCTATGATGAAGTCGTACAAACAGGACCTACCGACAAAATTGAGGTTATTTTTCGTCCCTCTTCTTGACGTCGCGCAACAGGAGGGTCACGGGAAGGGGGGAGGTAGATAGAAAATGCATAAGTACTATATGATGTGTAGAGGCATGACTTACCGACAACAGTGAGGTTGTATCTAAAACTGGTGGTCTGTGTGTTTCTGAAGTCGACCCTGCAGCGGTAGACGCCCTCGTCCCTCCTCTTGACGTCGCGCACGAGGAGGGCCGCGGGAGGGGGGGAGGTCGCGAAGTGAGCCCGGGGACCGAACACCTCGGGCGCCGACCAGTGGCGGGCTTCCGAGAGGTGCTTGCCTCGGACGTCGAAGCTGCAACAAAATATTTTAGTTATTTACATGTACCTAATAATGTTCGTACTAGCCTGTCTCAAGCATTGATATATGGAAAGCCTTTGTGCATGCAGAGGGTGATTAGTGAAGGAAATCTAGTCCTCCACTAATCATCTTTTACACGTTGGTACCTACTTACACTTTAGTTTAATTAATGAAATTAATATGGACTATAATTGTCTGAAATAAAATATTTTTATTTTTTTTATTTTATTTATTTATTTATTGATTCATCACTCAGTTTCCATCTATAGCAAACTGTCAAATATCTGAGAGTCTGAGTGCAAACTCTGAATACGTACGAGCCTCAGAATCGTCTTAAACTTTCGCGATCACAATTCATAAGTAATTTTAAAGATCGCTTCCTAAGGATCGCTGTTAACGATCTCTAGATGCGTGCTCAAGATACTGGCAGCTCAGCAACCATGTTAAATAGCAATTAATACCTTTAATATTGAAACGATTTCCAAATTATACAAAGAGAAATGAAATCTAAGGAAAAAACTATACTTATTGAATTTCAAACTGGTAGATGATGATTATAATCTTCAAAGAATGGTTTTACTTTGAATAAACTTTTTGTATCAATACAGTTGTAACGAGACTCTTATCTGAGTTCAGTATTTGATAGGCCACGAGCTAGGTATAACCTAGTTAAATACTATTCAGAATTCACAAAGCGTTCGTCCCAGAAAACTAAATTGAAAAACACGAATGATAATTTCATCAACCGTTACTTTTTATGGCCTTCTACTGCACGAACTAACCCAAAAAAACAAGCACCGCACAAACATAGTTTAATCTGACTAAACCTGGCCGTTCCGTGCTGCCAATAAAATCTACCAGCCAGCGGGAAACAGAAAAACATGTGGAAAACCTTTGTTTTTGTGGTTAGGAATGGTTGTGGACAAAATGTGTTGGACAAGAGGTGGAAACGAGCGACGTCGCGTCATGTCGCGGCCGCAGACCGCACGTCACCAGCGGGGGCAGGGGGGCAGGGTAGGGAGGGGAAAGGGGGGTTACATTCGGATACTGCATCTATAGTTTTGAGAATATTTCATTGTTTTGTGAGAAAACCTTGCTGAAATGTTGTGACAGACATTTTACGCAATCTGTTGGTTTACTCAAAAATAGAAATATGTAAGTTCAATAGTAAGTATAAATTTTGTTAAGGATAATTTGTCTCGCAGCGGGGATCGAACCCGCAACCTCTACGTCTCAGGCGGGCCTTCACATACTACGCCACAGAGGTCGTCGGTTTAAATTTTCATAAACAGTTTTTATCTTGACTGTACTGATCGTACCTTTAAGACAGAAGACGAGTTGACGAATGGTAATTATATATTTTTTCGTTTTCGCCAACTGGTCTTTTCTCACTTCGAAAAGTGACCAGTTGACGAACCACTCTGAATAATTAACTTTTTAAATTATACATTCCGTTTATTTTTGTTCTTACACAACAAAACTAAAACAGTAGCAAGCTTCACCACGAGCGCTACAATAAACCAATGAATAAGTTTTAGTATTCTTACAAAAGCCTAGAAATCTCTTGGTTCACAACAACCTCAATTTCAAATGCAAAATATTTAGTACACTACAAATGTTGCAAGTAAGGGGCGGTGCACACTAGGCGTCCCATCCATCACGTTATCGGCGACCGTCGCTCATGATACGCGGTTCGCTGACAACTGAAACGAACGCAAACAACTTTGTTATAACCGTGCATACACGGAACGAAGAATAGATGCGACAGACTACTTTATCGACACGCGTTTATCAATCCACTTCGAACGGTACTCAAATTGAGTGCGAGTGTTTTTGTTACTTTTACTGAGTATGAAGCAGCCTTCAAATTTTGTCAATAATTATTATTTACTACTTGCCATGACGGAGGCCTTTAGGCGGCCTAAAAACTCCGTCAACAGAGTTTGTCACTTGCTCATACGAACGAACGAGTTACTACTTGTATCGAAAAGATAATGAATTTCTAACATAAAACGGTTGCTTAGCTTAGTACTAATGACGCTGAATTTATGAAGAAATCATTTCGAGTTTCATATGCCCTTGTGTGAGCATTAAAATCACGAATAAAATTAATAATGAAAACCCTAAAGGCTCTAAAATAACTTTGATAGACAGATTAGTCCATTCGATATTCCACCTTAATAAGAACAAAAGCGGGATATTTTCAATAAAATATTAATATTTTCAGCGAAGTAACCACTCTTCGCAAATTCAGCTTGAAACAATTTTCAAACTCGCATTTTATCTAAATTTTATCTATATCAAAGTCTTTTTCAGGTAAATTAGTTTAAAAACCTGCGTATTCTATTTAGTTAGACATTTTGAAAATTATGTCGAAATTTTATCACAAATTGACTTTGATGTCTATCTGGATAATAATAAAATCTATTTAGCAATTAAAATTTACGAAGGTAGCTCAGCTCTTATTAGCCAAGTTCAAAATTAGTTTCATTTTAAGTAATAGACAACGTGAACTTTAGAGAAACGTCTAGAAATCGTTTTTAATTTTTGTATTTTGATTGTTGTTGCCAATCTGATTGTAGTTTATTAAAATAAGCGCTTGTGGCGAAGCTTGCCAAGACGTTCTTGTAATGTGTGTGAGTGATGTAAATAAATGTTTATCTAGTCTATTCTATTCATAATAGATCGTTAAAGTTAAGCAACGTTCTGAGCAGTTAAAATTTGAATGGGTGACCACAAGTGGCAATCACAGTTCAGCGCTTCGGAAGGCACGTTAAATTGTCGGTCTCGGCTTTTAAAGTCGTTAAGCCATGACAGATGCCTTGTGGTAGCCTAAACACTCCGTCACAAGGGTTACCCACTTGCTCATAAGAACTTACTCCAACTTCTTTGATGTGGATAAAACATTGTGAACCGATTAAAATATAACACAAAGCTGCACACCATTACGTTTCCAATTACACCTTTTAGGGTTCCGCAATATGAAATGATGCGCGTAACGGTGGCAAGGCGTGCGGCTAAACAACAGTGTATTAGGTGCCGAACCCACGAACATTAATCATGCGAGAACCCACTGTGGAGTAGCAGTAATATAGCGCGTGTGTGCCGAAAAGCCATAAAAATAATGGCAACCCATTCTAATCCTTAAAAGGCCGGACGTACCAAACGCAAAAGAACAATAACCAATCCACTTTCATACTCTTTCATATCAAACGAGCAAGACCTACTCGTACTAGGACCTACCTAGGTGTTATTACTCTCTAGAACAAATTAAACTGTCTAACGGCCTGTCTCAGTATCCTATTTATCTGTGGTTTTACTCTGTGGTGAGATATTTGTCATTACTTTCAATACTAAAATTAGTCAGGCGAAATCTAGCAAAAACTCCGTTTCATCTAGGTTTGTAAAATAATTAACACTAAATTTAAAAACCCGTGGTCTCGGAATTCGCATTGAATAATCTTCAAGCTCATTTAATTGACTATCTATCAAATCAAATCCATTTTTAATATAACTAATGTAAATTAACAAACATAAAGATATAAATAAATAAAATAGGTTAGGTTTCCGTAATAATTACAACTATCCAGCTGTCTAATCATTATACTCGTCAAGTAAATACGCTACTGGGCAGATGATTTTCAAAGTAATTTACTGGCCAGTTTTACTTACGAGTAGTATTACTTGAACGTCGTGAAATGCGACTAGAGGTTACTCGACACTTTACTTGGTGACTAGCCTACTCGGAACTTTACTTGAAGATCGTGAAAGAGGCACTCAGTATTTTATTTTTAACGTAATGGGGATTTATGAACTTTTTAGTTCACTAATCCCCGTTACGAGCTCGCATCGCCGTCAACGGGGAAATATGAACAAAAAGTTCACTAATCCCCGTTAACGGGGATTGTCAACGGGGATTAGTGGAATAAGCCAAAATTACAAACATTTAACTATAGCAAACTCACAGATAGAATATCGAGACTGGACGTAAGCAACTAAAACAGTTTCCTAAATGTATATTTCGTTAAGCTCATTTAATATTTAAAAAACACACAGTCACAAAACATCTTATAAGAAACAATGAAATTAATAAAAAGGAACTCTGTTTTCTATTCAAAATATTGACTAAAAATGGAAGACAGAGTTGAGGTCACCGACCGCAGGTAGAGTGCCCAAAATAGCTGACATAATTTCGTAAAGAACATTTGGCACATGTCCATACAATAATGATACATCTAATGTATCTCATACATCTCATTTTATAATAATTCCCAAAAACCATTGGCGATACAAACAATTGCAATAGCGTTCTACTCTTATACCTTTTGAAGATTTTTTTATTAAAAAGAAAATAAGGCGCACCAAAATAATGTTCCTCTAGCTCGATGCTTAAATTTGTAATCGCTTACGTGGAAAATTCAGACGCCAAGGGAACCGAGGCCAGGAGCTGACGGGTGACGGGGAATAATGGAAACCGCGTCACTTTACCTTGTTTTCACATACCATTACGTTGTAGTGAATAATTAACAATATTTCCATGTTTTATATCACTCTGCATTAACCAGTGACTAAGTGCTTTTCACCTGTTGAACATTGAATTTGATGAGTTCAACAATTAAAAGTATAAAAGTTATCACAGCAACATGATATTCAAATTAGTGCTCTTTCTACATAACTGTTACATCACCTTTATTATTAAAAAAAAAATAAGATCACGACTGTATCCCGGGAGCGGTAGACATTTCTTTCAGATCATTAGGAAATTTTAGATCCTATTTGAAGATGTCTAAGGGGGTAGTCAGAGGTATGTCCAAATACATACATATTTGGTACATGCCCACTTTTTGCAGAAGTTAACTTTCCATAAGTTGCAACCTGCAAGCCCATCGACGCTATTAGAGAGCTAACTGGTTTCCTCACGATGTTTTCCTTCACCGTTATAAGCTCGTGTTAAAGCGCATATAAATTTTTCGATGCGTAAAGTTCATTGATGCACGGCCGGATTCGAACCCACGACCTTAAATATTGTCAGTTATAATAACCTTGATCCCATAAATAGGTCCGTTATACATTTTATTTGGAGACGTTTGGCGACGTGACGAGCGGCCGACCCTAGCATTTACATCGCAATAAAGTCTAGCCTTGTTAAACGTCAAGTGGCGTCAGCTTAGTCAGACACAGCATATAACAAACGGCTGGTTCAACCAATACTCAAGATATATTTTTGTATATTCTTTATACCACAAAGAATCTAAAAGAAGGACCTAAGGGACGATTTAAATTTAAATAGCTAAAACCCAGAAAATATTTAAAAAAACTTAAAAATTACAAAAAAAATTATACTACTCGTATATTATGTAACACGTTCACGATAATGAATATGGGACTTAAATCAAATAAAAAAGAGGTTTAATTTTTAAAAGCCAATGAAAGCTAGCTAGCTAAATGCTAGAAAGCGTAGCTCTTTAGTTGTAGCTGTGGTTTGCACAAGGGATCGTCAAAGGGCCGGAGCGGCGCGCGGCGGAATACGCGATGAGCCGTGGGCCGTCGGAAGAAATAAAAAACAACTGATCCTCAAGAAATATTTGCACAACATATACTTGCGAAGCCTTAAAATGTTTAACTTATTGTTCTATTCACAGCGGGTCACGTGGTTGCTGAATCGCTAAGAAGCATAACGTGTAACTACAATGTTAAAATTAAATTACAATTAATTTAATTCGGCTGAGTAAAATTGTTACCCCCTTATTAATAAACGAAGATTAACAAAGAACGTCAGTGAATGAACGAATTAGCACTTTATTGTACACAGAATAAAGATACAAATAAAACTTAAAATTAATACTTCATTGATCTTTGTTTATTAATAAGAGGGTTAGAGTTTTGCAACTTATTTTGATTGAGTGGCATAATAGGCGTAAATATTTTATAAATTCAATCAATGAAGTCTAATTAAGGTAAAATTGAATAATTAAAATTTTCAAAGTTCAAGTTTCTGACCACGTGACTTATCGACATCCAATAACAATTCATATACCTTTTTTCTGTTCATAATGTGAAAACTATTGCATAAGTATTCTATTGTATTTACATATCCGAAGCAATTCTAAATTAATAAAAATGCCATAAAGAATCATCATTCTCCTGCCCTTATCCCACGCTAAGTGGGGTCGGCACAACATGTTTTCCTCTTCCACTCTCCTCTGTCGCTCGTCAACTCTGAACTCACTCCTCTTACATTCATATCATCTTTCACACAATCTATCCACTTCTTCTTCGGCCTTCCTCTACTTGTAAATGTAAATGCCATAAAGAGAAAGATTTTACCATAATTGGGAATACAGTCGTGATGATATTTCATTTAACTTTTTCGTGACAGCAACGTCTCCACAACAAACATAAAACATACATCTAGCCGTGACAGTTTAAATAATGCTCTATGGTGTGACAATACGGATATGACGGCACGTGACGCGAGTGCGACGTGACACTGCGTCCAAATACGCGTATTTGTTTACCAGCTCGCTGTTTTGAATCAAACATGAAACATTCATGTTGAACCCTCGGAGACGAAGTAAACTATTTTTAATATATAAAAATGAACCGCTGTTTCCCCGGTCATGCTATAATTTGAGAGCGACTTAACCGATTACATGTATTGTTGTCTAATACTTGGTAGAAGGTTAATACTTGGTAGAAAGAAAATATAAGAAAATTGTATGAAAACTTAAAATGCATACATGATGAAATTCACGCAGACTTATTTTCGGGGGGAGCGTCCCCCTGAAAATAAGTCTTTTTAAAAAAACACTTAAAGGTATAGTTGGTTGTCGATTATAGCCTCTCTTCACTCGACCGCGGATCGCGCGAAACAGGAGTGTAGATTGCATTCCTATATTCTTCACGGCTTCTCGATACACTTCTCGTCCCCATTTTTGTCGGTATTTTGTCCCGCGCCAAAGAAACGCAAATAATATTGTCAAATCTCTGTGAATGTGGACTGTTGATAGTATGGATGGGCAATTAGATGATGCGATTGGCAAAAGCTTTGAAGCAGTAGTTTCGTGGACAGCAAAGACGATTAATATCTAGAAGACAGACAAAGGCCCTACACAAAATCGTAACCCGATCCCGCAGTACCAGATAGCCTGAAAACTCCAAAACATCAACCTTATCCAAGAAATTTCAATACTTAGTAGTAGGTAGCAACAATATTCAATATTTAAACATTTTTAACTAGAAAGTAATTGAAATTTCCTGGATAAAACCGATGTTTTAGAGTTTTCAGGCTATTTTTTAGGGTTACGATTTTGTGTATGGCCTTTGTCCGTCTTCTAGATATTAATCGTCTTTGGTGGACAGTTCGTGCATTATTATGGTATAATAGATTTAACAGCCAAAAAAGCTATATCTTAGCAAACACCAGATTTTATTAGCAGTACGACCTAATTTCCTTTTTACTAGCCGTAAAATGCACAGGAAGACCAGTCGACGACTTATAGTTCTAAGATACGAGTAATATGTTCGTATAACATAGTGGCTAACTCTGTTGACTGAGTTTTTATATCTCCGAAGGCCTTCCAAAGCTCAACTTAATAGCCGATACCGACAGCTTTACGTACCGAAGTACAGTAGCGCTGGTGATGCCACCACCAATCTAAATGTGATCACCCTGATCGTCCTTTGCCCTCACCGATTAACGCGTTCTCTGCCTATGGTGCACGTGGGCTAATTGCGAACGGTCGGACTCGGGCCCCTCGTTTCTGTGACATAAAGTCTGTGCCGCCGTTTTTTATCTGACTGTACAATGAAGCTATTTTTAATGGAGTCCGAATCGACAGAAACAAAAGTATTATTCAATATTAAAATCAAGAGTGCCAATTGCGATATTGCGTCCCAATATATTTTGTCCGAATCGAGCAAGCCCCTTCGGATACTGTGTTCGGATACGACCACGGAGCCAGGGCCGGGAACATGTTAATCAATAATTGTCTTAGCAAGCCACAACAAGCTTTAAGATATTCAGAATATGCCTTGCATACGTCTTTCTAGGTACTAAAATAAACTTATTATATGTTGGCGCAGCTCACAATAACTTCATCATCTCCATTTGGAGAGTAATTGCGCGAGCACACCGCAAACAGGCTCCGAGACTGCTAATATGCTATACAGTATCACAACTTCTATTAGACCACACACAAACTTGAAGTCTTAGTAGTTTGTACGGTGTAGTCAGTCTTGTATATTAAGTTGGCCACTTAAAGGTACTTGAAATAGCTTGTCGACTTTGTAGCTAGAACATAACGTGTCCAGCAAAGTACATACGCTTTCGTTTAATACTGTTACGTCATTTATGTAGTTAAAAATCATTTTTCTTTATGGAAAATATTTTTTTTAGTTGCAGTATCTAATTAAATTTCGATTTCTATTGACCCATGATCAAAGTTTTTATTAAAACTGTGACCATAATAATTAAGAATCAAACGAACTTACCTTGTGATGTTTGATATCTAATTATACGAGTGTCTCGACCGAAGATGATTACTGTTTACATGCAGCAGTACGCCAGATTGATGCTAACCTAATCACACTTTTAGAGCTAATAAATTTTATTTTGCTCAAAAAATCGTAAGATTTTCCATTTTTAAAAGGCGGTAGTTCCTATCCCCAACCCTGCTCGTGCACTCCGCCGCGCCATCCTTGTTCGAATCTCATTATTCAGAGTTAACATTTTTTTTTGATGATCAATATCAGGGCCTTGAAAATCAAGGGGGGGGTGGGAGTGTAATCATCTTCGGTCGAGACACTCGTATAATTAGATATCAAACATCACAAGGTAAGTTCGTTTGATTCTTAATTATACTTCGTATCTCTCCCGAAGATGATTACTGTTTACATGCAGATGTTTAAAGTATCAAAAAAAAATACAGTCAAAGCGATCGACAACTTAACATTTATTTAAGGTAGGTAGGTACCAGAAACTTATCAATAACAAAAAAAAAATATCTCCTTATAAAAAAATAAAAATCAAAATTGTACTGTGTAGACATCACAATCAGTAGGCAATGCCTATAATCTCAAACTGTAAATAATAAGTCTACAAATTCATTTTGCACTGATGTTACCAATGACTTGTTGTAGTATTGAAGAAAAACATTTGAAGATTCCGACCAGCCCGCTGCCTTGCGGATAACTTCTAGATTAGCACCAGCTCTATGAGCAGCTGAAGTCGACGCATGTCGTGTACTATGAGCGCCGTATAGGTGTATATCGATTCCGCTCTCTTTTAAAATGTTTTTCACCCAGTGAGACAAAGTCTGCGAAAGTACTTTCTTATGTGGTTTTTGATAACTTATAAACAAAAATTCCTCTTGTGAACGTAAACTAGAGGTTTTCTCTAAATAGGCTTTTAAGCATAGAGCTGGACAAACTTTAGGATTTTCCTTAATGTATGGCAGGACAATCAGTGGCTGAAAAGCATTTGGTCTGGAGGTTTTAATCAAATTATCAATTCTTATTTCAATTTTTTCTGAATCTATTTTTATATTATGAATTTTAATTTGACTTAGAGTCTGCATTCTTTGTGCTGATGCTAATGCTAGAAGTGATATTGTCTTCAATGATAAGTCTTTTAATGAGACCAGCTCATTAGGGTAATAGTTACTTAGAAAGTTTAGCACTAGATTTGGGTTCCAAGTCGTATCATACTTTGGTGCAGGAGGCTTCGTACGATAAACACCCTTAAAAAACCTTGTGACAGTTTCATGACATGTGATTTCTTGACCCAAGATTATGGACAATGCTGAACGATAACTATTTAGTGTGCTATAGCCTACTCCCGAATTAAATTTTTCCGTCAAAAATTGAATCACATGTGTCACGTTTGAGTTACGAAAATCTAAATATTTTTCATTACAATATGACCACCATGATTTTAGCGAAGTGTTATATTGTTTTAGCGTATTACTTGAGAATGAGGCCATGACAATATCGAGAGAATCATTTGGTACTCCGCGCCTTAGCAACGATTGCCGGATAATTTCCCGGCCATCAGGGTCAGGTCCGCATGAAGAGGATGCGGCGTTCTGCAAGGAGAAATCAATAAGTTTTCGTTAGGTGCGAAATATATTATATCCGACACAAGTAAGCTAGTCCATATTGGGTACCACGCTTGAGTGGGCCAATATGGCACTACAACAATCCCCGTGGCTTTGTCATACTTAATTTTATGTAAAACTTTTGTTATTAGACAAAAAGGGGGAAAGGCATAAAACAATATATTTTTCCAGCTGATTGTAAATGCGTCGATAACTTCACTATTCGGGTCTAGCTTCCATGAAGCATACCTAAAACATTTATTATTTTGGATACTAGCAAATAAATCGAATTCAGGTGTACCAAAAGTTAATTTTATCTGACGAAAGGCATAATCAGCTATTTCCCATTCAGTGTCGGAGTTAAAAGATTGACGAGATTCAAAATCTGCAACAATGTTCATTTTAGATTGTATATATGAGGCAAACACGTGTATACCGCGCTTTTCGCACCACTGCCAGATATCACGTGAAATTTTGTTAAGATGAATAAACTGTATACCGCCCATTTTGTTAATGTATGCAATGGCGGTTGTATTGTCTATTCTCAATAAAATGTTACATTTACTAAGATGTGAAGCGAAAATTTTTAGACCATAAAAAGCCGCAAGTAATTCTAGAGTATTAATATGTAACGAAATTTGCTCATGATCCCAGTGCCCGTGAGCAGTTCTATCGTTACAAGCGGCGCCCCAGCCAGTACTTGATGCGTCTGTAAATATTGTAAGTGAGTAATCCTTTGTTTTAAATGAACATCCTGAATAGCCAATGTGATCTCTCCACCAAATGAGATCATCTTTTAAATGTTCTGGCAATAGCATATACCTATTATAATTCATGGAAAAGTTAAGAGCCAAGAATTTTTCCCTCTCAAACAGTTTTGTATAAACCCACCCGTACTTGACGGCTGGGCATGCCGACGTCAATAGACCAATGTAGCTAGCAAAATTCCTAATTGTAATTTTCTTTGTGTTTAATAAGTTGACTGATAAGGCTTTTATACGTTCTTTCTTTTCATTCGGTAAAGTCAGTTTCATGGTACTTGAGTTAAAGTAAAAACCAAGGAATTTGCATTTTTGGTTTGGAGTAACTTGACTCTTGTCTTCATTAATCAAAAAACCTAATTGCATTAGTATATTTTTTGTCGTTCTTACATTTGTAAGGCAAGAGTGATAAGAATTTCCGATACATAAAAAATCATCAAGGTAGTTAACTGAAATATGACCTAGTGAGCGAAGATGTTGTAGGACTGGCTTTAATAGCTTCGTAAACACATAGGGTGATGTACAAAGACCAAATGGAAGTACATTAAAGTGAAACAATTGGTCATTAAATCTGTCTGAATCCCAAGTGAAACATAGAAATTTCCTATAATTTTTAGCTATTGGTATGAAAAAGTAAGCATCTTTTAAGTCCAATGTGGCCATGAAACTGTCTTGATCTATTAATTTTAATGCTGTTCGATAATCTTCCATCTTAAAGTGATTAAGCTGTATGAATTTGTTTAATTCCTTTAAATTCAAAATAAATCGATGTTTTCCGTTAGATTTAGGAACTGTAAATATAGGAGAAATAAATTGATTTTTTGATGGTGAACAAGCAGATATATAACCTGATTCTAATAAATCTGTAACACATGTATCAATTATGTCTATTTCTTTGGCTGTAAACGACCTCTTGTGCTTAGCAATATCTGTTTGATACGGTTTACATAGAAAAGGAATTTGATAGCCCTTTATCCAAGACAAAATGGTTTTATCATTTGTTATGTTTTGCCATTCATTATAAAAATACTGAAGCCTGCCAGCAATATATACCTGTTGCGAGGAACTAGTTAGCGTCTGCGAGCTTGTCGCGGGTAGTACTTCGAGCGTTGGTGCGCTGGCGGCGGCGGCGCACGCCGGTAGTCGCGTGCGGCGGGCGCCGGCGCCGGCGGCGGGCGCCGAGACTGGTTCTGGTTCGGGTGCGCTCGCTGCTCGGCGGCTGGTGCCCGCGGCGCCCCCCGTGCGTTTAAAGCTCCTGTGTTACTAATTGAGTTCCGAAATTTCCAACTATTGAATTTTAATTCGGACGCGGAGGCTGATATAGCTTTTGATGATTTCAGATGTTCTGATAGATTTGATCCAAACAAGTGGTCGTCCAACTTGGCATTTTTGATTATTTCTCGTTTTTGTTTGCTGATAGTATTAACGATAGCAAATCGTCTTGACAAAGATTCCCTGTAATGGGTATCGCACAGTAGTCGGCCTGCATCACTTAACGTTTTTATTAAGTCTTGAGGAACGTTTGTCGATTGTGTTAAAGCCATGTTTAGTGCTTTGCCGATTGCTGATAAACAGCTAGCCATTTGGTTTTGTTTCTGTTCACAATATGAATCTCTTTTTACATTGGCTTCAGATAATGCTGATTTAAGCTCGGGATTTAATGATGGTGCCTTCATGTATGAACAATTTTCTGCAGCTAAATATTTTTTCATAATATCTGACTTTTCTTCTTTATGCAACCCATTCGTCAAGATATATTTCCACCGAGAAGCCAAGTCTTTATGTAGATTTTCTCCAAATGATTTATCTTGTGATGGATCAGAGCCCAATAATTCCAGGATTTCTGGATCTAATTCGTCATTTTCAGGAGCCTCAGTTGGGATCTCGTCTAATGAAGTGAAAAAAGGTATCACTTAATTTTAAATTTTATTATAACGTAACGTAGTACGTACATAGGCACACACGCTTTGCGTCGGCACTACGAAACAATAATCTTTACAGGTCTACATTTCTTTATTCCACACACATTAAATGTCGGGAAATATTGAAACATAGAAGTACCCACACACATGACGTCGGGATACATTTTTCCACACACGATATACGTCGGGAATAGATTATTATTAGGCAATAAGCAACTCAGTTTCTATAAACCCAGAATGAGGGTAGGTAAATAACTTTCATACTAATTGTAAAAAACAACATACCTTGAACTTCTTGATCACTTATGAATGCTCCTAAATCTTGATGAGACGAATGTGCTTGTGATTGATCACTAATTAGGTCTCTTAGATCACGATGAGGCGAATGTTCCGGTGATTGCGAGGTATCTTCTTCGGAGGATGACGACGACGACGATATTATTCTTTTCCTAGGATGGCGCGGCGGAGTGCACGAGCAGGGTTGGGGATAGGAACTACCGCCTTTTAAAAATGGAAAATCTTACGATTTTTTGAGCAAAATAAAATTTATTAGCTCTAAAAGTGTGATTAGGTTAGCATCAATCTGGCGTACTGCTGCATGTAAACAGTAATCATCTTCGGGAGAGATACGAAGTATAATGACATGCGGAGACTGTCATTATTAAAGTTGAGATACTGTATGCATATATCTCGCACAGCAATCGCTTTGTCTCTGAAATATCTCATAATATCTCGGGAAATTGCCTACGGGTTTCCCAATTTTCTTATAATGTATCGGGTAATACGTACACATTGACATGCTGGCATAAATTAATGAAAATACAATTGAGTATCTTTGTGAAATATTGTTAGTAAAACCTTTTTTAATAAATCTTTATAAAAGCGAATAGAATAAATACAAGGTATTCTACAAATGAGGTTACATTTATACTTGTTCTGTAGACGAAGAAGTGAAATAATGAAATCCCAGGATAAGGCAGTGTTTACACGGCCGCAGTGTCTTGTTACTCTCAATTTCCACAACCGACGCAATCCGTATTAGCATGTTGCTAAATTGAGTAATACTACGCCGTGCCACAGCCTACAGAATACAGCTAATACATTAGTTGTAATAGTGGCTCTTATTCTTCTGTTAACAAAATTAACATTTATTTACAGAAACTAAACTACTACATATTTACATTACTGTACAAAATACAATTAGAACAAGTTGAGCCACCTAAGGATCGTTACAAACAATATACTTATAGGTAGCCGAACAGATCCAAGCCACTGCCAGACGGAAGCGGAAGACACTGGCAGCATTGACACGCTGAATGGCAATGCAGATCCCCTTTGATTGGCTCTTTGTACTACGGGGTGAGTACGGGGTATAAGTAGTATAAGTACGGGTCCGTACTTATCTTATTTCTTGCAAGGTTCAAAATGTTTTAATAGTGTCCAAAGTGTTAAAAGTCGGATGTCTCACGATAACTCACGATAGTTTTGAAAGTGAAATATTTTTATAGAAATGAACCAGCGGTCCTCTATCCCCCAGTCTATATTATATATAGATTGCGGTCGCGAACCTGATACCTTCTGTAGTAGGTGTTCTAACCGCACGACACTCACAGATCATGCCTTCGAACAATTGAACTCCCGCACACCTCGCTGCTTGCCGATAACACTTAAACACTTTATACCAGACTTAACAGTAAGTACCCAAGATTTAGCCTAAAATTAACCATACTGCTGCTATATTGTGCAAGTTTTTTTAACTTCACTTCACTTCACTTCAATTCTTTTATTTTGGCTTTCGCACGGCTTGTGCCACGCATTTAGCCACTACCATTGTGTTATATTTTCAAGTCAGTTTAGTCAAGGTCAAGTCAAAGTCATAGTCAGTAAAGATGTGGGTTCTTTACTGCAGCGTTACAAGGACTTTTTGAGAGAACTCGAAATGCAATGATATCCAGTTTTGTTTCATTTGCCCACATTTATGTACGTTCACGAACACTTAACAGTTAATAATCCAACATTATTACACATTAACATTCGCTAAAACACAGGTTTTGGAAAATAAAACAAAAAAGGCAACATGGCACCTCAAATTCCCGTCAAAAAGTCTACCTTTTTAACTTCACTGGCACAAGTAAGGTCCTCTCTTTGTCCGACTCACTGTCAATTGACGAGTTATGTAAATTGCTTGTTTCTATGTAGGCTTGTTTTTTCCGCTATAGGTGAAACATTTATTTGAGCTAAGTGTGGATTCTGAATGACGGTAGTTCCAATTAATGAGTAATTTAGCTCAAAATAGTGCGCCGATGTTACAATTTAAACGATTAATTCCATCCAAAGCTGTCTGGAGATCGCTTCTGATAAAAACTCTATAACGATACTTAAGGTTCATAAGTAACTTTTAACGACGTGTCCATAAAAAGTTGTCATTAGCTTATTCATTAAGGATGTATAGTCGTTAATTTGAAACTAAAAAATTTAAAAAAGTTTTCTGCTGTCGAAGTCAAACGGTTTTTCAACATCCCCAGAGCCTGTAGCAAAGTGACAAACGCTTCGATTCTATTTCGATAATCGCTAATCCTTTGCTTGGATATTTCAGATCGCTCGTGTTTTCGTCATGGAATATCAGTTAATATACATTTTATTCGTATCTATTCTAAAGCTATTGTAGATGTAGATTGTAAACGTAACTTGGCTAGGAGGGCTGTAATACAAATCATCTCTAAAAATTAGACAAAATATCCATCGGCGCTTGAGGAATCTGTCACAATCATGTTTCTATGTTTGATGTTTTGTGGAGACATTCTTATTGCAATTTATTTCACAAAGGTTCCATAACTCTCAGCAAACGTACTGCCTGTATTTCAAAGCTCCGTAAGATGTAAAGCTAAACAAATGATTGAACATACGCAGCTGCGTCCCGGCTCTGTATAAATAATGTGAATAATTCCGATATTCCGACGAAATCATTCCGAGTCTAAGGGAAGAATAACAAAGTGTATGATCGAATTTTGACGTCCTTCAATACATTATTCGAGATTGAGGAGCGTGGAATTTATGACGTGGCTATTGTTATATGGATATTCTAAAAATAACATTGTTGTATCATTTACACTAATACTATTACTATAAGTTTTTGTTAGTAAATAAATAAATATCCTTGGAAATTCCACACAACATCATCTAGTCCCAAGCTTGTGTTATGGTAACCAGATGACTGATATATTACATAGTAATAATAAGTAAACATACATTATAGTATTTCATTCATTGAAATATCTTTTAATCTATAAGGTATCCCTTATCTTTGATTGTCACAGTATAGGTATATTCGAAGTTCTGAACAAAATTTTCTGTTTCTGTGGGACTTTGATGTGATTGAATTCGTAGGCCGCAGCTAGTGAGTTCAAAGAATCGGTTGATAGACAAGGGTCATGGATCAAAAGACGCTCTGCATTGTATGACCACGTTGGACGAAACATTTCCTTTTTGGCGTTCTTGAAAGTTGAATCTGTCAGTACACCATTCACACCGGCTTTATGGCTTGCATAAACATAGTCGCCAGTAAAAATAATGCGCACAAAATGGTCCGTAAAGAGAGATCACATTAAAAAGGTATAAAAGTAATTGTGAGCGAGAAACATCTGGCTCCTGAATAAGGAATGAGCCGCGGAGCCAACGCCCCAGCGAACAAACAGGGTTCACTGAATTTTGACTGGTTCTTGAAAGATCAATAACATAACTACTGCTATAGTTTCTCTGTGCGATTTTATCAGGAACAGCTTTGTACACTCAGTAAAGATCTAGCGGCTTAGCTCACTGCATTGAAACACAATGTATCATTCATTATTACACACATTATTATTCAAAATTATGAAGAAAAATGGATATGGCAAACTCTACTTTCAAAGTTTTAGACCACCCAAAAGTCCTTAAACCGGCTCAGCAACTTTGTGATCCAGCACTCAGCTTATAAGGCCTATTAGTGACCAACCGTGTATCTCGACAACAACTCAACTTTAATACCTTTTTAATAAATAAACAATACCCATTTATTAGTGACCATCTCTAAGCTATGTCTATCTGAAATTACTAACAAAACTAGCTTAACTCGTGCTTTGTGACTTTGAATGACTCGAACTCATGTTAGCCGACCACGTCACATTTTAAGTCGTACCTCAACATATAAGTTCGCAAAACTTTCATACCATTCATAGTCCCGACAAAAGGGCTAGCCCACTAATCATTTGCATGTAAACAAGCATATCAATTAACATATAAAAAGGACGGCGTCCGTGTGCAAATGTTGCGAGGGGCATAAATCCGGCACGTCGGATGTTGCGCCGTGAATCATACCGCGCCACCAGCTGCGAGTGAATGGGAAGCCTTAGTTATGCACCACCATTGTTCCACGATAACTGTTCTAAAGAAAATTCTAAAGAAGCATAAACAAAATTGGGTTATGACTGTGCAAACTGCGATGCGTCAAAGTGTGCATGTCTGACTCTTTCCTCATTGGATGTGGATTCGCTTGAATGTTTTAAAATCTGTGAAACTGCTCAGATGGAAAACAATCGTGAGCTAGTCTGTTTTTCCTTGTACATTTGTAATACCTTGCTTTCCAGAGTTTTCAGGTTAATAAACAATAAGTAGCACAGCAATTTCGCTATCGCATGTGCAGTAAACTAGTGACTCTATTTTGCTGGCTTGCAAATGGGAGCATCCGTGGTTACGCAAGAGGGTTTAAAGTATGTAATGCAATGTTGTGAAACCATGAATCTTACAGCGCCCGCCGCGCCCGGCCTGCTGCCGTGTGAGTGGAATACCTTATACGTGAAACTAAAGTAATATTGGATTTGTTTTAATGCTTTAACTGTCTGGTACCAATATTTATAGAAAATAAAGACTATTATTACCTACACAATGTCACGACTTAAATTTTGATGTCATTCAAATATAATTCAACAAGTAGCCGATATCAATGTGCATTTTGAATTTCGAGCCTACTACTCGACTATTATCAGACATTGTGTATAAGCTCGTTCACTCAAGTGACCTATAAATTCACAAAGGCAGGATTATGAAATCATTTAATTCCAGTCTACATAACTTGGAAATGTCACAATTGAACTTAGTACTTACACGAATTCCTCACAATAGCCTTTAAAACGGGCACAATACTCTTAAAATGTTTTCCGACAAAGCATTCCCACCGGCAGTGCGGGACAAAGCGAGCGGATCGGCCGCTGCAGCTTAATCCGGCTTATGCACCAACAATCAAAAAGAACACGCGCGAACAGAAAACTAATCCCTGGAAATAGGACGGAGCGCCGGAGAATTGTCGCCATTCATGAACCTTCGCTTCAGCGCACTTCAACCACTGTATCAGTTGTAAGGACTGTCAGATCATGCATTTATACAATAACAAAACAATAATAATTGGTGGTTTCATTCTGTTTGGAATAGAATAATGTTGAAGTGGTTTTTCAATCTCTATTTAAATAAGTAATAATGAATGCCATTACCCTGGGTCACGTGTAGTTTTACCACTTTGTCGGTCTGATTAATAATATAATGCCGCCAAATAACTGTTTTCTAGTATCAATAGTCTCTGAGCACAGCCGCGGATTGACGGACGGACAGACATGGCGAAACTATAAGGGTTCCTTGTTGACTTCGGAACCTATTTTATAATGGAATATGGAATCAGAAATAGAAGTGTAAAAAAATTATAATAGAAGATCTGTTAATAAGATGCAACTCTGCCACCAGACGAGAGACAATAAACTCGCATTTATTATGAACGAGCATTTTTCATCTGTGAAGAGAAATCAGAAAATACCAGCACAACATTATTTTAAATCTACCGTTGAGTGAAGGTTTCCCACGTCACTTTATGTTCTCCTATAACAATAATGTTTCCTCTTATTATACGTCATGTTAGCATTTGTCAGTTTATTCGTAATTTCGAATGTCGAGAACATTACACGGGTGTGATTGCCAACAAGGCCTCTCGCAGAAATTGTAAAAACACGTCACAATAATGAAACGCACGTCCGTTAAACAAGCAGTAAACCCATCAGGTTGCCAATAAAATCAGGGACGGGTTATATATTACCTTATCGTGCTTTTGGCTCGTTACGCGTTCATTAGCGGCGTCGAACATATAAGCGGGAAGCACGACTAAGCTGACCTACTGGGTTGAGACCGGACACCACAATTAGGGTTAGATAGTTATACCAGCTATTCATTACCAACCTGATTGCTGGTAAATGTTCTTTATGATTTTGAGATGTTAGAATGGCCGTTAACTTTCGCTATTTCTGTGCTAGTTCAGATAATTTGAATTCTTTGTTTAAGAGTGGTATTGACTATGAAAATACCACTAAATAAATAGTCAATACCACCCTTAAACAAAACTGTCGTAGGTATTAGGAGGCCACGTTAACTGTGTTGTATTGTAAAAAGATCAGTAACAAAAACGAACTCTCGTAAATTCTATTCGTAAAATTTAGAACCACTGTTGAAAGTAACTCAAAAACAAAGAAGTTCAACTCGGCATCTCTCAAAACTGGAAAGTCCTCAAAACGTGCACTAGAACGAACAAACTAGTTGGAAACTATCGCGTGTCTCCGTCATGGAATACTCCAAACTTGTGCTAACTCGGCCGATGGAACTATTGCATTTTTAAGAATTCACTTACGCACTACGAATATTATAAAAACTATCGTGATCTAAACTTGGTTCACTTTATAAAGTCACGAAGCAAATTAGGCCTTTAGGCGGCCTAAAAAATCCGTCTCCCGTGTCGGCCACTTGTTCCATACGAACTTACTTAAGAAAACTTAAACTTACTTAAATAGTGTTTAACGTTCTGCAGACCGACACCTGACCTTTAATCGTAGGTATCACTAACACCGAAAATTGACTTATTTATTTTACAATAGAGATTACCTACATCTTATAGATCCATACTCGCCCACGGATCGCGAAGCTGCGAACTACCCTCGACAAGGAGTGTGGATTCCATTTGCAAATTTATCGCGGCTTCACTCGCGATGCCAGCCTCGTTTCCCGTCAAATCTCTCAAGTGTGGACTACGGACAGTTTCGCGGCGTGACTTCGCGCGGGAAAAGCGGTGAGTTTGGATAGGCTATTAAGTAAATAAATGCATTCAACGTATGTAAAAAAATATTGCAATAATAAAAGTAATGGCGGCTGTGAGACGTTTAGATCGAAAGCTCAAGTTTTATTCGTATGTGTGTAGTTTTTCAAGTCCATATTTACTAAGGTAAGTGGAAGTTAGCGACAGATGAATGAACTTGAAGAGAATCTTTGCCTTGGATAAAACGAGATCAAATAATATTGGCACGTTCAACTTTTTGCAGTGTATTCGACCAAAAAAGGTTAATGCCTATCACGTACTTGTAGTACACTTTGTAGATGTAGTACGATGGAGATGTATATAACTCTTCTCGTATCCAACTATGGCGAACATGATACAATTATTTATATCTGTTATGTGCCTGAATATGGCAAGCAAAGCCTAATTTTGTTTTAAATGTGTGCAAGTGCTCAGTTGTGTATGCAAGGCGTACAGTGCAAGTAAATTTATTTAGGTAAAAATAAAACTTGTTGAAGGATTTTGTCAAATTATAACCAAAAATCCTGCTCCTACTCAATCGAGGCTAACACTCTTGAAAAGTTTATCAACTACCCACAACAGGACGATAATAATTCGACAACTAGAGTAAGTTCTGTCCTATTTATTTGTTTGTATCGCGTGCAGGCCGCAAATCCGGGCTTAGAACGCAAAAGTTCGGTCGGCTGCGCGCGGCGGCAGATTGAGCGCCGCTCAAACTGTTTCACTGCACATCTCCTACCACTGACCATTGACATAATGAGATTATTTATTATGCATACCATCCACCCGCGGCTTGCACCGCTCGATATTTAGCCAAAATGTTTGCCAGTAGCTAAGTTACAAACGCTTCGTATCGACACTCTTTCTATCATCCTTTGATTTGACATGTCTGACCACGTGACTAATCGTCATCGAACGCCAATTCCTATACATTTTTTGCGGAGACACAGATTACAATGTATTGAAACGCTCATGTGACAGTCTAGGCGTTAACAGCATCGACCGACTGCCGCAGTAACGGCAGTCGGTCTCAAACTCTCAGTTTGTAAACTCTTGTAATAGATCTAAGTTTACTTTAGGATTTACAACCCCATAATCCATCACGCCGAGTATAGAAAATTGAGACCTACTCCCTAAAGAGGTACAATCATTATCTTACATTACTTTTACAAATTCCAAAGCCTCTGGAATTGGTTCAACAAAATCACAGGGATCACTTTTATTTTAGTTAAATATTCCTTGTTCCTTTGCCACCAATTGCTGAGAATGCTCAGAGCAACAAACTTTGTGCATGATCGTAATTCTATTATTGGCATAGTAATATTACAAATGTATATTACAGTGTCAAAAGCGTTTTTCGTTGGATAACCAAAGTTGCTATGGCGACAGAGCGGTCAATAGTTTGCTGAATATTGAGACCAGGCATTAGATAATCACGCTATCTTGTATCCAGTGTTCCATTTGCCGTTGCACAAGTTACCAATAGTAGTGGCGCAGTGCTTTGTTAGCGAGCGACAAACTGCTTGAAACAAATCTACGAACTAGGTTACTACGATCGCGGCGATACGAGCTCGAGACTCCGAGACGAGGAAGGAGCAGCTGTACACTGTCTACACTAGGGGTTCCCAACCTTTTCTTGGTCAGGGACCAGTTTAATATCATTCTTGTTGGCAGGGACCACTGCGTAGATATAATAAAAATAAACTGTAATAATCAAACTGAAACTTTAATCAAAAACTCAATAAGAAATGACATTAAAAAGAAACAATCATATTTTTAGGATTAACTTCTGTAATTAAAAAAATTAAAACGCGAATTAAATCGTTAGATACCTACATTATAAAATCAACATGGCACTTTTGCTTAGAGTCGGTTTGAATAAGGACGCGAGCGAAGCGAGCAAAATTTTTTTAAGATACAAACAACGTGGCACTTTGTTTTGCTTAAGGTCGTTCTCATCTTGTAAAAAAAAGATGCGAGCGAAGCGAGCAAAATTTTTTTTAAGATGAAAGCTTCGTACTTAGTGCTGCGCTGGCAATAGAATCCGACGTTTCAAAGTGGTCTATAAAGTTACTGAATAAATATATTTTGAGTTTGCTTTATTTTGGTAACAGTCGGTTCTTATGCTGTGAGAAACGGTGCGAGCGAAGCGAGCAAAATTTTTTTAAGATGAAATCAACGTAGTGCTTGATTTTGCTTACGGTTGGTTCTTATTCCGCGGTCAGAAATAACATAATTTGCTCGCAACATACTCAAAAAGATAAAACGCGCACACTTCGCACACAGGGGTGGCGCGGCCTTGACTGACACTCAAATTTAACAAATGACAGCACAAAACGTAGGTTCCTTGCACACGATAAAGTGGGTAGATTGCAGACGTTGTTGAGGCAAACAACGGCTAATGGCTCACTCACCGCCCGCTAAATTTAAAATCATTTGCGGACCATATTTTGGCTTCTGCGGACCACTGGTGGTCCGCGGACCACTGGTTGGGAACCACTGTAGACCACTGTAGACTGTAGACTCTACAGATATTAGAACGTGGACTCGAAATACTTATTCAAAACATGAAAAGATGATCACGACTATGTACACTCACGTGATCATCTTTGTAGTATTCAGGCATTGAATTTGCTTAGAAAGTCACAATTTGGATGGGTGACTGCGAATTATACAGCTGAGATTAATTGAAGATATCTGGGGGTATTCAGAGGTATTAATGCAAACTTGGTACATGCCTATATTTTGCAGAATTAGCATAAGTAATAATTTGACAGGTTGCAGCTCATCGCCACTATTCGAAAGGTAACTGGTTTCTTTTATATTATCTTATTTGAAGTAAAGAGGCATTATTTATTTGAATACCCATACTCATGTTGTACAGCTTTGTATGCTGTTGAGACAGCTCTTTCAATAATTATCTTGGGTATCGTTTAGATCATTTCAGGTCAATTAGAATAGTAAATAAATAAGTAAAGCTGTGTGCATTATTGTAGGGTACAAGCCAAGCCGCGTGCGCTTGTCAGCACTCAGGATATTAAGTTTTCAATAAACCGCCGCCCGCAGTTTGCGCTTATTTTTCCAATTTGCTTTATTAATAGTTGGCTATTTTTGAGCTTCCCGTCGATGAGTTGTTGTGAATAGAATGCGGTTTTGTGTCGATATACTGAAGACAATATTATTTATGATACAGAAAAATACTAAAGATTGCATTCTTGGTATTGAGTACTGATACACGTTAAAGTTGTGCTGAACTCAATACAATTACTATTAGCTGAGCTTCTTATAGATCGTTTTAACGATCTTTACGATTTTTTAAACCTATTGTATTTTGTAAGTTATGTAGTAGTTTAGTTTTTGGAAAAAAATGTATCACCATTTCAATTGAAATACAATAGGTACAACGTAATAATATGTTGGGATAAAGGATGAGGAATAAAAATAATACTGATTGTGTTATTTTAAAAATAACTTCAGTTGTAGCTAACTTATTCAAACCAACCGAGACATGTCCGACGAAACGTTTTATAACCCTTTTACTGACCAGTAGGTAAATCTGTATGCAAATTGTATTAACCTAACAATCAATATATATAAAACAATAAGCATTTTTCTGCAATCAACGCACAGACCAAACCGCTGAAGCTATGAAGCTGAAATTTGGAAGGTAGCTTCCTTTTAAAACAAAAGTGAGCACTAAGAAGGGATTTTTCGAAATTCCACCCCTAAAGGGTTGAAAAGGGATGAAAACCGTTGTATGCAACTTTTTAATGCGTGAAGCGATTTTCTTCAAACTTGGTTTAAATATGGTAAATGATAAATAAATTTACATGTTAATCAGAAATTAAAAAAAAAAGCCTGATAAGGGGTGAAATGGGGTGTCAAAGTTTGTATGAGAACTTTTTAATGGGTAGTTCGATTTGCTTGAAACTCGGTTACAACACTAACAATGCAAAATAAATATATACGTGTTTTAGGGTTTTTCGAAAAAAAACCTTTAAAAGGGTGAAATGCAATGTCAAAGTTTGTAGTGAAACGTATTGAAGGGAAGCGCGATTGGCTTGAAAATCGGTTTGGATACTGAAAATACAAAATGGTTGGACACGTGTTTCAGGAATTTTCAAAAAATACCCTAAAAAGGGGCAAAAAGTGGTGTCAAAGGTTGTATGGAAAATTTTAAACGGGCTTAGCGATTTGCTTGAAACTCTGTTGCTTAAAAAACAAAATAAATAGACACGCGTTGAAGGGTTTTTCCAAAAAACCCTTAAAAAGGGTGAAATCCGATGTTAAAAGTTTTAAGTTAAATGTATTAAAGCGAGGTGAGATTGACTGGAAATTCGGTATGGATACTACAAAATAAATGGGCAATTGTTTTAGGGTTTTTCGACAAAACCCTTATAAAGAGTGAAATTCGGTGACAAAGTCTGAAGTGAATTTAAACGTATTAAAAGGTGGAGCGATTTGTACGACAAAATCAGTTGTAACGCTTAAAATACAAAATAAAAAACCTTTAAAGAGTGAAACGCGGCGGTTTTTAAAGCAAACATTAAAGCTCGCTTCGCTCGCTCGGTAGCTTCTTAAATATTTTGCAAGCAAATTTATCTGTGTCAGACGATAGAGTATGAACCGAACAACAGGTCAGCCTTAGCTATAAGCAAAATTAAGAATCAATGACGCATTTGTGTAAAAAAAAATCGGCTCGCTACGCTCGCAAACTTTGAAGCTCGCTTCGCTCGCCCGGTAGCTTCTTCAATATTTTGCAAGCGAATTTATCTGTGTCAGACGATAGAGTATGAACCGAACAACAGTCAGCCTTATCTATGAGCAGAATAAGCAAAAATAAGAATCAATGACGCATTTGTGTAAAAAAAAATCGGCTCGCTACGCTCGCAAACTTTGAAGCTCGCTTCGCTCGCCCGGTAGCTTCTTCAATATTTTGCAAGCAAATTTATCTGTATCAGACGATTGATTAAGAACCGACCAACAGCCAGTCTTTTCTATGATAACCATACTACTACAAGCAAAACCAAGTTTCACATGACGCATTTGTCTTAAAAAAAATCGGCTCGCTTCTGAGTCAAAGAAGTTCTTGGTTCAAAGCTTTTGTTTTTTAAGTATTGCAAGAGTTTCAAGCAAATCGCTAAGCCCGTTTAAAATTTCCTATATATTATGCAAGCAAATTGAACTGTGTCAGACCATAATAGGAACCGACTAACAGTCAGCTTCTTTATGAAAATCGTAAGCAAAATCAAGTGACAGTAAAAAAGTTTAGCTGACTGCGCTCGCACCATAGCTTCTAGAATATTTTGCAAGCAGATTGAACTGTGCCAGACCATAGAATATGAACCGACAAACAGTCAGCCTTTTCTATGAGCACCGTAAGCAAAATCAACGTAGGTAGCCACTTTAAATACAAGTTAATACAACCTTATGATCCCTTCACATTTGAGAGGTAGTTTTGAAAATAAATGTTACGAGACCTTTTTGTTGTGTTGTGTTGTGATATAAATTCGATTTTACTCCATTCATTCACTCTATTTTGGTTTAATTTCTAGAAATCCCTTCTATGTAGGTACACCTCCATTTATCAAGATTCACTTTTCTCAAAATAGCCAGTCAGTACGACCAGTGTTTAAGGTAGGTGTACAACACGCGAGCGAAGCCGCGCGGGTCTGCTAGTCTTCATATATCACATTATCCCTTCCACCGAAGGGTGGGTAATATATTGGGGTGTGGGGTAAATATAGTCCCACGATGGGCCGCAATCAACTGACCTCGTCGAGAGCCGCGACAATGTAGGCCGGTCCAACCTTCACTTATGTAATCAGGTACAGTATCTTCTTTGGGACGATAAGCAAATTATTTGAGCAAGAATCTTTTGGGGAATTTGTACGAAAAATTATCTAAATATTTCGGGGAATGTAATTAGAAGGTCCTATTTAACTAGGCTCCTTTTGTGTGAAGTCACCTTGATTATCTCTGTAGTGGTGGCGTAGCCTTCTAGCGTAGCGAAATTTAAGTAAATATTTACAAACTAACTCTGAATAAACTTACCCTAGAATGTCTGACGATCATAGACGTAATCTTTTATCATTTAAATTAAAATTAGCTGATCACATGAACTAGCTGTATGACATCTCTACATAGTAAAAAACAAAGTCGATTCCCGCCGTCTGTGCGCTTACATCTTTTTAACTAGGTGATTTAAGAGGAAAATATATGTATAACACTAACCTGAAAAATTTAATTAACAATAGTTATGTTATTAGAGAAAACAGCAGTGCGAAGCTGAGGTGGGTCGCTAGTACAATATTTATATTCCTTTCTTTTCGGTACTTTTATAATTTTTGTAAATTTCTTTAAAAAGCTCGAATACAAAACGTAATCGCAAAATAGTGGGAATAGCACCATCAATCGCCGGGAAGGCAATGATTAATCAATTAGCGCGGGCATCTAATGAGCCGCTTGCCGTACTTACTACCGAATCGCCATAGTATACATTTAACAGGAACCTAACTTTAAAACTTAACACCGGTTTGCAGTCGCGTTGGTCCCTTTTGCACAGAAAATAAATGGTCAATACGTGCGAAGTTAACTAAAATGCCCGTTTAGATCTGCACTATGTTTTCCTCCTCACTTAAAAACACTTAGTTTCTCATTCTCTCAGGGGCTGATCCGTGAACACAAAGGATTCACCAATTAGGTATGTCTTTTGAAACGGACAACTTATGAAAATGTATTATTTATTAGTAAAATCAGCCAAGTGCGAGTGGAACTCGTGCACATAGAGTTCCGTACCATTATAGAGCCCCTAAATTATAGCGGTAACAGAAATACATAATTTGTGAAAATGTCAACTGTGTAGCTATCACGATATTACGGTTCATGAGATAAAGCCTGGTGACAGTTATAGAGAGCCAGCTGCCCTAGCCATGTTACATTTCGACAAGCGCTTTCGATTAGAAACTAAAAAAAATGTGTACTTAGGAATTGACATTCGATGACGAAAACTCAAACGATCAGAAATGTCAAATCAAAGGTGTAGCGATAATAGAAAGAAAATAGATACGAAACATTTTGTTACTTGTCTACGCACCCTGGTATCCATAGAAGAAAACTTTAAGTAAATGAGAGAATGTGAGCAACCGTTGTACAGTTTACTACGCTCTCTCCACCAGGCTAATCGAGAGCGTGACCACACTGCGTTTATCATCAGCTAATTTCACGGTGACAACCGTTTCTATTGACGCAAAACTCAACCGTTTCTAGTCGGCTTAAAGCTCATGTTGCGCAGAAAAATCGCAATGGAACAAAGTGATTTTATAGTGGTAGTCTAATTTTCTCACCTGTGTTAAGCTTTTTTTAAATCGAATGAACTTTGAACAATTGAATTTATTGTTATGTTACTCATGAGTAATTTTAAATATCAATATTTTGTAACGTCATTATTCAGCCCAATTCATGGAGAGGTATCGTTTTTAATTGTACGTTGTATTAAAAATAATTAATAAATAAATATCCTTGGACATTTCACACGGCGTCATCTAGTCCCAAGCTAAGCAATTTAATGCTTGTGTTATGGTAACCAGATGACTGATTAAACTACAAAGATACATTTTTTTTTTGTAAATACATACATATTATACATAGAAAACACCATAATCATAATCATCGGTCATCATTCAGTCCAAGGTGGAATGTACAACATTGAGAACGCAAGTAAGTATTTACCACGTTGTTGTATTATCTACGATACAAAGAAGTGGATGAGGCTAGCAAATACTCGTAAAAGATAGTAACCAACTCTGGTGAGGGTTTTAGGCCACCTAAAGGCCTGGTCGTGGCTTAACGATTTTAAAGTCGGAACAGGATTTATAGCCTAATACAAAGCCGAGATTTTTGGCGAGAGACGAATGGACCAGAACCTAGTAGTAAGTAAATTCGGGGATGATGATAATGATGGGTATCCTAAAATGTATGTCAAGAACTAAAAGGTTATACTTAGCGATAAGTACTCTCTATACAAGACGTGTTTCGCTTTCGTAGAATTATCCTTAACTTTGATACAAAACATCAAATTTTCCTTTGGCAATCAACTCGCGGTCACGTTTTAGCGAAATGAGAGGTTTTTCCTCAAAATATGTACAATATTTACACAAGTAGTTCCATTCAACGTTTCAATATTACAGTCTTTTGGATAACAACTTTATTTTATGTCATTTGAGAATAACTTTCTAGGAATTTTTTTACTCCATGTTTTTTCTTTTTGATGGCTTATTCCAGAAATGCCCTGCCGGTTATCATAATAAATCACTGTGTACTTAATATTCTCTTTGTAAAATTATTAATATTATTGTAAATATTATTATTATTGCTTGGCAAAAGTACTTTTTTTAGCATAACTATTAATTTGATTGTCTAAACTAAACTTTAAACCAAGCTGAACGCAAGGTCTAAAATGAAAGTAGTATCTTATACCTACTTGAGGTTATACCTTTTAAGTTACTTCTTTGACCACAACATACAGCATGTACAAACGTATAAGGCAGGTTTTATTATTTCCCCTCCGTCGCCGGCTAATGGAGTGAGTTACTGATTGGCCAAAATTGATTGAACGGACCGACGCTTCTTGCGTTGTATTCCAACCCTTCTTCTAAATCCTACAGCTAGGAAGTTTACAAGTTAAATGGTAAAATAGTTAAATTTTAAGTATGTTTTGAGCTAAGCGAGTAACTCATTCAGTATGAAAAATTGAAGATTGATCGAGAAAGCGAGTTAAGATTTCATAATTTTTGCAATTATAATACAGGGTGTTACTCTGGTAACACCCTGTATTATAATTAAACTTTTAAATTAAACTTTTTCTAAGAAACCAACACTGTGAACGCGAAAAAAAAAACAGCTGTTCCATACATAAGTTCAATACCTACTTGGCTAAAGTGTATGAAACAGCTGTTTTTTTTTTTCGCGTTCACAGTGTTGGTTTCTTAGAAAAAATTGTTCATATTGATGGGTACTTTCACCCCCTAAAGTTTTCGGTAGTGGTCTGGTAACACCCTGTATATTATACAGCATTTAATATGCAAAATGTGATTCCTGAGTAAAATATTATCAGATAGAATACTTTCTATATTATATTCTATATATGTATATTCGTATATATTATTTTATTGACACACACAACAAAGGAAAAAACAGTTCAAAGTTTACTAACAAAAAGGATAAACAATACACAAAGATACAGATAAAATCAATACACAAAGAGAAACAGGGCAGTTTATTTCTGACTATTTAGACAACCTGAAAGCTTTCATCATAATTGCATAATTACTAGTTGACTAGTTTTCAAACAAATTAGTAAACAAATGTAGACATGTCCTCTCCTCCCTGTTAGCTCAATAGCAATAGAATTAGCATAAACATTAAACGCCAATGTAAATGCACTCCACTAGGCTAGGAGCTAGATTGTATATTAAAACAGCAAGCAAATAGTGCAATTCGCCAGTTTCCGTTTTCAAAGGTATATGAAAATATTGCACATTGTATCACATTAAACGCGGTCATTAAAACCGGCATTAAACAGCATTTTAATGCGCAATCGTATATAATTCTCTTTATATATCCACGTAATCATAGAGTTATAAAGTTTTACAAGCGACGGGAACCAATATTCGCGACGCGACGTGATTTAGTGTCGCCAATCACGCGCGCCATTTGCCTTACACACGTTCATAATTGAGATTTTAATTTCAACGTCAGCGTTTGCGATTAAACTATTATGAGGTTTCTTTATTCGGGTCGTGGTTAAACTTAAAATACGGTTTTCATAAATTATGTTGTGAGCTCATAATTTGATCGAAATTATCTGGGGCAGGCTGTAATATTTTTAAATGAAATTGAGTTTCGTTGAATTATGAAAGTATTAAAATTTAAAAAATTGAGGCAAATTTAGCATAATATACCACGTGTATTTAATTGTATTTTTCTCAATAATCAAATATATTATTTGCTTTTTTAAAACTGATTAACGTTTGACCCTTAAATTAAAAATACCTCCTCATTTTAGAATTCACAAAACAAGTGTGCTTTACGACATGATATTTCATACGAAATGAAATAAACCTTTCTCCTAAATGCGAAATTTAACGTCACTCCACGTCAGAGTCTCGCAAAAAAGAGTGAGAAACGTGACGACAACGGATTGTTGTCCGTACGCGAGCGAACGACGGCCGGCGCTTAGCCGCCTCTGTCTTTTGTAGCTCTACGTACCTACAGTTTTGTGCTGATAAAGTTACGGAATTATGTTTGAATTTTTATTTTGGGAGTAAGTAGTTGGCTGAGTTAACTATATTTTTAACTAGCTAACTCGCCCGCGGCTAGCGTGTTACCTACCAGGGTAAAAAGAAGCATAAGTGTTATTCCAGGTAACTATGTATATTTTCTGCTAAATCAGTTCGTTAGTTTTCGCATGAAAGAGCAACAATCATCCACACATACATTCAAACTTTCGTGTTGATATATTAGTAAGCAGTAGGATAGGATAAGCAATGCTTACTAACACGGGCTCTACAATAGATAACACATGTAGATTTAAAAAATACACTGGATTCTTTATATAAAAAAATATTATAAATAAAAAACACATAGGTAATGTGTTTTTTATTTATAATATTTTTGATCAGTAAAGCTTTTCACATTATCAAGTAATAACAGATTTACCTGCTTTTAACGAATTGTGTTGGAACAGCATTGAGAATTAGCTTTAAAAACGTTTCAAATCGACGCTAGAGGTCGTATAGAGTAAAAAAAAATGAAATTGAATTTGTTATCAACAAAGTTTAAAAAAGTATTCTCCATAATCTTGAAAATGATTTCTTAACCATTTTCCATGGCAAGGAACTGCGAACACATGGTTCTGAGGCGTAAAGAAAGTTTATTAATTTTCATTTCTTGGTATTTTTATTTTTCCATCGAGACCGGGCGAAGTTTTCAATACTTCCATTCGAGAAGTTTGCCTCCAGACTCAATCCCAGACCGGACTTGGAGCAAACCGATGAAATCCGATTTCTATAATGGAAATCGGATCACAAAATCTATGTTCCTCTGAGCTTCATTTATTTTTAGTTTTCAAGCTGTAGTTATAATGGGAAGATTAATGATGTTATAGAACTCGTTATAAAAGAGTGTGACACTCCGATGTGAAGAAACTATTGAATGAATTCGATTACATGGTATGAACTAGCGCTGGTATTCATTTGATACATATTGCAATTTTAGATACTAGCGACTGCAAGCGAATTCGCCCGCGCGAATTTCGTCTCCTCTAATATTAACTAAATTTCTTAAATTTTCATTTTTTTTAAGAATTTCTACATAGTATAAAAAAAGATGAATGAAATCGGACCAAAGGAAATAGTGATATATAATTTAAAAATGTAAGTTTAAGATCATTCTATCTTCAACTCCCTATGGTAAATTGTGCAATAATATAAACAGTGTAAATTCTAGCCACAAGCGCACGACACTACCGTAGGTACCGTATATTCTACACTTTCCTTAGAAATACCCATTTGTTGGTAGTGCACTGTTTCTCCGATATTTTTCCTTTATTTCGCAAGTTGCGTTTATAATGAAGTTCTCGAGAAACGCTCGCAGCTTGTTGCTGAGTTCGGATTATTGTGGTGACTTGTTATTTAAAGATTTAGATGAATTGTTTTAAAAGAAAAATAACGTGTCTTAAAAAGTAGTTAAGAATAATGGTTCTCATTCAGAAAGTGAAATGGAATAAATTTATTTACAGAAGCTGAACTACTTTGATAGTTGAGTTACCTATCGTGTACAACGTCCGTGTTGAGCCATCCTTGGGTGGCTCAACTAGTTTTAAATGTATGATAAATAAATAATAATAATAATAATAAATATCCTTGGACATTTCAGACGGCGTCATCTAGTCCCAAGCTAAGCAATTTAATGCTTGTGTTATGGTAACCAGATGACTGATAAACTACATAGATACATTTTTTTTTTGTAAATACATACATATTATACATAGAAAACACCCAGACACGAAACAAATATTTGCAGATCATGCAAACATTTGTCCCGCAGCGGGGATCGAACCCGCAACCTCTGCGTCTCAGGCGGGCTTTCGCCCACTGCGCCACAGAGGTCGTCAAATAAATAATAAATAAATAAATATCCTTGGACATTCCACACAGCGTCATCTAGTCCCAAGCTAAGCAATTCAATGCTTGTGTTATGGTAACCAATGACTGATACACTACATAGATACATTTTTTTTGTAAATACATACATTTATAGATAGAAAAACATCCAGACCCGGAACAAATATCTGCAGAACTTGCAAACATTTGTCCCGCGGCGGGATTCGAACCCCGAGCCTTCGCCCACTGCGCCACAGAGGTCGTCAATAAATGATGTACAGTTTTATAAAATGACAGTATATAAATGATCACAACATGCACAAAATAATAAATACTGCAATTCTCAAATTAACAAAATCAAACCAGAAACCACTAACAATTGGTTTCAAGTCAGTATGTTCAGTATCGACCACAAAACCAAAGTTCAATATTCAAAAACCAAATTATTATAAAGCGGGTTCCTAAGATATGGGAATAATACAGGAATATAATACCCGTTCCCGAATCCCGGCGTTCGTGACTGCCGACCATCGCGCAGTATTCTACACGATATCATATTATACCCTTACACCCCGGCACAGGGGTAAATTAACTACAGAAGTTATATTTCAGTAAATTAAATAAGATTTAGATATTTTTATTTTAGCTTCTTTAATGTTTTATTTGAAAAAAAAAAAAAACTAATATTTTCTAGTTATTTTGCTATTTTTTCAACAGAGACATATTTCCGTATGAAGTTGTTTCTTCTTTAAAATTGATCCATGCGGTAATATGTATTTAGACATACCTAGTACCTCTGACTAAATTTAACCAAAAAAACGAGAGCTTTGTAATATAATTATAGATGTACAAGACAACTTGGCTATATAAAAAAACATGTTCTAAAAATGTCCTAACAAGTCTTCGCAAGTGAAGCCGTTGGTAAAGTTAGCCAATCCAAGATCTAAAAGTTAAAACCTTCATTACCGCTAGCGCGTATACTCGCGTGAACAGCCACGACGGCGGGCTAAGATATCCGGCCCGGTTTCCTTTCTGTTGCATTTCGACACTGTTTTTGTATTTTGATGCTGTTTTTGTGGGTTTTGATGAGCGGTGGGTTTGGCAAACGTAATGAGGTTGCTGGCTTTTGAGGAAGGATTACGGTATTTTGGTTTTGTTTTCGCGTGTTGATTAATATTTCGTAGCAACCGTAGCTTTTCGTAGCATTTCGTAGCACGGCGTAGAGGGTTCATTATTACGCTGTTATTTAATATTCGTATAAAAGTTTAATACTTATCGGTACTGCGAAAGGGGTGGCCATGAGGTAAATATTTTGGTTATTTTCGTAACTTTTCAAACACCAAACTCAAACTCAAATTTATTAATTCAGTACGATCGTTTATAGACTTTACTACTTTGACACGTCGCGTCCTTACAACTAGAGGATTCTACAGCTGCCTGTTCTCATTTTCATTATATTTCATATTATACAGTTTACCATGTTATCCTATAGTAGTTAAAGACTTTTGATTATCTATAAATGAAAAATCTTACTAAAAGGATTGGATCCTGCGTTGATACAAGCGATTGCCCTTAAGCCGGGCTGCCTGATCACTTGGTTGGAAGCACTAACGCCGAAGTCGAAACTATCAGTAAGATGATATTTATGTTTTTCTGCCTATTACTTTATTGTAACCGGTCAACTTATCAAGAATAATATATTTTCCTTTCATATTGACAGTAGAATTAAATGCTGTTAGAACTCTAGGAAACCTGAAGTCAAACAAAAAAACACCTTATTCATTTACATTTAATATTTAAAAATTACTTAAGTACATCTGATTTGTCTGTTCAAGAGAATAAACAATGAGCACACAAAAGTATCATGGCGGATGAAGAGCAAGATAAAACAAGTTCGGAAGCTATAAAAGTGCCATTAACACGGCAACTACTTATTATTTCATATGAAAGTTGCTCTATTACTCGCGGAAGAATCAAAGTCCGTTTATAGCTAATGGAGGCTCTAGGGGCGAGATAAGGCTTTATGGATGCGAGTTATTGCCGAGATAATCACATCTTGTTCCGGAACGCGTCCTTGTATTCTAATATTCGCTCTGAGGAACATGCATAGAAGATTATATGTTGGTGAAATGAGCGTTTTTATTAGTTTTTAGATATTATAATAGCACACGGGAAATTACTCACGTAAAATTATCGTCGATTTAGATACCGACAATGTTTCGATTCTTCCGGAGAATCTTCATCTGGGTATGAATGTGGTCACTCCTCGCGGTTTTAGATGATAAAGTAAGATGTAGTCCATTCTCAATCATCATCATCCACAGCCCGACTTCACCCACTGCTGGGTATAGGCCTCCCTTAGCTTGCGCCATCCGCCACGATCCTGCGCCAATCCGATCCATCGTTTGCCCGCGATCGTATTGATGTCGTCTGCCCAACTCGCTGGCGGAAGACCAATGATACTCTTTGAATATTCCATAATAATTGTATGTAACTTTAAAGTGATGGTCAGAAGCATTTGTGTTATAAGTATTTCGTTTATTACTTAGTCGATTTCTGTGGCACAGTGGGCGCAGGCCCGCCTGAAACGCAAGAGGTTGTGGGTTCGACCCCGTCGCGAGAAAAATGATTACCATGTTCTGCAGGCATTTGTTCCAGATCAGGGTGTTTTTTTATCTATAATTTTAATGTATGTATTTACAAAACAAAAAATGTACAGAAATAGTATATTAGTCATCTGGTTACCAGAACACAATCATTTTTATTGGCTTGGGATTAGCTGACGCTGTGTGATATATCCAAGGATATTTATTTATAATTTGAATATTTCAAATAACACGTGTTATATCAATCAATATCAATATCTTCGTTCAGGCAAAGTATCTTACTCTTTATACTTATTGGTCTCCAACGCTTTATTTTTAACAAATAAGTGAATGCCAGGTTTAAGGCTGTCACCGAAATTATCTCGGACATAAAGATAACATAGTTACAAAGGCTCGAAGCCAACTTGACGGCTTTTTTGCTTACATAGTAGATGGAGACGTGTCGCTTAAGTAACGGTTTACGGGCCATTTCGTTTTTATTGCCCCTTTAAGTATGGCGTTTTGAGATCTGCCCTTTTGAGTATTTTAAAAGGTTTATCATGATATTGTTATACTGGTACGGAAGTTGTTAAATGCTTTTATGAAGTTTGATAACTTTCAGATCAAGAGGCACATAACATGAAATCTAATTGTAAGCGTAATGCGAATGGGTTTTCACTTTGCTACATAATTTACGAGTACATACAGCTGTAATACAACCTCATTGTAGAAAAAATCGTACAGACTACTTTAATAAATAATAATAAATAAATAAATATCTTTGGACATTCCACACAGCGTCATAATTATAATAGTTATTGTTTCGACCTCTGTGGCACAGTGGGCGAAAGCCCGCCTGAGACGCAGAGGTTGCGGGTTCGATCCCCGCTACGGGACAAATGTTTGTATGATCTGCAAATATTTGTTTCGTGTCTGGTTGTTTTCTATGTATAATATGTATGTATTTACAAAAAAAAATGTATCTATGTAGTTTATCAGTCATCTGGTTACCATAACACAAGCATTAAATTGCTTAGCTTGGGACTAGATGACGCCGTGTGGAATGTCCAAGGATATTTATTTATTTATTTAACTATTAAAGTAGGTAAAACAAACCATGTTATACATCCAAGTAGGCAATTTTTATTTGTATTCGGACCAGACAAAGAAATAGCAATTACAAAAGAGATAAATGATACGAGAAATTCCCATAAGCGTTTTGTGATTGTGAAAGTTAAGGAAAACAATTATGAAGTAAAATTACTTAACATTAAGCATCTTAAAGCTACTACAGGTTACCCACGCTTACTTAGCGTTGTTCAGCAAGATTGCGAGTATTAGTGGTATAATAATTGTTGTAATTTACCCGACATGATACGAGATGTGTTCGATATCAGGAAAGTTGTGAGACGTGACCGGGTAGCTAGTGACGCGCCTCACTTGCACCAGCCTCTTAACTACAGGTTAGCGTAGTTAGGGTTAGCGTGTTCGTGACTCGGGTTGTTCATTGTTATAGATATTGATCCGTCGGAGTTCTATTTAGGCATTGAAAAAACTTTTAAAACTTTAAAAACTTTTTCTATTCTATTCTATTCTATTCTATTCTAAAAACATCGGAAAGAATTACAAAAGATAATCATGAAGAAAATTACTTATTTCTTATACATTTAGCTATCATACTTAATTGCGTTTCGTTACTTTTTTAAAATAAGTTACATTTCAAGTTACCTTTACAGGCAGAGGTTTGTCAATAGGTACATTTTTAATTAGAAAAATTACTTTTTACACGTTTCACAAACTTATTAAAAGTCTGCAAGTTCGCCTAATACCTCTTCCGCATATAAATCAGCTGCAACAAACTAACGAACACTTTGCACTAACTTGAGCACTTCTTTCATACAGCCTTCCAAAATTCGCTGTAAAACTGACTTTTCAAATAACGGTAAAACGTTATATAAGTAAGGTCACTTTGTTATCAAATTAGTATTTTACGAAGTTTTTTGTTACCAAGGTAATCTAATCGTTATGTTATTTTTTTTTATTATTTTGACTTAAAAAAATTATGATGATTATACCACAAAACTCAATTTCGGGTTCTAATATGTACAAGCATTAGGCGGAAGAGGACAACCAACTGAGGTCCATTTTTAGTATTCTTTTTAACTGTGAATACAAATACCTAACTAAAATATTACGAAAGTAAGTAAAACTAACAAAAACTGTACGATCAATATTTATGATGTAATTTGAAACATAAATAACCAGCTTTAGTTTTAAAAGTATTATTTACGCATAAAAAAGTGATTGAGATATTTCAATAATGTCTTATCAAACTCACAAACAATATAATCGCACAATCACAGGAAATTCACTGAACAAAAAATATGAATACTGATAAAATTACACGCACCGTGAACCATTCCGTCTACGAGAGCGGTTCCAAATCAATTTCTCATAAATCAAAGAAGTAAATCTCATTGAATTCTTCGATTCGAAGCAATAACATCCGTAACGGGAACATCTCTCGCAATATAAAGTAAACGACTGCGTGTACACTCTCACCGGTGTAACTATGTGAGCATTAGGGCTGTCACTCAACATTTAAAATTCGAATTACTTTTTTTTTATTTAACGAAGCGCACAGTCGCTGAACGAATCAAGGAACATATAGCAGCGGTCAAAAATTGACAAATAAACAAGTCTGCTATAGCGGAACATATAGTAGACTCAGGACCCAATCACTGGATGGAGTTGCACAATCCAAAAATCCTTGCCAACGAGAAGCATTATTACAAGAGAATGGTTCGGGAAGCGATTATGATTAAGAAGTATCCTAATTTAAATCGCAAAGACGACTTCAGACTCTCTTCCTCGTGGAATCCAGTGATTGCAAAGTGTACTCGTCATGTGAGTCTCAGTATGTGGACACTGTTAGTGTAGTGTGTTGTCCTAGTGTGAACCAACCCTAATTGACATTTACGAAGATCAAGTGAGGGTAGTTGAATAAACGCTTTCGCTTTGCTGTGGCGGTACCTCCAATACTTCAGTCTTCCCGCGACCACGGCTGGTGCAATCCGGTCGAAAAGTCGGGCGAATATTAAAGGTAAAATTCGTGATAAATACCCGTTTGCATATGTTTTATAATGTGTTCTGATCGCGAAAGTTTAAAAAAGACAATTAATGTCATGTTTTTATATTGGTTATAACTTTTAAAAACAATTGAGTAAGACTCTATGATAATACGCAATTAAAAACCATGTTTTCTACACCTGGCAACCCTACTAACCGATGTACGTGGCACTCCATCCAATCCACGTAAACTGCCCTTTATGGCAACCCTGGATTTATTGCCGGGTATTTATTGGCGGAATATTATAATGTGCCAATTATTTGGAAGGCTCTTCGTTTGAGCTCAACGATATGGGTGCTTGTGAAACCTTTCGAGTGTACTTACTACAGCTTTATCTTTTTGTCGCCTTTTCAGTGATACAAATTGTTTAACTCTTTAATACCTTTGAAATATTTTTTCAAAATGATCATTATTATAATGATGCGATTAAACTTGTACTTGTAAACTAAAATAGTTTATTTGCATGAAATAATGGTAAGTAAGTACAAGATGTTATGTTATGTCATTGAGAGTTCACATATTTCACCATGAAAGTATGCAAATTTTGTAATTAATTAATTAAAATATTAGTCAAATTATATAATGGTAAAAAGAAAGCATATCACAAAATATTTTCAATCGTCAGTTACCTATTCAAAAATTCGTCGACATTGTAGAAGGCTCTGTCCAGTAGCCATAATTTTAGCTTTCTGATAAATTACTTTATAGGCAAGTCTTTTGAAGTGCTATAATAAAATAAAAAATATCACTGATACAACAGTGCTTAAGTGCAATAGACAATCTTTAGGATATTAAATAGAGGAGTCAGAGGCAACACTATAAATAAAGCCCTGACGGAGGCCTTTAGGCGGCCTAAAAACTCCGTCACCAGAGTTGGCCACTTGCTCATACTTACTTACTATAAATAAATCAATCAATCTGGACATTCACACAGCGTCACCTTGTCCTAAGTTGGGGAAGCTAATGTTTGTATTACTATAATATAATATAAACAAAACAAATAAGAAAGAACTATGCAATAACTTCTATCTCAACCAGTAAAGTAGTTGCTCTGAAGGATCATTTTTCTCGGCAACAATAAAATCACTCACGTTGTAAACTTGTAATATTTCGTGTCGCCGTCAACACTTGCTCTGTGCTATTTATCGCAGTAACTTCCAACTTGTCCCCCCCCCACACCCTCCCCCCCTCTCCTCTGTACCAACCGACCGGAAAACTACAGTTTGGAACTGATGTCTCAGTTGATAGAAGACGACAACGGGGTTCGCGGAAGAACTTGAATCTGGGGCGAGTCTTGTGCCGAATAACATTTCCAATTTACAAAATGAATATAGAATATGATTGAACTTTTCAGCCTGCTGTTGTTTTATCATCAGCCTAAGGCCGGTAACAAGCTGGCAACCTATAATGGGTTTTTACCCAATTTTATAGCTCATTTAGGAATGCTTTATTTTTAAATACATTTAATATTTGCAAGCGCATTATTAAACGCAAGTAGTAGGAATAATCTCTGAGAGCCACTGTCTAAAGAATCTTCAATTTAAATTGTAGGAGTAGCGCGATACAATAATGAGAAACACTGAAAAATTCACTTATACTACCGTTGTCCCTAATATTCATCATTAATAAGGTATTAAGGCGGCCTAAAAACACCGTCACCAGAGTTGGCCACTTGCTCATACGAACGAAAGAACGAACGAGTATAAAATAAAATGAATTAAACAAACCTCCCTCACTAACAGAAAGAGCTAACTGTTGTTAAAAAAGGCCCGTCTCCCTCCGAGCGTGATTGTTTTAACAAAGTTGTTAACAATATCAAAGCGGAGCGGCATTTAATCATGATAAAAACAATTAAAGAGATAAGAAGTTCGCTCACAGTAATTAAGTTGTAATTTTTGTTTGTTACCAAAAGGTTCCTACAAAGTTGTGAGATTGCTACTTGCCGCGAGATAATTATCAAATTGTATTAGAGGTTGATTATTTCCCGTTAAATTGGTTTCGCTTTGGTCAGTTAAATTCTTCAGCATATTACTTAGTAAATAATTCCCTAGATCTGAAACATTATACAATATATTATATTTTCTGTATGCTTTACTTGCGAAATACGACCAAAAAAACAACTACTACAACTTGCAATATCTTATTTTCTTCATCTCATTAAATGATGTTTGCGTGCATTATTAACAATATTCAATTAGGTGGAGAACGTTTGACAAGCTTATACATTTTCTAACATCTATTATTCTTTGATGGTATATTAAATAACACTGTTCACATTTTGCATTGCATTACAAGAAGCTTATTATATCAATAACTGGCAGTGCCTCGTGATTTCACCTGCGTAGCTCCCGTTTGCGTGGGAATACCGGGATAAAATATAGCCTATGTTACACAGTGATAATGTAGCTTTCTAATGGTGAAAGAATCTTTGAAATCAGTTCAGTAGTTTTTGAGTTTATTCGTTACATACAAAAATATAAATTTTTCCTCTTTATAAAATTAGTATAGAAAAGGAATATTTGCCAAGCGCTGAAGTAGGTATTTCAGTATTCCATAATAAAGATGATAGTCACCACAATGATGTTTATAATCTGCTAACAGACTTTACAAGCCATCTAAAAGCCTTTATAATAACTCTGTGATTATTGAATTGGTACATCAAAATACGCTCGTGTTAACAGCAAAGGTGGTGACACATACATTTTAACAGTAGATTTAGTATTATATGTTTATATGTGGTTTCTAACACATATCAAACAGTAAATTAAGTCTCAATCCCACAATGTAAATCTTGGAAAATCGGTTTCATTGAATGTTCAAACCCGCACACCGCAACTGTGAATTTTCAGATCACATTAAAAATGTATGGCTCTCTGTGGTCAAAATTTGAATAATTATGATTTGGATCGTGTGCAGTTACTGTTGCAACTAAACTGTGGCAATTCATGAATATAGCCGCCCAATGCTTTATGGTTATCGTATAGCAACACGCCATATTTGCACAGCTTATTGTGGAACAGTTAGGTCACTTAATCATTCAACCATGTCTACTTGTAAAAATAGTGGTTTCTTGTTATTCAGAGATTAAAAACATAAACATGATCCAGAGCAATGCAAATTATTTTATGTTTAAAAATCAAAATAATATTTATATTTTGAAAATGTATGTTATATTTGGCCTTAAAAATAGTTTCAGCAACATCTGCTGGGTAATCACTATCAACCACAATAAAGCTCAGTATGACAAGAAAAATGTGTCAAAGATTTCCAATGGAAAAGTATACAAAGTTCTCCAAAACACGATTACTCAGTCTTCATACTTCAAGTCAAATTTCAAATTATTCGATAAGACTATTACTGGGTTATTCCACTCCCGGTTCTTTAGCGACTAAGAGTGAGTGAAAGAAGTCTCTATACACTGTGATATAACTCAGAAACTTAGAAACTTTTCTATTCTGCGGTTATCGTTCCCGGAATGTGAGGACTTGCGAGTTTCGTGCGAGAACTAAATAAATCCGGTGTTATTGACCCGCGGGAAATGTTTTAACTGTTGTCTGCGGGCGCCTGGCTCGCTTGTCACATGCACCGCTATTAGCTTTCCAACTTTTTGACTTGTAGCTGGCATATCACATTTTAAATTGTCTTGAAAACAAAAACTTTAAATACTTATGAGTTTAGTTGCACTTCTGAATGTCTTTTGCAGGGGAATGCTTACATCTTAAAGTTATAATCAAGTTAGTCAACTGTTTCAACCAGCTGCGTTGGATTTTTGATTACTTCATATGAAATCTATAATTTCAAACACTGAAATAAATGAATATGTCGTCTAAAAGAAAATTTACTTAACAAACAAGTTAGCTCAGTGCTATACGACTGTATACAAAATTAAACCTGAAGAACTGAGTACATCGCCGTCACTCTTTTCATTTCAATGACTGTGTCTGCCTCAGATTTATTGGTCTGTTTGTCCGACGTTCAAGCACACTATGTATGAATCTTAACAAACACGCGAGCGATATTGAATCATATGACTAGCACAACATGACTTACATTAAACCTAACAAAATAAAACTATAACTACTGACAGGACCGCTTTCAGTGCAAGTATTGCGATAAGCCAATTTGAAACCCAGCGAAGCGTGCTAAGGTTCATTTTGAAATTCAAGTTGTGTATTTCATTTGGAGTGATACAAGCCTGTTTGTTTTTAGTGCGAGACAGGAGACACCGCCGCGGCGCGCTCGTAAAGAAAGAATGAGATGCAGTGATTTGTCTCGGTGCTTACTTGTTGTCAGATTGTAAAAGTACTATCATTTCCCAGAACCTTCGAGAATGTTTTTATTTATGTATTCAGTTTTGTTTTGATCGAGCTAGGACTCAACGAACATGAACTTTACTTATATCTACATGTTGTGATACAACTTTATTTTCTCGTTCCAAAAACGTTTTGACACAGAGTATGTTAAGTTCAGAGTGGATTACTATGGACCATAATATATTGTGTAAATAGTATTTTTATAGACACAATATACTATATAGAAAAGTTAATAAGTTCGTTTTCGTTCCTTCGTTTAAGTTTACGGATATACATACAGTAAAATTAAATACTATTAACAAACATGTAACAAAAAAATTAGCATTTTATCGAAAACCCAAAAATTCACAGTAAAACATTGTTTTACTTAAGTAATTTGTCTTTAATTTACCAAGATGTTTCGCGATGTTTAGTCAATATTAGCATAAAAGTTCTTTTCCACGATTCACATAGCCTGCTTCATTCAAAGTATATTTTTACTGCATAAAGAAGTACATAAAAAAATAATGCACAATTTATAAGCAATATCGGAGTGGAGCATCGCAGACGAACATATTAAATTTTATATTATTAGCGATCCGAGCGCCACTTCCGACTTCGACTGGGAGGCACATGTTGTTCTTAGTATTATAAAAAATCTATAAAATATCAGAGCGTATTTTCACTTTTATCTCGGAATGAGTATTTTAATTAAGTAAACCTTTTTTTGGTACTGACCATTGCCTTCCTGTGGATATGGCTGGCCAAGTGCTGGGCAAGCCTATTCCATCTCAACAATGTCCCAGGCACTGCAGTGTCCCGTAAGCGTAGCCAAAGATTGCCTTCTGATGTTGTATAAATCATCTAGTAAAGAAGTCTGAGTTTTTTTTGTATACAATAATCTTGTCTACATAAAAGGAGTAAATTTTTATGCTTCGCCGGGATGGTTATGTGAGAGATAGAGTGCATAAGAATATAATATATGGAGAGGGTGAAAAGAGATGGAAAAGAAAGAAGAATAACAGTTTGATGATCGGGAGGGAGAGAGGAAGGTTACCACAACTTTTGTAGAGGAAAGAAAGAACGAAAGAAAATTTTTTATTTTGTCATTACAATTACAGAAAGCACATTATATATAAAAAGAGAAAGAAAAAACAAGAAAAATGACAAAAATGGCTACTACTCAGCATGATGCCTAGGCAGGAACCAAGGAACCTGCCGGAGCGCTGGTCTTCCGTAGCTCCGAAATAATGAAATAATGCGGTTCTTAACCGTGGTACGGTTATGTAGTCCGGCCAGCCGGACTATTGAATCATTACTACTTTTTTGCGGAGCGATGTTGTATGCATTATCCGAGTATGATTAACGCAGAAGGTGCTGTTAAATTTAGGGGATATAATCTGATAGCTTGATTGATCCAATTTACGAGTATACACAAATAGGGTAAGGATGTTAGTATACCATAGGCCATTGTACAAAACTATGCTTATCTTATCTGGCCTAATCCAGGCATGAAAAAGTATGCTCATTAATGTTTCTGAGATTTTTTAGCTATTTTGATTTACTCTCTGAAGACTCAGCCTTTTCAACTTATGTTTCTTAATAGCTCATTATATCAAAAGATAAACATTTTATTAGACAAACCGTTTTTATCATACCATGTAATTTAAAGTCATTTAGTCATAGCATGTCTTGAAGTGCAAAGAAAAATAACGACTATTGGTTTCAACTTCATACATGAAATTTTACTAGATACTTTACAGTAATCTTCGTAATTTCCATAGAAACTCGTCAGTATTCGTCGTCGCGACACGTTTTAGCATTCCGGCCGCGTGTCTTGGAATATGAATAAGGAATTATAGCCGGAATTCCTTGGGAGCGAACTTAAACTTTATTAATACCAATAAAACTTTACTACCCCTCGACACTACCCAGATGAGTTATCAAAGTACGTTTGGGAGACAGGTTGAGGAGGGAACAGCTAGCTCACTTGTATTACGCTATTATAATTGACCTTTTCTCCATGTGTTAACTTCTGCCAAATGTGGGTGTGTACCAAATATGTATTTGGTACACACCCACCTCTGACTACCCCTTAGACAATGTTTAAAGGATTTAAAATGATCAAAAAGATTGAAAGAATCTATCGCATTTTGAAAATACAGTCGTGATCAAAATACATTATTTTTTCTTTATCTGAAACGTACATAACATTTGATTTAAATAAATGAAGTTAATTTAACTCAGTATCTTACATCTATTGGTTAAAGTATTTAATAAGTTTATTATCATTTTGAAAAAAAATTCGTCATTTTATGTTACAGTAAAACTGACTGAAATTTTGTGTCAATTTAAATCTAACTACGAAATCTGATTGCGTTTCAACCTTTGTCACAACTTCCTGTAACTTATCTGAATAATCTACAAAGCCCAAACTGGATAAGTACTGCAAAACAGTAAGCTAAGCTCTTCAATTAAGTGTGCTAGCTGTCGCCTTCGCCTTGCGCCATCGACTCCAACACGAGAGGTATTCCATCATGGATTGGTCCACTTTTGGGATCCAGTTACGACATTCTCAGAACTATTACCGAGAGACGGAGACAACTCAACTTCAGCTAATTAACGAGCAATGCGGAGATCTTGTTATGAATTCAAAACATTAAACCTATCTCTCTAAAACATAGGCAGTTCTCACATAGTGCATATTTCAAAAAAATCACAATCACACTAATATGGTGAAAGTTTGTTGTGTGTGTAAGTATGTAAGTGTGTTTGTTACTCTTTCACGCTCAAACAGCTGGACGGATTTGAATGAAATTTGGTACCAGGGTTGCTTATACCCTGGATAAAAAAATAGGCTACTTTTGATCCCGGTATTCCAACGGGAACGGGAACTATTCATTACGGGTAACACCGCGGAACGCAGCTAGTAAATAAATATACTTGAATATTCACATAGCGTCATCTAGTCCCAGTCTAAATGACTTAATTGTGTTATAAAAACCAGGCGATAATAATAATAATAATAATAATAATATTTATTTATTTCGGAACATACAAATAAGGTACAAATTTTTGGGAAATTTCGGTGATACCTGCAGTAGTTATTAAAACTGTGGCGCAGATACCAACGCCCACCTCCTTAGACTCAGCGTACAGTTTGTTCCTAGCGAAATTTACGGTACATAAAGTATTAATAAGGTTAAGAAAACGAAAACATGATAACATCTACTTAAGTTGAAATTTTACATAATAATAGGAATAGCTTAACATAAGAATTGCTCTCAGCTAAAGTGAGTACATATATAAGTGTATGTGTGTGTGTGTGTGTGTGAGAGAGAGGGTGTGTGAGGGTGTGTATGTGTGTGTGTGAGAGTGTGAATGAATGTCTTTGCAAATGTGGTGAGAAAACAAGTGATGAATAGGTTTATAAGAATTTACGTAATAATTTTAATAAGGTTTTCTGTATCCTCATAGGACAGTGGTTGAAGCCAACCTGACAGTTTTATTTTGCATTCGTGGACAGTTACGGAATAAATATTAAGAAGCCAGTTGGCACGATTGTACAGCAACGAGCTGATGTGAGGAAAGTGCCGACTTGCAAGCTCTGTTCTCCGGGATTCAACTTTGCAAACCCTGTCTGATCTGCGTCTGTCGAACAAACTAGGATCGTATGGTAGCTGGGAGTGTTTAGTAAGAACTGTGTGTCTTATAAATATACTAATATATAATACCTATTATATATTAGTAATTATATAATACCTGCCAGTGTCTTGGGCACGCTTTCGTCTGGCAGTGGTCTGGATCAGTTGAGCTACCTGTAGATCGTTTGTTACGATCCTTAGGTGACTCAACTGGTTCTAATTGTATTGTACAGTTAATTAAATATTGCAGTAGTTTAGTTTCTGTTAGTAAATTATACTTACATTTGTTTTTTAAATATTCATTATATTGATAGAAAAACACCCAAACCCGGAACAAATATCTGCAGTACAGAGCATACAAAAGATTGTCCCGCAGCGAGGGTCGAATCCACAACCTCCTGCACCACAGAGGTCGTAAAATATATAGGTTGGCGAAATTACAAAAACAATGGTGCCTTTTGAATAACTCGCTCTGTATCTTTTGGTTTTCAGTTTTCTCTAAAAATCCGAATATCCGATCGTAAAACCAATCTATGGAAATTCTAAAATATGCATCCAATTTTACGACATCTATAAGCATTTTGAATAACGTTTTTATCGCTTTACCCATTGTATTGTAAAAACGGATTATATTTTTCATTACACGCTTTCCGTATTGAAACTCTCGCCGCAGTCCGCCGGAACTCCACGAGAATATTTAACTTGGGAGTTCATTTCCTCAGCTGCTCGCCACAGAAGAATATTATAGTAACTCTTTTCGTTAATATCACTATAATTTTATACTTCGATTCTTCTTCTTAGTCGTAATCTTCATTGCTGAAGGTCGCGCCCGTCCTGAAACGCCTTTACAGAAACGTTGACAAGCTTCTTCCACATTGCTCTATCCTGGGCTTGTCTCAGGGCAGAGGGAATAGTGAGTCCCGTTATAGTTTTTATTTGGTCTGACCAGCGGCGACTTCGATTATATGTGATTTTACGTATTAAGGTGCTCCCTAACCGGGAATGCTTAGGGCAATCGCTTTGCCTGTATGTAACACCTAAAATTTATTTTGAGCAAGACAAGGTAGTATAAGTGGTGCGAATTGATGTAACAAGTTGTATCAAAATCCCACTAGTATTTTAAACGCGGAAGTTTGTATGGATGATTGGATGTTTTCAAGCGAATACTACTAAAAGGGTTTGGCTAAAATATGAAATATACATAGTTTATGACCTGAAATAACAAATTATTATCATTACTACAGGCTACTTTTTATTCCGAGTAAGCTGATATTACATACTGTATCATTACAGGTTGTGCACTGTAATGATCGGGTTTCCTTCCTCACTAATGTAATGCTCGATTCTGTAACGTAACATTACAGGCGAAAATCTTGGCGTGGGAGCACCTTTAGTATTAAACTGCAACTAAATTTAACTATGTAATGTTACAAATCGTAATAGTATTCGTATTTCAAATCGGTTTCTAATGATTGGACTATAAGGTATTGGGATTAAATTCATTTTATGTTGAAAGTGAGCGCGCATGACACAGGGCCTCCGCGGCCGCAGATCTCAGCACCGATATCTTAAAGCCCATTGTACGGTGTCCGTGTTAATATTTCACAGGGGTCACAGTGGCCCCCATAAATTAGTTCGGATTATGAAGCTCGGATTTATCCGAACTTTGAAAGTTATCTCGGAAGATTGTAACTCGGGTTACAATGCAGAGTTTGCGCGGATTACGCCGGTCATTAATTTGGAACGTAAGCTCCTTCGGGTTCGATTGTGTAAGTTCTCTCTTGGTGTTGGTCCGTTCTTTTGTGTTTGACATGCGGATTTATAGTTGGCGATATATTAAGTTGGCTGTTGTCCAGCTCGCCTGCTGCTGATGCTTTGCGTGAAATTGACGTTATTGATATCATGTGTTATCCTTTTTGTCGGATTCAACGATTGGCTAATCATAATATAGTAAGTACAATTCGAGTATTACTGCAATCAAGCGTTTTTATCCTAACTGTACAAAAACTGGCTAAAATTAGAGAAATCAAAATAGGTACGTCACTTCAGATTTCTAGAATTTTCTATTTTAAATTAAATTGAATTTAGGTAAGCTAGCGATAAAGCGGTTTAAGTATATCATTTTGTAATTAAAAAGTGAAGCCAACTTAAAAAAACTAAACCATGTCTGTCCGTATAAAAACATGAACATACTCGTAGAGCAAGAATTACGATTACATCAGAAATTTTCTCTTAAAGATAATAAAATTCCCTTTAAATATATTTTAAGGCCCTATAAATGTTCATAAAGTAAGTTTTGTAGATGAAAGCTTAGGTAACATTATCTAGATTACTTCACCGAATCGAGCTGCCGTACCTGAAACAACAAACATCACTTTAGACACAAGATTACATTTAACAAAACCACTTCCCTCCCACGCTACATTCCGTGATTAAATATTGTAAAACAGACCAAGCATAGGCTTTTTTAGATACCTGAACATTCTTGAAACAAACCTTTATTCTAGCTGTGTAAATACAGACAATCATAAACACAGGAGCATGCCACCCACGCTTTGTAAAGTCCTCTAACTAAATCGATTTTTTTATTCATCGTCATTACTATAGTTTTTATACTTATATATAGTTTAATGTACAATATGTTTAATGAGTCTGCGTAACTAAAATCGGAGTATAAATAAAACTAAAAAGTCATCAATCATCTATAAAATTTTAAGCAACGTTATCAAAAACTGTATGAAGTTAAATGCAAGGTATATAACGGTATAACTATCTCCCCCGACGAGGAGTTCCTTTTTATAGATTTGTACCTATTTCTATTTTTATATCTAGCCATTTGCGATCCAAGGCGGGCTTTGTCTCGGAACGGGCGGTCGTTAATCATACTGACGCGGCAATGGTCAGTTGATAAGAGCGAGTGATGAGCACACGCGAGGCTGACGCCCTAAAAATGGGACATGAGGGACGAGATAGGACGGTTATTGAAATATCTGAAGAAAAGGATGTTCAATTCTTTTGTCTCTTGAGTACTGACCACGCCAACATCTGAATTGAAAAACAAAAAAGTGTAAGTATGCGAAATGCGTAAAACAGACCTATATGGACAAGTTAATAGTAAGTAATCTTAACAACGAATAAACGGAAATGCGCGATTCATATAGATATGCGAAATCTCTAAATGGTCTCTAGTTAAGTAATTTGTTTTTATGACTGTTTGTTTTCCTATGATACAAAAATAAATAAATAAATACCATGTTCTCTGAAGGTGAAATAATGTCAAAGCGATTGGAACGAAATATCTATTGTTCACCTATTACGTTGAATAAATAATCGGCCAAGTCTAGACCACAAACCTATTTCAATGGATTGATGTCAGAAATAATAATTGAAATGTTTGTTTGACAAAAGCTTTGTTTTAGAAAGTTATAAACAAGTAAGGTTTCTATGAAACTGACTGAATTAAATACTAACATACACAGCTTAGATGTAGCTTCAGCCTAGTGTATTATATAATATGTGCTTCTGCTTATAATGTAGTTTTTGTCGCCGCCTAAGCACCAAGCTGATCATGCCACTTGCGGTCACCTATCCAAATTTCAAAAGTAAATAAGTAATGCCGCAAAAAGTATCTGTAGTATGTGAAGTAACAAATGTACTGGTCACATCAGGAGGCACCTGACAGCCACTATTCCCTATTACTGTAAAACACCTGGGACCCCTCCTCCTCATGTACCCCCTCGCCCCCCGGACCCCGACCCGGTTATTAAACAGGTGACGGTTTTGCGATGTGGAAAGATGGCCCATTGGTGTGAATGCGGATGGATGCTGTGCTATTTCTGTAGATGTTTTGAAGCAGTTTGATATAATCTTTTTCTATACCTTGTTTCTGCAGAGATTGAAAGATGGAAGAGTGAGAGAGACTGTCAAACGCTTTGGAGTAATCCACAAAGGCCAAGTAAAGTGGTAGTTTGTACTCCTGGTATTTCTCGATAACCTGGTTGAGGGATTGCAGATGGTCAGTAGTTGACAGGCCCCGACGGAAACCAGCTTGCTCTGGCGGTTGCTTTATATCTAAATCTCCGGATATGCGACTCTCGATAACTTTTATGAAAGCCTTGTAAAGGTGTGAGACAAGACTTATGGGACGGTAGTTTCCAATGTCGGATTTGTCACCTTTCTTATGCAGTAAAATGATATTGGAGTGGCAAAAAGTATTCGGCAGTATCCCTGTTCTTAAGATTGAATTAAATAGATTTGTTATATGTGGAAGCAAGATGTGTTCTCAGCAAGCCTCGAGGTGGGACTCCGAATGAATATGGCGAAGACAAAAGTGATGACCAACAGCACGCAGAGGAAAATTAAAGTCGGGGGTGTGGAGATTGAACATGTCCATGAATACATCTATTTGGGCCAAATAAATAAATAAATAAATAAATAAATATTCTTGGACATTCCACACAGCGTCATCTAGTCCCAAGCTAAGCAACTTAATGCTTGTGTTATGGTAACCAGATGACTGATATACTACTTAGATACATTTTTTTTTTGTAAATGCATACATATTATAGATAGAAAAACATCCAGACCCGGAACAAATATCTGTAGAACATACAAACATTTGTCCCGCGGCAGGGATCGAACCCGCAACCTCTGCGTCTCAGGCGGGCATTCACCCAACTGCGCCACAGAGGAGTTTCCTTCCAGGCGAGACAAGATCAAGAAATAACAAGACGCATTGAGAACGCCTGGAGAAGCTTTTGGTCCATGAAGGAAATAATGAAAGGACCTCTTCCTCTATCCTTAAAAAGGAAACTTATGGACATGTGCATTCTCCCCATCCTCACATACGGTGCCCAAACTTGGTCACTCACTAATTGCCAAAAGTCCCGCCTCGGGGTATGCCAACGAGCTATGGAGCGCAGTATCCTGGGTGTCAAACTCACGGACCGCGTAAGGAACACGGTACTGCGCTCAAAAACACAAATAGCTGATGTAGCTCACAAAGCAGGCCAGCTCAAGTGGGACTGGGCAGGACACGTGAGCTGCATGTGCCAACAACAATGGGCAAAAACAACCACTGATTGGTTGCCTCAACAACGACGGCCACGTGGAAGACCCAGACGACGATGGCGTGACGAGCTTGACTCCTACAACAAGGAATGGCGCCAAGATGCACAAAACCGAGATCAGTGGAAAGAGGGAAGGGAGGCCTTTGCCCTGCAGTGGGAAACATCAGGCTTATAAATAAATAAATAAATAAATAAAAAAATATGTAAAAGACTACTGTGTAACTACATGGTGGCTTAAAATGTATTTAAAAATGTTATTTAAGTACCTACTTTTGAGACTTTTAGGAGACAATTGTGTAACAACCCACGATAGTGTAACACAAAATGTATGAAAGACCATTCACATCACACTGATATTGTAGAGGTGAAAGTTTGTGTGTGGTGTGTAAGTGTGTAAGTATGTAAATGTGTTTGTTACTCTTTCACGCTCAAACGTGGACGGATTCGAATGAAATTTGGTATCAGTGTTGCTTATACCCTGGATTCAAAAATAGGCTACTTTTTATCCCGGTATTCCAACAAGAACGGGAACTCTTCACCGCGGGTAACACTGCGGGGCACAGCTAGTTTTAAAACGTTGAAATAAGTCAATGCATTCGCAGAGCTATGTGGCATAGTTTCAAGACAAGTCCAAAAACTGGTTATATTCCGCGCATGCACAACAAACAGACAACTTGCGCACCCTCGGTAGAACAAGGGCTTAATTGCCATAATTGTGATTTTACAGGAGAGACAATTTAAGATTTTTTTGTGTTTTGAATCAATTTATCTTCTTCTTATATTGACCTTGGTGTAATTTCCTTAGTGTGAATTAAACCTTATAGTTTTTGAATTATGGCAATGTTCTTTACAATGCTTCAATATTTATAGTTTTAATTATTTTCATATAAATATAAAAACTTACCCACACTTAGGCCCTTGTTCCGCCAACATTCTTAAAAAAAATAGTAAAAATGGCCGTATTTCTCTTTATTTTTATGGGTGTTTTTCAATAAAAATAGCAATTATTTAACTTTTAAATTATTTACTATTAAAGTTTTAGTAGAAACCAACAGACTCGATAACACTTAGTAGTAACACTTCAAAAAATCTTAAAGTATGGCAAACAACAGTAAATTCTAAAGTCTTTGTTCTTAACTTAGTACAGTCTTTGCAATCATAAATATTTTTGAGATAATCAATAGGTACTATTAAAGTTATATTATTATAAAATATAGAGACGAAAACAAGACTATAGTATATTTTCACTCAGATTTAATGGGAACGTATCTGAGTGGAAAATTCTAAATAACAAAAGTTTCTAAATTCTAAAAAACAAAAGTTTATAAAATCAAAACAAGGTACATTAATTAAAGCCTGACGTTAATATTTACTAAAACTACCACTAAGTAAAGTTTTTTTTAAAATCTTTACTTAGTAATAGTTTAAGCAATCATTAACATCTATGTATGAATGCGGCTGTTAAATAATGTACCTATTTATTCAAATAGTGAGATCGTTCTTTGAAGAATCATCTTGATTAAAATTAAAAATTAAAGTTATAAAAGTTTCAAAAATCTTAGCTATACGGTACCTCACTGTACCTTCTCATTCAAATATGGAATCGTTTCTTATTTAATAAACTAGTTGAGCAATTAACGTTTGTCATCGAATCACAATTAAAATAATCCATTATAATACTGTTCATAAAACTTTGGAACAATGTTCGAGGCAATTAACTGCCGAATGTCATCTCTCTTCCGATCGGGGATTGGTAACTTTTCGGTGTACAGCACATTTAGCTTTACATCTTGAATTTGTTTTTTGTTACCAGTGCGACTTATTTTAACATTAGCTTCTGTCCAGATGTCTGATTGATAGCTATATCTGAATTGGTACGTCTCTGAACTTTTAGTGAACTTAATGACTTTAAGCTCAGAAAATTTTAAATTTTTTCGATCAACGTCTTTGTTTAGGTTTAAATTTACTTCAACCGACAACGATTTCAGATCAAAGAATGAATCAAAGTTCATTTCATTGACAATAAAGCCGTTGCCTGTTTTTTTGGCGTTTCTTATTAGGCTTATGTATTCGGCTGGGCAGTAAATTGGTCCAGCTTTCTTTGCCCTTTTAATGTTCTTTTCAATTACAGAATGAACTGAGTCCGCTTTATTTTGCGTATGTCCTCTAATAAGGAACTTATGTGTGATTGATTTGATTGCCAATGTATTTACAGCGTAATAGAACATTCCAAACACGAACCTGAATGAAAAAAGAAGGAAGTATTAAATTGTGACGACCAAAGAATTAAACAACTTCTGATTATTAGAAAACAACTACAATCTACATACTTGTTTTTTTGCTGCCCGCAGCAATTATCAGAATAGAATATTATGTCTTTATCGGGTTGGTTGTTAGAAAGCTCCTCCAAAAACTTATAAACGCACGATCCTATTTCATTGGCACCACGCTTTGCCAGACCTTCGTGCCAAAAATAGCAAAATGTTTTATTTTCATTCAAATTTGAAACCTGAAATAAAGATTAAATTAAAAAATATAATAAAATTCAACCTGTAGCATTACCATCAATCAGTACTTTATTTAATGTTACAAGCTTCTGCCCGTGGTTTCGCTCATGTTAGTGAAATAATATTTGGAATCGGTCCAGTAGTCCGGAGATTAGCCACGACAAACATACAAATATTTATAAAATTTGTATGGATTTAAGAAAGTAAGTAAGTTATCTTTACCTACCGTAAAATTGTAGCAGTTTAGCTTCGACTTGTAAAAAAAGGCTGACGACTGGCCAATTGGACATGGAAGGACGGCTTGTAGATCGAATATGGCTACTATGGTATTTGAATCTGGTTGTTTACTTTGTTGTATATCCTTTTCAAGTTCTGATCGGGCCAAACGTTTTTCTTCTATGTGTAAATTATGCTTAGCCAATAGTGGTTCCTTGTCTATAGCGTTTTTGAATGCCTCACACTCGTCGCATTGATCTTTACGAGGTGCGTATAAGCCAATGTTGAAATCGTTGTTAAAAATTCGGTGGTAAGCGTCGTAATTGACGGCTTGTCTGCCAGCTGCTTGTCGGAGCGCTTGGTAGTCGCGATGGAGCTGCGCTACAGTCAGACTTCCATCTATATATTCTCTGGTGGTGTTCGCTCTTAAATAATGGCTTTCTGTTCGTGGAATTGAATTAATATGGTTATAAACTGATTGTAGAACCTCGTCACTTAGTTTACAATGTGCGCTGTGCTTTCCACGTTTATCGTTAGCACTCAAAGTCAAAACACTATCGAATGTATGGCTTATAACATTCCGTAGCGTTTTTTCACCGACAACCAATGTATTTAGCAAAAATTTCTTGCATATTCTAACTTCCTTTCCATCTTCAACAAAGTAGTAGCTCGTGTTCGGTTTTTTAATTGGTTTAGTTCTGGGCATGTTAACTGGAACTGTGATTTTTCGAGTTGCTGGTTGAATTCGTTTCACACAAGATGCAAGAAAATCTCTTTGTCTTTGATGATCTCCCAGTTCCCAGTAGGACTTGAAAATGTTTTTCCTAGTTTCAAAAGAAACTTTAGTGGAACACGAAAGTCTGCATTTGTCATTGCATGGAGGAAGAATGGATTTCGCTGCCACAACTTTTCCTCTCTTCGATGTATATTCTTGGCCACTGTTTTTCAAACGCTTCGATACAGCTTGTTTCCACGCATGCGTATTTCTTTGACGTTTCCTTGACTGCCTCTTATTAGATTCTGGTAGAACACCTTCATCATTCATGGGCAAAGCAGGTACTTGTTCAATATTACCTCCATCATTTCCCAAATCTGCCGTATTATTTACGGGCACAGGAGCGCTGCTACTGGCACTAGAGCTGCTACTTGAACTAGAGCTGCTACTGGAGCTGCTGCTGCTGCAACTAGTCCTACTTGACGGACTAGGCACAATCTTGCGTCTTGTTTGGCGTGGGGGCTCATAATCAGATCCTTCCGATGGTGAAAAATCTTCGTTCTGGTCATCTTAAAAAATAAATTAATATAAAACTTTATTATTATAAACTAGCAATACCCGCGACTACGTACTAATTATTGCTGTTTAATTATTTTAGTTAATTACTGCAGACTAATTATTCACACTATTTGACCACAGTTTCTCTAAAATTGAGAACACTATGTAATTTCAACTGTCTACCGGTTCATGAGGTACAGACCGCTGACGGACGGACGAACAGACAGAGGAGGCTTAGTATTTATAGCTTAGTATCGTCAAATACGTAATAAGCTGTTTTATTTGTTCAATAGTAAGATTTATTATCTACTAAATCGTACTATTGAACAAATAGAACAGCTTATTACGTATTCGACGACCTCTGTGGCGCAGTGGACGATGATCCGCTCGACGCAGGAGGTGGGTTCGATCCCCGCCTCGAAACAAATGTTTGAATGATCTGTAGATATTAAAATTTGTTCTGGGTTTTCTAGACGTTTTTTATGTATAGTAAAAAATATCTATCTACGTATTTTATTTTATTATGTATATCGGTTATCTAGTTAGTATCCATAGTTAGTATCCAAGACTGCCTAGCTTGGGGTAGATAATGCTGTGTGAATTGTCCATTACTTATTTATTCATACCTGAGTTTGCATTTACTTTATGTTTTGAGGGTGCGTTTACTGTTGCAGAAATGTTATCATCCACAATTGTAGGGTTTTGATTTTCAATGACATTGCTTTCAGTCAAACTCTCAACAATTATATCAATTATATCCTTGTCCGAGCTTGCATTCATTATTAGAGGGTTTCCTGCTTCGGGAATCGTGCTATCCAAAGACATAGCTTGCTGATTTTCTAAAAACTCATTACTGTCTATCCATTTCTGAACTATTGTTGAAGGACTAGGCGGGTAATCTGAAAACAAAATATTAGGTTAATTTTGTCATTTTAGATAAATTTAATATTACTATTTATCTATAAAAATATATTTGACTAGCTAATTTGCCCGTGGCTTCGCTCACGTGGTACCTACCTTGATAAAATATAGCCTATGTTCATTCGGAAAGTCTAAGCTACAAATTGGTGAAATAATTTTTGAAATCGGATGAGTAGTTTCGAAGATTACCCCAAACATACAAACAAACAAACAAACAAACAAACAAACAAACAAACAAACAAACCAACATTACCTCTTTATAATATTAGTATAGATATAGATAATTGACTTATAATTACCTGTTGATGAATCAATGTCTAGAGTATGAATTGGCTTCTTGTTCTCATCTTCTTCAACAAAGGTTATGCTTATCTTATCATTATGCTTATCTATCTGAAGGTCAACTGTCTGCCTATTAGTTTTATCCTCATTAAGCATCATTAATATTTTTCTGCTACGTGTGTCCCGGGTTCCCATTTTTATCTTAAATAACAAAATAAAAATGATAAAATAAAAATCACCAAGTCATAAATCTTACAATTTTGCTCAGTATCGTTAATTAATTGGAATGATAAAGCCATAACAGTTGTAATATCTATGTAATTATGGAAGCAATTGGAATGACAAAGCCATACTAGTATTTATGTTCACCTACTAAAAAATATTTAGGAATTACAAAGTGACATTTGATTTGAAGACTACGAGATTGTTTACATTTTGGAATAACATGGTCACACTTGACTTTACGACTACGAGATTGTTTACATTTTGGACATACAAAGGCACAACTGTTCGAACGACTTTGTACCACCAAATTATCTTTTAAGAAATGGGCATACGTAAAGAAAGTGAGACTTTGTTCTTCCAAAAAACTGAAATTAAAAGGGCACATTTACCTTAACGACTTGTACGCTCCAGCTGACAACCACTCAGCACGCCGGCAGCGCCGCAACTGACCAATAGGATTTTGTCGCGCCAATACGGTTGAAAAAACGCTTCAATGTGACAAAGGCACTGTCGCCCTCTGGCGAAATACGATGGAATTAAACGAGTGTCTTTGTCCCACCGGGTAAAAATACGTTTTAAAAGCACTTTGGCATACTTAAGTCATTTTTCGAAAATTTGCGAGTTAGGCCCTTGTTCTACCGAAGGTGCGTTGTGAACTTGCGCTACCAAAAATCTAAATATTTAATAAGTCAAAAATCTGTATGATTTATAACAACATATTAACAAGTGTTATAAAACTGATGACACCAACATTGTACAAGAAAATGAGCCTTTTATTGTTATTGTGCTCCAGCTGGCGGATTATTATTTCATTAGTAAATGAACTAGCGAATTGAGTCAAGCGAGTGTATTGTGAGCAACTCGCTGCGGCTTTGTGGAGTTTTGTTTATGCTGTTTGCCGAACATAGCGATTCAACTTCGTACTAATTTAATTTAGTAATATTAACTTGTATATGAGATCATAATTTTAGTTTAGGAACAACATTGTAAACAAGTAGCGTTTTTTTTAATCAAATCTAATTTCAATTTAATAGGAAGAGAGCAATGTATTGTACGTTTGAGGTGCATTTCTGTTCATAGCTTCAAAGATTCTCATCAGATCCTTCAAATTTGGAGGACTACCTCGGGTGTATATTATTTCATAGTTGCAGAGACAAAGGCGTAGAAACAGACGCATAACACAAGATTATTTTTATGGTTCAATATATTTTCTTGTAGTACGTAGCCCCAAAAATACCTAATTTCCATGTTTTATTGTCACTAAAATATTCATTTAAACGTTACCCCAAAAACGAATTAAAGCTAATCGTATAGTGTTTTATGTCGTGTTACGCCTAGATAAAATCAATTCGACCTCGAAACAGTACAAGGGCGACCCCTCCCCCCCTCTCCACCCTTCCTTGACCCCCTTTTACCCTCCAGTTAATAATAAACAAGTGCTATGAGAACTTTACAATGACGGTGAAGCCACAAATACGCAGAGAGAATTTGTACAGGAACGCTTACACTCCGCATGAGAGCCAAAGGTAACAAGGTGGCGATTTATTGCAATGTTTTCATTTTGTTTCCAAATGTGGCGAATCAAGTGTGACGACCTCTGTGGCGTAGCGGGTGAACGCCCGCCTGACATGCAGGAGGTAGCGGGTTTGATCCAACAAATGTTTATAATGTTCTGCAGATATTTGTTTCGGGACTGGATATTTTCCTATCTATAATAATGTATTTACAAAAAAATAATAAAATTAATTTTAATTATGAATATACTACTCAGATATACTACGAGTACTTTTATAGTAAAAAAATATATAAAAGTTGTTTATCAGTCCATAACACAAGCATAGAGTTGCATAGCTTGGGATCAGATGACCTTGTGTAAAAATGTCCAAAAAAATTCATTTATGAATTGTTTATCTTAATCTTGGATGTCTGAAAATATGAGTGGAGGTTCGCCGTACCAAAGACGATTAATATCTAAAAGACAGACAAAGGCCATACACAAAATCGTAACCCGTACCAGATAGCCTGGAAACTTTAAAACATCAATTTTATCCAAGAAATTTCAATTACTTTCCAGTTAAAATTACCTAAAATTTTTTTTATATTGAATATTGTTGCTACCTACTACTAAGTATTGAAATTTCTTGGATAAAATTGATGTTTTAAAGTTTCCAGGCTATCTGGTACTGCGGGATCAGGGTTACGATTTTGTGTATGGCCTTTGTCTGTCTTCTAGATATTAATCGTCTTTGGCCGTACTTAGAACAGCCATGAACATTCTCATACTTAATTGGAGTCCACCGTTTCGACTGCAACGGCTGCTGCAACGCACACACAACTTTGGGATACCGAAAAAAGTTATATATACGCGATGAAAGAGTGAGAGATTCCCAAAAGATTTGCTATTTATCCTATTTAGTGGTATAGTATACCGCATGAAAGACAGGAAGAACCATCTCGCTCCACCGGGGCCACGTGAGGCTGCAGCGGTGTTGCTATAATTCGATAAATCCGCGGCGTCGCGCCGAGAATTCTACCAGATTTGTGGCCCTGACATGCAGTATTTTTCATTACAAGCCCGAGTCAGTTCGGTTCGTGTAAAACAGAAACTTCTTTAAAATATTCTAGTCACCTAGATCTCTTTTGAGATTCTAAAATCTGTTGTTTGTTTTATTCGAATATAATACAAGTGTCTAATCTTTGCTTTTGATATGTAAGACACGACAACGGAGGGTGATCATCACAATAATTACCCTAATGAAGATTCTCCTCAGGATGATAAGAAATTTATTACTATTTGGTGACGATAATTTAACGTAGGTACTTTTCGCATGTTATAATTATACTTGCTGCGCTTCGCGGTGCTACCCGCGGTAGTTCCCATTCCCGTGGAATACCGTGATCAAAAGTAGCCTATGTGTTATTCCCGGTCATAGACTATGTATATTCCAAGTTTCAGCCAAATCCGTTCAGTAGTTTTCAGTTAAATCCATCCATCCATACTTACAAATTTTCACGTTTGTAATATTAATAGGATAATGGTGGCGATTCTGTTGCAGCACTGACTAGCTAAATTATGACTAAAACCGAAAGATTTTATTACGTTCATGCTAAAGACCAATCTAGCATAGCACTGAAAATAATATTTGAAGAACAAGGTACTTTTAACCTTGTTTTTCATCTTTGCGGGTAGTTTTAGTCAGAATTAAAAATTGTCTTGATCAATTCTACCCACATTTACGTTAATTTTACTAAATTATAGTAATTTTAGAGATGTCACTCAGTCTGTTAATTTATTTTGAACTTTAACGTGAACGAAATAAGAGCTTTCGGATTTAGGAATAATTTAACTAGTCAGTGTTGCACAGAATCGCCACCATTGTCTAGTCCAACTCACGAAAGTTACAAACAAGTGGCAAAATTAAAAAAAATAATAAACCGACTTCAATTTCGTAAAGAGAGAGAAATTTCATGCACTCTTTTTGTATGATATAGTTTTTCTTTCAAACAAAACAAATATTTCGGTACACTTTTGACGAAATAATCGGTGAAAATACATAGAAAAATTTGTGGAAAATACAACCTCGTGCTTTTCTGAAGTCGGTTAATGAATTTTATAACTTTCAAGGCAATTTGAGCACACATGTAGGTTTCTAGATTATATGGCTTGTGATATGGAAGCTAACTGTTCACACCGCGGCCAGACAAACAATTCACTAATTATCAATAGGTGTTCAAATATCGCTGATTGAATGGTTAATCAAACAAACAAACACACTGATTATACAGAGTGATTTATTGTGTTTGTGTTTGTTATGTTGTATTAGTTTTGCGGTTTATGTAAGTTGATATTATTGGCAAATAATATAACGTTTGATTGGAAATCTATTTTAAAATTTGAAGTGGGTCTTTGAAATGGTTTCGAATAGCAATTGTAATATCCGACATTGGAAAATCTGTAAAAATATTTTATAAACAAGTCATTGTTTTTTTTAAACCGGCTTACCGAGTTTTTTTTTAGAATCAACATTATTAAGATATTTTTCCATTATTAAGTATAAGGCAGTTTTCGTTCATATTAGAATGAACATTTGTCAGAACTCCCAAACATTGCAACTCATCATGAAAGCTCCAGTTTATTTCCAGCTAATAAAAACATCAGAGAACAAAATGGCAGTGCTACAAATGCAAGGGTAAGATAACAGTACCCCTTTCCGCTCAGCTGCGCGCCTCCCGCGATCCATAACTCATGTTCCGACCGACAGCACCTATTGTCGCAACTGTTCTTTTACGCGATTCAGCTAACATGACAAAAAATTACAACAAGCGAGCATTGTTAGACAGCTTTGGGGTTCTGTACAATACTTGTTTAAGATGTATAATGGTAGCGATTCTGGGGTCACGAAACGAAGGTTTTTTTATTCCTACAATTTTTGTAAGTTACTCAACTTAGTATGAAAGTCAAAGTAGTATGCTAAAGTGCTATTCTGATAACTAACAGATAAATTATGTGAATACGAGGTTCTCTGAGTTAAATGTCTTCCCTTTAATCTGGATATCAAATAAATAAAAATAATGATGACACAATATTTTACAAAGTTTTTTATAATAATAGTAAGTTTTTGTCAGACAATCAATCTGGACATCATGTTTAAGCACGCTTGTTAAATAGCTTTAGATAGATCGATAGATAATGCCGAAGTCAAAATTATCAGTATGACGATTTTCGGTTAAAAAACCGATTAGCGACATCTACAGGGAATCAAAATTGTGTTTATTATGTAATGCCATCCAGCGCGGCAATGCTGCCAGTGTCTTGGGCACGCTTCCGTCTGGCAGTGGTTTGGATCAGTTGAGCTACCTATAGATCGTTTGTAACGATCCTTAGGTGGCTCAACTGGTTCTAATTGTATTTTGTACAGTTATGTAAATTATGTAGTAGTTTAGTTTCTGTAAATAAATTAAAAAAAAGTATGGAAAGATACTCAAAAAAATATGAATCTTCTTGTGCAAGTGTAACTCGGTCATGGCCTGACTTATATTCGTGTTGTTTTTTCTGTTAGTCACGCAACCCTAAAAGTACATCTCGCGATCCGGCCTGACATGATTGTTCTTTTTCATGATTGTTTAAAGTCGAGCGAGTGCGCCCGATAGGATTTATTTACTGTTCCTGACACTTAATTTCGTGCGCCACTCGACGTCAAGGAGTTTCCCTTTTTTATATTTTCCGTACGTTTATTACGAGTTTGAAATTGAGCGCTTTGAGCGATGACTAGCGAGTGGCGGCGGATGCTCAAAATATTGAGTTAGTGAACAATTTAAAATTAGACCTTATCAACCTTCGTAACAAGCTGAAACTGCGGTGGCGCGGTGGAGGTGTGAGAACCTGGGCACGATGGAAGCAGCTGCTCGTGTCTAATAGGATGACACGAGCAACACACTTCCTTACGTCATTTGGCAGTTTACTCTGGAACTTTTAAATTCATTATACACCAAAATGTCAGGTAGAGTAGTATTATTTTTTAATAGAGCCTATAAGGCTGTGTCCACAGTAGGCAAACTGTTAGCGGCCGACTGAGTGAGCCGCAAATTTGTGGAGTTAGCTGCAAACTGAGATCAAATTTCGCAATATCAACCATATCGCCGCCGCCGACTGAGACAGTCGGCGCGCGTAACGCTGCAAACTGCGGACACTCCATTTCAAATATATGGAAGGGCGTCCTAAACCGATACACCGCAAACTCAGTCGGCCGCTAACAGTTTGCCTATTGTGGACACAGCCTAATATTGACTGACAGACAGAGGCACTGAATTATAGTGACTGGTGAAAATTGGGGAAGTCTTCGACCAATAATGGGACACTATGACCCAATACTACAACTACTTGTTAATAACACCAAAGTTAAGTTATTTTTGAAATTTATTCGTTTTCATCTAGTTGGCTTTCATCTCATATCCCGAGATTCCTCTCCTTATGTAATTAGTAGCTAATTAAGCTGACGAGGTCGTCCGCTCAAGCTACGGCGACGACAGTGAGATTTGTTGTTTTACTTATCTCTTATTTTACCTATTTATAGTATGTAAACTAATTACTTTCATGACTTTTCACTTAGGATTTTTTTTTTAAATTGTATTTGTTACATAAAGTTTCAGTATTTATCATGTAAGAAACATATTACTTCAGACATTCTCACTTTTCATTGGTTAAGACAAGTTTAAAACAAAAAAATAAACTAACACTGCAAGTATCTTTTATAATTGAAATCGGGCCGTAATTTCAATAAAGTATTTCAAACAAAGACAAAGCCAAATCGTGAACATAAAATACACACTTTGGCTTTTTACTTGTCCTACATTATATCATTATAATATAATTTTCCTTTGTGCGAGTCCTAATTAAAATCTGCGACTACCTTTTACCAAAGACGATTAATATCTAGAAGACAGACAAAGGCCATACACAAAATCGTAACCCTGATCCCGCAGTACCAGATAGCCTGGTAACTTTAAAACATCAATTTAATCCAAGAAATTTCAATACTTAGTAGTAGGTACTAGGTAGGAACAATATTCAATATAAAATTTTTTTTAGGTAATTTTAACTAGAAAGTAATTGAAATTTCTTGGATAAAATTGATGTTTTAAAGTTTCCAGGCTATCTGGTACGGGTTACGATTTTGTGTATGGCCTTTGTCTGTCTTCTAGATATTAATCGTCTTTGCTTTTACTGAGAACTAATTCCAGCTCTCAGATAGAAGTTGAGAAAATGAAAAGGCATATTCAAAACTTCATTTGGTTGACATTACTATTTACGTTTAGGCTACAAATGAAAGTACTTTTTTATCTCTTTTCACGTCTTTTGTCCGGCCCACATCATTCTTTAAAGATTCAAACAAAAACAAAATACTTAATTCTTCTTTCAATAGATAAATTCTACAAGATTCAAACAGGTTTTACAAAAATTTACGTAACTAAACAAATATATATTTGTTTAAATCAATATTTGTTATACACTTATTAAATACTTTATATATTATAGCAACAAAATACCTTTCATATTTTGTAGGCGTAAAGAACTAAGTTTAAGTTTTGACCTCTTTTCTATGCAATAAACTACATGAATTTCAAAACCGTAATATCCCCACAACATACGATTTGCGAAACGTTCACTAATACAAGACCTGAAATACTTTACGGCGGCAAATTACTGTGCTGCGAAAAAATTAACATACTTCTACTACTTCCATATTTTTCATAGACGTAAGTATTAACTGGCTTTACACACACCGCTTTTCACGCGATTCATGCGCACAAGATTCATGAGGACGCTTGCATTTAGGACATCTAAGGTCGATTTACATCAAACAAACATAGAGCTAGAGCTAGAACAAAAGCATTCTTTCGTGATCTTTTAGTGTAAACGAAAGCTAGATCATCTGTAATCGATAAAGATAATGATACAACTGGTAGAACACTGGAACGCTGTGAAGAGACCGCTCAGGGGCGCGAGCGCGTCCGAACACGCAAGAACGCTCTAAGCAACTGTTCGCGCGCTCTAGCGCCGTTTACATCTAGCGAGCGAGCATTCTTAGAATATTCCATAGAATCTTTGTAAACGCACTAAGAACAACGAAGGAATGCTCTACGCCTGTTTACACTAAAATAATTTGATGTAGTGGGGATAGAATGAGCATTCGCTCGTTTGGTGTAAATCGACCTTAATGGTGCAGTGGTCCCGCACCGAAAATCCGCAAGAGGATTTGACTTTCCCCTTATTTCTGATAAGTTAGAAGGGGACAAAGTCATTTGAAACTGACATTTCGGACAGTAAAACAGTAAAATACTGTGCTGTGCACAAACGTCCTGAAGTACACCGTTCCGAGAAACGACACTAAAACTCACGACATAAGTTGTAATGACTCAAATCAACATCAAATGTGGCGCATTTTTTTTCCTGCATATTTTTGATACCTAACAATACACAGATAGGTTTTTTATTGTATGTTCGTCGGCTATCTCATATGACATTGTTAGGCCCACCTGAAGAACCGGTCCGAAAGAGAGGACCGTGGCCACTCGCAACTAGCATGGGCAGAAAACGCGACAACAACTAAAAACTAGAACCTACATTTTTTTATAACATAATTATTACACACTGTCCATATTTATGAACTAGCAAAGTCAATTACTTTAAGCTATTAAGTTTTTACGGCAATGACTTGCCTACGTAAGTTATAACGATACTTCACGCTGTAAATGAAATGACTAAAATAGTATTATACCATTTATTATATATTCAAATACACAATAAGCATAGCTGGGCACCGTTAATCAAATGGTTAACTTCGTTAAACGTTAATCCGTTACAAAAAAAGTTAGCTTCGTTAAACGTTAAAGCGTTACACTTCGGAAGAATTAACGCAAGTTAACGTTAATCGTTAATCCGTTAATATGTGTAAAATTGCATTTTCTCGACCAACTGGCACACTAAGTTCGGAAAACAAACGAATTTTGATAGAAAGAAAATTACAAATGAAAAATCTTACTAGAAGTTTTACGGTTTCGACGGGATTCGAACCCGCGAGATACAAGCGATCACCCTTAAGCCGGGCTGCCTTACCACTCGGACACGAAGCCCTTGACGCCGAAGACGAAACTATCAGTAAGATGATATTTCGGTTAAAGCACCGAAACCTAAGTGTGGTACAATAAAAAATATAAACTATAGACAGAAAATGTCGGTTTGACTTTGAATTGAAACTATCAATAAAATTAGCATCTCTACATTCTTCACCAATCAAAGCCGGGAAAACCGGAAGCAAGTAGATGAAAAAACAAGTACCTACAGACTGAAAATAATAAAAAAATTCGAAAACGATAAGGTTGCACCGGGCACGTCGGCTCGTACCCGACTCGAGGCTAATGCTCTGTTTAGAAAATAGTTGAATACAATTTTTAGCTTCATCTGTCTGGTCTGACTGATGATTAGGTACTGACAAAGGATGAAAATAATATTACGTACGAGCTATTGTTTAGCCGAAACAAAAAACACTTAGTCACTCTAAGCACCGGCGCTAAGTAATGAAATGATCAAATGAAACAAATCTCTTTGCAGTTTTCTTTCTCACTCGCACGCGCCGGCAAAATATATCTAGTTTAGTTTTTGTTTCACTCGCTGCCACGCGCCGCCCGGCACTTGTCGGTGCCGATGCCGTGCGGTAACTATTATGCATTGGATTAACGATTAACGGACTTCTCGCATATTAACGGAAGTTAACGTGTCCGTTAACATTTTTGAAAGTTAACTTAAAAGTTAATCCGTTAATCAAAATGTTAACTTCGTTAATTAACGATTAACGGATTAACGAGTTAATGCCCAGCTATGACAATAAGTTAGTTGTACTGCGTAATAGGTATAAACCGCGTAAAGCCTTTTAGCTGTTTCTGAAAATGACGTTTAGTAGACACAAAAAAAGGAAGCAAATTATAATGATTTCTTTTAAAACATTTTATTTTACCAGTGGAAGCCAATTTTAAACCATAGCATATAATTTAAAACTAGCCTTTTTAAATTTAGTCTATCATGTAACTATTTTTTTATTAAATGTGTAACTATCGCACCATTTGGAAACTTTCCCTTTATTGATATAAACCGCCTGATTTTGCATGTCATCGTCGTGTTAATATCCAAGTAATTATAATTACCTACCTAAATTAGCCGTGTTTTTAAACTAAATTTCTTTACACTATTTTCAAAATAAACGAAATACTCGTTTTCAAAGCATCTATTTATGAACATAAGTATTAAAGTATTAATAGCCTTTGTTACCTTTGGCTTTATTGTACTATTCTACTTTAGTTTGACAATAAGTAGAAGCACTTCCCACGCTTCTTTTTAAATAGGATTATAGAATCCTCTGCAAGAAAATATAAAACATTTATTCATGTTGTTTGATAATTTCTTAAAATACATGAAATAATGATTTTCAGATGTCAAAGATAATATTCAAAATATTGAAAATTTTCAAAATATCTAGTACTTCTCGATATTTTATGTATATTACTCTATTAAAAAAAATCTACTAAGTTCACAACCATTCTGAGTATTCAATAAATATTCAACCAAAAGACAAAAACTTTTTATATTATTTTTTTCCGAATTTGAACCCGTTATTAATAACGGACTTAGAGGCTTCTTAGAGCTACGATAGCTGCTAAACCTGCTGCCGGCCGATTATTGTCATAAAAAATTACAAACGAAAATGAGTGACGAATCGAAGCCCCACTAAGCCACTGAGGTTCAATTGCATTGTACTTTCTTTGTTTAGTAATTTATTCCGATAGAAAGCTAACCACAGCCCGCCACCACCGCCTCTGACCGGCAATTTCCCTGCAGTAGCACTGTGTTTGATATAATTATATATTTCTTGTTGAGTTTTGTGCATTAAAAAAATACTAAATACTAGATAATGTTACTTAAAAGTTTGAATTATGTTTAACCGACTGCGCTAGAAGGAAGCTTATATATTTAGAGAGTATTTATTTCTCATACTCTTTAAAATCTGTCTCATCATACTTTATCTATCTTTGGTCTCGCTTACTGTTAGTAGATATTTGACATTACTTCCACACAATTAAAACATCTTAAATATCTACCAGCAGTAAGCAAAACCAAAGATAGCGTGTTGATTTTTTTAATAAAATCTAGTTAAAAAAACATGTGTACAACAAAAAACAAAGAAAGTTAAAACCTCTGTAAATCTAATAACAAATTATCCTTGGACATTTCACACAGCGCCATCTAGTTTAGCTAAGCAATTTAATGCTTGTGCTTTGTGTGTAACCAAATGACTGATATAATCTTTGGCAGGCTTTCACCTACTGCGCCACACAAGTCGTCGACGTCTAATGAACACTTTTCTTTTTTTAACTGTTTTACAAGGTCAAAAGTCAAAAGGTTATGTAGATCGCGTATTTTTCTGTTTCTTTTATCAGTTTAAGTTACTAAAGAGTAAGTGAACATCATTTATTTAAATAAATCTAGTAACTTCACTCTCGGTTTACTGAATGTCCGAATACGTACCTAGTTAAAATGCAAGAAGCATCTGCGCTAGTTCTTATCCTAAGCACATGCAATACTGAGCAAACCGTTACAGCGGAAATGCTAACGAGACGAAATGCACATAGCACAAGTTTATGAAACAAATAAACTTTTAAAACTTTGTTATCAAGAATCTTATGTATAATATCTGTGTGAAGTAGAAGAAAAAGTTAATTTTATCAAATTTCATGTGACAGAAACTAATGTAAGGAAAGAACCAGCCGCTTCCCAGTAAGCTAGTGCTTAATATTTTTTAAGCTTGTTCTAAATATGTATGTAAACTCATAGCATAGAAAAACAAATGCTCAGTGACACGTTAATCACACAAAACCATTCACGTATCACAAGTTGTATCATTACTAGAAGTTCCAGCAATATTTTATGTGCTACGGCTTGTGCTACGGCGTAGCCTCGTAGCCTCGTAGCTAGCCTACGAACTCTACGAAGATTTATGGCGGCAGCAACATGTCGGTGGAACAAAATGTAGTTTGTACGAGGTTATGTCGGAATGTTGTGTGGTAACAATGCTCGCGACATTTCATTCATATTCTTAGCTTTTGTACACACTTTATTTAGTTAAGATAGCTACAGAAATAATATATGTTGTAACTGAGTGTTATAAATTGTTACAAAGTATTATAAAACATATGCAAACGGGTATTTATCACGAATTTTACCTTTTATATTCGCCCGACGTTTCGACCGGATTGCACCAGCCGTGGTCGCGGGAAGTCTTCCCGTAAAATTCGTGATAAATACCCGTTTGCATATGTTTTATAATGTGTTCTGATCGCGAAAGTTTAAAAAAGACAGTTACAAAGTATATATATATATTATATATATTTTTTAACCTATTCTGTCCCACTGCTGGGCAAAGGTCTCAAAAAACATTCTTCTCTACAAAGTATAACAAAATAATAATTATAACTGGTTAAAATTAAAATGTAATAAAATATGATCACGACTGTATTCCCAAGATTGATTTTTAGATCCTTTGAAAATGTCTAAAGAGGTAATCAGAGGTCATATTTGATTTATGGCAACATTTTGCAGAGGTTGACATTCCATACGTGATAGGTTACAAGCCCATCGACGCTTCTGCAAAGCTAACTGGTTTCAATACATTCCTTCACCATTCTGAGGTCGTGATAATGCGTAAAAATGAATAAGCATTTTCCTGATTTCTTTAATTCAAATTATTTTTTAGCTATTAGCTTACAATTATTTTCCTTAATAATTTATAGTTGAAAAAAAAAATATGAACAACTGTTTCTCATTAGGAAGGCTTGTAAAATATTACCCAACAATAATTTAGTTTTTACTGCCTGCAAGAAATATTTTAAAAGACCTCATAGAACATAAAGTGGTGTATTTCATTAAATTCGCCAGTTATGAATGAATTCACAAAACACGGCCATGTTTTAATTGTAAACACTTCGCAACTGCAAATATTTTCGTTAATTAAAACGGAAATGGTTTTGATTCAATTGCTTTTAAAATATCATAATTGATTTTTTTGTATTGTAATTAGTATTAGTATTTTTTGTGTTAATGTCATTGTTCTTGTGCTAATTAGAGGCCGTACTCGGAATCAACGAAACCGAATTTTCGTGTCGATTTTCGGGGTCAGCTTATATTGGTGGATACTGAATTCGTAATAGTTCACCAACATAATTGGAACCAGAAAATTGTCACGAAACTTCGTTTTCGTTGATCCCGAGTAAGGCCTCAGTTGACAAGTTAATCCATCGCCGACAACTTACACACCCTTTCCCACTTTTTTAAGATATTGCAAATAGCTTGTGTTCTTTACAAATAAATAAAAACTTGGAATCCCACAAAACACGTGCCGACATTGTTAGCTGTTGAAAAGTTTCGATGGTATCTAGAGCCTCCCGTTACCGTCTCGTTATCGTGCCGTTAACGCGCCGTTACGTAATGGGCTCGGCGACATGCAATGTCTTTGTAATGGTTCTTGAATGCAAGTTTTATTTAAAGGCTATCGTTTTAGTTGACGCTTTGTAAGATTATGTTTCTGACAGTGTTTTCAAATAAATCCTTTTAGTTTTATTAAAATGAGCAAGTGTTTTTGTATGGCTTCTTGAAAAAAGGAGGAACGTGACTTGTGACTTGAACGTATTTGAAATATTTTTTGCGTTATTGTATTTTATTACATAGTAACTCTATCGATCAAAAAAGCCACAAAAAACAATTATTCTTATTTCGTTTCGTGACTGAAACTCTGTTAACGACGTCAATATAATCATTCCATATTATTTTAGTCTAGATAGGCTCCATCTATTTCCCAAATTTGAATATGACAATACTATCAGTCAGACATCAATTTAGTAGATCAATTTATTGCTCCATCATTTATTCAGGCGCTCAATTTATCCGTTTTCTGTATGTAATCGTTATCATCTATAACTGGTAATAAAATTGTTTGTTAATCAAAATAAATGGACTTGTATGTCCAGCGTCAGAATATAATACTTTTTTTATAAAGTAGAAACAAACTTGACTACTTAGAATGTGAATGGTTCACCGAGGCTATGTCCACACACCATTGTGTTTTTGTCTGATTCTTTTTTTATGAATCGTATTAAAACAGGTAGTATCAGGCATTTTGAGATTAAGTCGTAATGAACCGGAGGAGTAGAATCATGTTTCTATGTGATCGTTGAGGTCCTACTCAATAAATTATGTAGATTGACTTTAAAGTAAATGAGTTATGAGAGTTAAATCTACAAACGCTTCTAAAAACATATAATTTTTTAGGTGTATGCGTAGAACATTCCAAAGAAAGAAAGAAAGAAAAATCATTTATTCTTGTAGGACCTCAAGGATCACTTAAGTATCGTTTTACATGCTAGGTGATTCTAATGCCTGTTCCAACGCGACTCCCCATTTGCTATGATTCAGATACTTACTAATTTTTTGTCTCACTCTTCGGAAATATCTGTATTAAATTGCTATTCCTATCTTTGTCGTTTGAATTAATTTCTTAAAATTGGAAGTTTATCCTGATATGGAAAGACGAGAGATTAGATTCATAAAAAACGAATGCTATGGGGACTAATTCTGATGAATTGAAAGCACCGCGCTAATAGATTTATGTTATGAAAATTACAGACGAATTAGCTGCTAATAGAAATTGACCTTTATGGCAGTGTTTTAGTACCTATTGATTACACGCGATCTCAAAGTAACGTCAATGTAATGCAGCCTTTGGATATGATTTATAAAATAAATATTCAGCAAAGATATGCCATTACTGACGTAAGCAACTTTCGTTGTTTGTTGGCAAAAAATACTTTTTTGGCAAGGTATCCAAGTCGACGATATTTTTACATGAGTAAATTCACGAGTATTATTGTAATGGTACATTTTTAAACGAGTATATTTTGAAAAACGGATAATTTGGAAATTAGTCTAGATTATATTAAATACTACAACTTAATAATAAATTGTATCGATGCCGTTTACAAACTTGAAACGTCGAATTTGGCTGAAGTTTAAGATTGTATAATATAGAGTGGCCGTTTAAAATACTCCGTTTAAAAAACAGCTTGTAAATAAATTATCTTAGCCGACAATAAAAGTTAATCAAAATAAATGAAAGCAATCCAGTCTCGTTTCTTCCAACTACCTGCAAGTTAATTAAACTCGCTAACTCTTGTTTGTGACATTTGTCTGTTAGTTCTAAACTCACACAAGTTTTATTATTTAATTGTTATTATGTTTTTAATGCTGTTACAAATCTGTTCTCTGTTCTGAAATCTGTTCTGGTACCAAAAAATAATAAATACATTACTTTAGCTAAATAAGAGTGATTTCTTAGTAATAGCAGACATCATTAAATTCTACCAAAAGCGGTAAAATTTGCGAGTTCAAAGCGACACCAATAAAGAAAACAGCGCCAAAATTACTTAAATCTCGTGTCGAATTCTCGCGGCCTCTTCAAATCGCCGATTATGGCTAAATGCTGGTAATTACACGAATCGATACTAAATAATCGGCACGATCCGCTGCGATCTCTGTTATTAAGACAAGCCCATGAAAAATATAATAAAATACTCGTTAAGATTTTCGCTATGTACATTCTTCTTGGGGGGAGACCTTTGCCCAGCGGTGGGACAGCATAGGTTAGATAAAAAAAAAAAAAAAAAAACATTCTTCTTCCTGCCTTTATCCTATAGATACATTATAAGAATTATAATAGCACACGGGAAATTACTCACGTAAAATTATCAGTGACCACACTCATATCCAGATGAAGATTCTCCGGAAGAATCAAAACATTGTCGGTATCTAAATCGACGATAATTTTACCTGAGTAATTTCCCGTGTGATAATGACATTATAGGAAGTAAATTAGGTTCGTATGAGAGTGACTAAGAAAAATATTTACTTCCTAAATGCTTTCATCATGGCTTAGTGACTTAAAAGCCGGGAGCGACAGTCTGACGTGCCTTCCAAAACACTGAAGCGCTCAACTGGTTAATGTACTGTCAGCTTACGGTCACCCATCCAAATTGTGACCGCTCAACGTTGATCTATCAAGAACGTCTAAGTTAAGTACCATTTACATCAAGTCAGGTTACGTTTTCAGGCCTTTAGGCGGCCTGAAAACTCCGTCACCAGAGTTGGCCACTTGCTCATACGAACTTACTTACTTACCATTTACATGATGCCATCTTCTTGTACGTACCAGCCCTGCTACTCTGTAAAACGAAAAACGAAGTTTCGTGACAATTTTTGGGTTCTAATTATGTTGGTGAACTATTACGAATTCAGTATCCACCAACATAAGCTGACCCCGAAAATTGTCACGAAACTTCGTTTTTCGTTTTGCAGAGTAGCAGGGCAGAGCAATAATTGAAAGCAATAATTACGCGCACCTAATTGACGTTCAATAATTGTAAGCAACTGTTGTTTAGACCATGCAAGTCATGATGACAGTCAATTTAATTGTATGCAACAGACAAGAATCTTGCATCGTGTAAATGACACTAAAGTATTGTCTATGGCACTTCTGATAAAAAAGCTAACTACACATCATCTGCAAGCAATACAAAAACCCTCAAGTAAATGAAATCCCCCTAAATAGTTGTATTGTGTAAGTTTAGACAAAGCAGGAACAATGGCGTCTTCGCGCTGTTTGTTGACGCTGAACAACGGATGGCACGTTGGAGACGTCGACAGCAAATGTAGATCATTTAACTTCAAACCAGAAGACATTAAAAAAAACTTGATTTGTGACGGATTTAACCGTATGAAAGTAGAAAGCTCTAAATTTCTTTGGAAACCCATAAGCTCATAAATTGCTTAAGTTTAATTTGTGAGTATGAGTGTGGATGGGTATACCTACAAGTAGAGGAAGGCCGAAGAAAAAGTGGATGGATTGTGTGAAAGAGGATTATAAGTGAAAGGAGTGAATTCAGAGTATACGAGTGAGTGGAAGAGAAAAACGTGTTGTGCCGACTCCGCTTAGTGTGGGACAAGGACAGAAGAATGATGAAGCTTAGGTTGTGATAAAAGTACTACTAAGTTCATCAACCTCTCTCCTTTTTGGCCATTGTTATATAAACAGCAGTTACTCCACATGAAGCGAATTTAAGTTTCAAGAACCTCTGACTGACGCGTAAAGTACGAGCACTAGCAACCTTTTACACTAGAGCTCGTACATTGCCGCTTAAGTACCTACACCCATCATATAGGTACTGCCGCAACAGACCAGTAATACTCCAGACACATCGAGGTAATGACGTAACACTGCGGGTGCCGCACATTGAAGCACAAAACCATGGACTCGAACTTAATGAAAAATATTTCATGCCACTTTTAGTAGATAAGGCAGGTATATTTTCGTTAAAAATACTCATTTTTGCCATCAAAAATGCTGATTATGTTATTTCTTTTATCATTGAACCTAGAAAAATCTTCTTCAGCAAGCGAAGTCCAGAGCTTTTACCTTCCAAGCTCGCTTTTCATGAACACTAGCCACTTAAAACAACGCTATTGTTTTAAACAAACCACATTGCGCTTCATGTGAGCACCGCCCGTATACCGACGATGGTTAGCGAACAATGTATGTTGAAAACTGCAAAGTGTTGCAAATGCTTTGTTTTGTCGCGAGATACATTGAGAGTGAGGCTCATGGCGGAAGTGGAGTACTGTAATTATGAGACTTTAAGGCGTCGCTTTGATAATTTAATTTAGAGTGGCTTTCCTAGTAACATTGTTTGTTGTGTCACAGTTCATCATCATAATCAGCCTTTGAAGTTTACTGCTGGACATAGACCTGCATAATTTCACGCACGCTTATGACCCCGATCCTTGGCTTCTCTCCAGCTCCTAACAGCAACTTTCTTTACATTGTCGTTGCAGTATCGGTAACAGTACTTATAAACAAAAAAGTAGTTAAACATATCAATTTTAATTCGCTACTTTAGAGAAACTAGTGATTTAACGTTTATTCAAAAGCATAATATATTTTGTACAAGGTCTTTTTAAATAATAATTGTTTTAGCGCATGCTGTAATTGAAAACACGCAGAATAAACAGCTGCAATGCACGCAACGCCACAAAATGTTCATTTAGCAGAATTCCTATCATAATGCACTCTAGTGATAAAAAGTAAGTGAAGGGACGCTCGATATGAAATCATTTAAAAAAGTGAATATTAAAAACGTGAAAGTTTGTGGATGTTTATGGAGATATGTTTGTTACTCTTTCACAACTACTGAACGGATTTAGCTGAAACTTGGAATATACATACACATGTTATGACATATTATATATGTCCAGATAGGTACCACGCGAGCGAAGCTATTTAAATAACCCGTGTTGTACGACTGTACAAGAGCGTCCCAGTCAGTCCCACACATAACCTGTCTTTTCTGTGGATATGGCTGATTTAGCTGAGAGTACGATTTTGCTAAAATGATGTACACCAACTTGAATCACAGGATGACATTTGTATTTAATAAAACTACTCTTGTTTTAAAGCCAAGATTTACTCTAAGTCATCGCCCACATACAGTAAGTGAAAAAAGGATAACAAAAATCCTCTTTGATGAATGTCAGAAGGTGGGCGTAAGCTCAGCATCTAACACATCGCAGAGGATTTATGAAACTATTTGTGTAGTTTATACCAGTTTGAGCCAGCACGCCTGCCACTAGTGTGGCCAAGACTATTGCCGTCAAGTTGTATTTATAGATGTATTAGGGACCGTCTCCACGGCCACTATCGCAACGAATCCGTCTTTCTATCATCGGGTAATTTACACGGTAAGGTGATTATCATAAGTATCAAATTTGCTTGTCAATGTTACTCGTTGTATCGTCGCGTCGAAGTCGCCGTGTGGAGACACGTTCATAGAGAGTTTATAGAAATACGTGGCACGACGATAATATCGCCGCGATTCTCACGCTCATGGAGACGGTCCCTTAGACTCAACACTCATCCACGACATCTATGGCGGAGTGGGTGAAGACCTGCCTGAGACACATAAGGTTGCGGGTTCAATCCCCACTATTGGACAAATGTTTTTATGTTCTGCACATATTTGTTCCGGGGTCTGAGTGTTTTTTTTATCCATAAACATGAACTTAAAAAAATATAATTATATAAGTAGAATATATATATCAGTCATCTGGTTACCATAACACAAGCATTAAGTTGTTAGCTTGGGACTAGACGTTATATAAAATGTCTTATCATATTTATTTATTTTATGTACTGATATTTATGTACGGATTAGCCAGCTCTTAGTGGACGCAGTGATTGCTCCGGACATTCGGAATACCAAAGGGGGTTTTCACAAAGCTATTATAAAATATGAATACATGAAAATGTATTTAATTTTAATAACAGCTAATGTGGTGAAAATACGTAAATTATTATTTAATTACGCTTTGAATGCTCGGGGTTATTTGTTCTTTGATATCTGGATTAACTGAGTTTAAATTAAACTTTAGTATAATGCACAAATATAAAGATTTTTTAAAAAGATAAAAACCGCCGCGGGACAATTGTTTGCATGTCTGTAAATATTTGTTACGGGTCTGGTTGTTTCTCTATGTATAATATACGTACGTATTAACAAAAAAAAAAATATCTATGTAATATTATCAGTCATCTGGTTACCATAACACAAGAATTAAATTGCTTAGCTTGGGACTAGATGACGTCGTGTGGAATGTCCAAGGATATTTATTTATTATTTATTTTTATAGCGGCTTGCACAATGATAGTTAACTATTAGTTTATGATAGTTAAATAGATTTTTCTTCGTCAGATTCAAGGATTTGGCTGTTAGTAGATTGTGGACCGATATTTGAAATTATATTTTGGTTTAAACAAGTTACTTTTAAATTTCCCGTACAAAAAATAGGATCTGAAAAGGCTCTAATAAAACTATGTAATAAAACTAACAGAAATGCTCCCCGAGATTGTAGGTAATTTATCTTTTTAAAATATTTTAAATTTTTGTTAAAACAACGCGACCGCTCGCTACAGATTGTTTTTCAACAATGCCAACTTCGGTTCCAAACCCGAACAAAATTCGTTCTGATGCACTAATTAAATTCGATCCAGAATATAAAGTGCGTTAATTGCATTAAGCTGCATTATACGCTTAAATTATCCATGATAACATGTAAAGCTTGTGGTCAGCTATTTGAAATTCAGTTATGGAACATGGTTTAGCTTTATTTAGCGTGATCTAAATATAATTGTGGTAGGTTACAGTTGATAATTTCAGCTGTCTAGCTATCACGGTTCATGAGATATAGCCTGGTGACAGACGGACAGCGGAGGCTTTTACAAACGCAAAACAACATTCTAACAACATCCTAAATCTTAAAGTTTGTGACTATTTTGTTTATGGATATCTATTTGAAAGTAAACGGTATGTAGATCAGACTTCAGAATAAATACGGGCTACTTGGATTGTTGGTACAGCGAAAGTGAAGCTGTAGGCAGGAGCTAGTGTTACATAGATTCCATATGACGAACATTATTAAAATATTGTGTGTTCACGGTGTGGATTTCTGTAAAGATGTTTTTTCTTGTTCAAACAAACATAAATTTATCTATATAACATTTGTATTTACGGTAGCTGTACGACAAAATGTAGCACAAACATTGCCGCATCTTGTCGCGTCACTAATTACGTGCGCAGCGCAATACCTAGCCTTTGGAATGCGCTAATTGCCTGCCACTTTGCGAGTCCAGGAATCAGTAAATGCGGTGATGGAAACGCTCAAAGTCAAATTCAATGGGCATTCTTTCAATTTAATCTCAAGGATCATTTACAGCAATAACATTCATTTATAATTTTTTTTGAGTTTGAAGCTAGCAGTCTATGCTGCGAAAGGTAAATTCTCATTCACTCTCATCATACAATCATTTTTCCCGCAGCGGGGGGTCGAACCCACAACCTCTGAGTCTCAGGCAGGCTTTCACCCACTGCGGCAAAGAGGTCGAAAAATCGTTATGGCTGTTCATTCTGAAGAAAAAAGTACGAAAACATGTAAAACAACAAAACTATAAACAGTTTCAAAAGTCGAACGTTCATAAAACCATTTCATAAAATAAAAAGTAAGTGAAACTAAATATTCACTCTATCCCTGTTTCAATAAAAACCGGCGACTCCGCAACCCGAACACATCAAAACAGCCATTCCGGCGTGTTGACCTCGTAGCGAATGATGACGTCAAGCCGATACAAAAATCGAGCAGTAACGCGAAAAGGGAGAAAAAAAATCGGGGCTTAGCGATAAAAAGCCCGCTAATACCCTAACTGGCACAATAATAATAATTTGCATGTGGAACGCCCTGGCTCAGCGAATTTATTCCCGTTTCGGGGAAAAGTGGCAGTCGCACGCCTCCGCGACGCCCTCTGCCGCGTGTCGTCCGCTTTTATTGCCTCGCCTCGCCTCGCCTCAGCCGAGAACTGAACCGAACATAACACACGAGATAGCGTCCTATGGCCACATTCCCACTTTATGAGATGAAGTCAACTTTTATCAAACACTGAATAGAATCATTCAAGTTCGAAGATCAATGGTGTTACGATTCTATTTCAGAATTAGTACGTTCTTGCGTTTCTCTCTTTACGACTGCTAGTATTTTAGTCACTTTATAGAGCAGTATTAAATCTCTAAAACGATTCCAAATAATCCTTGGTAGGTAATATCAATTTAGGTCTCATAAGCAATTTGAAAAAGTTGAGCCTTTTCATCAAGAAAAGCGTTGTTAAGCCAGATAAAAGCTCTGGCTATGTATTTTCTTTGTAATAACACATGAACACGTTTCACCCATCTCATCTCCGATTATTCTTTCAATTTTGGCTATGATTCAGCGAAGCCATTATACTGAGCTGCTCAACAGAATATTATAGTACTTTATGAGGGAAAAGTTTCACTTTGACATCGGATTTAATACATTATTAAATAAAATAAATAAATAAATAAATATCCTTGGACATTTCACACGGCGTCATCTAGTCCCAAGCTAAGCAATTTAATGCTTGTGTTATGGTAACCAGATGACTGATAAACTACATAGATACATTTTTTTTTTGTAAATACATACATATTATACATAGAAAACACCCAGACACGAAACAAATATTTGCAGATCATGCAAACATTTGTCCCGCAGCGGGGATCGAACCCGCAACCTCTGCGTCTCAGGCGGGCTTTCGCCCACTGCGCCACAGAGGTCGTCGTATTACAAGGATGTCACAAAGGTAGGCTGAGTGGGTTCCTCTTTAAAAATAAACTTGCTTTTGTTTCATTGAAGTCCATAACTTTACGTAGAATCTTAGAATTCTACCTTCTCACAACTGACTGTACTTATTAAAAACTTGGATCACTCCGTGATCGTGATTGATAAATTCCTGTCTGGACAAGCAAACATCTCACGTATATTGTACAGTTAAATGTATATAATCATTGTCATTAATCTATTGTAGTCAACAAGTGGATATCTAGTTGACTAGGTATATCTAAAGAGTCGCTATTAAGCTACGGTTCGCTATTGATTCTTTGCATTCAGTTATTGTTTCCTCAATCCCGCTAGTAGACTGATCTGACCCAGTACATTTTCCAAGTGATTGTTCGAAAGTTGGCGATTGTTAGTCATACATGCTTAGTGTACACAATACATGGCTCAAAATTTCAAACAAAGTTTCTATCCTAAACCTAAAACAGAGTGAAATACAGCTCACTTTCCACTACTCACTATCTCGAAGTGATAAGTATCGCCGTAGCCCGAACTATTCCCCCAAATGACGTTTCCAAACACACTGTTTACGCTCGCTCTTATTATTTTCTGTCTTTCTTTCTTTCCTTATTTTTTATGTGGAAATGGTTTTATGGCAACCCTTTGAGCAGAGCCAGTAAACGATCGATGGTTTGTTTTTTCCCACGACAGTGTATGTGTTTTGGGTAAGGATGTTTATTACTTTATCTGCAAAACTATTTTCTAAAACTTTCTTGTCCAAAAAGAATAATGCTCTCAGTAATCCAGTACTATTTTTATAAAACTGTACATATCGATGCTAGAGTCAACTTATTGGCCAGGCACATGTGCCTAAAATTAGGATTATTTTTAACGTAAATTGGATTACAGTCTAATAGCCATAAAGAACGAAATATATCGCCATTGAATATTTCATCCATTTATTGAAAGAGTATTGTGAAAAAGCAATAAAATGAATCAATCACGCGAGCCGAATGCGATCGGAACGATGTTTCATGTCCTCAGTTTTTTGGTTGACAAATGTTTGACGGTATGCACCACAACACCTGCCGCCATTGTTGCTCTCTACTCGGAAATATAGTTTGCTGTAAAGCAAAAACTAAAACTATAAAACGATTTTTTAACATCAAGTGGCAAAACTATTTTTTTTTGTAAAACGGACTTAAAATCGTCAGCAGAGATAAATTTTCTTCACTTATGGAATTTATTAAGAATAGAACAGAAAAATATTTTTTTACATTCATTTCTGTCATTAGCTCCGACGACGTCTAAGATCCTCGACAGATTCTCAACATTTTTTGATGGGACCACTTCATGAGTATCTTAAACTCTTTTACACATTAAAAGAAGGTTCAAAATCGGTCTTCTATTGATAGAATCATCAGTGAACAAAACATGCTTAAAAAAAATTAAAATATAGGAACATAATAATAGAATAATTATAAATTCTATTAATACATAATAGAACTTCCTCTTTTTTTGAAGTTGGTTAAAAAATTAAATATGACTACATCAGTATCCCTAAGGCACGGTAAATATTTTCTCATTCTCATATATTATGTAAAGATATCTAAAAGGTTAGTCAGAGGTAATATAATAGGAGTAATAATTCTGTACGTGACATGTTGCAAGCCCTTGATGCTATTGGATTATCTGTAGGCTCCATGTGCAACGTGTCGAGACGACAAACGAATTATCTCGATAATGTCAAACTGTTTAGCGTACTACTAGGAGAAAAATATTTGTCGACTACGAAAAGGTTTGTTGTGCGCTGCCGCTGGTCTCTATCTTCTTTCGCTCAATGAAAGAAAGGAATGAGGATAGTATAAGTACAAACATACTTAAAAAAAACTTCAAAGTGACTCTAAATCAGCCATATGCATTGTATGAGGAGTCAATGCGTTCTCACTTTTGTCCAACTAGCATGTTGACACAAACAAACACACAAAACTCCCCACAGACCACCTACTGGTCGAACATAACTAGAGGGCGGAGTCTCTGAGGCCCCGAAGCTTAATTAATAGGTTTAGGGATTAACTCCTAAGTCGGGTCCGACAGGGTCCGAGGGCGATGACAATTAGCTAAATAGAGTACCGAGGTTTGCAGGTTTTAAGATAATATAGGTAATGTGCATTATTATGTTCAGCTGTAAATGGTAATGGCAAAAGTAACTGACCACATTCATGCATGGAGATAAAAGGCACTTACAGCTAACTGTATCCATTTTAATATAAAGTAAAATGATAATGTGTAGACGGTAGATATATACAAATATAGTTCTATACGACCTCTGTGGCGCAGTGGGCGAAAGCCCGCCTGAGACGCAGAGGTTGCGGGTTCGATCCCCGCTACGGGACAAATGTTTGCATGATCTGCAAATATTTGTTTCGTGTCTGGGTGTTTTCTATTTATAATATTCAAATTCAAATTGTTTAACTGAGACATAGCACTGGCAACTTGAGGTAATAAGAACTGAAAGAAAACATCATCACGCATCATTAAGACTGTTATCAGTCCTGATGATGTTTCGTTTCGTTTTTTTGCCTATTTTAATAGTAATACAAAGAAAGAAAGAAAAATCATTTATTCTTGTAGGACCTCTAGGATCACTTAAGTTTCGTTTTACATGCTAGGTGATTCTAATGCCTGTTCCAACGCGACTCCCTACATACAGTAGGAATAGCACGAGCCCATACTGTTTCATTGTTAGGCAAATACCTCCACTAACACTATTTTATGTTTGAATACTGTTTTATTATTAAATTCTAGTAGGTACATCTATCAAAATTATTACAACCTAAGGGCGTGTCACAGCAGATGTTGCTATATTCAGTACGCTTATAACAAAATGAGCGCTTCAACATTGCTCTGTTGAGGAGTAGCTTTATTTTCTTGTCATACTTAAGTTAAGTGCAATAAGAGGTACAGCTTGCGTCACTCGCGAAAATATTTATTTATTTCCATTATGACAAATTGTAGCTTAAATTCGTATTATTTTGCTTTACTTATTCTGGAATGATCACTAGTAGTACTTGATGCTTTCGCTATGTTTCTCATTTCAGAATAAGTAAATTAAATAATAAGGATAAAACTTCACTTAAGGTAAGTTCGTTTAATCTATAATAATAGGCTTTTCATAATCTAAGCATAAAAACACACCAGAAAGTCTGGCCCGGCCGAATCGGATATCTCGCGCCAAATCCTATGAAAGCCGCGGCCATAAATCGTCAGATGTTCTATTGCTCTATTTCCCAAACTGATATTTCACAGCTGATTTAAATCCGGGCTATTAACTCGTCAGCGGATTACAGCGCTGTTTGCCGCCGATTGAGTGCCTGATATGAATACACTGCAATTCATATTTAAATAATGTTTTGGAAGTTTCAAGCGTAACGGGATTAGTTCGAACTGACGTGTGATAAATTCATTCAATATTTTAGAATTCATTATTTTGTACATTTTGGTATAATGTGTGAAATTAATAATTAATGTACATTTTATTATACTTTCATTGGAATGGCAGCAGATTAGCATAGAATGCAGTACGCAGTTTTTTATATAATTCAGTCATAAGTAAACGTTGCGCATGTTGGCGATTTATCTTAACATTCTAGGACACCCTGTACCTATGAAGTTTCGATCCATCGTCCAATTGTTACTTTGAAATGAAATACAGCACGTTTGGAGATCTATTGCAATTCGCGAATTAATAGTAAATAAAAATAAATAAGACAAAAAAACATGCTAAATAACTAAGTGGATTTTTATTGATCTTTTAGCTGGGTTTTGCAACAGAGGAAAATGAAATTTAGTTGAAAAAAAGTCGATAAAGAGATTTCGGATCATTTTCGTTCCTTAATCGTACTTTGAAAATAGATATCTATTATTATTGTTTTTTCCAATTAATACAAAACTCCATGTCGAACCAATAAATAAATAAATAATTAGCCTTATCATTTGTAATGTTGAAAACTTCCAATATTAACAACGGTAGAACATCGGAAGTTATCAACGTCTGCAGTAGATCCAGTTAATCATGATCTTGGATCTTGGAGTCGCGCCCATCAGATAGCGGGAGACAAACCTGACGTTTCCGAGGAAAGACCTCCAAATGTTTCAACTGTATTTAGACAGAAAGCAGGTTACCGGCGCTTGACCAAGTTATTCATGGTATTGGTAGCAAAGAACCAGATGTGGAAATCAAATCTTTAACTTATTTGCAGAATACATTAAAATTGTATTAATTATAAAATGTATTCACTTTACAACTATATCACACTTCTATATTCGTTCGTTCGTTCATATGAGCAAGTGGCCAACTCTGGTGACGAAGTTTTTAGGCCGCCTCAAGGCCTCCGTCATGGCTTAACGACGCTTATATATTATAAAGGTGAAAGTGTGTGTGTGTGTGTAAATGTGAATGTTTGTTACTCCTTCACGCTGCAACGGTTGGACAGATTTGAATGAAATTTGGGACCAAGATTGCTTATATTTTCGATTAACACAAAAGCAAATTTTGACAGTAAAAATACTGTTGAGGAATCGAAACATGACAATATCTCAATTAATGATAATTATTTTTATGAAAGTTTCTTCAGTGTGTTATATTATGCTCTCTTGTACTCATAACAAGTTTATAAACAAAAAATAATAATTGTTTAGTTCTGGGTCAAGCATTCCTTCGCACCCACGACGTTTTCTAATTTATTTAATTTACCATGTAACGATTGTTTCAATTATATAAATGCAGTATACAATTTACCTTTTATAAGAAACATGACATTGACAACCAGCATTCTACATAAATTGTCGTTCAGCCGCTTGCGACAGTGGAAGTGACGTCATTATCAGCTTGTTGTCCATTTCCGGCGCTTCCTGCACTCATTCTCTTATTTCTACTAAATTAGTTTCAAACTAGAAGTTTTTGTGTTTGAAACTGTAAAACTTGATTGTTATGTACTTATATTAGTTATTTCTTATAAAACTTGTAAGAAAATAACCAAATTTAATGTTAAACTTTTTAAACTATCATGGTTTTGAACATTAATTTATACTTAAAACGGGATATTTATGATTTGTAGATAAATACGAATCATAAATCTTCGAATCATGGTAAACATCCCGTTATAAGTGTTTATTAAATGTATGTAGGTGATATTTAAAGAATTTTTTTTTATATTTAATAATGCGGAAACTGTAAAACTTGCTTCGAAGGGCACATTTAACTGTCGGTCCTGGCTTTTAAAAACTATGATCCGTCATGACTTTTAAAAGCCAGGACCGACAATAGTAACCAGCTTTTAGGCGGCCTAAAAGCTGGTTCACCAGAGTCGGCCACTTGTTCAGATACGAACTTACTCACTTTACTTTTTCTGTAGTACCTAAGTATATATTTTGTTTCTATAAAGCTCTCATAACTCAGCAAAATAATATTCACCACAAAGGTACATCTAAGTTTTCGCTAAAATAACTCCACATTATATGCGGGCGGGTGTTCAACTAGTGTCAGCTTGTACAATATATTATAGCTCAGCTCAGAGCGTGAAAGCGATTTAAGGCGCGTAAACCTATTTTATAATGTCAGCAAGGTACCCGGCTTCCTTCAGAATAGAGCGGACTGTGACCACTTACGCGCGGATACAGTCAATTTTATGTTAGTAAATAGTAATATAAATAGAGTTGAAAGACAGAAAAACATAATCTAACTAGATTCTATTGCCTCTTCCGAACGCGATTAAGTAAGTAATATATTTATTATTTTACAGTGTTAAACCACACTTAGGTATTGGATATTTCATTATAAATGAAAAATCTTACTAAAAGTTACAGGCTACGGCAGGATTCGAACCTGCGTAGATACAAGCGATCGCTCTTAAGTAAGCCCTTTTTGATAGATTTTCTAAAGTACCTACTTATTTAACGTAAGTCTTTCTTAGTTCAGAAACCAGTAAATGCCCTCTACAAGCGCTTGTATAGCATGATAAACACAAGAGGCGGATGCATGCGGGCAGCGAGGTCAGAGCCTCGCCGCAAATGCATCAAAGGTGAAAGGAAAATGAAACCAATTACATTTTCCCAGCGTTTCCTACTTTATCTGAACTGTGTTAGCTCTAAGGATTCTTGTAGCAGTGAGTGGTGGATTGAAAATTGATCCTGGAAATTGAAATGTTACAGAAAGTAATATTTTATTTTAAGATTATTGAATAAATGTTTTTATTTATAGCCGTGTTGATTAAAAGACTCGATTTTAAATCCAAATGTCCTGAATAAATGGGTATTTCATTTAATTTTTTTTTTAATTTAATTAGGTCATACGAAGGAAAACGTAAGGAAATCAGTTGGCTTTTAAAGACAGTGATGGGCTTGAAACCCTGTTACGTATACAGCGGGCAGTGTTTTTTCGGGGCCATATAGAGAAAGTCTGAAATCATGTGAGTTTTTTTAACACTCACGGTCAAATTCTTCTACATGGATTTTGCAATATGTGGACATTATTTATATTTTGTTCTGACTACCCTTTAGATAAAGTAAAATTATCCTAAAATAATCCTAATCTTTAATAATATTCACCCTAGGGGCCTAGGTCATATAGACTTAAGATGTTTTTCGAATATCAGCTGCACATGCACCGATATTTGAATAGCACATTTATAATAATAATAATTAAGCCTTTTTATTATTTCTCATTACATGCAGTTATTACATTTTAGGTTTACATTTTAGATAAGATATTTGTTTTTAACATTTTAGTACTTATTTTGTAAATCATTCGGTAAGTGCTATTTTTTAAAATATAATATTCATGTTTACTGTCATTATATTAACTTTGAATTTATTTAATTTTTGAATGAGAACCCCTCTGTAGGGTAAAGGCCTCCTCCATTTTAATCCATTTTGATCTGTCTTTCGCCATAGTTTGCCATTTATCTCCAGCTATATCTAGAATAGCACATTTACGTAACGTTTATCGGACGCGGCCGTGACGTGTTCGTATGATCTTGGATAATACTTGAATTAAACGCTTTTATTCCACCAGTTTATTTAATTTAAACTATGAACGAGTAGTTAATGTTAATCAGGATGTGCAAGAAATAAACCAAGTCGTGACGAATAACAAGAAGCAATCATTTGACAAACTTCAGTGCTAAAACGGCATCCGAGTTAAGTTAATTTAAATTAACCATTCCGTAAGCACCAGTTTTTGGCATTTGTGAGCACAACACAATCATTATTTTTCATGTGCTGTGCTTATGAATTTATTGGTCATTAATATTGTAGAGAATACACCCAGCTTAAGAGTTGTTTTAATGTTATTTAAGTGATTCTGAATATGACTTTATGCTTCCGGATAACGTAGGGTTTAAATGGGAATCCCAGTTTCAATCATGAAAAAAGACAAGACGGCCTAAAAATGTTAAGCACCCGTATGGGCGCTTTCTCATATCAAATGTAAATTTATATAAGTTCTAATAATTTTATAGTGATAACAAATAATTTTATGAGTTCCATAATAACTATTTTTTTAAATAATTTTCACAAAGTCCAATGATTTCTGAAGATTCTTTAACAGTTTTGATGTCGTTGCTTGTAGTAATTTGCAAATTTGCTAGTGATAAGAAGACAAAAATAACTAGTGCTTAGGACGCGGCAGTCCGCAAGTTTAATTGGAAAGCGAGATGTAAGCATCACACGCGGATTCATTTGAGAACACGGAAAAGTTTGTGCGGAAGCAGACCACGGTCACACCGGACTGTAACAGTGTAACCTGTCAAATAGTCAAAGATACAACTAGATCTCCAAAGTCACCGTTAAAGACCTCTGTGGCACAGTGGGTGAAGACCCGTCTGAGACGCAGAAGGTTGTGTGTTGAATCCGCGCCGCGGGACAAAATTTGTATGTTCTGCAGATATTTGTCCCTTAACTGGACTGGGTGTTTTCACCATACATAACATATTATGTACCTATGTATTTACAGGTAAAAATAGCACATAATGTAGAAGTAGTATAAGTAATATCAGACACCTAGTTACCATAACATAATATTATTATCTGTGCCATAACACAAGCATTAAGTTGCTTAACTTGGGGCTAGATGACGCTGTGTAAAATTTACAAGGTTGTTTACTAATTTATTTTATTAATAAACATAGTAGAATCTCTAGAATCACATTGAATCGTCTTTAAATCTAGGTGATTCTACTGCCTTTTCCTACTGGAAAGAATCGGTAAAACTTGGTGCTTATCTTTGACATTATTAAACGTTTGTACACAAATCGGGCAAGACGTAAGAACGTCCTAAATCGTTAAATTTAAACGACGGTTTTGACGATTGACTTGAGAAATTTGAAGTTAAGTAAGCCTACATGGTTTATCTATCGAAATAAGTGTAAATGAATCCTCAAATACGGAAAAGTTGGCGTTAAAATTAACTGCTAAATTAATCTGTGGCGAGTGATTATAATTTCGGAGTTGAACTTGATTCGGGTGCGCTTAATGTTCACTGACTTTTATTTCCGATGTCAAAAACAATAACAAACAAAAATACATGCAAATGAATTGTTGCTTTTAAAAGTGTTTAATGCATTGTTTATAAATTAAAATGAAACTAGGTAATTTACATTTGGTTCAAGTCTTATGGACAACTGCGTAGAGGAAAAACATACTTATATTTAAGGTTCAAAATTAAATTATTGTCTCTGTCTGTAAAATTGGGGAGAATAAGGAGCATTATTACATACCCCATAAAAACTTGTCCATCAAGGCTACAAAACATAAAAAAGATTAGCCATCGTTAAGTTTAAAGGAGTATTCAGGCAAGTGAGCAACCCCACAGTGAGTTCATTCACATTACACCATCAGTCACACGACCAATAAAAACTGGAGTAAATTTTTACCAGCACGAAACCGCCTGCGTAGGTCAATCGTCATAAAACATTAACGATTTCAAACTTTTAACGATTGATGCGTAAAACGTGAGCTTAACAGTCGGATTGAGTGGATGTTTTCAGTAGGTACGGTTGCTATGGCGACGCGAGTGCATGAGTGGTTTAGTCGCGGAAGTTGCATGCGGCCTGTTTTGTTTGAATTTTACAAGTCAAATTTAAAAATATGAGTTTTTTTTTTAACTTTTGAACTTGGTTACGCTCGTTTATCTGGAAAAAATATGTGGTCTTTTGATTTAAAAGTTTGAAATACAGTATCAAGTTTTCTAAATTTATAAAAGTGCATTAATATTGTAAAGCTACTTAAAAACCACCTTTGTACCTTAAGTTTGGTACCTAAATTGTATAAATATTTATAATGAAGTTTCCACATTATATCATAGTACAGAACCACGAGCAATTTGATTAGGATATAAGAGAACGTATTCTTTTATAATCTTTCAAAGCAACTACGTAAGATGATAGATCGAAATTACAAAGCTCTATAAAAGCTTCATCTGAGAGCATCACTAAGGCTAAGGCCACACCGCAGGTGGCACACATAGCGGCAAGAGGTAAGCTGATCGCTTCGATGACTCATCCTAGTAAACCAACACAAGGCACGTTATGTGCGCGATCAAACCGCGAGTGGGTCGCTTGGCGCGACAACATCGTCTCGACAACAACGCCTCTACAACTAAGCTTGCCTCTAAGCGTGCCACCTTCAGTGGGGCCTTAACCTAAAGGAAATAAAACCCCGGGACTATCGTAACTAAGTAACCGAAACGGCCACTAAAAACTGACAATAGTCTCCTCTAGGGTGGGCCCAGTGGGGCCAGAGGGGCCAGTGGGGCAGGTTGGAAGAGCCAGAAGTGGGTCAATTGCAATAATTAACAAGATTGCACTTTAAAAGTGCGCGCTTCGCCGGACAGCGTGAATTGGTGTAATGATGTCGTTACGGCATTCATGCTTGTGACGGGGATTTTATAATATTACTGGCCCTCACAATTTCACTCGTAAAAAAAGCTCGTAAAGACTTGATACTGTATTTAAATGCGCTCTTTCATTAGAGTATTCTAGAGCGTGGTAATGTATTTTTTGTTAAAACTCCATCGTACTGAAAGATTAGGTTATAAGCATGATAGCTGTTGTAAAGGTTTTTACACTTTTATTTATGAAAAATTCTATTTGTGTATTTTTTAATTTTGGCACTCTAAAGATCGTAAGATTATCACAAAATCAACGGTCATCCACCCGTCCGATGATCGAATAATCGATGAGCGAATCGGAGAGAATGGCGAAATCAAAAGGTAACGCAACCAGTATAGGTGAAAATTTGTTAAAATGATGATGAGTGTGCTTTCCATAATAGTCAAAATCTCACATTAGGATCCGAATATCCGATCTCCAGAGATAAGTACTTTTGAAATAACTTACCTACCGAAAGTTCATAAACCAACAATATAACCGCAATTACCTATGCTAATTGATTCATTAATTCAATTATCTTTATTATTACTTAAGCGTCAAAAAATTCAAAATATCTTCCTCTTAATATTTTTCAATTATTTCTTCAATCCAACTTGCTAAGCACAAATAATTCCAAACTTATTAAAATACGACAAACAAATAGACACCGGAAAATAAACTCCCATTTATTATCCGATATTGGATTCAATATCTCTTTAGCTTATAAACAGAAGCGGCCGAATCCGGTCAAAGTTTAGTTAATAAATATATCAATGCGGATCAGCGAGGGTTATGCTGTCGCGGCGGTAATGCGCCGGTAATTTACGATAATACAATGTTTTAAAATAGTTTCCATAATAAACTAGTATTGATGGTATACCGAGCGATGCTCAATTGAGACTTAAAAGGCGTGCAAATTGGGAGAATTTTGTTGTGTGTTTATTCTGTACTTTATTTGTCACTCTACCTGCGGTCGGTGACCTGAATTTTGTCTTCCATCTTTAGTTTGTTTATATTTTGGATAGAATACAGAGTTCCTTTTATTTATTTAGTTGTTTAGGTTTAGAAGTGTAGGTATTTTTCTTCCTGTGTGTTTCTTTCTTTATTCATAAATTAATAAATAAATAGTTATAATATTTGTTAAGCTATTGTGTTCCATTCGAGGGCAATTATTACGAGTAACAGCTAACAGTGTTTGCCGAAAGCGGAGTGTTGTAAGCACTCGCACGTCAATCGCTGCGTTTTCGCAGCGAGTGATGTTCGCATTGTTCATTATTCAGAGTTCATTATTCACGATGTGTATTCATTACCGGCTGAAGTGGCTGCTTTCACATAGAGTAAAGAAGTCAGTGAGCAATGTACTATCAGATAATTTTATCACTTTGCTTGTGTCGTAGATTGTCGTAGTCATCACAAACATTTTCTTCCTCAGAACAATTTTATCAACTGCTGTTCTTTAACTAGCTTCTCATTATACTCGCAATCCTGTGCTAAACTCATCCTGTTGTGCTGGGTTATTCCCATCTGATCATATGGTCAGATTGTGGTTGCATCTGATCAAATAAAAAGTTCCCGATGGATCATTGATCAGATGCAACTGCTTTTTTAAATTAAATTTTGTGCCAACGGATCATAATTATATTTTTGGCATGTAATATTACTATGCAACTAACAACCTTTTTCTATACGACTTTTTTGTACTTATTAACTACCGATTTTTATAGTTCCTAGATATTAAATCTGGGATAAAGAAACCGTAATTTGTAATAGTTTTTCATTTATTTTTTAAACGCTACTTAATATTGATATTTGATGTTTGTCTATACTATACCTGTACAAATCTGACAGGAATGAGCGTCCTAAATGGTTAATACGCTCCCGAAATAGAATGTGGGGAGAGTAAACAGAACATAGTGTACTTCAAGTTGCAGGTCCGCGTCACTCAGCTTTCAGATTGTCCTAACATGGATGTGGGCGGGCTTTCTACCGTATGTCGAATGTTCTTCGGATTAAAATAGACTCTGAGCGCGCCGATAATGAAATATACAGAACATAATCATTTCGTGAGAACTAGTTACAAGAAAAAGCTCTCGTGGCTAAGTTTTCTCAGACGTAATTGATGGAGTTAAGTGACGTTCTGAGCGGTCACAATTTGAATGGGTGACCGCAAGTGGCAGCTTAGCGCCTCGGTGCTTTGGTGGACACGTTTAATTGTCCGTCTCGACTTTTAAGTTCTGAAGCCATAACCGAGACCTGGAGGCCTAAAAACTCCGTCATCAAAGTTAGCCACTAGCTCATACGAAGTTACTTATTTACATATTAACAAGACTTCTCATCACGTAGTGCATAGATTGCTTGATATAAAACAGTTTTACAGTGAAAACTATACCCAAGAATATTTCTATAGTTGTAATGTAAAGATAATATACTGAGTGCGATCAATCTATGGCGCGATGACGCGCGATCACTCAATTGTCGAGCGCTATGTTTACTCCAAATAATGAGCTTTGCTGATTGCGACTGATACGCAAACGCTACTGTTTATAGCTTAATTATACAAATTATATCACGAACTTCATTAAAAGCCTTATATACAATTTATATCACATATACAAATAATTTCGTTACCTGTGTTGTTCTTTTGAATGGGAAACGGGGCTTGAATTGCAATGTATAGTATACCGATACATTGCATAGAATAGCAAAGCCATTTTCATTAGATTTTCAGAGTAGATTCTGTCCTGCTATAATGCAGTACACAATAACATCATTAGCATAGGCGGGGTTCCGGCGCATTGTCTGCGCTCCATTGCTGGCTCGCGTCGGAAGCCGGCCGCTTAGCTCGCCTTCCGGCGGGCTGTGTGTGAGACCAACGAGGGAATTACGTCTATTGGAAAATGTGTCGTCACAATTTCCAGGAAATAATATTGCAGCAAAACAACGTGATATTATCTTTTATAAACATGTTTTAATTATATTCTTTAAATACCGTGATATATCAATATTTTATTCCAATTTGTTAAAAATATTTTGCTGCTGAATATTTATTCTATTCTGAACGATTTCTATATTTGTAAAATACAATCTAGCCATATAAATACAATCTAGCCCAAATTATAACGAGAAAGTATTAGTCGAAGCTAAATAAGTACTTTGTATCATTGTAATCAAAGACATTCATTATGATAGTGAGAACAAAAAATAAAAAAAACCAAAAGTTACGAGCATATTCTTAAAAATGTATTTTTTAACAGATTTTTGCAAAATATTTTAACCAAACGTAATTATTTTCACTAAACAAAACCAAAGGCCAACAGATATTTTCAATAAAAAGCGTAATCGAAAAATAAATTGGCCTAAAAACAATGGCCATTTAGTTTTTAGTACGATGTGGGATTAGTTAAATAAAATAGGGTTAACAGTCGCCGCAAATAACGATAGCTCGGATAACAATAGAATACGGGTTCCATTTAGTTGCAAACTTTTGAAAGCTAGTTTGGTAATGGTATAAAGTTTTTGATGCATCCAATAAGTTAGTAGGGGTTACAATAAATAGCAAAAAGCTTGTTCGCGATTTTTTTATTATATTCGTTATGCTTGTAAATAGTCTGTAAGTGCATCATTAAATAATGCTGGATCTTTCATACAACATCGTGTAGCCCCAAATATTTATGTTATAGAAATAAGACTGATACACATACATATTATGCATAAAAAACACCCAGACCCGAGACAAATTGCAGATCATACAAACATTAGTCTCACGGCGGGGATCGAACACGCAACCTCCTGCACCTCAGGCAGGCATTCACCCACTGTGCCACAGAGGTCGTCAGTTAAAATAATATATTTGAGTGTAAATTTTACAAACTAACAAACAAATTAGGTTAAAACCGCGATACAGAAACTACACCCAGGCAACCCATGTAACACTCAACTAAAATTATGTCACCATCTCAATTTGGAAACCGGAACACTTACGATCAATTTTAACGGAACCCTCCATAAATATTAAAATGTAGCAACCCTAGCCAATGTACCGAATTATCGTAAACTACGGGAGCGACCGATACACGCGATACGTGACTTCGTGGCAACCCTATCAAACAACACCAACAAACGAAACTAAACCTTATTCCAGCACAATACGACCAAACAGTACGTAACTGTGGTTTGTCGTTTATTACTATCGAAACGCATAACAGCAAGCGTAAATATACCTTATTGTATTGTAATAAGGGTGATGAGAAGTGTCGATGCGGTTGGTCGTATAGAACTATCGGAATTATTTACAGGGCTTATAAAGTGCTATAGAGCGGGAATCATTTCGCTTGGAGGGATGTTTTAACACAAGGGTGACATTACTTGAATCAAGTTATAGAGTAAGATATTATGGCTACATAATCTATCTTTTCATAGCCAAAACTAATATATAATGTATGTGTCTAACATGTATGAATTAATGAACGAATGTTTGGTATTTCAGACCACCATTATTATATACTTATAATAGGAGAATACTTAACAGATTTAGCTGAAACTTAAATTATATTCGTATACATAATTTGTGACACATCAGGTTATCCAGATAACGAGGTAGGTACCACGCCATAGGCACAAGCTTGTGTTTTTGTTAATTAAAAATTTTTGTAAAGAAACGTAGAAAGATCTCGGTCTTGAATTGCAGCTGTAAAGACGATTGTACACTTCACGGAATTTTACTGTTTTCCGGACTGAAATGTGAGTTTCCAATGATTTGTCTCCTATTCTCGTTAAGTTAGAAGGGGACAAAGACATTTTCCGGACCGGAAAGTGCACAAGCGCCCTAACAGTTTTTAACCGTTATTTCCACTATCTTAAAGCTTAACATATCGAATCTGATTGATAGCGACACAAATGAATAAACGCAAGTTCAATAAATTGAGTAAATCGAATGATTGAATCATAACCGGGTCCCGGACATTCCACGCGCGGTTCCTGGACATGGATAGGCTTTGTTTGGGCTGATACAATTAGATGGATGCCGGTGGAGCGATTGTTTACGGAGATCGCAGTCTAGGCAGACTCAGCTGTGCTATTAGTATAAAAATTCAATAAGTTTAACTAACACACAAAACACACTTTAATAATTTTTTTTAATAACACATGTTGTGCCGACCCCACATAGTGGGATGAGGGCAAGAAGAAGAAGAAGAAGTTTAACTATAATTATGATCACGACAGTATACACAATGATCACGAAAGGTACGATCGACAGTGTCTCAGATCTACAGAGATTTTAAGATCCTTTGAAGATGTTTAAGAAGGTAGTCAGAGGTATGTCCAAATACATATTTGGTACATGACCAAATATGTATTTGGAATTGAAATTGTCCATATTTTGAAAATGTCCTTCGTTTCACAAGTTTACGTTACAAAACTGTTGTAAAATTATACCTGAATTTTAAAATACCGATAAATAGAATTACCTATCATTTACAGTCCGTGACGTAAATTTTTTTTATTATTATTTTGATGTGTACCTCTTTTATTTATTCACGTCTGTTTCCCAGAGCCTGAAGCCTCATAGCAGAGAATCAAACCAAGAATTTCCTAAGACATTCTACTAAAACTTTGAATACATACCTCATACAATATTCTCAATCTGGCAAAGTTGATAATTAACAAAAGGATCCATAATTATGTGCAATTGTACATGTGTACAATGTACACATTAGTTTTTATACCTAAACAAAGTTTGACGCTGTACCAGCTGTATCACTGCACTCTATCTCATTTGTGTATTGCATATTTTGATGTTACAATCATAGATAATGCGAACAGACAGCATGTTTGCGGTCGGACGAGATGAGCCACGGTTTATTACACTGGACTCGTAATAACCTGCATTTGGACCATTACATCACATATGCATAATCATGTGTGCTACTGTGCACTTTCGTATTAGCTCAACGAAATTTTCATTGTCAAAACTCATACATTTAGGTTAAATGATATGAGTTTTGGCAAGGATACGTTGTTTAAATGATATGAGCATGAATGTGTTCGCAGTTTTGTGATTCGAGGTGGAACAAAGTTCAAAGACGTGGAGAACCGAGGAGCTAAAATGGACTCGGGCAGGACACCAGGCCAGGCAAGATGCCAGGTGAAGTAAAAGTTATGACAATTAAACGTACTCTGAGGAGCACATGCGTGCAATATAACTTGTGACCGTTGTCGATCTATCTAGAACAATCAGACTACTTCACAAGACCTGTATATTGTTATTTTGCTAAAAAAATATTGGATAAATAATTAAAATTAGAACGTCATAAATGTTTTTAAAAATCATACAGTTTATTTATAGGAATATATTAGTTGGGCGGTTTGCTGAATCACGACATTTTACAGCAATTGCTTTTGGGGCTTAACCTGCCCTGAATGAAACCTTTTAGCCGAATGAAAATACCGAGAAATTGGACAGGCTGTCATGCGTAGCTAATTTTTTTACGTAGCTTACTTGTTTTCCTTGTTTCGAGAGCTCACGAAACTACGGTAATATTTCACCAAATAATGTATTAGATGACATTGTTAGAGCCGTATTTTTATAAATATAGCTTACTCACCCGCGGCATTGCTCCCGTGGTACCTTCCTGGATAAAAAGTAGCCCATATGAGTAGTTCTAAGTCTTTAACTATGTTCGAGTAGAGTCAAAGTTTCAGCCAAACCAGTGCAGTATTTTTTGCGTGAAATAGTAACAAACATCCACACCGCGCCGGTTCCCTCCATCAAAACATAATTTGAAATCCCTATGAAAATAATACTTACTCATTAAAAACTAATCAGAGTAACAAAAACATTCATTATGGAGCCGCGACGTGGGCCCGGGACGTGCCGGGAGCGAGTGGTAACTTCAAGGAGAGGGTTTCGTGTGCGCTTAGTTCAGACACAACTTAAATAATTGTTATTGCGCTCGAGACTACCATTCGTTTCAGTTTCACAGCACACAATTAGGTCTATAATTTTGTTAAAACTTAAAAAACATTTTGTTTTTGCTGTAAAGTGATGTTTCTGCTGAAAGGCTAAGCAGACTCCGATGTTAGGTAGAGTAGTTCCGGCTAAACGCGGCCTGTTTAGTTGGTTTTCGCGCGCTGGGCACCCGGAATGTAAATTAATTGCAATGAAATGGCAAGTTTGCGACAGATGCGAAGGGCTTGTGTGAGCTAAATTGAATTTTAATGCGTCGAAATAAGAATCGATATCTAAATAAATATTTTCGCGAAGTTGGGCTGATGTACTTGTTCTAGTAGTCCACATTAATTTATTCTTTATGTTTCGCAAACACAATTGACATAAAAAAGGTAGACAAAATGTAGTTTTGTATTATTACAAGAATCAACTTTATAAACCAGTATGTGATAAGATCAAACGAAATCAAGGCCACAGATGTAGGTACTAGAGTCGGAATTATCTCTGAAAATCTACCACAGAAATTGCAGGCAAACTTTCTTGTGAATTTGTCTGGAACTGTGCTATTGGGGTACATAAGTTTGTGCGAGCTCGGAACTATAGACGCTTGGCAGCTTATGTATGGGCTCATAGACTACTTTTTGAAAGAAAGAAAGAAAGAAAAATCATTTATTCTTGTAGGACCTCAAGGATCACTTAAGTATCGTTTTACATGCTAGGTGATTCTAATGCCTGTTCCAATTTTGTTTCAAATTATCGCGTTGCTTTGACGAAAACTATCAATGTTCTCACCAAAGAAATTAAAATAAAAATTAAAATGATCACGGCTGTATTTCCATGGTGCGGTAGACATATTCTTTCAGATCTTTGGGAATTTTTAGATCCTTTGAAGATGTCTAAAGGAGTAGTCAGAGGTATGTCTAAATCAATTTTTCTTGTAAAAATCTGCTTTCGTCCACATTCTATTCCATATTTGACCCACAATTTATTTAATATTTTAAACAAAACACTCAAAAACACATAAGGTACCGAAACTCAAAATGCTACTAAAATAATTTGAGTAAAACTTGTAACTAAAACGAAAATTTTTATTTTATCCCGACGTTTCGACTGGATTGCACCAGCCGTGGTCGCGGAAAGACTCCCGCGAAATGAAATACCCGTAAATGTATGTTAATCATGTGTTCTGATCGCGAAAGTTTAAAAAAGACTAAATATATACGAAAATCTCTATCAACACAATAATTAACGCGTTGACTGCCGCACGTGTGCTTCAGATCAGGAAATGGATTAAAGAAACTCATAAAATTAATTTCTGTAGCCACAAATGAAATGCGCGAAGTATGCTAACTAGCCAAGAAAAACTAATCAGTAAGTTGGAATCCACCGGCCAAGTGGAAGGAAGACAAGACTACGCGAATGGACCAACGAACGGTGAAATTGCGGCCTTTCTCGAAAAATGAAAGGGAACGCCCGGCAATTTGTCTTGACTGGCTGAAACAGTGAAATATTTGGGAAGTTTTAAACCGTATTAAAGTTTTTTCAAGGTACTTAGGGTGCGAATTGAGTCAGGTTATGAAATCTAAAGGCCATAGCACAAACAACCAGTTTGAGCATCAACGGTTTAGTGACGTTTCGGAAGCTAAATGCCACGTTGGATCGCTTTAATCCGCTCACACACACTCCAAACAAACTACACAAATTCAATCTCAGCGGTTAAGTCTGAAAACTGACTAAAATAGAACTGAATTTGTTATTGCAATTCAAACCAGCGAGTGGTTTAATGACCGATGCTAAAAGTATCGAATGTGCTATTTCTTGTTTCAGAAGCAAGATAAATAGCTCGCCCTCATTAGCCGTTACGAGTTCCTCTCAAAGTTGGGTGTTCAAAAATACTTCATATTTGAGTTGTTCGTACAAATTCTCACCTGGACAAGTTCCCAGCCTTAGTTCGGAGCGGGACGGTTGACACAACTTCGGCGAGGGCGAAGACATGAGTTCAACATTTTTAATTAATTCGAGAAGTTGGACCTGCTAAGCCTTATTGTCCCCTAACATAAATACCCGTTTATAATGAAGAGGCGACACCTTAATCCCGAGGGTAGGGGGTGGGGGGGGATGACTTTTGTAAATACGGAAATATAGAATCATAAAGTTAGAGAATGAGCTCGTTAGCCGAATGAAATATTTACCCTTGAATAAATTAAAAAGGATGACAGCTTTTTATTAGTTTAAACTCGGTTTATGTTGGGCAAATAGGGTGATGTTTTTATGTAGGTGTTGTCTACATGGTGAAGTTGAAGGTCCTAATTGTAAGGGTGAATTTTTAAGAGGCTTTAGAAGGATATCCTTTTGAGGGCCTCGGTAAATGTTTTATGAGGCTCTTACTTTAATATGTTGATAATAATGTTGTGCTATTTTCTAAACAGTTATTTCAAATTATGTTATTGGTCTTTATGACGGCGCGTGCGCTACGATATAATTTTATTTGCGAAAACAAAGTCGGATAGTAAAGCTTCAGTTATTTAAAAAACGAGTATTCGATTTTGTACTGGTCACGTAGTTTAAAATAAAAACAATCTCTCAACCGTAACCCAAATTTAAGATCTTTTACGGCCAGTCTCAATAACCTATCTATCTTTAGGTTTACTTAAGGAATACGGTGACGTTTACAAAGGGAGGCCTACATACAACGGTAGGTACTATTAGTTATGGCTTATAATAAACTTTGTGAAGTATAACTGCCGCCTATTGGCGTTCACAAGTCACAATTAGAAAAGCGTAAGCCGGGATGAAGGTTGCTAGAAGTTTTTCGAAGCAATTATCGCGCGCGATCGCTCTCTATGCAAATACGGTAAGTAGGCACTTTACTTTTTTGCCTTTCACAGCATTGTATCAGACGTGTGTTAATGCTGCGAACAAATGGCCATTATGGATACATTATTCAAAGAAAAATGTGCAATTATAAACAATAGGCAATCTGGAAAAAATTATAGTTAATTCATTCATTGAATTTGTTTTGTTATCTGATCATATTGCTCATTCAAAGATTATCAATCTTTGAATGAGCAATATGATCAGAGCATAAGTATTATGATAGATACAAGAAACTGGACAAAATGTATGATAGAAAAAGAAGAAGTATTAACATGTTGACAGCAACAGTGTATATTAGGCTTTTATAAACTTTAACTACCCCTTAGACATCTTCAAAAGGATCTAAATTGCCTATAGATTTGAAAAGAAATGTCTACCGCTCCCTGGAAACAGACGTGATTATAATTCATATTTGTTTCATAAACTTTTGCGATCATTACAGTTTATAAATACAAGGATCCGGAATTTCATTAGAGTATTTACCTTTTACAACCAAACATTTAAATCACACCAAAAATTTAACTGGGTAATTAAATTACATCAACAATTTATTTAATACACTAGGTAAATGTATGAAATATGAAAGACAGGCAGACTCATGACGAGATATTAAAACCCAACAGGGAAAAGGTCCCGAGCACTGGACTTGCTGTGTCTATTTGCACGCGCCGGTAATGAAGTCTTCCTAGAATGCCTTTGATCTGCCAAGCTAAATATTAGCGAAACGCTTTACATTAAAAATAATTGAATTTTCATGACACGTTTTTGAGGGATTTCAACTACAGCTGTCGTCTCACCAGCCGCTTTTGTTTTGATTAAGCTGCCTGGATGTAGAAAGAAGTGGTATAAAGGTTACTGAACAGTGTTTAGGCTTTTACATCTAATAATTGAAATTGAAATATTATCACGTCACGACTGTATTCCCAAGATGTAGTGGACATATTCTTTCAGATCTTTAGGCATTTTTAGATCCTTTGAAAATGTCTAAGGGTCAGTCTTTCACTGTTTCCACCATGATTGGCAGTAACTGGCGAAAAAGATCGAGAAAACCTGAAGAGTTAGCGAGGCCTAGCAGCAGAACAAAGGCTAACAAATAAATTGAAGATGACATTAAGGCCAAGTATTCCAGCAAAGACCGCGCTTACAAGTTTTTTAAAATAGAATAAGACATAGAATATTAAGATTTAAGGTTCTGAAAACAACATAATAACTATGTATAAGTTAAGGATCGAATCTAGTCAAAGTACCTCTTGTGTCATGCGAGTTCACTATAGCTACGTCCGCGCGAAGTTTTTCGCGCGCTGCCGTGACGTCGCTAATACCCCTCTGGACCATCTGACCACCATGAACTTGCCACCGGTTGTCAATAGAGACGGAAACCACCCCATTTTACCACTGGTGGTCAACTGGGAAAAACATTCCCAATTCACCACTAGTGATAAAATGGCACGATTTTGGTTCTAATTGACCACCGGTGTTGAGATGGTAGTCAGTTAGGGATATAGAAATCCCAAGTCACCACCGGTGGCAAGTTCATGGTGGTCAGATGGTCTGGAGGGGCTAATACCCACCGGCCCTTAAACTTAAAGTCACTGACCTGTAAAGTGGTATCCCTGCATCGTCCCGGAACCAGAACACCATGTAGACCTTGTCATTGGCGGCCGTGCCGAGGTCGCAGGGGAACTGTGCCACCATGCCCTCCACTGCTTGCACGTCCACGGTCCTCACGCCAGCTGAAACAATATACACTCGTCATTTGACGACCTCTGTGGCGCAGTAGGTGAAAGCCCGCATTAGACGCAGAAGTTGCGGGTTCGATCTTCGCTGCGGAACAAATGTTTGTAAGATCTGCAAATATTTGTCTCAAGCCTGGGTGTTTTCTATGTATACTATGTATTTACAAAAAAAATATGTAAGAAATATGTAAGAAACACAAGCATTAAATTGCTTGGGACTAGGTGGCGCTGTGTGGAATGTTCGCCCAAGGATATATTTTTTTTTATTTCTTGTCGTCTCCATGCGTCATCACATCACATCACATTCATTAGTTAACAAACATTTAGTAACAGAGACTAACATCATCATCATCATCATTTTAGCCCAGTTAAGACGCTGGCAGCATTACCTACCTGAATGACAATGCTAATAATATAGAGCTAAATCATAATGATTATTCATAAGTTTTAAAATTTATGAAAATGTATTAAGTATGTATGAAAGCACACCTGTTACTTCTTCAGCCTAAAATAGCTGAACGAATTAAGAACTGATTACCAAACTAAGATTGTTAATAATTTGAATAAAAGCGCTGTGATATTGACGTAAATGAGGTCAAGACAAAAAAAATGTACCTAATTTAACTGAAGAAGCAAAGCTCATGCTATAAATTCTTAGCTTAATTACATAAGGCCGAAGTAGTGGTTCTGCAGGCTATTAATTGCGCCTAATCCTATACCTGAACTGTAGTGTCCCGTCGGGGCTTTACGATGCTACAGGAGCCTTCATTTAGACATGATATTGTAGTGTGTACACTAAGCTCTACACTCCGGGAAACTGTCTCAAATAACTTGTGACTTTAACCACTAACCTATACAGGGAGACCCAACCCTATGACACAGAAACAGTCCACAAAGATTAACGAGTAATAAATATTCATAGTCCAAATAAAACATCTACTTAAAATCAAATTAAACTCCACTAAATAAAGCGAATTCTTACAAATTCCGGATTTCCCTGAATTTAAACTATTTGGCACGAACATAAATTATGTAGAGATGTCCAAGTCCGGCCCGCTCGAAGTTCTACTTCCCATTCCCACCGCTCGCAGCTGTGGCGCTAATGGACCTTCGCGAGTGCATTGCGATCGCTTCGGGTCACACTTGAGCTTTAATCTGATAAACTGAGCAACTTGTGACTGTGAGCCCCCTGTTGTGTCTAGTGACCACTTTGAAAGTCTTTATGTCCGACTTCGCTTTGTACTATGGTCAGTATTACGTAAACCTACTTTAGCTTAAATGGATATTAAATCTGTTGCTATCTCTTTTCATTGACATAAGAGTAACAAGAAAAAACATTCTATAAATCTATATTAACTGACAAATCTTGATGAATAAGACCATTAGTCCATTGATATATAAAGTACCTAATTAATCTTATGGATCTATTATTATGGTTGATATTATTAATTCATAGAAATACATCGTGTTCACGTGGACTAAATGGTCTGTGTCGTTAAATTCTCGCACTTGATGTTTACTTTTACAACTATGTTTTTTAATGTTAACACGTACTAAATAATCTAAATCCAGTATTTATGAGTTTGTTAAATACAAAAAACCCTTACAAATCAAATCAAATTGTTTATTATTTACAGTTAGTAGTAGCCAAATGACCACCTCAATTTATCGTCTGTTTACAAAATAAACTCAAAATACAATTGCGCCACTCTACTTCAGCTATATTATTTAAAGCAACATTGTGTGCACTTTGAATAATATACATTCAAATGCATACAAATGTAAGTACAAGTTCATTGAAATCCACTGAAATATAATAGCAATGACAGCTCACAATGTCCTCGGGCACTACCTCTGCTCTACGTAACGGGGCAGCAGTTTGTCAGCCCTGAAGGAGCTTGCACACAAAGCTAAAATTATGATAAAATGTTCACAATTTAAGCTGCGACATAGCTCAAATTGTGAAATTTTTTTCAATTTTAATACTTTCGGGATCATACTTGACACTATTATGCACATTATATTACGTAAAAAATATCATTTGTAACTAAATTACATGATTTGATTTATCCAAATAATATTCATTTACTATTAATTACTTATCAAATTATTTTAGAACTATTTCATTGAATATAAGGAGCAAAGTTTTTAAAGCTACTTAATTCACATAAACCTAACGAGAATCATATCAAGGAATAACAGCACTACCTCTTTATGTACTAAAAGTAAGTAACTTACTTTATGTACTACTATTCACGTATTAGTCTCGTAAGAAAAGACGGCATACGGCATACCACATAACTTTTGATATCATGTGCATCACCGTGGCAGGGGTGGCTCTAATGCAGCAATATTGTAATGAATATTCACACGACTAATGTAAGGAGCACCAGTTACTGTGCTAGTTGCTAAGACTACTCCGCAACGGTCTGTCAACCACGCTAGGGTTACCACTTGAGTTATTACCAACTTTAGAATGTTGTCATATAATATCATTAATTAAGACACTCACAACTGTATTGCCAAGGAAAGCTCTTATCTTAGGTATTAATGTCTTCACGCATTCACCTGCGGAGAGCATCACCGAGGCAGGGAAAAGGTTAAGTGCCTCTTGAAAAGGTAGTCGGGTATTTTAGTCTAAACCCATTTTACAAAATTGGGTTTTCTTTACAATGTTTTCCTCCAACAGTAAGAGTTAATGCTAATCATCATCCTCCAGCGCTTATCCCACATTACGTGGGGTCAGCACAACATGATTATTGCTATTTTACAACAAAATTTCAAAAACTAAAATATCATTGAACCGAGATTACCTTTAGATTAAAAGTCAAGCGTCTATTCCACTAGAACACTGCTGGCTGTTCTCATATAAATGGTAACAGTGCTTAAAATAAAATATCTTAAATGGCCATGCATTATTTTATCGCATCAAATTATGTATTATCACGAGATGGGTGAAGGAATTGTAATAAATGTATCTGAAAATAAGAATCAACGTAATTATGACAAATTTACTAACAAAACTTGACTTTCTAACTAATTATATGGCTGGAAAGCTTCTACGTTTTCAGCATAAAAGTAATCGCTGATTCAAATATATAAAGTAAAGCTCATTCTAAATTTAAAATTACAAAATCGTCAATTGTATCCTGACAAAAAGAATTCATCCCCCTGACCTTTGACAACCCTAGTAGGGCGGTGAGCGATCGCCGAATTTGTACCCCTAATGAGGAGACTACAGGGCTGTCACTTGGCATTACGCCGCGTCTCTGCTATGACATTTTAATGGCCGTAAATTGAAAGAAAAGGATGCCTTTCATCAATAACGCGGGTCAGTTTTGAATATGGCTGTCAATTGCTTGTCAGTGTTTTACGGTTCGGTGGCGGTTTTGTTGCGGGATGACGCTGCTGGTTGATTGATCTTTGCTGCAATTATTGATAGTTTTTAGGTAAGTAAGAGACGTAATAAAATAAAAGTTTAAAATTATCACCTTAAATCAATTTTAAACAGCTGATCTAAAAATTTGCTTGAGGGTCTAATATACCCACTAGGTTACACAAAAATTATTGATGTTTTTAAACATACAAAAGTGTTGTTAAGAATTAATAGTAGTACTTAATAGTAATTTGAAAATATTCAACTTCATTGTATTATACATGTTAATGTTTGCGTACGTCTGTCTATTTATAGGTAAATCATTCCATTGAAACGATTCGCCTGAAATAGTGACTTAATTCTGATCAAATGAATCCGCGGGTAAAAGATAGTATTCAAATAAATACATACGAAATTGGTTTCATCAATCCGCGTTAACAAGTTTCATTAAAATGTTCATTAGCACATAATCGGTCGGCTAAAATGATTAAAAGTTGAATGTGCACAACAAGTAAAGCAGGGCACTCAATATTGCATTAACGTCAAAAACATTCGGGTATGATAAGCGCTAATTATTACAGGGTCGAAAACATGCCTCGGTTCATACATGCAGCTTTTTAATTTGATAGGACAATGTAGTCCCGCGGTGATTAAAAATTATATTTTAATAGCAACGACCAACATTTTTGTCTGAAAAAGTATGAATTTGCAGAATAAAACATAGCTTTTTGCAGTACCTAAGTCAAAAATAAAAAATCCTGGCGTTTAATAACAGGCATGTGTGTTTATCTAAAAATCAACAGAAAGAACAGGCCACTTGCTCATACGAAAGAACGAATGAACAGAAAGAAAGTTATTTTTAGGTTAAGTATTGAGAGATTCTTAATTGCATTCAATGGCACGTTGAATTTGGCTTAAGTATAGTAAGTAAGTTCGTATGAGCAAGTGGCCAACTCTGGTGACGGAGTTTTTAGGCCGCCTAAAGGCCTAAAAACTAAATCCTAGTATAGTACCTACTAATATGCTAATAGTAGGTAACTCGTCACCTTCAAAGCATGTGTGAACTTCAACTTGCCATGTACACCTTTGAATCCCCACACTAATCAATAAGGGAAGGGCACTTTGCAACGATTACCGTCACATGCTTTAATTACGTACACAATTACTGTCCAGAACTACTCGTTAGCAGATTACAGAGGACGTGTTTGAATATGGAATGCAATAATTGACAATACCGATTCAGATCCAAGTCAGTGCCAACACAGCGAAATGGTAAATTCAGTAGGTGTGAACCTACTTCCTTTCAAACGCCTGGTCATTCATTACTATAAGGCTGTGTCAGCAGTAGGCAAACTATTAGCGGTCGATTGAGTTTGCGGCGTATCGGTTTAGTACGCCCTTCCATATATTTGAAATGGAGTGTCAGTTTGCTAGTTTTGCGCTCACTTTACGCAGTTTGCAGCGTTACGCGCGCCGACTGTCTCAGTTAGTGGCTGACTCACAGCAAAACCGGTTCCAATCGGCGGCGGCGATATGGTTGATATGGCGAAAATTGATTTGAGTTTGCAGCTAACTCAAATTTAAATTAAATTTAGTTATTTAAATTAATTTAGTGGATCGCGCGAAGCAAAAGAAACACCTGATCCTGTGGATCGCGCTCCTGTCGCGATTGCGCGTTCCGTAATCAGAGCGCGGTGGATCCTCTGGTGTGGATAAGCACCACTTACATTAGGTAGCGTTTCAGTATTTGGATGTTAGACAGCCAATATAACTGAAAGTGACTCAAAAATATATGTATTTGCTTGTACTTTTTCACTCCTATAACACAGTAAGTCGTGTTCATCTGCTATGTGTGTCCGTCTCTCATATATTTACTTAGAAAAGAGCAATTTAACCTCAATCCATTGATTACACTGAGCACTGCAAATACTGCGATTCCTTGCCCACTGTTTAATTAACAAATGGAGCGTGTGTGTGACATCGCACTGATACACTTGGCGTTTGACGCTTTTAATTACTTCAAACAACCTGTACCATGCATGAAACATTCGATATTGATTGCGTGTTTTGCGATGACTTTGTTTTTGGTGTTAAGGTGTGCTAGCAATGTAGGGGAAGACCGGTACCCTCCGTACAGCGGGAGCATTCGTACAGTCAATATTTCTCCGCGATTTAAAACGTTAGCGAGTTCATACTTAAGTGTGTGACTACCCCCTATATCCGCAAGGTACCCGCGGAATAACGAGGCAGTGCGACCGACGGCTTCGGTGGAATGAGTCGATACCTGTTTTCGCTCCGCGTAAGTATAGTTTGGGTTCATCTTTGAAAGTGTTTGCTACCAGTAAGTTTGACTTTAATTGTAAAAGAAATTTATTACAAATAAAGCACTGATGCCTTACTTTATGGTGTACGTTTTTATTTTGGTACAAAGCTAACAGTTTTTTTTATTTTGAATTAAATATTATTTTTTTGGGTTTGGGGTACCTTCATACATAGAAACGGGGGTAGATTCGTACATGCAAATGTACCCCGGAGTTATTTGCGGGGGTCCACGGCAAGTATTTTTTCCGAGTCTGGGTGTTGTGGTACCATGGTACTTATAGTTTGGGACACCCACGACACAGGGAATTCTAATGTGTGATCAGATCTATGAATGAAACAGCTGGTTGTTGTTTATTTACCAAGAATTTTATAATTGTTTTGTTTCAGAACTATGCCACGAAGTTACCTAAAAAAGAGAACAGATCGGGAGAAAAGAAAAAAAAATTATGAGTTTAATATAATAAGATTTTGTAACGGGTTTTTTTTTTAATTTTACGTAAAAACAGTACCTTCTATTTTTAAGGCTAATAAGTGTTTGATCTCAATTGCGAACATTTTAATAGGATAGATTATCTAAGATTAGATTCGTTTTAGGAAAACAAGTCTCATATTTGAATAAAAAACATTTTAAATGGGGTTTTTTTTAACTGTGTACGAATGCTCCCTACCATGTACGAATGTGACCCACGGTATGTACGAACCTACCCCGCGTGTGGGGTGCCTTCGTACAATTTCCATCTTTTACGAAAACCGCCATTACTCGGTTAAGATGCATTGAACAAATATTTATGTATCTCATTACTATAGCTAGATATGTAGGTTATCTAATAGCATTTCATTTATTACTAAATTGCAGTTAGTTTTTTTTTTACAGGGCTTAGAGTAAAAAGTGTACGAAGGGTACCGGTCTTCCCCTATGCTGCGGCATGCGATGCTCTCGAGTTTTGAACTATTGGTGATTTCGGGTTAATGATGCGAACAACCTGTTTGTTCATACATTGGATATCTATTGCGTGTTATGTGATGGCTTTTGTTTAAGGTGCTAAACTGAGCGAGTATTGTATGCCACAGCAAGCGATGTTTTCACATATTGAACTGTTGGTGAATCTGGTATCGGGTATCCGTTTGAAGTTGACGTGATCCTGTTTATTAATTTTGGATATTGGACGTAGGTCAGTTAGCTCTGCTGTATTTTATTAATAAATAGAGCGCAATCAGTTTGCTGTGTACCTTTACTTTATGGCAGGTGTATTTTTTATTAACGTGTAGGTAATAAAAACGTGTCGTTATAAAAACAATTTTCAAGATATTCAATAAGCTTTCCACCGTAATTTGACTTGGTATTTATTTTTACTTTAGTATTTTTTTAAAAAAACATCTAGAGTAGTTTTACTTGGTATTTAATTTTCTTTAAATCATCGATTTTCTCTTAAAATACGACTGATGGCTGTATTAAATAACTTAAAAAAAAACATATTTTCCTTAAAGTTCGAAAATATCTTTCATCATGACATTCCTCTTTAAAACTCGATAAAATTCAAAATAACAAATATTTTTTTCCAGAATTTTCCTTTTACGGATATAGAACTCCTAAAAAATAAACCAAAATCTTTACCAATGTATTTTCAAGATAGTAGATACGAACCTACGAATAAGTTTGCCTAAAAATTTATTTTCTCCTTCTGCTTAAACACACCACAGTGCAATGTAAGCAGTATTGCCACTACCTTGAATTAGCCAAAACGGGCAATGCAATTAACAATATAGTATATAGGGCTGAAAGAATTGAAAGAACGTATTTTATTTTCGTTTTTAAAATAGCTTGAAGCCAGCACAAAACAGTGAAAATAACACTGTTTAAATTATTCTATAATTGAGTTGTCTTATTAAAAATTTACCGAATTCCAATTGAATTTCGTTGTTACCTGAACGAATTTATCAATTCTATGAATACTTTAGATTTACATCAATTTTAAACCTTGTTATTCATAATGGACTTATAGACTTCCACTAGATATCTATTGTCATCTTTTTAGGGTTCAGAAGTCAACAAAGAAACCAAATTTTTTCGTTTCTTAAATTTTCGTTTGTAATATTTATAAAATATTTAGAGCTTTAAGGCCTGTTTGGGCCTATGTGGTATTCGCTGCATAAGTGGGAAGCGAAACTACCTGCAATATAATGAAAGTGGTAAGATATTTATTCCATACTAAAACTATCAACTATCTAAGCAAACTAAGCAAAATCACAAATAGGATATTGACACTGGACGTAATAAGGCGGTACCCGTCAATGACATACGACATTATTTCTCTTGAAAAAAATACGAAACTTTATTAGCGTGTAGCGTGACATCGTAAAAATCATGCAAAGATGTACAAAGCATAGTCTTTCTTAGTATGTTCGCACTGTGTGCTAGGCGCAGTAGATGATCACCGGCCGACATCCATCTTCATTAGACGGGTGCTTTTACAAGCCCGGCTCGGCCCTAATATATTTATGGGCTCTATTTTATGGGACACACTTAATAGCTACGGCGAATTTACCATAGAATGTATTATGTTTATCTTATTTCGTTGATAAATCTTTTGGTTAGTTTGCCCATATATTATTACGTGTTTGACTCATTGGCTTATTCCAGAAATTCCCTTCGACAATCCTCTTTGAAGGGGATTATTCGACTTTTGTCCAGAAATGCTCTTCCGGTTTCCAAAGGGGATTTCTGGTCAAAAAATCCAGAAATCCCCTTATTTATTTATTTACTCTGGTTGATTTTCGTACCCTTCGCTTCAAAATATTTGTTACATAAATGTTACTCATTTCTAAAATGTGGTAACATTGTCAGTTCTAACATTTGTAATAAAAACTAGGTAAATATTTTTAATTAAATAAAAAGGGTTCAATATTATTATATAAATGGTCAAGGTATGTCATAAGACCTGACGTCTTACCACTATTTTCATAGAACCGAGGCATATTGGTAGTAAAACTAAGGCGGTAAAAAAACTAACCTAACGTCGACCTATTTTAGCAAATGTTCTTGAATTTTTAGCTACAAAAAGCCAGTTTCTCACAATATTTATGTTCATCGCTTAGGAGCCTTCAGTAAAAATATAGGCTATATTTCCACGAGCAGTTATCAAAACAAGGAAGTGGGTCAGGACCAAAACAAAGGAATGAGGTGCTTCAAAAGACTTAAAATTTTGGGGCATCTGTTTTTGTTTAGCGAGGTTTGTGCGGGACGATCGCGTGGCAGTTGCGTGTTGTCTGGGTCTTGCTAGAGGCTTACCATAATAATATACAAAAATTTACAGTTTAGCAAGATATTTAGATAATGTTTTTTTCTTGTCACTTACATTTCATTGAAAAGAGATGGCAACAGAGTGAGCAGCAGCTTCAGCTTAAGTAAGATTAGCAGTACAATATGAATAGTGGGGTTAGTAACTATTCATGAACATAAAATGGGCAACCGATTACTTGTCCGAAATGTAACTTTCACTTGACTAATATTTTTGTTTATTTATTTTGTTTATTTTGTTTATTTTATTTAATTCTCTCACAACACATAAATATAAAAATATAAAGCAATACATTTTTAAAATAAATACAGTTAAAAATAATGATAAAGGTTAGAGGTAAGCCTGTTTTGTGAGAGACTGGTGCCTGAAATAGGTATATAAACCTGTGCTACAGCTCACCAGTGCCCTATACTCCACTGATTTAAACATCTAACTAAACTAATAAATTTTGAATAAATATTTATAAATACCTAGCAAACTAACATACATTATTCACAAAATATACCTAATTAAAATTAGTCAGGGGACTTTTTCGTAGGCGGTGCTTCCCTATACCGTCTGTAGACTACTCCCGCGGTCCAGAAGTCCGGAGCGAGGAATACGTCCTTGTGCTTGGCAGCCACTCGGAGTACATACGACTTGAAGTTGGTCTCCTTCTTCTGCTCCAACAGCTTCAAGCCATGCACGAGTACTACGGGTGGCTCCCTGATCCGGCATCGGCCCCTCTCGTCCACGTAACGGAGAATAGCTTCTCTGGTAATGGACGGGTCCAGGCGGGAAATGTAGATCCCGATGGTCGGCTCCACTGCCTGCAGAGATAGCCCAGTAGACAGAGGAGCAGTACCACGCTGATTTCGTGACCGCTTGCTTGATCGGCGTTTTTTCTCCACGACTGTGAAGCCTTCTGCGTCGATCTTCTTAACACCACCGATGTTCTTCATTGGTGGGTCCGGTCTCGGTCGCCGAATATCAGCGCTGGGCGCCGAGCGCGACGACTGAGATTGGCGGGACACCTGCGCGTAACTCTTCTGCTGGCGAGCCGGAGCGCGAGGAGCAGGAGAGGGTGCAGTGGTCGCAGGCTGCGTCGTTGACGTCCCGGGGGTCGAGGTCATCGGCGCCGAGCGGTCATTCGCCTGCGAAACGGTGTCAACATTCGCAGTGTTCATAATGCTGACCGGTGATATTTGAGCTCGCGTAGCACCACCGCGCCTTGCGTTTACATTTTTCGCTGACTGCGGCGATACTGTAGGAATTGCATTTTTGTTTCGCAATTCCGCGAGTTCAATTTTTAATTCGGAGACAGTTTTCTCCGAACTCTCCAGTTTGGAACGGATGCTGGTGACGTCAGCCTTGAGCAGCGTGATATCCTTCAGCAGCCTTATGACGTCGATGTGGTCGAAGGTCACAGGGGGCAGCTTGTGTAGATCACGGGCTACGTAGGTAGGAACGTCATCAGGGTCAGTCTCCAAAAACACCCTAAAGATGTCTTCAATGTCTCGCTTGACGCTTCCATCACGTTGTCCAGTCACGAGGCGGACGGTGGTCACAGCAGAATCGGCGAATATCTTTTGCTAAGTATCAGCATTATTTGCCATATTTTTAGATGAACGTAATTTTATTTGAGGGAAGTATCATTTTACATAACTTGGTTTTACAGATTTTCAAAATAACATTTTCCTTATGGCCGAAGTTTCTTTTGAACTTTTTTAATTTGCTTTTAAAATGATTATGGTTAAAGGTTTTGTTTATATAATTTTACATCACGACGTGTTAGATATTTAATTCTTCGAACAGCATTTTTAGATTGTATAGTTTATAGTGGCAATCCTGGATGTCGCCAAACCTAACTAAATTAAAAATAATTGATGCCATCCTTTTTATTTCGATCGTTATGAAAGGGACGGCAACATTTTTAGTGTTGTCAAATTAGTTCAGTTAAGTTTTGGCGACATCCAGAATTGCCACTATTAATTCCTTTAAAACACTTTAGTTATCCCAGTGAGTACACTATCAAAGCATCGTTAATAACAATCACGAACGAAAGATACATTATTGTAAATTTTAATTCACCAGCTGCCTCCAAACTTTCTGCCGATTAAAATGTTGCTCAACTAATGATAATCGACAAGGAAGCTGCGGTTTATCAAGCTTTATGATAATATTTCCCGCCTTCCATTAATGGCCGCCATTAACCGGACACCATTGTTCTACAGTAATTGTGAATAACTCATTGCGCTGATTAATTTTGTTGTTGTTGTTTAATGGAGTAAATCGCGTGGCGGTGCGGAACATTATACCTTAAGAAACTGGCCCTTAAGACTAATCGCTATACCATCATCATCTTATTAAGATCTATAAAATTTCAGTTATTTTAGAGAAATGATATCGAAGTAGGATGCTTTGCCTTGTATTTAAAATTGCAGACAGCGTTTTAGGAACGACGAGTAAAATAATGAAACGACCCCTCGACTATTATTAATATTTGACGACGAGGAGGTTGCGGGTTCGATCCCCGCCCAGGGGCAACCACTCATTTCCAATGTAAGGATACCCTTTCTATTGTTGTATTAGCATATCATACGGTTTAATTACACTTCATCGGGTGAAAAATAGATCAAAACTTGAACCAAAGCTTTGCACTCCAGAAAATCAGTATCAACATATTTCCTGTTTCTTATTGTACAATATTTCGCTTCTAAAATATTCTAAAGAGAATGCTTTCCCCACAAAATCCTGCTACAAAGTTACGTAATATTTGTGTGCAGGTAAGTCGACACTCATTATATTTCCGCGTCGTAATTTGCGAGAAGAGAATGGAAGTATCGTGTTGGAAGTAAACTTGGGTACAGTGCAAGGTGTATAAGATATCGGAATGACAATCAGCAAATAAATATGATCACGACTGGTATTCTCATGGAGTGATAGACATATCTTCTTTATATCAGATATATCAGATCTTTACGCAATTTGAAATTCACTAAAGATGTCTAAGGGGGTAGTCAGAGGTATGTCTAAAAATATATTTGGTACATGTAAACTTTATGAACAGTGCAGGAAAACATCATGAGGAAATCAGAGAGCGATCTAATAGGGTTAGGGCTTGCAACCTGTCACGTATGGAATGTTAACTTTTGCAGAATGTGGGCATGTGCCAAATATATATTTGGACTTACCTCTGAACACCCCCTTTGACATCTTCATAGGATCTTAAAATGCCTAATAAAATCTGAAAATGTATCTCCTTGAGAATACAGTAGTAATGATAATTATTTCGCTTTTCATTTCATTTTTAAACACTCAAGTACCTACTACGTTTGTTATAAACAGAAGCAATCACCCATAGAAAATGTAAACATCTATTCATAGAAATAAAGGCATATGCCAGCTAAATGGTTAGTGTTTCATAATTATTCGACCTCGAAGTTAGGTAATAAGATTACAATTCAGCTCGCTTCACACTACACCTGCGGATGACGTGACAAAGCCGGTGTAAATGACATCATGTCACGCTCGCCGTGCGGCGCGCGGCGTGACAACGCTGCGTTATTGTTACCAAAGCAAATTTTGTAAAAACATTAATGGGAAGTGCAAAAATGTTAATGATATGATTCGAGGATCATACATTTATTTAAAGCAACTAAACTACTTTACTTAACTTTACAAAATATGGGTTAGTGTCAAAATCCCCTTCAAATAGGATTTCTGGAATGGGTTTTAGAATCAGTTGAGTTGTCCTTGGACATTTCTCACATTAAAAATGTATCACGTAATTGAGTTTTTCGTAAAGGGTTTTAATGTTTCAAACCTATTAAGAAGTAAATAAATGTGTACCAGCCTTTGTTATTTATGACGAGGTGTGTAAAAACGCCCAATTCACACTAGCTGCGGTATAGAGAGTGAACGACATCGCGTCACGCGTTTCGTGACAACGTGTCATATAAATATGTCACAGGTTACAGTAAAGACCGATTTTGTCGCACAATCAGGTAGGATCTCTTTCATTCTATAGTTAATTTACTTTTACTTTTGTCAATTGAAATTTTTGCGCAAAAGATCTGAAAGAATATGTCTACCGCACCTTGGTAATACAGTCGTGATCATATTTCATTTCATTGCATTTTCATTTGACTCAGTCGAAGATATTTTATTTATTTTGGAAGACCATCGGCACAAAGTAATGAGATAGTAACTTAAACTAAGACTACTAAGAGGCCATTTAAAGGTCTCCACGAATAGACTTAATTGAAATTGAAAACCTTGTCAATTGTTTTTATTTCAACGAGATTTGAACCCACATTGATTCAATGACCCTTTATTATTATTATTATTGCACTAAAAAGATGTATAAGAATATGGTGGGATGTTATACAAAATATGCAAAACGTGTAAAACTAGTTTTATCCTTTTGCCTGTAGTTTTTATTGTGTGTACACAAAATAAATTAAAACCATGTTACCAGAATCTACATTAACACTAAATAAAATCTACTTCGCAGTAATACGCGTAGTGTATTGCCCTATATTTTTAATATTAGTCTGCAAAATAAAAATGCATCCATTAGTTTTATTAAAACAAAGATGTGACTTCACAGTGGCCGCATTGTATAGTACTTGCATATTACGAGAGCATGCGATACCGACGGCACAGTACAGTAACTACAACTTACAGTAAAATAAATAATTAAAAAATAAAAAGAGCTTTATTTCCCTTTACAGAGTAGAAACAGTAAGTAGTAAAGTAAGTAAGTGGCACTTATATCTGAGCGCTTCCGTGCTTCGGAGGGCACGTTAAATTGTCGGTCCCGGCTTTTAAAGTCGTTAAGCCATGACGGAGGCCTTAAGGCGGCCTAAAAACTCCGTCACCAGAGCTGGCCACTTGCTCATATGAACTTCCTTTTTTTAGTACAAAACTTTAAGCATTCCAAGTGTTTCTACTGCTCGCAAGCAAACTATGCCGTGCGAGGCTTTATAACGAACCGTGAATAATATGAGTCGACTACCTAGAGAGTACGAGTCGTCTATGTAAAGGGATATTGTGGGGCACATATTGTTGCTCCACATAATGTTAGATGAACGCAGCGTACTAAACAAATAAGTATGAAAATGTTGTTTCTGAAACGGTCCCACTCGACTTAGTATACAGGTTGTTTCTTCTGTCATGATAATTCAGATTTAGAGTGCTTCTTGTTTCATCCTAAGATTTTTCATCCCAATGAATATTTTTCTTGATTCGTTCGAAATATAATTTTCTTTGATTTTGATCCCGGGCACACTAGGTTTTTCGAACGAACTACGATTTTGTGTAGCGCGTCACCTGCTGCTAGTTTGTAAAGAAAGAAAGAAAAATCATTTATTCTTGTAGGACCTCAAGGATCACTTAAGAATCGTTTTACATGCTAGGTGATTCGAATGCCTGTTCCAACGCGACTCCCTACGCGTTTCACAAGCGCGAGGAAAGTGTGCACGGGTGGCTCAGTCAATATCTAAACTAATTCTTAATATAGTGCATAAAAAAACTCTAACAACTCTATACAACTATAGTTTAATTAAATACCTTTTTAAAGTTGTTATATTTATTCAAATTCATATAGCAACTATAAATCCCCATCTAATTTGAAGCTCAAACAAACCCAAGTAAACTAGAGCATCTTTTCTTGTGTGTAGCGTACAGTGTAAAATGGCCACGGAGGGGTCATCTAATTGCTTAGCTTAATTTTAGAGGCCACAGCTACCCAGTGAGGCGCGAAGCGAGCAAACATTAGGGATGGGAGGCGTCCTAATAAAATCAGGATTTTACAAGCTTTTAGTTCAACCGGACTGAGTCAGTCAGCGTCAGTTTTTCAAACCACTAGCGAGTGCCGAAAATGACAAAAGTGTCGACCGACTTATTTGAATTGAAATTATTTATTTCAAAAAGGATGAGTTAAGTGTTATAACCTCTGTGGCGCAGTGGGCGAAAGCCCGCCTGAGACGCAGAGGTTGCGGGTTCGATCCCCGCTGCGGGACAAATGTTTGCATGATCTGCAAATATTTGTTTCGTGTCTGGGTGTTTTCTATGTATAATATGTATGTATTTACAAAAAAAAATGTATCTATGTAGTTTATCAGTCATCTGGTTACCATAACACAAGCATTAAATTGCTTAGCTTGGGACTAGATGACGCCGTGTGAAATGTCCAAGGATATTTATATTTATTTTATTTATTTATAAGTCTTTGTATATATATTTAGTAGAGCATTACATTTTACATTCGGAAATATGGTTTGTGTGAATTCTTGATTAAAATAAACTGTACCCACCTACTCGTAAGTAAGTAAGTAGTACCTACTTCCATCAAAACTGAGTACAACCAAAGACGATACTAAAATAATCTTTGGTAGAACCAAAGACGATTAATAACTAGAAGACAGACAAAGGCCATACACAAAATCGTAACCCGTACCAGATAACCTGGAAACTTTAAAACATCAATTTTATCCAAGAAATTTCAATTACTTTCTAGTTAAAATTACATCAAAAAAAAATTATATTTAATATTGTTGCTACCTACTACTTGCTACTACTAAGTATTGAAATTTCTTGGATAAAATTGATGTTTTAAAGTTTCCAGGCTATCTGGTACTGCGGGATCAGGGTTACGATTTTGTGTATGGCCTTTGTCTGTCTTCTAGATATTAATCGTCTTTGGTAGAACTAACCAGTTTATCTTTAGATTTACTGGTAACTTTTACTTGCTTGTCAACTAAATTTCCGTACTTATTTTTCAATTTAATTTAATATATTTTTCTTCAAAATTAAACAACGATTGTCCAACATCAAAACTTTCTAATTACAGGGCTTAAAATGTTGCTCCGATCTGTATACTTTTAGTCCTGTTTGATAGCGTTGATGTAAACCTCGATTGATAAGATTATAAGTAGCAGACTGAGATAACGGACTGTTTGATCCATACGGATGTTATATAACCGTAGTAGTTTCGTACGAAAGCCAAGTTTGTTCGAGTTCGGGTAGTTTGATGAAATAGTGTAGTTTCTAGGTTTTGATTAGTTCCCCCAGTTTGATTTGTAGCCAAATCACAATTAGGAATTGGAACGGTATTATAGTCACGGAATCCATACAACTTACCTATAATATTTCAAGGACGATAGATTTCTAATCAAGATTTTAAAATATTTAATGGCCGGTCTCATTTACCATACTAATAGATATATCGCCGTAGCAACTCAATGGCTAAAGGGGCGTCTAAACGGGCTATATTTTACGAAAATTTGTGGCTGCAATACTGTGGCCGGCAACATTGCTAGCAATACCAGCCACACTATGCAATATTTTAAGGATGGCCCGGCATTATAGCCACATAATTATTTTTTGGTATGTCAAAATGTTTTTATGTGTAGCCGGCGTGTGGCCGAACGATCGCCTCGCAAATCTTGTTCTGAATCAAAGGCCATACTATTGCAGCCATATTGCAACATGTTGCCTGCAATTGATTGCTCAGCCATAAAATGCACTAAATTTTTTTTTTTAAGGCTGGGCAATGTTTGCCAATAATTGCAGCCACAAATTGTCGTAAAATATAGCCCGTTTAGACGCCCCATACCATAAGTGAAATACAAACCTTAGTTAAATATGAAGCGTTTGAAATAAATAATGTGACAATGTCACGTTGGTGGCATGCCGTATTGCATAATAGAATCACACGTCTTCCATCCTCCCAAACGAATTCAAAATTCAAATTCACCTCACAAGCACCAGTCAGAACCCTTCTCACTACTTTAATATCACAGTTCCTTTAGCACTAGTTTATATCTTTTACCGAAGAGTGATTGAGGACCAAATAAGTCGTTGTCGTCCAAAGTGGGTCGACGACATTAGAAAAGTCGCGGGAAATTGCTGTCTTGGACAGCGCAGAGCCGGGTTAGGTATGGCGTTTACAAAGGGAGGCCTACACACAGCAGTGATTACCTATGGGCTATGGATGATGATAATAATGATGATTGGTAATTCTACATCGGGTGTTGTATAATAGATATCTTGAAAAAAAATCTTCTTCTTGCCCTTTTCCCTCATTTCACACATGGGGTGGCACAACACTGTATTCCTCTTACATTTCCCTCTATCACTCAATTTTCATTATTTTCTACTTTATCGCTAAGGATAATGAATTGATGAAGCGCTCGTGGCGAAGCTTGCTAAGACGTTCTTGATAGATCGTCGAAGTTAAGCAACCTTCTGAGCGGTCACTACTTGGATGGGTGACCGCAAGTGGCGTTTTCATCTGAGCGCTTCCGTGCTTCGGAGGGCACGTTAAATTGTCGGTCCCGGCTTTTAAAGTTGTTAAACCATGACGGAGGCCTTATGGCGGCCTAAAAACTCCGTCACCAGAGTTGGCCACTTGCTCATACGAACTTACTTTTTTGCTAAGGATAATACAAGTGACGTTCTCAACAGTAATTTTAAAGCATCAGGAACTGGTGCTACTGGTTGTGAAATAACCTGAAGTTTCCTCCCCGGAGGATCGAGAGGATTCTGAATACTGTACCTTTCTTATACCTCGCGAACGAAACTGAATCCACTCATCACACTAGCTCTTTTACTGTCACTGTATTCAACTTGAGTTGGCAATTTGTAGGTAAAGATCAGGTCATATGACAAGGCAAAAATGATAAATCAGTTCGACGCATCTTAAACTATGTGAAATTGAATAACAAATCAAACCCTTGCACATTATCCTCGCGTTTGTAAGACGCGCTGCAAACTAGCCAGGTGTCACATAAAAAAAAGCTTGAAAAACGTGGTGTGTGCTTTTAAAGAATTTATGGTGAAACCCGTGTGCGGTATAGACCTACTGTAATTTTAAATGAATAGCTATCGTACTTGGAACCTTAGTTGAATACGAGCGTTTAATATTGTAAATAACATACAATATTATTGCAGTTATAGAAATAATTTCTATAAAAAATTGGTTGAACATTTTCACAATCGTAGTTCACCTGAAAAAGGTGACCTGTCAGGCGTCAAGATAAAAAGCCCCGGTCCTCATTCTAAATAGCTGAAACAATTTATAGGTGTGTCGATAAGATGGCTCGCAGGATATTGCCAAAAGAACAGGCAAGAACAGGAAATAAAATGAATGAAAAAATAATTTTTGCACCAAAATATTTACCTCCGCGATTCTTGCTGGCAAGGTAAATACGATTATTATTAAATTCTATAAAACAAATTTTAATGTCTGGGTATAGTTTGTTCAAAGGTTTAATACTTATACAGAAAATGATCTGACTTTGATGTTTTGATATTCATAACAAATTTATTATTCAAAGGATTTAAAAAGATAAGAATAGGTACATCATTTTATAGAAATCTAAGAACCTAATAAACCTTATCAATATTCTTATAGATTTTTTAGCAAAAGAGATGATTAAAGTTTCAAAGCTTTAAACAGCTACAATGTTTATGTTTTGAAAAGATATAATTGATTGACTACTGTTCCAATTCAATATCGTATTTCATTCTATTCAATAAAATATAAAAAACGCCGAAAAGTGTTAAAGATAATTCATTTACGCACTTTTTTTTTTATTGAATACCTATGACAATATTTTTTTGTATCATTTTGAAAGATACATTTTTCATCGAGTGTAGTTGATTAAACTATAAAATGACAGAGGCGAGATTTTATTGAAAGTTGAATTGAAAATCAGCCCCCGTATTGATTTAAGGATTTAGCGGTGGTAGAAAGATAATCTGTGTGTTTTATAACAATGTAGTATTTTTATATTGTCAAAATACTTATTTGGTACGCTCACATTTTTCAAAAGTATACATTCGGTATGTGACGGGTTGCAAGCCAATCGACCACCGTTGGATCGAAAGTCGAGGAGTGAACCTAGTCAGACAACTGCACCGCTCAATAATAGAGGATAATGGAAATAATAACCGAAAGACTTTTCATCGTAGTATTATTTTAAATTTCCGATATTCAAGATACGGGCGGAAAGTAAATGCTTTGCAGTTCACTAAAGATTTAGCAAAGTAAACAATGACATGCCATAACAGCGCAAGAAGGTTGCTATCTGTTTGAATCAGTGTCATCAATCTTAATACGAGGAAAGCTATATTTAGTTGGGCGTGGCCGGTGTCAATCACCATGATAGACCCGCGATAATGTAGCAGGTGTGGGCTGGATTTTACAATGGAAGCGATTTCGAGCGGATTCCTTGCCAAGTCACTGAAAAATATTATTGCTTTTGCAAAATGTTAAAGATCATTTTTCTGTTACAAAACTGATTTGGTTTTTGAGATGTTGAACTACTCGTATTTATTGTGTTTTAATGGCGTTTAACCTACTTACATAAATATGTTTTTTATGATTGGTTATAGAAATTACACCAGAAATATGAAATCCAAAAACGTGGTCATAGTTGGTTCAACATCGAGGTACTTTTTTTTAAGTAAATTAACAATAATTTGCGAACTTTGCATTTTGTTGCGTTCAAAGAGAATAAAAACACTTGGTTGCGTTTAGTTAGTGGTAAAAAAGTGACGTGAAGAACAATACATTTTTCATGTACGCCCGAATGAATGATTTAATATTCACAATAGTTTTCATGAAAACACATGCGTAAATTCAAAATGATTCATGACTTATATGATTTTTGTTGAATATTGAAACAAAATATTTGCACAACTACGAATATACAATTGCTATATAATATATGTCTTGTTCAGTTATGAACGAAGTTTAATACCTAAGTTACAATTATTGTAGTGTTCAAATTAAAGTCCCTTACTTATGGAAGATTACAGTTAGTTGCGCTTCGGTGGGGTTTCCCTTAATATGTTATGATGACAGAAGGGTCTCAATCCTTCTACCTACATTATCTACAGCTGTCACTTACTGCGGAAGTTCGTTGATTAGACTAGTGCTAATTTTATTATGTACAGTAAATTACATGATCATTTGATTTTTGCTTCTTATCCTAAATAAATAAATATCCTTGGACATTCCACACAGCGTCATCTAGTCCCAGGTAAGCCGATGACTGATATAATACATGATAATACTTCAATACATTTTTTTTTGTAAATACATACATATTACAGATAGAAATACATCCAGACCCGGAACAAATGTCTGCAAATGTGTTACGAATCGTGATCTCTATATAAGACAGACTATTTCCATATTTTTTTGCAGTTTCTTGCTAAAAAAATTCTGTACTTAGTATGAATTCATACGCGCGACTAAGTATGTCGGGAATGTCGCGGTGCCGTGTCGCGTGTCTACCGAGCCTGAGCGAGCCTTTGTCTCATAGCTCCTTTGTGGTTATTTATTGAAATAGAGCATTACCGCCGACTGCCTGTGACCCGCAAACAAAACCCTAAATAATTATGGCGTCGAATAATTATGCGAAGAGTTATTTTGACTCTCGCGTTGTTTGGTAATGACGCCCTTTGTGATTCGATTGTGAGGGATTTGTGTATTTCATTTATTTCCGGTAACTTTCGACCTTTCAAAATGAATGGTTGTTCATTGAAATCACAAACATTATGTTTTAGAGAAAATATTTGTTTAGAAACGAACTTGTTAAAATACAATTTGAGTTTATTATTATTGTAGCATTTTATACTAATATTTGTTGCTACCTACTAACGTCTATGTTAAAATACATGTTTTAATTTAATGATATAAAGTAACGAATTAATTAGTATTAATTAGTACGAGTACCTAAGATAGACATTTTCAAAAAATCTTAAATTCCTCCAGATCTGAGAAGATTCCTTTTATTCGAATACTGCCGTGAGCCTGTTAACATTTATGTATATTCACCCAAATATCAAATTGCTCAAATCAACTGACGGCCCGGGATTCAACCCCACCTTCAAGTGCCCCCATTAGGTCAATACGGCTCCGAATAGCTCCGATATAACTCAGTGAAACGTGTATTTTTAGGAGTTATGAGTATTTGCAAGAGCTCTTCGGAACCTCAAGAGTTCAGATAGAGCACGTGACAAAAGGGGAATAACAAAGGGAGAAACTATCGAGAGTCACAATTAGGTCGCACGCACCCTCCAGTAAGTAGCGGGGGAAAACAAAGCAGAGATAATACAGTATCTTGACACTTGACACAGTGGCTGGGCTAATAGGGGGTGTCTGTAGTCTATACTCGAAGATCTGTACCCGCTGTATAGTAAGGATATCGGCTTGTAGACCAGTTAATGAGTAGGTATATTTAAAAAAAAAAGTGTTCGCGGTCGGCCAAGAAGCGCTGAAGAGACGATCTCGACGCTTTTGAGAGAGATTGGTGTGAGTTCTCAAAGGACAGAGATGGTTGGAAAGAATTGGGGGAGACCTTAGCCCAGCAATGTAGGTTGAAAAAAAAATTAAATTAAAGATGGTCATGAGGTATCCCAAAGAACAGTAGACATTATTTCGAGCAAAGAACTTGCAACCCGCTATCACAAACTGAACCTAGACCAAACCATCGATTGTAAAGTTTGCAGTGTGCGAATTGGTGTTATTTACTAGTTGCACTAAAACCATTGTCGGTAGTTACTTCAGATAATGAAACCATCGTCACGATTACCAGCACTTAGCATACGGATATGAGGCACATCGCGGTGGTTCATACGGAACTTTATATCCATCCAAAACGTGGATACATTGTCGCGGTCTGTCGGCCGGAGGGACGAGTGAAACGCGGGGATACCCTTTAATAAAAAAATGCCCACAGAAAAATCCCTCAGAGTCTAGGTAGTCATCACCTTAAATAACATACATTAAGCGGGTTCGTGGCTTAGGCCCCCAGTGGTCGACGCACCTGTGGTTGACGCCCCCGATTCTATAAGATCCTTTGATTCTGATTCTAAAAGCGTAAATCTAATTAACTTTGACATAAGTCAGTCAAAGTTAAAAAACATTCATCATGTATCACTTTGTAACCAAACACTCAGCCTAGTACTCGCTCCCGCCTTTACCTTACCCGTGCATGTATAAAACAGCAAACTACCTAGTTAGCTGACACTCATCCGTTTTCTCATGCAAATGGGCGCCGCCTCAAATAGCTTTGTTTCCGAAACATTCTGATAAAGCGCTCCTCCCCACCTGGATTGGGTAACATTTTCATTCATTCTGCTAAAACCGTGTTTCGTTAGATCTTGACTGAAGGCTTGCTAAATTGTACACGAAAGAGTTTTGTATCAGATTTATAGACGTTTAACACAGTGAAAAAACACAATAAGGTTTTTGGTGTCGTTCTTGTGTATACCTTAGAATTGAATATAGTAGGCAAGTCTATATTTCAACTAAAATATTATAATCTATACTAGATAGGCATAAATTGACCCTTTACATGATGCCATTTTCTTTTACGTACCAGAGCAATAATTGAATGCAATAACTACACGCACCTAAAGGCCCATTTAGACGGGGAGAGTTTCTCGTCTCGAAGATACGATTATCGAAGGAATATAAAACATTTTTTTCGTCTAAACAATCGCTCTCCTCGCTCGTTGCCTTGGGCGACAATTGCCTTGCAATGGAATATTATTATGTCCGTGTCAACAGAATTTCAAAGCAATAGCGATTGTTTAGACGAAAAAATGTTTTATATTCCTTCGATAATCGTATCTTCGAGACGAGAAACTCTCCCCGTCTAAATGGGCCTTAATTGACGTTCAATGGCTAGCAAGCAACTGTTGTTTAGACTATGATGACTGATGACGGTCGATTTAATTGTATGCAACAAGCAAGAATCTTGCATCATGTAAATTACACTTTACTCTTAAATTATCCAGAGTTTAATGTTAAAAAGGCAAGAGAGAATTTTATTAGACGATTTACTATTTGCACACAAATGGGCTGTTTTCTTAGAAAAGTTGAAATGTCGTTCTATTCAACCAGATAAATGTACTCAAAGTACAATACCCACTATTATGAACATATTGTTGGCTTACACATACAATAGAAGTCAATCAAATATATCTCAAATACCAGCTTTATTAAGTTTAGAATAAGCACTACAACCTCCAAGCCGTACAAGTTTAGTATTATATACAGCCTCTTGTTCCGAACCGACAAAACATTAAACCGACCCTTGTACCTAGACCAAAATAAGGGCTTGTCCTTAATACTGTATTAATAACATTTACATATTTTGGTACCTAAGGTAAGGTCAATGTTGAATAAAACGTTTGCGGACCTTAGGCTTTGATACACAGGTGTGTTTTAACAGTCGATGTTGAGGCTTTCTAGTGGCCTTCGAACCACGTTATATTAACAACATGGGCATTCATTTTCTAGTGGGCATATACCTCCATAATTTTCTGCCATCCACGACGGTTCTCAGTTCCACTACGGTCGCCTAATCCTTCTTTGTTCTATCCTCGGCCACCAATCATGGCTTTACTTTACCTGTCATCATCTCGCCTCTCTTTCTTCTACTTGAATTCCATTATCCTGCCTCTGATGTATTGACATAAACATTGTATACACACGGTGGATACATTGTGTGCATTCTTGCGATATTATGTATCGCGTACTAAGCAGCATCATCAATAATAAAAGTCGCCAAACACATAATGGTTGATTTTTGGAAATGCAATTATAAGTATGTAAAATTATAAGGACCTAAGGTCTCCAAAACATCCCGTTGAAAGGCATCTTGCATCTTACCGTAGTATTATATTACCTATAAGTACGTATTCTCCTTTTCTTCCTCTCTTACTCAAGTATTTGTATCCAACCGCAGTTAAGGCGCAATCCTCGAGGCCACATCACATACAATTTAATCACACACCTCCCCCTACTTCATTATGCAAACTTAAAGCATCACATCTGCATTTAAATTTAAACTCCACAACTCGAGTGATAAGGCTCGATATCCTGAAGCACTACTATAGAATATACGGGGTGTACAGAGAGACTTGTAGTATCATTATCCATTATCATACTTCAGAATGGGATACACACATTAGGATGGAAATTAGCTTGTCATTATACAGGGAGCGTCGTTCTCTGTATGAATGCTTAATGTGAGGTAATGAGGCGGGAAAGTTATGCATCTACGATTCCGTGTACGATTTTAAACGGCCTCTTTAATTGTGGAAACTTTATCTCTTCGAGTCTCAATTCGATTTGTAAGTTGTGTCTCTAAGAGAGTGATGGGGCCTTGTTAATGAATATAGGTAGGTACGAAATATAATTGTGTAAACACGTGTTTTTATTGACTTAGCAAGCTAAAACCATTTTATAATTCTAGTTAGGCATGGCAGCCTTGTCGTCAAGATCTCAGTAGGCCCACGTAAAACCATTAGAATACCAACATAATAAAATAGAATAGTGTATTCAATTCCCATTGCCAATTGAAGAAAACTTTTTCAAATATTTATCTAAGATAAATTATTCTAGGCTCATCCAGTTCTCATCCCTTTTTGTGAAAAAACAACAATTTGTTACAAAAATAACTCAGACTCAGCTAAATGGAATCCCCCGAGGGAAGTTACAAGAATGCTTAATTTTTGATTTTCAACTACAAAGACTGATTAAAAACAAATTGAAAAAATATACTTTTTTACAGATTTACCAAAAGTTTTATAAGACAAAAAATATGAATGAATTGTCTAGACTCAGAGATTACAAGTGACATTATCTTTTTCTTTATATTTTATGGGCGACTTCTTAATATACATTTGTAGAAACTGTGAGAGATGCGACCAGCCCCCCCAAGCCATGACAATCTACATCATTCCACAATCACTTTAGAAGAGTATCCCGTTATTTCGACACAGTTGCATGCACCATGATTACGGTCAACTGTGTGTTGTTTATAACTCTTAAACCATGATAGTTTAGAAAATTAATTATACCAATATAATTATCTACAATACAAGCAAATGATCGAGTTACAAACATCCAAAACCTAAAAATAGGTATATCTATAAAAGCAAAGTATTTTCCGGCTTGGGCCATCATAAAACCGTGGGCCGATCGGTTCGACTGCAAATGCAACTGCCATTCAAAAAGCATTACTCCTGTGAAATATTCAGGCACGTTGAGGGATCTATTTTTGTTTGTAGCGTTTTTCCGGCGACCTCGTCCAATAGTTCTGTGGTGTGTAGAACGGAAATTCCAACTATTGTTTACAATTTTCCACTTGAATTTAATATTTAGGTTATTTATTTTGTCAGTAGGACTATATTTATTTACAGAAACTTAACTACTTATGCATAACTGTACAAAATACAATTATAACCGGTTAAGCCGGACTGTTGTGACTGGACAAAAAAAAACTGGTATATGTAGTTTGTATTGAAACGTTTTGAAGCGGCAAGATGCCTGCGCCGCGCCTTACCTTACGCTGTTTCTGTATAATTTGCTTCTCAAGGTGGTAATATGCGATGCTTTGGGTGATAGCACCTAACAGAGTAGAACAAAGGAGTTGCGGATCTAGTGTTGGTATTATTGTCGTGCGGTCCCGGGGGTCGACGTCACCCTGCATTTGTTCCGGGGCCGGGAATAGAATACAATCCGGTTCCGGACGCTTCCACTCTCTAAATACACGTCTGCAGGTGGGAATTTTGACTATTTTATTTGAATTTTCTTGACGGTTTGATAACTTGGTTTTTACAATCTCTATTGTGAGGTGCTCTAATAGAGTTGTTTGAAGAGAGGCAAACTGAAACTTAACTCAAAATTTATTTATTTAGTACGAAAAAACCCACATCTGTACATTCACGGTTTGTTATTCATTCAATTGATTGAAATTGTATTCGAAATTAAGAACGAAATTTTACTTCACGAGAACTTCATAAAACATTTAAAACCGAAGGCTCGCATGATGAACTATAATATTTCAAAAACCTTGTCCGGACATTAACTGTAAATCATAGAGCAAGAGGCTCGGCTATAAATTAAACATTTGAATCTCTGCGGTACAAAGGAGCTGTCGATAGCACGACGCACTGTCCTACAAATACACCCTAGCACTGGTTCCTGGACTTCAGCTTTGTCCCCATAAGGCTCGCTACTCACTATTTGCCTCTAGTTTACCTCTAGTTTGCCTCTAGTTTGCCTCTAGTTTGCCTCTAGTTTGCCTCTAGTTTGCCTCTAGTTTGCCTCTAGTTTGCCTCTAGTTTGCCTCTAGTTTGCCTTTCCATAAATTTTAAATGTATTATCCATACAGTGTGCACTGTACGCAGTTTGCAGCGTTTCTCTTGCCGAGTCATTTACTCGTCGCTTGCTGAGTCATTTACTCGTACTAAGCGGCTGAGTTGCAGCGAACTATGCTTTCGGTCGGCGACTCAGTTAGCACACTACGCCGCACAGAGTCCGCTAGCGGAAAGCAGCCTTATGGGGACAACGCTTCATACTTGCTAGTGAACTGTGGCCCGAAATATTAGCTCTAGTCTCTAGACAAAGAGGTAGAACATAAGGAGATGGTGTGACGAAGATCAGGATAAGGTCTAAGAGGTATTGGGATGTTGTTGGAGCTAATTGAAATTAATTTACGGGATAAATTATTATGCCTATACTCAGCAATGGATGTGAACTGGTTAGATCGATTGATTTTTATGGTTTTACGATAGTTTTCTCAAAAAAGTATCTACATCAGATTATTTTTAATAAATAACTGATGTCTTATACGTGGTGAGCTGAAACAAGTCAACTAAACTCGTGAGTAAAATAATCGACTCTTAGCTTTATGCACAGGATCAAAATATTTCTCACAAGAAAACTGAGTAATGAATTGACAACTTTCTTTTTTAAATCATAAAGCTGCTTGTATTCAGTCTAGTGCTAAAGCTAGGTGTCAGAAGTCGTCTAATAACAGATCGGTACAAAGCTGCGGCAATTACTGCTGCGGCAATTTGCCGGCGCGGTGAAGGATGCATTCACACAGAAAGCAGGTTACCAGCACTTGTTTATAGGAGGAAATTATAATAGGAGCAGACATTGAATGAAATAAGGTACCCCAAAAATAAAACAGAAACTCCGAAACTAACACCAAAAATCTGCATCATATTAAAATGAAAGTTTCCTACGCCTAAACTTGAAGAAAAAATCGAAGTGGCAACATAACACTATTTATTAAAAACATTTTATTGTTACCTGCACATTTAGATCTTTACTAGATTATTTCAGTTTCAAGCGTTAATTTACTACTATCCTACACAACCAACGCTTTTGACTAAGATAGTTAATAGTAAGAAAGGGGTGAATGTTGAGATGGCGGCTGATAGAGAGAAAATGGAAGAAGAATAATACATGTTGTGCCGACCCCACGTAAGGTGGGATAAGGGCAGGAAGAAGAAGAAGAAAAAGGAGAAAGAGTTAATAGTAAACAAAATCTTACCATTTTTCTATGTGAATGCATCTAAGTGTAGTAACGGCGGTGGTGTATAGCAAATTGCAAGTCCTCAACACCCTCAGACGGTCCTCTAAGGTTAGGCTCGACGTTTATAACACCCTTCGAGATTTACAAGTCGTTACCCAGGTGCGGGCGAGTCGCTTTGATAATTGGACCCCTCGCCTAGTGATGAAGTGGTCTGCGGTAATTGTTTAGAAACTAGGATTACTCAGACTTTTATTTGAGTTCTACAGTTTTTTTAATTCCAATAGGGGAATAGAGACCGGGATCGAGGACGTCGGCAAAAAACTGCCAAGTTAAAATGGAACTGGGCGGGCCATGTAAGTCGTATGAATGGTGAAAGGTGGGCGGAAATAGTCACGCCATGGGTGCCTGCAGATGGGCGACGAAGCCGGGGCAGGCAGAGAAGATGCTGGCGTGATGACCTGGACACCTTTCGGGAGGATTGGTGGGACATGGCAGGGGACCGAGAGGGATGGAAGCAGTTGGGGGAGACCTTTGCCCAGCAGTGAGAAAATATAGGTTAAAAAAAATAAAAATAAAGGAGAATAAATAAATATCCTTAGACACTCCACACAGCGTCATCTAGTCCCAAGCTAAGTAATTTTAATGCTTGTGTTATTGTTACCAGTTGACTGATACATTTAGATCATATTTTTTATGTAAATAAATACATAATTTGCATACATAGAAAACTAAAAAACCTACCAGCTCTTAGCGGTAAATATGGTTCAAAATTGCACTCAAAAAGTACAAGATATACCTTGTAAGAAGCTGTTCATATCAGCGGCTTCATTAAGACCATTATCCAGTGGCGCCGCGTCGATGACTCCGTAATTTCTCATTATGCAAGGCGTCTTATCCTTACCTTTGTACTCTAAGGTAAAATATTATATTGTACTGACAAAGAAATTTGAAAATTTTGCTAAAACCTTGTGTACGTACACTTCGACCTTGGACTGTTATAACGCGATGTTTACTACCTTTTGCTGTGAAGTAAGAAGCCGTGTTTTTAAAAGACATAACCCAAAATTATACAAGAACGAAGACACGAAGACAGTCGGAGACGACGCGGCAGACCCAGGAAAAGATGGCGAGACGACCTGGATGCATTCGAATCAAACTGGCAAACTGTTGGCTTGGAGCGCAAGGAGTGGAAGTTGAAGGGACCTTTGCCCAGCAGTGGGACATGATAGGTTATTAAAAAAAAACCCAAAATAAAAGTTCGAAGTATCATTTTCCCAAATATCAAGGTCGCTTTCATATTCTGAGATAAATAGAGATTTCTAGCTGCAAGCAGTTCACCATGTGCTTCGGGGTGTCTGTATGCGAAAACAGAGTTTGGTGGCAATAATACTACCTATAAAATAAAATATGCGGTGGCGCAATTTTGACGCATACAACCACATTAACTGTAAAGTGTTTTACAACGCTACGGAAGACCAGCGACAGGTTCCTCGGTTCCTGCCTAAGCATCATGCTGAGTAGTTGCCATTTTTGTCATGTTTCTTGTTTTTTCTTTCTCTTTTTATATATAATGTGTTTTCTATAATTGTAATGACAAAATAAAGATTTTTCTTTCTTTCTTTCAACCATAGATTACCGAAATACGGATTTTTTTAAATTAACTGGGATTGGATGTCCAGCAGAGGCTAACAAGGTGCGGATTAAGATCCTGTGGCAGAATATGAAATATTTTTGCACTTCCTGGATCATTTTTAAAATGACTTTTGGTTGTTATTCTGATTGTGAGCGATGTTAACGCTCTTCAATTAGCTTTCTAATAGCGTCGATGGGCTTGCAGCCTGTCATGTTATCTTTTGAAAACGTGAACAATTAGGTAGGTACCAAATGTGTATTTGGAACACATATTTAACTACCCCCTTAAACATCATAACAGAATCAAAAAATGAATTAAAGATCTGAAAGAATTTTGGTAATACAGCGCGATACTTCATTGATTTTCATTTTTTAGGCTCAAAAGAAAGAAAAGTTAAGCCGGTTTGTGAGCTAACAAATCGATTGTTGGACGTAAGATTTACATTATAAAAGAAATAGGTTATATAGATTTTGTACACAAACAAAGCTTTATCAATCCTTATTTATTATTCAGCGCTGGTTTATTTTGAAATCTCTGAAACCCTTTTATCTTTCAGTAATCAAAGGGCACGGGATAAAAGAAACGTCGGAAATAAACTTAAATCTTGATTTATTCCAGTCAGCCAGTCTGTTTTATAAAGTCCGAAAAAAATAAAGTGAAAATAATTGCCTGGCTTTTGTCTCATTGACTAACCGAGGATGTTAAAATTTTGGGTCTGGTTCTAACATGAGACCCAATCATTTATTTATTTATCAAAGCAATATTACTTTACTTTATGAACATTCCTGTATCATTTTGTCAATCTGATTGAACGTAACCAGATGGCTAGTGTGTTCATTTGTCATTAGTATTTATATTCAACTAGCTGCGCGGTGTTACCCGCGGCAAATAGCTCCCGTTCCAGTGGGAGTACCGGGAAAAAAGTAGCTTATTTTTAATCCAGTGTAAAAGCAATTCTGGTAACAAATTTCATTCAAATCCGTCCTGCCGTTTGAGCGTGAAAGAGTAACAAGCACACTTACACACACAAACTTTCACCTTTATAAAATTAGTGTGATAGTGTGATGTGATTTGATTGACAAAGGAACTGCAGTTTGAGCCCGATATAAAATTGAAAATTGGAACAATACAGTCAACAAAATGACAAAGAGAAACCTACTGGCACTCTAAAACAAAACCACACATTTTTCCAGCATTGGGTAGGTACTTAAACTTGTGGCCCTCACTCCGGCCTAGTTCCGGCGGCTCCAGAGGGCTGGAGTGCCATCGATAGGGCACGGACAATGACTCGCTCTCGACCGGCTAAAGATTTGGTTGCTCGGAATGTGGAGGCCGTCACTCTTCGTTGACGGTGGTTATCAAAATTTTTCGCTAAAGATCGATAGAGGCTTTCACTCACTAATGAATTACTAAAAATTAAATAAGTGAATAAATAAATATCCCTGGACATTCCACACAGCGTCATCTAGCCCCAAGCTAAGCAATTTAATGCTTGTGTTATGGTAACCAGATGACTGATAAACTACATAGATAATTTTAAGTTAATTATGTTAACTATTAAGTTCATTATGAGTATCCCCAGTTCCTATATTCAACTTACGAATGACCGTAGTAACGTTGCATAAACAAAACCAAATTTATGACACTTTTTGATAGATAATAACTTTGTAATAACTATTGTTATGAGATCACCTCAGGTTTGTACCTACTCTTTCCAATTTTTTCTTAAATCGATCCACTATTTACGGAATAATCGGTGAACATACATAAAAAAATACATTCAGTGGAACATAAAACCTCCTTTTTTGTTGAAATCGGTTAAAAATAACGAAATGTATTCATACGATCATACTATAGAAAATATTGAGTCCATATTTTATTCATTATAAACACCCTGTTAAAGTTCTCCGCTTTTTCAAAAAACGCGACTTGAAACCCCTAAAACGCTTTGTGGTGGATTTTAAATGGTACTTACCCGATTATACTGAGTTTAAAAGTTGGGGCTAATGTTTTATCGGTAACAAAACGAACTCAAAAATTTGGAAGAAGTCGCACAACTTCTCTCAGTGAAGTGAGCAAAATTAGGAATTTATAAATAATTACGACTAGTAGGTACCTACCCACTATTATGGCCTATATTAAGGTAATACTTTGCAATGGAACAATTAAATAAATATCCCTTAAATAAATAAATATCCCTTGATGGGATGAAATGGCCTATATGCCTAATTATATTATATATTAGGCATTAGAACTCTTTTTAGGGTTAAGCTCGCCTTTGCCATTACCTGTCTAGTTTTAAGTTCTTTTTATAAATGTTTATTTTGTGCAATAAAGTATATATTTTAATAAAGTAAAATAAATAGAATCATCTAGCATATACAACGAAGTTGAAGTGATCCTTAAGGTCTTACCAAAGTAACGTTTTTTTCTTCTTTCTATTGTTTGACGACTCCTCTGTCCAATATCTGTCCATACCCATCCTAACGTGCCCCTCCATTTCAACTTGGCGGTTTCGTCTTCGATACTAATTATAATAATAATTTGAACTATAGCTTGTATAGTTCGCATTAACAACTCATTGTATAGCTGTAATACAGTTAACATAACATTGTTTAACGATAGTGTATGCTCTATAGTAAATACGGGATCGGAATGTAGAACAATAGGTACAAAGGACAAGTCTACACGATACGATAGGCCAAGAGCACAATGGCGCGTGCTGCGAACCAACCTACACAACTATATACAGTCAGCATAAGAAGCAAATCATTTTTACCGTTTCTATTTTTTTTAAGCTATTGCATAGCTTCTATCGCGGGCCTTGAGCGTGGAGACCGAATCCAGAAATTCCGTAACGAAAATAACCTAACACGGGGGGTGTCTCCGAAAAAATCAAATGCTATGCAATAGCTTTACCGCGGCAGTCTCCGAGTGCCACACGTCTTTTTTTGTTTAAATGACACACGCATATATCACGCATAAGAACCGGGACAGTACATAAGGTTTGTGGTTTAGTTTTGAAATATTTTCGTAAGCCATTGTGTCCAGCCATCAACTTTCTCCTTTAAAATTGTCTACCATCTTTGACGATCTCACACCAAAGCTGTCAACTACAGCAACACACATCCATTATATCCAAAATTTTGCATTTAGTGACTAATTTGTGACTTATAGGTGGAGTCACAACCACCCAGGCCCAGTCTGAAAATCAGTGTTGTTCTGCGTCAAGGCGCAGAGTAACAAAAAGCTGAGACTGGTCCCTTTTGACCCACCCTCTTCAGCACAGGCCTTTTGCATTACCTACCTACTTCTTATATCTCTCTTCTATTCTTACTTTTTATATTATTTTCCTTTTTGTACTATTCTGTGTTTAGTTAAGTTCTTCTACCTACTCTGTAAACCTTTCCATCTGTGCTGTAAATGTGTGTGTGTGTCAATAAAGTATTTATCTATCTATCTATCTTATAATATTTTTTCAGTTCTGAACTTGAATCATGTCAATACTCGACACTTTACTTGGTGACTAGCCTACTCGGAACTTACTTGAAGATCGTGAAAGAGGCACTTAAAGTCATAATGAAGACTTAAAAGTCATAAGTTATAATGAAGCTTTCATACATTTGATGCTGACTGTACGTACAGTCATTGGAACAGGTTGAATAGTTTTAGTTTTTAAAACTTTACCGTACGTATGAATGAATAGAAAAATGGTCATTTTGGTGTTCGAATATTTGCAAGTCAAAAAACATAACCAAAATTATGAAAAAGGAATAGTATTCTGACTTGTGGGCTAAGACCACAACCGAATGGGTGCCCAACGCAAAACGTCCGCGTGGCAGACCACTACGGAGATGGGACGAGTTAGATGTGCATATTCCAGATTGGCCCACTGCGGTCAAGGATAAAAAAAGTCGAAAAGACGGAGGGAGGACTTTGCCTTTCACAATATAAGCTAAAAATAAAATAATAGATAGATAAATATATATTTATTGCCTTCACAATTTTACAAAATATTGTTTTTAGGCCTAATATTAGGTTTGCAGGTACTACTAATACTACTATACTACTACTAGTACTAATAGTTTCCAGGTTAGAACGCTTGCCAGGTTTTTAAGTCATCAATAGCCTGTTAGACCCTCGTTATCATAACACCACATTGCGATAATTTAGATAAACAACGACAAATTGACCATACAAAATGGCTGCCATTCCGCCCAACTAATAAAATTAACCATTAGTCGAACGATGATCACTGCGGCGTTGGATTTATTTAACGATTGAATTTTATTATTTGAAAATTAGGAGCTCTTTGAACTGGGTAAATTAAGCCATTTGCATATTAATTGGTGTTTTTAGTTGCATAATTTATGCGGGAGTAAACATATTGTACCGACCCGGCTGGTTTATGTGCAGGCAATAATGTTCTTGGTCAGTGTATTTATATTGTTGATAAATGATGAGGATACACAAACTGACATGACTCTTAAGTATACACTGAATGTAGTACATCATAAAAGTTCATTCAAAAAATTGAGTAAGTATAGCTTTTGTTATCAGATTCTTAAAAAACTCTTAAAAAACTTTGTCACATGATTAAATAAATCCAAAAAAAGCTTGTTTAAAAATTATGCCATTCAAAGCAACATTTAATTGATGCTCAACAAATACAATGGGCCAAATAACCGTAATTTCTTGGTCATTGTCCTTTTCATAATTTCTGGTTTAAGCAAACACTTCGATAAGCTGTGAAATTATTCGTGAAAAAAAAGCGTGCAATGTAAACTATAAATTTAAATAGACGGCAAAATGTGTTTTAATGAATCATCCACAGTAATTAGCGTGAATCAAATTGAAAATGATATCCAATACGTGCAGTTGCACGCCTAAACCAAACATGGTGGGAGGGAATTGGAATGATTGTCACGTGGTGCTTATAAATCGGTAAGTGTGACGGTACCGGACCGGCTGCGTTTAAATATTCCGATCGGTAAATGTTGGAAAACTTCCGGAGTACGACCTCTTGCGGGTATTCTTGTCCGGCTTTTTGATACTCCATATCGATTTGTATTAATTACAAGCTGCGCCCCGCGGTGTTTCCCGCGGTGAATAGTTCCCGTTCCCGTGGAAGTATCGAGATTAAAAGTAAACTTTTGTTTTTTTTTCAGTTACTTTGAATAAGAACAATGATCTACGATTGTGATAATATATCAACTATTATATATAATAATTAATCTACATTTAAAAATACCTACCTACAGGATTATTTTACGTTTCGTTATATAAAGACAAGTTCTCAATAAATATTTACAAAGAAAATAAGTCGCCGTGTGGAATGTCCAGGAATATTTATTTAAATCTTGAATCACTGAAATAGGTACTCTCTCACCGACTGTTTTCAAGAAATTTTTAAAAGCAACTAAAAATACTTTAATTTTGCCGCACTTTTCAATATGTTAATATCCGGCAACTTTGCTTCATCCCGGCTTTTTAGCTTAAAACCCTAGCCAATGTATGCGCGGTCACGACACCATTATTGTACTATAAGCATTTAGTCCTACCCCGACGTTGCGATCAATTCCCAATTGTATCACGTAACATTAAGGTCCGTAGTCGAGTGGCGCGTGCTGAAGCTGCATTGCACCGGGCCAGTAGGCGACAGTGGCTTTTCAATACGAGACAATGCAATAATTATTGGTAGGTATGTTAAGCTCGCCGCACACTGCGGTTGTGGAAAGTTAATTTTCGTTTTACCTGTAAATGTAGCTATTTTTAATTTGTTTCAAAGAGATTTTATTGAAGCAGCTTACTCTTACAAGTTTTATCTACTTAACTCTCTTGTAATCTGTAGGAGGAAATTATTTTCTCAAGAGTTACGAATACATAAACTTCAACTTTAATTTTTATGTGGTGTAGCCTGCGGCTATAGCTACACCATCTTATTGGTAACCGTGACGATCACATCTTCCAAAGTTTTATACATTATAAATGAAAAATCTTACTAAAAGTTTAGATTCTGGCGGATTTTGAACCCGCGATGATACAAGCAATCGTCCTTTAGCCGGACTGCCTGTACGACTCGGCCACGGAACCCCTAATCCAGCATCGAAAGTATCAGAAAACGAATTTCGGTTAAACAGTTTTATACATCTTACAAAAGAAAGAAAAATCGTTTATTTGTTTTTTTTAAGTCATTTTATATCTGCGTTTGACTTTACGAGTATTACTTGTGTAGTAAAGTAGTAAAAAACAATTGCAATACAACATAACATTTATCCTTAATAGTACAGTTATGCGACACAATGTTCCATTTTATCGCATTACTACAACTTCCACCTTTGTACGGATATTCGAGTCGCAATTATATTCGCTTCAATGGAAATGCAATCTTAAATTAATATTAATAGGTATTGTTTTGCAATGGTAATGGCGAAAGGCAAGCGCGCAAAGCTCACTGTAGTTTTCAATATAATAGTTAAATTAAACTTTTTTATAAAGGCTAGTTATTTTTTTCTGAGAATAAGCAATTTCAACTTTATTTTCATCCTTTATAGGTCCAGATGGGAAGAGGTACTACAAATTAATTTACGCCCGTCTTATGTTTTGTTTTGTAATAATGACGTTCTTTTAGTCAAGATAATAATTTTGTTGATTTTTAGACGGCCTAAAACTTCTTCTCCGGAGTTGGCCATGCGAACTTAGGTAGTCACTTTTTCACTTTAAAAACTATCGTGAGTTGTATTAGACATTAAAATAGCTCACGGGAAATTACTCACGTAAAATTATCGTCAATTTAAATACCGACAATGTTTCGATTCTTCCGGAGAATCTTCACTTGGGTATAGTGTGGTCACTCCTCGCGGTTGCGTCTCACACTTTTTTTCTATTTGTTGAGGTCGTCACGCCACGTTCCTCGTGTTAAGCTGAGAGGACGGTTTAGGTATGACCAAGTCTACTTCACTACAGCATTCCGTCAGGCATAGATTATTTTGGTAGGGAGTCGCGTTGGAACAGGCATTAGAATCACCTAGCATGTAAAACGTAACTTAAGTGATCCTTGAGGTCCTACAAGAATAAATGATTTTTCTTTCTTTCTTTCTTTCTTTCTTTGCATTGTTTAATTAACCTGATCAAATATGCTTAAGTTTTCAATATTTCTTGAAGTATATCATGTTTTTAACCAATTTATCTTGTTAATTTATCATACATTAAAATAAGCCACTTTTCAAAAACTCAAAAAAATACTATTGTTGCTTAAAACTTTTTGTTTCACTTTAATTTTCTTAGCCTCCATAATAAGTACTACGATTTCTCATCTGAAAACAATTTTATTACAAGCAATTGTATAAATCTAAAGAACAAACTCATACCTTTTCAATATAAGGAGGTTCTTATAAGATCTGGGAGCCACTTTCGTTTTAGCATACACATCGTTCCCATAAAGAAAATTTCCTTTTGCAAAAATAAACTTGAAACGTCCCCTAGTTGACTCCACCATACCTATTATAGGTAAACCTAAAGTCGTCTGCCCACTAAATTGCTACGACAAAATCCAAACACAAGTTTTGTAAGCAGACTGAGATTTTTATTAATTTTCAGTTCTAGTTTTGTACATGATTTGTGAATTTAAAAAGAGCGTTATATTGATTTCTTAAATAAAACTATTCCTTGAATATTCAAGTTTGTAACGACACCAACGAATAACAGGGCGATATAAAAGACAGGTAATAGGTCAATTAGAGTCACATATTATTTGTTACATCGAAGATCATGAACCGAGGCGCTGTACTAAGTGGAATACAAGCTTTGCTATTTTATAATCCAATAATCTATAGAACTCATAACAGCTTCACGAGAAAACTGACCTAGCTCTTGTCACGTATCGCTTTAGTGGCCATCCCCCTTCAGTATTCTCTTACCGCGTTATCTGAACTGATTTAAATATTCTTATATTTTAGTTTTTCCTATCTCGCGTAAGAATGGCGCTTGTTTACAGTGGTTAGTTTGTTTTTATGAGTGCAGTGATAAAACGGATGAAATATGGCGTATTCGAGCCAGCCGGCCGCTGGGCGTAATATACCAGTCCGCGGGATTTATATAGCTATAACGTATTAGGATGAACGGGGTTTGCAAATAATAGAAATGAATAGGAATTTGTTTTGTTTTGGTACTCAAAAATATACCTAAAGACTAAACATACTGAAAGCCACTGCTTTTTACTTTGGTATTATCCAAATCATATATTTTAGATCGAATACTCAACCCTAGGTTCGCTGGCTACAATTTGGCCTACGAAGCAATTTAGAAATGGCCCGCGAGAGTAAGTTTAATAATCAACAAATCTGAATGTCAATATTATATACACGGTGTAAAAAGACGTCTACCGAAAACGAAACGGGGTGGTACAGCACCCCAAAAACCATCTAAAGAAAAATCAGTTGTCTGAAAAATGACCGCGGGCGAGATCAGCTGTTCGCTGTCGTACGAGCGTAATATGCTAGGGTTTTCATTGCTGTTTCTTTAATTTACTTGTTTATTTCCTTTATTAAATGATCTAATTAGGTGGATATGGTCTTATTATGTTGTACGATGTGTATGTAACTTAAAAAAAAATTAGAAAAGAGCTTAGGTTAAAAAAAAAACTTTTCTTTTCCGCTAATTATGTTCAGTACTATGGTCTGATTGCAACCCATCAGTTTTCGATAGTAGTCTTTTTACACCCAGTAGATTGATTAAATTAATGTATTTTTTTGTTTCTTGTCATTACATTTTGAACCTATAATCATTACAATACACAATTTTTGAACGAAATTTGTACACCAGTACACACTCGTACTCCACCAATACACGCCTTCCCCCTTATTAATAAACGAACATTAACAAAGAACGTCAGTGAATGAACGAATTAGCACTTTATTGTACACAGAATAAACATACAAATACAACTTAAAATTAATACTTCGTTGATCTTTGTTTATTAATAAGAGGGCTTATGTTCAGATTTTGACTAACCGATGGTCTAGATATCTCCACTGCTGACCGTATTACTAATTCAGTCAGCTGTCCAAGGCCTCCAGAGCCTCGCGGTAACGCGACAGCCACATCCTCCGGGGAAGTGGGCTTTTTTACTAAAGGAAATTCTATTTCAAGAAAACTTTAGTAGGTTATTTATCGTAGAACACATACATTGAAAAACCACGCTTCTTTCTTACGGAGGCAGGAGACACCACGCACCTACAGTTGCTACAATCGTAGTTACACATACGTATTAATGTCTTATTGATAGATAGATATTATATTGAAATATTATTTCGTATTAGCTATGAAATCGTTGAGCCACGATAGAGGCCTCCAATCGGCCTAGAAACTCCGTCATCAGTTTGGCCAAATGAATTATTTGGAGTAAAAGAAAGGGCCACTTTTAACAAAGACTCAATTAACTCCACAGTTTAGATCCCAAACTTAATTGAGTTTGGTTTTCATTTTTTCATATTTTGTTCTACTTGCCCTTAAATAACAAAGAATATTCAAATTAATCAACTTCCGTCATATTACATACAAAATACAAAGTATTTTCACTGTAGAAAATACAGTAAGAACTAGTTGAGCCACCTGAGGATCGTTAAAAGCGATCTATATCTAGCTCAACTGATCCAAGACACTGCCAGCATTGCCGCACTGAATGGCAATGATGATCCATTGAGCTAAATAGATGCCAAACCTATAAAGTAAGACTTCTTCTTCCTGCCCTTATCCCACTATGTAAGGTCGGCACAACATAAATACACATATAAAATAAGACTTATTTCCTATAATGTTTATTTTGCATAAATATCAAAACAAACAGAACTACCACGTGTTCCTGGACGGAATGCGTGTCAGTAATGAATCAATTTGTTATTAAGTACCCATAACCTTATGAAGTCACAGGTCCCCACGCGGGCCGCTTCATCGCTCACTTGTTCCACGTCACGACACATTTCACTCAATATACGACAACTATTAGGAGAAGAGTATTATATTCCTATGTTTATTTATTTATTTATTATGGCAACGCCAACAGTACACATAATTGTTGTTGAACACAACTTGAACCAAATATGTAACGAACTCATTTATCAACCGATCGATGATCTTAAATAATGTCATTTTATTCTGATTTCGATATTTTTACCTCACCACACCATTTCAAAATGTAAGTCTTTTTAAGGTGCAATTTCAATATTGTAAAGATTTCTAATAAAGGCATAATAAAAGTCTACAGTTCCACAAACAGACACATATAGGGGTCAAACTTATAACCAACCCTCCTTTTGCCGGGGGTTAAAAAAGAAGAACAAGTCTAGACACTCTTGTAGAACAAAACTACATCATAAGCTCCATCATAATGTTTTGGCTGTGTGTTGTCATTCAAACATTGTCAAACTATCGCTGTATTATGACGGTCTAAAGAGGAAGCGCCGAGAGCGCTAGAGCTGACAATTCCGCTCAACAACGATAAAACTCGATAAGTGGATGAAATTCGCGAACGGAATAAATATCAGAGAATACTTTTTGCTCCGTCCTCGATCGTTATTTATTATTTATGGAAATAGAGCGAACTCCAGTGGGGGAGGTCGTCATATTTTCTTAAAAAAAGTAATGTCCCTTCGGCGTACGGTTCTCATGCAAATTTATGCGATCCGTTTTTAAAACGATCGCGATTTCTGAGGAATACTCAATCGGAAATAAAAGAGGTTATTTTATCAACGACACTAATATTTTCTCGTCACGAGAATCGTAAATTAGAGTCGATAATGTTCTGATAAGAGTTGACGTTTGACGTTCGAAGGGCATTCACATAAAAAAAGATACAAGCCTTTTAGACCTCTTTTAATTTATACTGTTTCATACAGGTTCCACTTTTAAAAATAAAAATAAAGGAAAACAAATCGGAATCAGTCGACATTACCAATGACAATAATAAAACTTCTATTAAGTTTCTATGGCCAGGTTTAAGATGACCTACTCGTAACTAAACACTTTGTAGATTTAATTTCGACCTCTATCCATTTAATTTCAATTACTTTTTTCCATCTAATAAAAAGAAAATGGTTTATATTCCGATCGTTTTTCAAGGCTCTGAGCAAAAAAGGGAGTCTAATGCAGTTGTCGAACAAAGGTCGCTATTGTTCGTGATACAGCCTGCTACTATAAAAATCTAACTTCATTGTATTCGACGTGGCACCCTCTACATTTTGCTACGACTTTGCTACGCGGCTACGATATGCTACGCGGTTATACCATACGTCAACTCGGGACAAGTATGGGTTAAATGTGTTGCCTTGTAATGTTTTGCATACGGGAAACTTAACAATAGACGAACCTCTGTTACGCATATTTTTGAAAAGTTATTACAATAAAACTTAAAAAATTAACATAACTTTTTTTTAATTAAGGTTAAATAAAATATAAGGTTGATTAATTTTCATACGGTCTCATAAAACTAATCATATTAGTGATTATAAAAAATAGTCAAGTTACTACGCTTACAAATAATATTTTTGCTTAAACCTTAAAAACTAAAATTTGCATTTGAGATTGCCCGAAGAAACTTGCCAGAAGAAAGGAAAGTAGTGTGTGTAGTGACACATAATCATTATTCTACTATATGAATGGTATAAGTTTAATATACATCTTACGCGTCACGATTCACGATACAATACATCTAAGCGTCCATACTGATCAAACTCTAATAATGATTACTTTTGCTACAAATTATAATCTCCAATGGTTGACTCTAGTAGTGCAACATTAATCCCTCGTCTGTTTGCCCCAACTCGTTTATCATAGAGCAATGTTATGTGGCGTCGCGTCGTGTAGATCATTTGCGAAGGGACCGCTGGTCGAGGGGAATTCAATGATAAATGGTTTCAAAATTACTGAAAATTAATATTGGTTTTGCAAACTATTGTGTAATTCTATAAAGAAATATTGTTAACTAGCTTACTCGGCCGCGGTTTCGCCCCGGTGGTACCTAGCTGGATAAAAAGTAGCCTATGTGTTATTCCAGGTCATAATCTATGTATGTTCCAAGTTTCCGCCAAATCCGTTCAGTAGTTTTTGCGTGAAAGAGCAACAAACATCCTTACACCCACACATCCCATACAAACTTTCGTGTTTATAATATTAGTGGGATTAACAATTTTTGTCAAAAAATCGCAGAATCGAATTTTCTTTTTTGTTGTTTGTTGGTTGCGGGTTCGATCCCCGCCGCGGGACAAATGTTTGTATGTTCTACAGATATTTGTTCCGGGTCTGGATGTTTTCTATCTATAATATGTATGTATTTACAAAAAAAGAGTATTTAAGTATTATATCAGTCGTCTGGTTACCATAACACAAGCATTATGTTGCTTAGCTTGGGACTAGATGACGCTGTGTGGAATGTCCAAGAATATTTATTTATTTATTTATTTCTCTTAACAATTTTTATCGTAAAGTTTATATTACTCGTAATAATTGTGTGAACTCAAATATAGAAAAAAATATAAAACCTAGCTAGGTTTCTTAGACTTTTATTTTAAATAAACTCTTTGTTTAACAAAAATAAAACATGTGCAAACACAAAAAGTTGGATATTTCTTCTAGTATTCTCAGCGTATATGTGTTTGTTCTTCTAAAGTTCGTACTTGTATCTTAGCGAATTGCATCTTGTTTCAAACAAACTAATTGAATCTGATTCCCAGTTCAACAGTTATAAATTAACGTAAATAAATGTTTCGAAGGCTGTATGGGAACGTAAATAAGTTCTCCGCCACAGAGCCTTACTGAGAGTAATAAAACTCGACGAATCAGGAGTATGAACATATCCCGAATATTTATTTTATAATACTAAATTTAAACCAAAAAATCGACGAGTCAGGCGTATGAACAATATGAACGAACATATCTCGAATATTTATTTTAGAATGCTAAATTTAAACCCAATTATTATAATTTAACTTCTGGTTTTGCAAAATTTTTGATTAGACACAAGTTCGATTTTTTTTTCGACTTGACAGACAGAACTCACATTGACCCATACCATTAAAAACTCAAGACATTATCTATCTATCTCACCCTATTTAAATAAATAAAAAAATGGCATTAATTGCAGACACAATGGTCCATAGTAGGTACACGAATAAAGTCATCATTCTCCTGCCCTTATCCCACGCTAAGTGGGGTCGGCACAACATGTTTTCCTCTTCCACTCTCCTCTGTCGCTCGTCAACTCTGAACTCACTCCTCTTACATTCATATCATCTTTCACACAATCTATCCACTTCTTCTTCGGCCTTCCTCTACTTGTATACCCATCCACATTCATACTCATAACTCTTTTGGTAATATGTCTTTCATCCCTCCTCATTACATGACCATACCATGCTAATCTGGCACTCCTCACCTTTTCAACCACAGGTGCCACTTTCAAACTTCCCCTTATATACTCATTTCTTATTTTATCTAAACGCGTCACGCCACACATCCATCTTAACATTCGCATCTCAGTAGCATGCACTCTTCTTTCATCAGTCTTCTTCATTGCCCAACACTCTGATCCATACAACGCGACAGGTCTTATTACCGTCTTGTAAATTTTCCCCTTAAGCTTAAGGGGCATTCGCGGATCACATATTGTTCCTGAGACCTGTCGCCACTTCATCCATCCCGCATTCATCCTATTGTTAACATATCGGTCAATATTGCCGTCATTTTGGAGAAGCGAACCAAGGTACTTAAAATCGGAGCAGACTGGTAGGGTTACACCATCTAAGGCAATTCGTGAGAAACTAGAGGAGCCACTAAAGTTGCAGAACAGATGTTCTGTTTTAGTGCGGCTGATCTTAAGGCCTACCCTCTCTAGTTTCTCTTGCCATTTTCCCAGTCTGCTCTGTACCTCAGCTGCCTCCTCTCCAACGAGAACAATGTCGTCGGCGAACAGCATGCACCAGGGTGCTTCCTCCTGTATGTCTGATGTCAAAGCATCCATTACCAGGAGGAATAAATAGGGGCTTAAAGCCGATCCCTGGTGCAAACCTACTGCCACATTGAACTCGCCAGTGACGCCAGCTTCGGACCGGACGTTCGTGCGTGCTCCTGCATACATCGCATTCACAAGCCTAACATACTTCCCTGGCACTCCCTTTTCTTTCAAAGCCCACCACAGAACCTTCCGGGGGACACGGTCGTACGCCTTCTCTAGGTCAACGAAAACCAGGTGCAAGCTCTTATGCGCACGGCGATACTTTTCACAGAGTTGGCGTAAAGCAAATATTGCATCCGTTGTTCCCCGTCCTGGCATAAAACCAAATTGGTTCTGGGTAATCACGCACTCCTCTCTCATTCGTCTATCTATTACTTTCTCCCAAACTTTCATACTGTGCGACATGAGCTTTATTCCTCGGTAGTTGTTACAGTCCTGTACATCACCCTTGTTCTTGAAGATTGGCACCAGTGAACTACTGCACCACTCTTCAGGGATCGCCTCCTCATGTAACAACTTGTTGAAAAATAAAGTCAGCCACTTCCATCCATCCGCATTCAAAAACTTCCAAACTTCAACTGGTATTCCATCTGGACCAATCGCTCTACCATTTTTCATACTCTGTACCGCCATTCTTACTTCATTCACACTTATCTCTTCTACCAAACCTAAATTTACTGCCACGTCCTCTAGCCTTCCACTCCATACATTTTCTTCATTCATTAACCTTTCAAAATATCCTTTCCAACGATCTTTTATTTCTTCACCTTGCACTAAAACTTTTCCATTATCATCTTTAATACATTTCACATGCATTACGTCCCTAGCATTCCTCTCTCTCATCTTCGCTAGGCGGTATAGGTCCTTTTGTCCTGCCGGGCTTTCAAGGTTTTGATACATTTTGTCTTGGACCTGACCTCTAGCGATAGCAACCTCTCTCTTTGCTTTCTTCTTACATTCATCGTACACCTGCCTTTTTTGTTCTTTCATCCTAGAGTCACTATCATACACACCTTTCCATTCCTTAAATGCAATCTTTTTTTCTTTCAAAACCTTTTGTACATTCTCATTCCACCACCACGTATCCTTATCAATCTTACCCTTGCCTTTCGTCTCACCAAACACATCCTTTGCCACACTCCTTATACACGAAGCCATTTCATTCCAGCACTCATTCACCGTCTTTTCTTCAATTTTTTTATCCATCTCAATCATTTTATCAACTACTCTCTTAATAAAGGAATAGTAAGTAATAGTAAGTAATGTAGGTACAGCTCAGTACAGACATTTAAGTCTGTACTGTACAACGTGGGTATAGATTTCATACTATGGGTGCCCAATGACCGGGTATTATTGTAATGTCTTAGTAGGTCTAGTAGGTATACTCACGATAGTTTTCCTTCACTGGTTATACCTAACTGATAGCTCGTGTTGTATCGCGTAGGTGCATGACCGGGATTCGTACCCACGACTGGGTCGACAATCGAGCTACATCCCACTTGGTCAACACGGTTACAAAACAGATTCTTAATGCTACAACCTATAACTAGCTCCTCATATTTCTCAGAAAGCCACCGAATCTTGCAACTTCCTGTAAAGTTTTGCACAAATTTAATCAAAGTAACTTTATCTATTTGGGCAAATGCCTTGTTTTAGTTGCTATTGTAAATTGTAATGTTTGATAGTTTGTGTTACTTAGGATGCAAATAAAAATAATTTGTGTAGTTAATTGGTTTATTTATTTATTCATTAAACAATATACGAGTAGGTACTATTACCCAAAGCACCACTTCACCACCTTAAGGGTGCTTTTTCTGTGACGCAACTAGCAGTTACACCGCTTTACAACATTCAAACACCAATAGCAACAAAGTATTTCGGTGCTTTGTTATAAAGTTTGAAGAACAAATAATAACAGTAAGTTTTTAACAATGGTAAAAGTCATCAAACAATTATTGCTTTTAGATGTTTATGACTCCGATTGGTCAAGATAAAAAGGGCAGGATCAGCTAGCTAACATCTTGCAAGCTAAACTGTTTCAAAATTGGTAAAGCGACGCTTTTGGTGATAGTACATTGTGTTTTAATCGTATACATTAACCTAATTTCATAGTAGTTTTAGATTACGATTAACAATCAGTTAATCATTTATTTATTTCTAACAAGGAAAGATGTCTAATGGGGTAGTCAGAGGTATGTCCAAATACATATTTGCTTTTGATATAAGAGAGGGAGGTCTGTAAAATTAAATATGATCACGAGACGATCACGACTGTATATCCCAGGTGCGGTAGACAAATTCCTTTAGATCTTTTTAGTCATTTTAAGATCCTTTGAAGATGTCTAATAGGTAGTAATATTGTCAGTAATTGTCGACGATAATTTTACGTGAGTAATTTCCCATGTGCTATTATAATGTCTAAGGTAGTAAGGGGTTTGTAACTAAATACATTATTTGGTATACCCACATTTTCTCAGGCATTAGAATCACCTAGCATGTAAAATGAAACTTAAGTGATCCTTAAGGTCCTACAAGAATAAATGATTTTTCTTTCTTTCTCGAAGAAAGCAATACATAAGTGACTGCAAGCTCATCGACGCTATTAGAAAGCTAACGAAAATTTTATGTACGGCTGGGATTCGAACCTACGACCGAATCGAATCGAACGGTTTAAAATCGAAGGACTATCCTATTACACAATATAAAGCTCTCTCCAAAAATCCCGCTAGCAAGTAAAGTAGTCGTCCATCAGCAGGCCGCGGTGACAACAGACGAGGGTCGCCGCCCACCGCAGCCTGATGCGAAAATGAATTATGACCAGTAATAGCACTCGTGATTAAATCATCATGCCACTACCGGCTTGAATCAACAGTTTTCAAATGTTGTGATGCAAAGTTTGCTTCAAGATTTTTCTTTTCAAAAGTACTACTTCTACTATTTATTTACTATTTATTATCTTTATCGTACTTGTTGTAGAATCAGCATCACGGACTTTTTTGTGATGTGAAAAAAAAAAAAAAATAAACGCTGATTATAAAATAATGTATGTCGTATGAGCTGGTGTTTACTATGGAAACTGAGTTTTGCTTATTTACTTTGCCTTTAAAAATAATTATGGCTTACTAGCCATAATTAAAAATATAAGAAAAATAAACATACATTTTAAACCAACCTTTTATTTCCAAAATAACAAGGATTTCCATTATGCATTGCAAGAATAATTTATCGAGTTTTTGTAATCGAATGTACGGGAATATCCAGAAGGGAATTTTAATCAGCTATAATTTTTCGTACATTCTGCAATGGCCTTTGTCCGAATATAATAAATAATAATTAAAATACCTGTAAAATTGAGTTGGTACCATAAAAATAGAAGGGAGAGAGAGATAAACATTAATCTCTCTCCCTCTCTCTTAGAATATTAATCGCATAAAAGTCAGAGCGGGTTTTGCTGTGTTTTATAATGATCACAAGTTTTTTCTTATTACAGGAACAATTATTAAGTCAATTATAACATTCCACTTCACGTTACTTTAAAGTAAAGTAACTGATTGATGCATACATTTTATATAAAATCCCATTTTGAGCACCATGTAAAAATTTTGATAGGTGCTCAAATGGGAATAACTTGGGTGCTCAATGCTTAGGTCCTCAAAAATAGGTGCTCACTTGGGAATACTTCAAATAAATACCTCATTTTTGGTATAAACAAACTAAAAAAACATTTCAAAATGCGCTATTTTAAAACGAGATACTTTAGAATCCAACCAAGCGTCGGCATTCGGGTTTTAAACTCTGCGATCTGCATTCGACAATAAGTTTATAAAAAACGTTAAGCCACTATAACCCAGGTGAACAAAGAATTCCGTTGAAATTAAAAAGGAATTTCCCTAAACAAAGCATAATTAATATTTAGCATGACAATGCAGAGTGAAAGGGACGGAAGCGCGCATTGTGCGTCTGTCGGCGCTTTGTTTCGACAACTCCAAGATTTAGGGTCAATAGAGTTCGGAATGAGGATCATTTTCATTATTCATTTACTTTTAAACTAGAGAATGGAAATCAAAATCAAATAAACTTCTTAAAATGTAGTAGCCTCTTAAGGGTTGCACCTTGGCTTATCACCAGCCCGACTATCTGATGACTCCTAAGTGCATGTGACTGTCTCAATATCAGAAAATGAAACAGTATAAAGCTTTTTAAAATAAATCGGAGCAAATAGAGGGGGTATAACCAATAACAAAAATAAACCTTATACTTTTTGATAATGCTATAAATATTTTCACAATCCAACAACGAATAAAAAACCCTTATTATACCCAATGAAGCGAAGAATTAACAACAGCTCATTCAACCGATTCACTTTGAAGCGTTTCGTTCCACAAAGAGTGTACTGCTGTTCAGTCTGTGGCCGGACTTTTACAAATGGGCTACGTGAAACGAAACGTCACTTAGTCCAAGAAAGGGTTATAAAATTGCAGTCTTTACATTTGAAGTCAATTTAATTGACCGGTTGAGAGGATGCTTGAGTTTCATCGTTCTAGGGCACACTTGGGATTTGGAATAAGAATTTATATGAAAAATTAAATAAAATATTATCACGAATGTATTTCTCGGATGTAGTAAACATTTATTTTATATCTTAAGGCTTGATTTTAGATATTTTGAAGATGTCTAAGAGGGTAGTCAAAGGTATGTCCAAATACACATCTGGTACAAACCCAGATTTTGCAGAAGTTAACATTATACGTGACTGGTTGAATTCACATTATTATAATTAACAAAATATCGTGTTAATGCGCATAAAAAATAACTTCAGACCGAAACAACTCATTTAACAACCCATTCCTTTACCTTTTAAAAAAGGACAAACAGTAAAATAAATTAAATTCGAAATCCCTTCACTCATCGAAAGAAATAATTAACCACTGTGTCAGTCATCTCCCATCAATTTACACACATCATGCCTCAGGCCCGCTCACTCATTAACTCTCCAATCTGCACTCCGCAATCCGTTTACTAATACTGGTGAGACGATTTTGTTGATAACAGCATGGTAACTACAGAGCTGTCATTAAGCGTGACCAGCAATGACTAAAATTCGGGCCGCACTTGAGCGACACTGTACTGCAATCATTAAAATAATATTATTTTAGTCATTTTGTACAGTTTTTTTTTTAGTTACAAATAATATGTATGTCGCATTAAGGCGGCGCTGCGCGCTGCAGTGAGCATAATAATTTGACCATTGACCATACAAAATGATTTGACGATTTGTGCACAGTGATGCTCAAATCCAGTCCATCCTTTAGACTCAACTGGGAACAATATAAAATTCATCGGTATGGTTCATGACTGTGTCAGGTTGTTGAATACGCTAAAAACACAAGTTGGATTAACTTCAATTTTAAGAACCCGGTATTAATAGTAGACAGACGCTATCACGGACGGCCACACATTTTCGTCAGCTATCTAGCATTGGATCATCACAATCTACACAATGCTGCACCAAGATCTGGTTAGAGCATGTATGCGCCTAGGATGCGCAGGCAAGCCATGGGGCCTGCGACGTCTGTGTGGGCGCAACATGCTTATTACTTTGTATTGAAGTATACTTACGTGCCGTTCTGTGAGAATAAAATATATGCATATTTTGGCGCTGTCATTGGTAATAAAAATGATTTTACAAATACTATCAATTGCTTCAGCTATTCTCTATAGACTGCGCCAGGCTCTACCTGTTCCGTGGCGTTTTGTTGTCACAGTCCGTTAATTATCCCGGTAAGAATTAATTCGTCAAAGCCCCGGGCGGCGATTACGTACGCAAATTGGACTAGACGGGCTTATTCCATCGTCACTGGTTTATTCATAGTCACTTATTAAGCAACTCCTAAGCTATAAGGAAAGTGAACTAGGAAAACGATGCAGTATTTTATAATGAATATTGTTTTTATAACAGAAAGGCCTTTACATCTTTACTAAATGATTTATACTCCTCAGAATCCAACGTATGCCTACACTTAACGGGAGGCTAGTGTGCCTAGGAAATTGTTGAGATATAGTAGAATTAAGTACCATTTACATGATGCCATTTTCTGGTACGTATCAGAGCAATAATTACGCGCACTCAATTCAATAATTGTAAGCAACTGTTGTTTAGACCATGCAAGTTATGATAACAGTAAATTAAATTATTTTAAGTAAATGTTAAATATAATACATTAATCTTCTTTTGTAATTGATTAGTAATACATTGAGGCGTGATGGAAACACAGACGTAAATATGACATTTTATAAAATTTCACGAAACTCATAAGCCTGTTACTTTATTCTATAAAATATCCGAAAAATGGTTTTTCATTAATTTTTTACCACAAAAACAGAATAACAGTTCTTATGCAAATTTATTCCATCAACTCTGCGGCTTTTTAATAAAAAATTGCTCTTTAGCCATCGCCGACTGCATCTTGAAAATTGGATATTTTGTTTCTGATCGGGATCAAATTGAATTTTAAAAAGATTCTGTTAAAATGTTTTCTATAGGATTAACTTCAACTTGTGCCAGCGCAAAAATAAGAATTTTAAGATAATTATTCGTTATTTTTCCTTTATCATTTATACCAATCTAATAACTTCTAAACATTTGCTGCTAATTCGTTCGTTTCTAATGGCTAAAAGTAAAAATGGTATATTACTTACTTCTCACTAAAACATACAGCTTTTTAAGACCTTACTAGAAAATCTGACCCTGAAATCCTATTCAGAAATAAAGAATCAATTACTTCATAGTTTATAAGAAAGTCGCTACTCGTCGTTCGTCTGTGCGCTTAGATCTTAAAATGGGCAACGGATTATAATGTGGTTTTTATCAATACACAGACCGCCAAACACTGAAATGTTATTTGACAAATCCTAATGCATTCACAAAGAAAGAAAAGCAAAAACCTCATTTCAATTCTCAGACCCGATTTAGTATAAAAATACACCGAAACAAAACAAATCTAATTCTAAGTCCGCATTCTAAATTATAGTGTTCTGGGAAGGAACTCGCTAGTCGAAGTGATCAGTTACTTACGGGCGGGCGACGTCGCTGAGCGATGGGCTCCGGACTCTAACACAGATTGTGCTGTCCAACTTTGTTGTAGGCTCATTCATAATTTGATTGTAAACTTTGTACTAAAACTAGATTATATTCCATTGCTGGAATTTAAGGTGTTATATTTTATTATAGAAGTTTAGATGAGTCGTTGACTGAGTTTTTAGACTTTCTGAGTGGAATTTTTGTTTCAGGTCGGCGATTTTGTTTTGATAAATCATTCCTGGTTATAAAAGTTGAAGTTTCAGACCTCTGGAGACCAACTCTTAAGTGACATTTACGCGATGCAAGATTCTTGCCTGTTGCATACAATTAAATTAACTGTCACCATGATTTGTATGGTCTAAACAACAGTTGCTTACAATTATTGGATGTCAATTAGATGCGCGTAATTGTTGCATTCAATTATTGCTCTGGTACCTACGTACAAGAAAATGGCATCAAAGATGTCAAAGAATGGTAAAGCATGTCAAAGAATGACGACGCTCAACTATGCTACAAGAAACCACTACATCCTAAGAACATACTTTCTTTTAGCCAAAAGTACCCCAAACTTCTGAAAGACATAATTAAATCGTAAATCGTAAATTAATAATTGTAAATTCAATTTGCACATATGATAAAACTCTCGTTATTCAAATAATAGAAAAACCATTTTAGCTCCATTTAACTTTTCCATTCAATTCAGACACAGCTCCAACAGCGGTTGTTTTTTGCTAAATTTATAATAAAATAGTTTTATATTTATATTCGACAGGCAATTTTCATTTTGCATTTTAAAGATTAATATTTTAAGCTAGTTTTTTATGAAGTACCTAGACGATTTTCCGCTATTTTTGAACTAAATTATTCTTAGACTATTTGTTAAAACAATTTTATTTTAGTAATACTAAAAACATATTTATTATAATCGGACATTGGATACAAAAACTAGTTACAAGAAAGTTTTTGAACCAACATTTAGACGTTGTGGCGATCAAATCATTATAAGGATACTAATTCAAGTTTCATTCGGTCTCACCATTACTCAATTCGGCAACCCTAGAGTTTGGAAGTTGTTATTTACATTTTAAACAATAGTCTTTATAATTATCTGGGACTATTTGGACGACCTCTGTGGCGCAGTGGGCGAAAGCCCGCCTGAGACGCAGAGGTTGCGGGTTCGATCCCCGCTTCGGGACAAATGTTTGCATGATCTGCAAATATTTGTTTCGTGTCTGGGTGTTTTCTATGTATAAATGTATGTATTTACAAAAAAAATGTATCTATGTAGTTTATCAGTCATCTGGTTACCATAACACAAGCATTAAATTGCTTAGCTTGGGGCTAGATGCCGTGTCGAATCTCCTCAGTCTAAGGATAAGGATAAGGAACTAGTGGTCCATAAAAATAAATGAACCACAAATAAATTAAGTCTAAATACGTAAGTTTAATCTGAGAGTCAAGTCAAAGGCGCACAAAATATGCATCGATCTGAGTTCCCAAACTGCGAATCTATTCGCTAAATCTTGCTTAAACCTAGTCAGAATCTCCGAAGTTACCCTACGTATAGAATTAGGAAACGTGCGCATAATAGCTTCGTTACCGGCGCCCGTCTTACACGATTGTTATTCCTGAATCCACGTAGGGATTTCCGCGAAACATGTGCCAGACAATGTTCCATGTATAAGTGACGGAATTTTTAGTGCCGTAGACTTGTCAACGATTTCTAAAAGTCTAATCATATTTCGATCTGAGTGCTTGAAAAATATCAAAAAAACCCGCATAGTAATTACCTAAGTAAGTAACTTCGTATGAGCAAGTAAGTAGTGTAAGTGTGTCAATAAACAAATCTATCTATCTATCAAGTGGCCAACTCTGGTGACGGAGTTTATAGGCCGCCTTAAGGCCTCCGTCATGGCTTAACGATTTTAAAAGCACGAAAATTAGCTTATAAAAATGTACGAGCTATCTCTCTAGCAAGATTTATCCAACTTTGATCAGATTTTAAAATGATCTGTATACGGTTAGGTAACAAATTGATATACCCTTACCCGTTTATGGCTTATACCACCATTTCTGAGGCAGTGACAGAGGCATTGTCTGTCAGTCAAAGGGTATTGCTGAGTGCACTTACTTTGAATGTATTGTTTACTTTCAGTACTACTACTAAAGAAGTATAGTTATAATTATTGTGCCTAAGTAGACTCTTAAAAACTCACCCAAGCGTACCTTTTCAGCTACATCTATTTTATTCACAATAAATACTGGTCAATATCTGACTGAACTGCATTTTCTTCGCATTATTCGTTTATCCTTTATACTCAAACGACTGTATGAATCGTTTGAGCGAGATTGAACCACTCACAAACGAATTTCTAATAGAAATAACGAATGAATGAATGAATTTTTAGAAAACGTGTATTAGCGTTTTAGTGAAACGGGCAGTGGAAAAGGAAAGGCGGTATTCAGATGTCCGAATGCATCGGCTCAACGAGCCGTGAAAGGCAACGAGACGAGGCTTACAAGGGTGACCTATTTGGATAAAGCATCGCCCCCTTACTAAAACAATCATGTAAAAAGAATATAGAATAATATAGGTTATTGTTCTAATTGGCTGAAAAGGTCGTAATAGTTCACAATCTTGAGTCAAATCAGAATCTAAAGGTATCTGTAATTTGAATTAAAAAAAAGACGTTTGTTTTTTTTTCAAAACAAAAACGCTAATCATATTGCTTATATTCTCTAAAAAATATTATAACAATAATCATGTCGAATAGTCTTGTTGTCATTTATTGAACATCAATTAAATTTTAATTAAAAATTATTGAAAATGGTATACAATTATGCATGGCTCTATATCTCTATAACATAAGGAAAATCTAATAAGTTCAATTGTTTTAGCAGTAGGCAAAGTATTATAAATATCAAATGTAATATTTCAACAAGACAGTCTTGTTCTGGTCTAGTTTATGCCCAGTTGCTTACGTGTTTCGTTTTTGACAAAACTCATCCATTATTTAAAGCCAGGAAAGAACACCTACTGTGTAAATGAATAAGTTATAGGTACATATTGGTAGAAACTCCCGTAGGTAGTATCGAGAGGAAAACAATAGTCCCACAACACTGAACTTTCAGAAAACAATATATTCAATGCGAAATGTTTCAAACCAAAAATATACTCATTTATTGAAAAGGCTCCGGGACCGTTTACCAAATAAATTTACTGTCATGATTTTCTGTGCCTCGAACACCAGTTTTTGGTATTATTTTAATTTATGGGATATTTTAATTGGTTGAGATTCATTGATTACAATGTCATCTTAGGTAACCTTAAAAGGTATTAGGGAAGTTTATTCACGGCTTAGCTCTAGCAGTACCTAACCTATCCTTTCTATTCCCGAACATAGTATACACTATCTACGATCTCTGTGGCGCAGTGAGTGAAAGCTCGCCTAGGGGTTTGATGCGGGTTTGATCCCGGTCACGAGACAAATGTTTGCATTTTCTGCAGATATTTGTTCCGGGTCTTGGTGTTTTTCTATGTATATATAATAAGTGTATTATGTATTTACAAAAAAAATATTTATGTAGTATAATATCAGTCTTCTGGTAACCAGAAGACTGATAATTATGATATAATATAATATATTGAATGCTTGTGATATTATATATAATATCATAACACAAGCATTAAATTGCTTAGCTTGGGACTAGATAACGCTGTGTGGAATGTCCAAGGTCGATATTTATTATTTTATTGTTATTAATCCAAATCAGTCTACTGGTAAGCATTGATTCCAACACAAACGTTATCAACCATTCATGTTAGCAGGGATTTTATTGTTAGGTCTATACTATTATTATTAGGTAATCAACTGGTTTTATTATATTGTTTCTTTTCAATATTATATAAAATATTATATTGGTTCTTTTCGTCGATGGGCTTTCAACCTGTCACGTATGGAAAGTTAACTTCTGCAAGATGTGAGCATGTACCAAATATGTATTTGGACATACCTCTGACTACCCCCTTAGACATCTTCAAAAGGATCTAAAAATTGCATTAAGATCTGAAAGAAATGTCTACCGCTCCCTGGGATACAGTCGTGATCATATTTCATTTTTTTATTTCATTTTTCTTTTCAATAATAATGTTTCTTACATTATTTCTGAATACCATAACAAAACTTAAATTATGAAGCATGTACAAATAAGTTTATAGAATACGCGAAACCACAAGGGGCTTACAATTGTAATTTATTCGTGCGAACTAGGAACTCGTGTTAAATGTCGGACAGTTTACAATATTCCCCAGACAAGGCCGTCCTCTAAGTACAGCGTTTGTATTCGCACCGGACTCTGGACACTCCAATGCCGTTTTAGGCTGAGTATCCACGGAGACGCGTGTAGGTATAGCTTCGACTTTAAGGTGTCATTTACACGACGCAAGATTCTTGCCTGTTGCATACAATTAAATTGACTGTCATCATGACTTACATGGTCTAAACAAGTTGCTTACAATTATTGAACCAAGATCTAAGAATGTGATGGTGTTGTTTTTCACCAGATATGAGCGAAGCTACATCACCCGAGGTAAACATCCACAAATAGTATTACTTCACACTCCTTTACATACTTGACTCTGGTGAAAAATGCTTTAAAATTACTTGTACATACCAAGTAGTGTATTAGACTACGCGAAAGGATGAGATGTGTACGAAGTGGTGAGTTAAAGCTACTACTCAGTCTCCCAGTCAGTTGACGATATTCTTAGAGCACCAGTCTAACACTCCCTTTCCACATCTTCGCTGCGCATCCTCGCATTGCTTAGAATGCGGAGAAAACTCCGCATCTCGTGGACACGCAGCTTTAAGCCCGTCATATTGTTTGACCATATGTTTATTCTCCATGCCAACTGTCCGATCTTTTCGGACAAATACAATTTATTATTTATTCGCGTACATTTGCAGTGTTGCGAGCGAGTGCGTGCCCTCTTTTGTTCCAACGGTTTATGGTGTAAGGTAAATAAATTATCGTTGGGTCGCGCTCTTCGTATCTCCTTGCTTGTTTTATTGGGGTACGCTTTTTGTATTTACGCGATTTGTACGTAATGTATGTGCGTTTCTTTATTTATTGCGTGTTTTATTTTTGATGAAGGGCTGTTTGATTGTGGGACCTTAATAATGAATTTGGTTTATTGTTCACAATTTGGTCAAGTTATTTTTTTTTAAACTAGCATCAGTAATTTGCACGAATCTTCTACAAACTATTAGAAAACAGTTAAAAAAGAGTTATCCTAATCGATCCAGCCACTCTCGAGCTATTTGAGTGACAAAGAAATAGGATTCGATTCGAAGATAAATATTGTTCTATCCTTGATATACATTCAAATTTGCATCATCTGTGCCCACAGCCAGCGCACACGACAGGCAAGGTGACTGCTCCGGAATAGCGGAGCATGAATACCAAATGCAGCTTCACGTCGCGTGCACTAATATTGTATCTCTGAGGAGCTAAGCTACGAAAATGTAAACCTCTAGCGCTCCTGGCGCCGCTCATCTCAACATCCACATCTGTCATGTCAACTGTCAACAGCCGTTTATTCAATAAAATGATCCGAAGGTCGTGCTAAAAAATTCGGTCATGGAATTCGCGGGGACAGACTACAGAACTGTAGGTTCGAATCAGCCGTGCATCAATGGATTTATAGTTTAAAAAATTTATATGCGCATTAACACGCTCTAAACAGTGAAGGAAAATATCGTGAAAAAACCAGTTGGCTTTCTTGTAGCGTCGATAGCTTGCAACCTGTCACGTATGGAATGTTTACTTCTGCAAAATTTGGGTACCTATGTATTAAATAATATTTAGACATAAGAGGTATGTCTAAATATTATTTAATACAGTCAGAGAACTACCCACTTCTTCAAAGATCAAACATCTTCAAAGATCTAAATTGCCTAAAGATCTGAAAGAATATGCCTACATAACAGTCGTGATCATATCTGACTAAAACAACTTTGAAACTCTTAGGTTGTTTCTACGCCTGTTCTCTCACGTTTAAAAAGCACTATTAAAGCGCTATTCTCTTAGCACGCCTACTTTTGAGACAATTTTAGTCTACCAAAACTAAAATATACAAACGTAAACCCTTTTCTTAACTTAAACAAGAATGTATAACTTTCTTGTAATTAAAAGTAAAGGAGCTAAATAAAAGCTAATTTAAAATGTCTGTCTCAAGAAAATAAAGAAGAAACAAATTATAAATCCACTCAAAATTGAAGTGCCGCTTAAATGGCGGCTCACTAAAATGTAGAACAAGAACGTTACAAGACAATGATAAAAGTTAGTGCCATTAGTAAGTTGCCAACTTAGATACTTTGGGATACTTCAATTGGACTCATTTTAAATGAGCTTTATTTCTTAGTCTGAATAATTATTATCGTTTAAAAAACTAGAGATAGGTTTAATGGCAGAAACGAAGAAGCCTTTGCCCAGCAGTGGGATGAAAAAGGCTGATGACGATGATGATGATGATGATGGTGAAAAAACTAAAGAGCACGGGTTTATATTATTTTATTTATATAAACTGTCGTTGGTCCTTGATAAGTTTCAATGTAATTCGTTTTAAAGTGGGTTAAATTTACGAATAAGGATTCCAGCACATAACACAAACTTATATACACATTAGTGAAGCTAATAAAAACATGTTAAAAAGTGACAGTCGCTGTAATAATACTACTAAAACATACACAAAACAAATTCAAATAATTTTTTCTCATGCAAATGAAAAGTGCTTTTGAATAAGTAATATACTTTCGATCAAAATTCAATGCATATATTGCCATGAAAATGTATTGGTATGGTTTACGTTTGTGTTTTTTTGTTAAAATACATTATTTTTAGTACTTTCTCAACGACAACTTGGCCCTATCTTGTTGTCAAACCAACCCAGATATTAAGCATTAGCAAAGACGATGATAACCAAGTTCTAAAATAACCTTTGGCATTAGCAAGAAGATTGTGTAAATGTTTGAATGGATTTACTTCTAACGGTAACTTAGCTAGACACTATTTAAGCCACTATTTAAAAAATAACTTCTAGATCTGAGCAGATGTAATAATTATGTAGAAATAATTTACTTCGGTTGAAGCATCACAACTAAAAGTCGGTAAATAAAATTACAAAAAGGTAAATAGCGGTATAAAATCTTGAGTACATTTTAAATAAAAGTGCTGAGATCCTATTAACATTAAGCATTAAGTGAATCTATCTAGCATTAAAACAGTTTTAAGAGCCTTTGTAAACTTACTTTCAGAAACGCAAAGATTAAAGAAGTTCCTTTGAGAGAACTTATCAGGAGAGCATTCATCAAACTACCTATACGTAATTACTTGATATTGCGAAATTAATACGGCTGCTGGTTCAACAATGTTTTTAATGTAGAAATGTTAAACAAAATACTAGTCTCACGATATTTAATTCAAAGACCGAGTGTAATAGCTAAATTTTACCACAGAGATTAGGGCGTATAAAAGTCTTCGTGAGATGACTCAACAACAGCGCGTCAGCTCTCGTACCTTTGCAAGCGTTTCCATATTAATAATGAATACATTTCTCGTCTGTACATGTACATATTGTACATATAGGTATATAATGTTCTCGTCAATCAAATAAAGAACCCGTGCACAAGCACTCAAAATTCTAATGTCTCATTCGGCGTATTCAAATGACACTCAGCCGTGCGGAATGACATTTCCTTAGTAATGAAAAGTAATAAATGCAAAATAATTGTATCCAACCACGTGTAAGACGGCTGGGCACAATCAAAATGCAATTTCGTTAGGTGAAGTGGGGGCAGAGAGATTCCTGCCTCGGCAGCGGGCGAGCGAATTGTCTCCGGGACACTCTAGCAATATGCATTGTCCGGGACAATTTTGCGCTTTTGCCCCTTTTGTTGTTTCGTTTTTCTCGTTTTCAATCTTTGTAATCCGTTCACATTTTGAGCGAAAACCATTTTTCAGAATCACATTGTTTTCAATTCGACGAGACTTGTTCATTTTGTTCGGAGGTAATGCGGCTTGTAATCGCACTTCCAACTTGCAATCGTTGGCTTTTCATCACAGTTTCTATAAAATGTACATTTATATTTTGACTTTTGGATTTCAAGTCTTCAATTTCTTGTACAATCCAACAACATGGGCCTTGTAGTTTTGCATGATATTCAGATATACGTAAATACATCCTTTGTCAAGTCTACACAATAAATATTGTTACAGAACCTTAAAAAGTCGTATTAAATTTAATCGTACCGACGCGTAAAGTAGATAAAAGGTATAATAGGCTTACGGATCTGGATGTGTAAAAACGAGGGCAAAACATGGTAACTGGCGCATTTCATAATCGTGTTAAGTGCTTATTGGATTAACATAACGCTAATGAATTCCGTTGCGGCCTATTCAATGGCTTACGCATCGACTCAGTGGTTTCATGTCAAAAAATATTGATTCAGTAACGATAGTTGTAAAAATGATATCGAAAGAGTGGTTATAAAATCATAATATTACGAGACTATCAATGAAATCAGTACCTAGAGCCAATTTGATCCGTTTGGATACTGACTGAATACAAATTCAACCTATTTTGTGCTAACAATCTAGTTTTTTATATACAACTTTACTTTATTAGTGCAAAAGAAAAGATTATAATCCTTATTGTGTTTAACATTTCTAATGATTGTACTTAGATTTATGATAGCAACATCAAAGGACAAAGATAAAGATAGGTTATTTGATTGAACACAATGTAGGTCACATAGATGTTAACAGTATTAAGGTCAAACATAATGTCCTCCGAGCTGAGGCTTTATGAGTGAAGCATTCGTAATCAGTTCCGTTTTCAATATTCCGCTTTCTGTCGCAATATCGGCACGTGTTTGTCCCAATATATCGAATTGTTTGTAGAAGCAGTTCCCATAAGACCATAATGGCTCCCAAAGTGAGCCCCATTTTGCAACTCATTGTGCACCTGTCAGTATCAATCTTAATTATAGCGAGGGAATATTTTTGGGCCCAGGAAAAGGTGTGATTTTGTGTCAATCTCAGTTATGGACTTGTGCGCCTGGTGTTTTAGATTCCGGTTTGTACCGGATCATGATGATAAAGAAGTTTTTATTAATGGTTGGCGAAAGATTAAGGTTATTGTGCCGTATATTTAGTGTGACCTTGAATGCTATTAAGGAGCTGTATGTATAGTCTGTAAAACAATTCAATTCCAAACTTCAAGCTAGGTAATGTCAATGTCTGAAAAAATGTTACCCAACTCATGGCAATTGGTGTTGCGTTCTATGAAATATGGGTCTATGTTCCCAGACAATGTACTAACATAAAACATGAAATAATATTTGGTGCTCATATTTTTTTAGATCATGATGTATACTTTACTCATAACAAGAAAAACTCATAAAAACTCCGTCACTAGAGTTGGCCGCTTGCTCATACGAACTTACTTACTTTATAACAAGATTAAAACGATAATTATAACATATTTTAAAGAAAACCGATAATAATACTTTACATTGTAAAAACTTGGAAACTCAATATTCTCTCAACAGTAGAAAAAAGAAAACAAGCAGTAGAATCTGACGTGTCAAAGTGGTCTTGCTTAAATAAACGATTGTACTGAATAAAGAAATGAGTTTGAGTTTGGTTTCTAACATGCAACTTGTTCTACGAGAATTTACTTCCAAGTATACCTCGTTTCGACTCTCGGGTCTATTCAGAATGTTTATGTTTAAAGTTAGGTACATTGTAGAATTCCAAAGAGCTTAGTTTACCCACGGCAATTATTTCCATTTGATGAAACCTGATACCCATCCGCGAACCACTATCTTCCACATAACCGTAAAACTCGACGTAACGTGCTATTTCAACGTTAACACCACAATTTCCAATAAGACAAATAGCCCTATTTACATGCTCCCAAAGATAAAAGAGCATAAATAAAGCGAGCAAGAGACCATAGCACGAAAGGCAAACAGATTACTGGATTACAATCTAGCCTGGAATGGCGTGCGGAGGGTAATTACGCCGCGGTAATCGAGCCGCGGTAATCAACAATTGCGAAGTTACCCAAACCACTTATGGGTACTGTTTGGGCGTTGTTTAATATTGACTAGTGGTAGTGTAAAGCTGTGGTCTAGTGAGAGGCACCCTTGAGTTTCAATCCGAATGGTCGTGAGGTCGAATGATGAATGCATCGGCAGATTTTAAAATTCGAAAAACGTAATTGATTCGAATGCCAGGTTTTAATATGTTTAAACTTTATGGGACATAATAATTCGTATTGGATTCATGAAATATGGAAAGTGATATTCCTGGCAGAAATATTGTATTAAAAAAAGTAAGTTTGTGTTAGCTAGTGGCCAAGTTCGCTGTCAGAGTTTTAGGCAGTTATAAGTAGCAATTCGGAGTGTTGCAAAAGCTAAATTAAACTAACTAAAATTAATGCCATCCTTTTTATTCCAATCGCTATGAAAGGGACGGCAACATTTTTAGTTAGTTTAGTTTAGCTTTTGCGACACTCCAAATTGCCACTATAGCCTTCCTTCGTCTTATGCGGGGTTTACACGGGTGACTAGCTAGAACCGACAACTTAATGTGGTCCTCAGTAGCGTAAAATGTATACAACTATTATGTCATCTCATACCAGTTAATTAAATTTTCTCATAGTTTTTTAATAATTATAATTTGGTAAATTCAAGCCTTTACCGCTACAAAATATAATTTATACAGCGATAAGTGGTAACTTTTACCTACACTTTATAAGACGTTTTAATGCCTGAAACCTTGTTAAGATGAAGGAGGCTTCTGTGTACTTACGTAGGTAAGTATTACCTATTTCGTATCGTTATTTTTTGTTATAAAAAAGTTGTAAAATATTTATACACCGTAAAATATTTATTTTCTATAAAAGCGTTACAACCTACAAAGCTTGCAAACGACTTCGATTTTTCACAACTTACTTAGACTTAACTGCAAAGGCTTACGCTAACATTTTCTGATAAGTAAGCAGAATTTAAAAGGGGTTTAAATAAACCATATTTATTATAACCGACTAATTATTTAATTTTCTCAAGCAATCTCCATTAAGTTATTAAAGTCAGCAAACTTGAACGTTACCTTTTTACAAGCTTTTGTTAATTAGTAGTTTATTTACAGGTTATTAAAAAATCGTTGATTTAATTGCCATTTTAACCAGCATTATAATGATTAAAGTATCCACATTTTAAACTTTCGCGATCTGTAAAACACGATTAGATTAAACTTTTAATTATAAAAAAAACTGGGCTGCCAGTTTTCTTCAGATTAAACAGTTATTTTTAATAGCTTTGTCTTTTTGCTAGCAACACAATAGTATTTTTAAAAGTTACAGGCACTTCTCAGGAAAGAAAGAAACAAATATAAATAAATAAATATTCTTGGACATTCCATACAGCGTCATCTAGTCCCAAGCTAAGCAACTTAATGCTTAGAAAAGAAAAAAAGAATCTTCAGTAGAACCTCAAGGATGAAACAGAAACGTCTTACATACTAGGTGATTCTATGCCTGTTCCAACGAGACACACCAAGAAAAAGAATCAGGCGAGAACACCTTTTTAACAGGGGTCAATATTGCGTGATCGCGTGAACACCTCAAATTACTTTTGAAGGAATGTGCTGTACGTTATTCGAGTGATGCAATTAATGTACAAAGTAGCTAATGACTATTAGCACAGGATATTGTGTGCAGGTCATTATGATTAGCATAAGTCATTGAGCTGGCTTTTTGCAGCGTATACATACACACGTCTAACTAATGCAAGAGGATTGTTGGTTTTCTACGTCAAGAACGCGTATTAGTGTCAGATAATCACACTGATATTATAAAGGTGAAAGCTTGTGTGTGTAAGTGTGTTTGTTACTCTTTTACACTCAAACGGCTGGACGGATTTGAATGAAATTTGGTACCAGGTTTACTATACAGTGGATGAAAAAAAATGGGCTTTTGATCCCGGTATTCCCTCGGGAATGAGAACTATTCACCACGGGTAACACGCGGGGCGCAGCTTTAATAATAAATAAGCTCATTCAATAATTGTAGTTACGTATTATTAGCGTAAACAAAATTGCGTCCCTTAAAAAGATATATCAAAGATCTTAAAGATAAACAAGTTTATGTATTATATTATTTAATTAACAAAAAGCCATGACAGAGGCCTTTAGGCGGCCTAAAAACTCCGTCTCTCCGTCGAGTTGGTAACTTGCTCATACGAACTTACTTATACTCTTAAAAATTTATACATATAAAATTGATGAATAATCTGGACTGTGTGTAACGTATGAAATGAAGATATACCGCAATAAATTACAGAAGAAAATGTGGTTGTAAAAAGCTCACTCCCGTCAAAAAGTTAAAACTTGACATTCGTTCCAAAAACCAGTCAGCTTTACTGCATATCGAGTGCGATAGGGTTGTGGTACGTTGTCAGCATATTTTCCGCACGGTATGCGATATTGTGATGTTTCTGACGCCAGAATACTCCCCCGGGTCACACGGTCCGTGATCAGGTTTCCGATGCAGACGATTTGTAAAATCGAATGATGTAATATCGAATTTTGTAAACCGTTGTGTAAAGTCAACTCGATTTAGTACATTGCTGTACTTAACTATACTACATCTTGAAAGTTTTAAAGAAAAACTATTTACATGATCCCATTTTCTTGTACGTAGGTACCAGAGCGTTAAGTCGTTAAGCCATGACGGAGGCCTTTAGGCGGCCTAAAAACTCCGTCACCAGAGTTGGCCACTTGCTCATACGAACGAACGAACCAGAGCTAGAATTGAATGCAATAATTACGCGCACCTAATAATTGACGTTCAATAACTGTAAGGCATTGACCATGCAGGTCTAAACTAAACAACGGTTGCAGTTGCAGTCACGATGACAGGTATGCAACAGTCAAGAACCTTGCATCGTGTGAATGACACTTTACTCTATTAGTTACTTACAAATCGATACCAGATTTTTTTGCGTACACTTAATGTTATTTTTGAGAAACATTCGCTTCATTAATATTCTATTAAACAGGCTATTGATTTGTTTTAAAATTAATTAATTCATATGAAAATATTCACAACTACGAGAACAATTTATTAGACCAAATTTTTAGATTTTTCTATGTTGAACAAGTTAAAATATACAATAAAATTCTACCTACCTATAGTGTAAAATTGAAGTACCAATTTGTTTTGAACAATGAGATTGCTTGAAGCATTATAATTTACTACGAATTGTCTGTACCAGAAAATTGCAACAGTCAGATACAATCGTTTAGTGCCTGCAGGGGTTGAACCCTAGGCTATTTACAAATAACCCTGACAGATACCTAATTGAAATAAAACGGGCAAACGCGAGCAAGACTCTCGATTTAAGTCCAGCACTGAGTTAAATCTATTTATTCGTTATATTAATAGTACCCCATCAACTTTATGACCACGCAAAACGTTAAACTTTTAACTCGACGATCTATCACAAGACACACAAGGGCTTAAAAAATTCAGTTTAAAAGCTAATTTAAATCAGAAAGAGCCGCATTACAGCGCAGTCAAATAGACATAGTGTAGATTTAACAAGTGCTCAAACAAATAGCGTATCTTCGGCTGGTTACCGATATAAAATGATGCCGGTCACGCGAGCCGATCATTACCTTTCATTGCATCGTATTATGCATAACTTGCACTGAAATTTGAAAAAAAAAAGATATTTACAAACGTTTAACTTGTGGTTTGAAACATGCGAGGATTTGATGGTATTCGCATTAGCATTTTTACATAATGCCATTGTGTAAAACTCATTGTTTTTTATTATTTATTTTGTGGTATTGCAGACTAAAATATCGAACCATCTTTCGTGTGCTGGTGATGTTAGCGCGGTGTTGTAACTCACGAATTTTTCCAGATGTTTAAGGTGAGATGGACCATGTTTGCTTCGTGGACTGTATTAGGTGGATTTTGGGTCCTTAACTGAAAGCCTTTGTAAGTTAGCACTAAAGTTTATTGAGCACACGTCTGACACGTAAAATGTTGCCAACCTATAAATATTACAAACTTAGTTGGTGTTGCCAACATACACTTTAGCTTTATAAAAATTAAATGGCATATTTAAGAATGAAATGATAAAAGGCTTTACTACTAGTTTAAATATACTTACAATAAAGAACTCGAAGAAGACGTAACTTTATTTTACTGAGTAACTACAGACAGCTTTACAGCACAACGTTCTTAACATAAAAACTCAAAAGAAAACCTATAAAAGCGACTTTTTATTACAAAGTGATATACTATAGCAAATTTTAGAACATAGCTACAGCTCGTAAAGATATCGCGTTCTTGAGGCCGACGCATTTAGCTTGCAATAAAAATGAGCATCGAAAATCGTATTTTGAGTTTCGAGTTTTTTATACATAAGTCAATTTAAATCTGCGGTGACATCTGCTTTATATTCAGTTTAGGGGCCCGCACGGACTCGTAACTTGATCTTTGGAATCGTTCTCTTGATAATTCTAAGATTAATTTTATTGACTCCAAAATTGAAATTTCCTGAGAGACCGTCATGTATGTGCCCTGATTTATGTGCGAGTCTCGGAGCAATTTAAATATTCAAATTGGGAGAAACAATCTTTATAGCTATCCAATAAACCGGCTAAGTACATACTGTTTTAATTTGATAAATAAATATTTAAGTTACTTACGGGAACGTGTGTATTCAAGCATTTGTAATGTAACATTTGTACCCAATTTTAATTTATTTATTTATTTCCAACGCAGTTAAAGCTCTCGTGATGAAGCTATGGCGTTTTAATTAGATCGTGAAAGTTAAGCAACGTTTTGAGCGGTCACAACTTGGAGCGCAAGTGGCATCAACAGCTGAACACTTCCGTGCGTCGGAGAGCACTCGGTCCCGGCTTTTACAGTCGTTAAGCCATGACGGAGGCCTTTCGGCGGCATCAACTCCGTCACTAGAAATCGCCATGCTCACACATACTTATTCCAAACTCAGATTTTAAAAGAAAGCGTCTGTCATGGTGTATTAGTTTGTCCCATTTACAAACTTATTTGATTAACTACTCTAGTGTAAGGCCTAGGGCTTATTACTTTATTATAATTTAAGTAATAAGCTTCTAAACACTCGCCTGATAATCCCTGGCTAACACTATCTCCTACAGTTCAAATAACACCATTTAGTTTTCAACTGGTCCTAGAGTTAATGTAGTACCTAATTACCTACTGTTATTCTATTCCTTGTTCAACTAAATAAATAAATTTCATTTCATTACATTCTCAAAAGGCGGATGCGCTCAATCATAGGTCACATGATGATAGAGTTCTTAACTTCATCGATCTAAGACCGAGTAGGCACGAGCGCTTTAAAAGCCATAAAAAAGGGGTGAGTCGGATCTGAGCGAGCGATCAAAGCCACGCACAAGTGGCACTACTATGCCCTATGCCAAAGGCAACTGTATAACTGTATAATGTCAGTGATGAATAAAGTTTTTACTGCGACGAATTGTAGGGTGTAAATGAAACTTATGCTGCACGGTTTATTGTGTGAGTTGTTTTAGTAACTGTCAAACTAGTGTTTATCCAAGCAAGTTTACAAATTGTATGTTTAGCTTGATCAACATTAAATGTTATGAATTAAAATTTATGCAATGAGAAGTTTTTTATGAGAGCAAAGTCTGAAGTTGCACTACTAAATAGCGGGTGGTAATATTTTGGTATGAAGGTATATTTTATCTCAAAAATTTTCTACAAATTTCTTTAGTTCCAACTAAATGAGCTTTTAATAAAAGCTTACAAATAACATATTAAAGGGCGTTTTGTTATCATCGCTTCACCAAAAAATGAAATGTTTTATCGTCTTTGTATATTATTATCATTAGAATATTCACTTTTCTGTTAGAATAGTCGTAGAAAATGACTGTAAAATAAATAAAACGTGAGCTTTCAAGCGTGTTTGGCCCGACCCAAGTACACACTCAGTAGCAAACAGCTCAAACAAAATTCTTACCTGTTCCAAAAATTTATGAGCAAAGATAGCAGCAGGCCTCAAAAGGAATACGTAACGCAATAGTAAGGAAAATAAACTGCAAAGAGGCAACGGGTCATTAGCCTCTAGGCAAATAAAGAGTCGTATTCATGGCAGACGTTTGTTGTGCAACTGTTGCCCAACACCAAAGTGGTTGGCATGAATATTTATACCAACCAGTACTTGTACAGATACCCGGTCAGTGTTAATTACGTTGCCCGACGAAATAGTCTGTGTAGAAGGTTTTTTAAGAACCCATGATATTGCTTAAGATAGTTCTATTAACAACATTATTTCACTCACTGTCTCATACTGTTTATAATCAGGTAACCCGCAACATGTTGCCAGTAATTCAGCAACATTTGTTCCAATATTGTTGCTCAACAAAATGTTTTACATGAATATGAGGCTTAACAAAATAACCGTAATACCTTCGTTTTTACTTCAGTATTAACCTGAAGTTTTGTTATTGCGGTTTAGGTTCAGTTTACGATGACCAAGTTTGCTAATATAGTTGAAGTGCTTCGGAAATGTACTGGATAGTACTTTTATGAATTTTGCCTTTGTTCCTAAATTACCTAATAATACGAGATTTACTTGCGTGTGATTTGCTTGATTATGGAAATAAAAGTTTCATTTTGCGGAATTATGAGTAAAGATATAGTTGTCACAATATATATTTTTCAATATAGTAATTTAGGCATTTTCAATTTAATTTGAACATAAGCTTAAAGCATTAAATGCAATTTATCTTACACGTTAACGATTTTCCTATACCTACACATAAAATAAAATTCAGAATGTTTGTTTGCGTTTCGTCTAAGTCTCACTTATTTAATTTGTCGTCAAAACAACATTCACTTTTGTGTCAATGACCTATGGGAAGGTTCATATCTGACGGAACATGTGTCGCGTATTATCGGTCGCGTAACGCCAGAACAGACAAATGTATAGAAAAACACTTGACCGTTCACACTCAACCGATGATACGTTAGTGCGATGCCATAGTTATAATGATACGCTCGGCGTATTTTACGTCAGATATGAACCTTCCCTAAATGTTCATAGACAGTAAATTAAACTATTACTCACCCAGTTTATCCTGCTGCACGGTTTTTGTGTCTCCGTGCACGAGACATAGCACGAGGAAGAGTGCGACGTGCGGCGCCGCCCGCGCCATGATGTCGCGTCACGTGCCACTAGCACGACACGTGCTCTCCACACGACTCATCACACTGAAACAAACGCGTGTGAGGTTAAGAAAAAGAGCATTTAGCAACAAGAAACACATCGTCATTCTAACTTTTCCCACCAGGCATAATCCTCAATAAATTAAAAATCTAACTAAAAAGTTTCAATTCCGGCGGAATTTGAACCCACGATGATACAAGCGATCGTCCTTAAGCCAGACTGCCTTATCACTCGGCCACAAAACCCCTAAACGCCATTATAAAATTATTAGTAAGATGATTTCGGTTAAAGCATCGATTAATAGCGTATCTCCGGTTTTAATCGTCCCTTTGTTTGTGCGGTGGTACAATGCTGTGTGTCTAAGAGATAGGTAACGATATTTGCTAAATTACACACGTTTGGTGCAGATTGTTTCTGAACTTGTTATTTCTGATTGCGTGGTCATTAGGTCGTTCATGTTGAGAGTGCGAATTTCCAGTTTTTAAAGTTTTACTATTACTTGTTCTATTATTTTAAAATTATTAAACGAACGAACGAAAGAATGAATGAATGAATGATAATAATATTGTGGTCTTACCTAAACCGCTGCCCTAGCCATGTTACATTTCGACAATCGCTTTCGATTAGAAACTAAAAAAAATGTATAGGAATTGACATTCGATGACGAAAACTCGAGCGATCAGAAATGTCATCAAAGGTGTAGCGATGATAGAAAGAGAATAGATACGAAACATTTGTCACTTGTCTACGCACCCTGTTTTTACATCGTGTTAACGCTACATTACGATCGGTCAAATGATTTTGATGCTTTTATGTACAAATATTTGCATATATTATCTTTGTTTAAATAATTCTGGCAATGAAAAGTTCTACGACATCATTTAAATATCGATATAAAAATAATACTATTTGAAACATCCACACGAAAGTAATTTCACGTCTAATTAAGCAGTAACAATTCCATCGTCGCTACAAAATTAAACTAAAAGATATGCCTATTAAAATGTCGACAGTTGGATGGAGCTACTTACTTGAATAAACATTTCTCGGAGCTAAAAATTGGACGTTTAACTTATAAAAGAAACGGCAAATATCCAAAACTTTAAGATCCAGATGATAACAACGCTTGTTAACTCAGCTCCGAGAAACTCTTAAGTGAGTTACTTAAACGTGAAATTAAGTTTAGTATCGACTTTGTTCAGATCATGACCTTTAATTAGTGGTGTTCAAAAACTTTGAGAAACGTTGTCTTAAACAAAGTCGTCACAAATTAAATTTTAAGTTTCATTGACTTGAACTTTCGTGTAATTGATTGTTTTAGGTTTTTCAAAAGATACACGTGTCTAGTGGAAAGTCTTACTTAAATACTGTTAAAACTTAGTAGACAAATTGCACAGATACTATAGACATTGTATATCACAATAGACTCTTGGCTAGCGTGTCGCTGAAAGGGATAAAAAATGAAGTGAACCTACAGTTTCATCAATGTTCCAACCAAAGAAAAAGGCGGAACGCTATAAGTGACAAAAAATGTCAAGCTTTGTCTCTTTTTTTCACAAGTACCTAGGTATGTTCTACTTGTCAGTAGTCCATACTATTTCATGGTCCATGGCAGGTACATATTTTAACCGGGCTGAAATTGTTTCTTGATTCGTTTGAAAGAAATACAAAGTTGAGATAAGTTAACATTGTCAACAATTGATTTTTAATTACTTTATTGAAAGAACAAATTGTTATTTGATAAACGACAAAAGTTTTTTTTATTTTACAATTATCGACGTTAAAATTTATGATCAGTGTTATGACTAGATTTAAACTTGTGTGCGCTTTCTAAATGAGGTCGGCCATTGAGGACCTATCTGCTCTTTCAATCATCAATCATTTATTTATTTTCTATTTTTTTTCTTTAAGTGGTATAGTAGACCAACCTCGATGCCTCATGTATTCAAATGTATGAAATGTATTAGTTCAGTCAAGTTACCGGCAGCGGCGCCGTGCTGAATTCCATACATTTGAAATACTTGATCGGGTACCTATCGAGGATAGTATACTACACAAGTATACCACTGAAACGATTGATGTCATCATCCACGTCTTTGTATGTTTAACTGTTTCCATTTATATTTTAAACTATCAATAGTATTTGTGAAAATGCTAACATATCGTAATGGTCAAAGTTACTAAAGGTCACATTCAACTCAACATAGACGCTAGAAAATGCAAATTCCACCATAAAATTTATATAAATTGGGACTACAGTTTCACTGGGTTAACCAGATACTGTCTAATAAAACTACTGAATATAACGTATTCCTACTAACCTACTGCGAAGTTCAATGCACATTACTGAAACTCAAGTCCAGAGAGAATTTTCAAAAGAGAATTAACCTCTCGCTGTACACTATGCCGGATTTTATTACCGTCCATGAATAAATTCCACCCGGGACACCCTGTCTCTCCGTATATTATAACGACAGTTAAAACCTCTTGGCTCTGTTTAGTATGCCAGTTTACTATGAGAAAGTTTTATGTCGTTCGGGTTTCGGACGGCAGTGTACATTATACACGACGGATTTATTCATCGCGGTGTACATTGACGGTTTTATGAGGGCGTAAGATGTTTGTTGCAGAGGCGACAGTAGATGGTGATGTGGAATTGCTGTAGTTTCAGTTACTACCCGTTCGTTAATGTTGATTACGTTATCTCAGCCCAAACAGAGTCTGGGGAAATGGTTTGTCGTTACAAATGTGAGTACTGAACCATTTATTTTAATGTCAAATTAAAATAAATTTGGTAGTTTAAATAAGGCATAATTACGTAAATTAATCAGATTTTAAAATGCAATTAATACTAATGAAGCATTATAATCGATCAGTCCGTCAGCTGGTCAACAAAACACAAAAAGTTAAATATTCCTAAGAGGCCATTTTATTTTACCGGATTGCTAAATCATTTGAGTATTATTTTTCTGTCTGAAAGTCTGACATGTTCCACTAAGTTTCACCAAAAATTCCAGTTATTTCAACTTTCTTATTTTTTTGTAAAGTTGAACTTTCTGGATAACATTGTCTGAAAGTCTATACCTACTACACAAATATTTCATCGATACATTTAACATGCATAGAAAAACTCTAGCTTGGTCTAGCGTGAATAATTTCTTACATTAATACAAACTGATTAATACCTACCAATTTTTGCATGTAATGGTTTAGGTAGTACCAAAAAAAAAATCAAAATGTATTGATTCAGTACGATTGTTTATAGATCACTTTGACATGTCACGTTCTTAAAACTAGGTGATTCTACTGCCTGTTCCAACGCGACTCCCTTTACCAAACCTTTACATGCAAAAAGTTTTTTTTTATTCAAGTATTTCATTGTAAGTATTGGAGCCCTGAGACAGTGAGACGGCGCGGTAGACCACGCAAGCGATGGCGCGACGAGCTGGACATCTATAGCGATGATCAGTGGCAGGAAATGGCGTCCGAAAAGACTGGAAAACTCGAGGGGAGGCCTTTGCCCAGCAGTGGGACAGTACAGGCTAAAAACAACAACAACAACAACAACAAGTATTTCAGGTTAATTCACATTTGCTGGCGCAGCCTTTGTTCAATGATTAATGTGCCCAATCCTTGGTGGTTTTATATTACACAATATTTTGTGTGAAAGCTCGTAATGAACGATACCAATGCTAATGTTGGTTTTATTTATGAAAATGCTGACATGTAAATAATTACTTAGATTGATATTTTAAACCATACGTTTGGAAAATGTGAAATAATAAATTGATAATATATACATGTAGTTAGAGTACCTAACCAGTTCGTTCGTTCGTTCGTATGAGCAAGTGGCCAACTCTGGTTACGGAGTTTTTAGGCCGCCTAAAGGCCTCCGTCATGGCTTAACGACTTTAAAAGCCGGGATTGACAATTTAACGTGCCCTCCGAAGCACAGAAGCGGTCAGTTAATAATGGAACTTGCGGTCACCCTTCCAAGTTGTGACCGCTCAGAAGGTTGCTTAACTTCGACGATCTACCAAGAACGTGTTAAGACGTTCTTGGCTTTGACACGAGCTTTGACACGAGCGCTTTTAGAGTGACGAGTGATGGAGAGGGATATTAAGGATCCAAAAAAACACATAATGAGTGTAAATATTATACAAAATACTAGCGTGAATTTACATGAAATAACATCTAAATACATATTTACTAAGAGCCACAACTGGAGAACTACCTATATAAACTTCCTTCCTACTTTAAATTCAACATAAATTATAAGTTGGCAGCAAAATTGTATCAAAATTGAGAGTTGCACCGAAATAGCCGCTACACCAGGCGAGTTATGGGGCAAGTAACTCGGCTTTTAGTGCAGAGGTGAGTAATAACTGCTTACTACTAGTGCGGGGACTCGATTCTTATAAGTACCTATATTAGATTTGAAGTATTTCCAAAAACTAGATTATATTTTAATGAATTTAGTGTGGATTAATTTAACCTTACTTAGTAAGGTAATAAGGGAAAGTAAAAACTCTTTCCCTTGAATGTTTTGCATTATATTGACATGGACAGCGGGTCAATATTAAAAATCTATGTTTCAACTACGCTTCATTTACAGCATATGTTTTTTTCAAAATCGCATACATTGGCTAATGCATGTAGCCTTCTATCTAAAAGCTTTTGAATTAAGCATGCGTTCCAAAACAGAATTTGAATAAAATTATTGTACTAATTCGGTTAGAGCAAAACAATTTTGCATTCTGATTGAAATTTTAGGCCATCAAAGTCCACAGAAAATCATGTATTTTGATTTTAGAATGCACGGTTCATTTGATAATCTGACTCGTGACCGCATAATCAGCGCTGACATATCACAAAGCATCGACAAATTCGACAATATTTAGTGATTAGTCACATCACTAGAGCTTGTCGGCTTTTGTCGATATAGTGAGCTTGCCGACAACTCTAGCAGGCTGAGTTTCTGCTAGGATTTACGCCACTCACGAGTTGAAATAGTGATGACTCATAATGCTTCTGGGAATATTACGTGCGCATTTTGGGAAGGAGGAAAATTAGGGTTTCAATTGTATCAATATTTCGTTTGAGTCGAGTGGTTCTTCTAATACACGAAGGCGTATACGGAAGAACGCTTTTAAGGGTTAAATTATTTATTTTAAAGGTAATCCAATCCTACATAAATGGAATCTTATATTGTCTTTTTTAAACTTTCGCGATCAGAACACAATTATAAAATATATGCAAACAGGTATTTATCAGGAATTTTACTTTTAATTCGTGATAAATACCCGTTTGCATATGTTTATAATGAATCTTATATTTCACTTTCAAAACTATCGTGAGTTGTATTAGACATTATAATAGCACACGGGAAATTAGATGAAGATTCTCCGGAAGAATCGAAACATTGTCGGTATCTGAATCTTATATTGCTTAAATTTCAGTCTGTTATTACAATACGACGACCAAATCAAGGCTGCATTGGATGATTTACTACATGAATGCACCAGAAAGGCTGCGGTACGCGATGAATGGCGCAGAATCGTCAAGATTGCCACAACCCCTTCGTCATGTTGACCACGACTACTCTGTCAAGAGTATAACGAAAAGGAAGAAGAAGATTACAATAAACCTGTTACCAACCAGCTCAGTGTAAACTACATTACCATTTACAATGCTTATATACAACTGTTAAAAGCGTGCATGGTTTCCAAGTTTCATTTTATTGTAAAACTGCATCCCAAATTGCACCCTGTTAAATTCTACAAGCCACCTTTAAAAGGCATTAGAAGTGCCGGTGTGAAGTCGCGTCGGATACGCGTCATTTCCCAACGAGATAGTGGTATCGGCAAGCTCTCTTTACCTGTAAACTTTGATTTTTTACATAAAATTGAAACTGCTTTTGACGGATTACATAGGAGTCCTACGTGGCTGCTGCTTAAAATTGAAACTATGGTTTTGACGGATACGTTTCTTAAATATAATTATAACATTACTAACTGCGCCCCGCGGTGTTACCCGCGGTGAATAGTTCCCGTTCCAGTGGGTATACCGGGATCAAAGTAGCCTATTCTCTAATCCGGGCAAGTTGTACTTGACATAAAAAAAAATTGCATGATTATGTAAGCAACGATAAAATTCGCAGTCAAAATTGAAACTTATTTCAAACGTGATAGGAATCACAACTTGATTTCATTCCGACAAACATTAGTATGGTTTTTCATCTACATGGTACATAAAAACTGGAAGATCGGAAAGCAATAAAATAAAATTGTGCGAGAAATAAGTGGATACAATTGCACAGCCTTACTGGGTCACTGAGAATTTATATTCATTGTAACATGAACTTTAAGCCTTAAGAAATAAAGTTCATTTTAAAATGTAATAAATGTCATATTACCTACAAGTTAATAATTTAAACCATTCGATTAATTGATAAAAAAATGATCTTGTTTGCTTATATTCATTCATTCATTAAATTCTTTAATAATATTTTAATTTTGTACAAAGTGTCCCAATTTGTAATGTAAATCGGTAGGTAGCATAAGTAGCTTTATGGAAGTATTATAATTTCAAATACCTATTTGGTAAGTTAAGGAAAAATGTATTAATAAACTACGATTTAAATTCACGTCTAACCAACGAGCCTTTCACAAAAAATCTTTGTTAATAAAATTTATTAAATTGCTCCAAGTACATTATAATCAACAAAGCTGAGAAGTCCTATCAATTTAATACGATAGAACATCCGTACAATGTCGCATTCTTTCTAGAATTTTCTAGAGTTTGTATGAAATTTTATACAGTACCTACATACTGCTATTCATTCTATGGCAGTCCTTTGTAGAGCTCTCCCAAATCGGGCCGAGTACCCAAAGCCGTACATATCGATACGAAGATTGTGTTTCATTGTTATTTTCTTTCGTTGCGTTCGTTCCATTTATATTCTGTTATGTTCTCGTGTTTCATTTCAGCCGTTGATTTTTTTGTCTCTAAAATTGAGGACAAAATAATTGAAAAATTAATTACTAAAGGTTATTGAGACTAGTGTTTAGAGTTCGAATAAAATAAGGCTGATTCTGTGTAAAATAATATTTTTCCTACTTTAAATGTATCTTAAGAGAGACTTAGAAACTGACGAGATTGTCGAAATTCTTATTCTTATTCTCTTATGCCGGGTTCCTATATACAACTAACGGATGTCCATAGGTCGGTCGTCATAGCAACGTTGTTATCTGTCAAAAAGTTTCATACATTTTGTGTCAGATAACAACTTTGCTATTTCGACCGACCTACGGGGCTTTTTGACGGGAATTCGAGGTGCCATGTTGCCTTTTTTGTTTTATTTTCCAAAACTTGTGTTTTAGCGAATATTAATGTGTAATAATGGTGGATTATTAACTGTTAAGTGTTCGTGAACGTACATAAGTGTGGGCAAATGAAACAAAACTGGATATCATTGCATTTCGAGTTCTCTCAAGGAGTCCTTGTAATGCTGCAGTAAAGATCCCACATCTTTACTGACGCTGACTATGACTTTGACTTGACCTTGTGACTAAACTTTAAACTAACTAAAAACACATGGTAGTGGCTAAATGCGTGGCACAAGCCGTGCGAAAGCCAAAATAAAAGAAGTGAAGTGACCGACCTACGGACATCCGTTAGTTGAATATAGGAACCGGGACTTAGTCCTATGTGGGGTCAGTACTACATGCCTATCTTTTTCACTTTCCTAGATCAGTCGTCACAGTGACACAATCCACCCATATTTTCTATTTAGCTATAACTATATTCATTCGAATTAATATCTAACACTCTCATAGTGTAAAGAACGTAGTTGAACTTCAACGATCTATCAAGACCGTCATAACAAGCTTCGCCACAAGCGCTTACATGCTTCGGAGGGCACGTTAAATTGTCGGTCCAGGCTTTTAAAGTCGTTAAGCCATGACGGAGACCTTTAGGCGGCCTAAAAACTCCGTCACCAGAGTTGACTACTTGCTCATACGAACTTACTTAATAGGCCTAAGATGTACAACGCGTCGAGACGACAAATTCAATATCTCGATAATGTCAAACTGCTCTAACGTACTATGTTAGAGAAGAAGAGAATATTTTCTCGACGACGAGATGATTTCTCGTATTGCACATGCTAGGCCCGTTAGTGTGACAAGTGTCCAAACTCTTGCATTATGCATTTTAAATTTTACATCTTTATCATTATTACAGACAAGGATAACAAGAACCTCCGCAACAGCGAGTAATAATGCCAATACAAACTATCATATATTTATTCCCGCAAACGCTCCCCGGGGTTCCTAATAACATTCCCATCACGCCTCGGAGGGATATAACTCAATAAATCTCGCGATACAGAGTTTATTACCCTCTATTGAGCCCCGAGTGTCCTTGAGATCTCAAAACTATTCTCACCTTCAAATATCTATACAACTACTTGACACATTATACAAGCAAATTTACTTATCTAGGAAATGTCGCGTTCTTTTAGGGACATTAGAAACGAAGAAAACCCTTTTAAACTAATAATTATTAAGGGAAATAAAAGTATTAACTGTAGGTAATTAAATAAAGGTAAATAGCGATAAATACCCGTAAATGTATGTTTTATCATGTTGTTAAAAAGTTAAGATAAATATTTAAATAGCTAAGGAATGATAATCTACATTAACAAAACTGTAACACGTCGATGTCTGTACATTTGAGATATTAATAATCTAAGGGGTGTTTATTAGAGCAACAGAAGCCAAAAAAATGTTTAATTCACGGATGCATTTCCAGAGGTCTAACTTAAAAAAAAGCAATAGGATGTCAAAGTTTTTATGAAAAGTAGCGTGTAGGTACAACACGCAAGCGAAGCCACGCGGGTATACTAGTTAACAAAATAATTGTGTGACTGAATCAACAAAACATTAGTTCGAAATAACTGCATTCATTATTATACATAGATCGCATCGCAGATTGGCCTTGATACATAATCCAGTTAGCTCTTTCTATTAGCAAAATTATATTATGCAAGAGAGAGCAATCATATCGGTGTTGTGTTTACTTTCACTATTTCGAGTGTTGAGATGGAGCAGCCGTGGCCGAGCGGTTAAGGCGTCTGACTAGAAATCAGATTCCCTCTGGGAGCGTAGGTTCGAATCCTACCGGCTGCGAAACTTTTTGCTCAATTTATCTTTTTTGCTGACTATTTTTATGAAAAAACTTACAAAGCAACCCAGTCATTTTTTAATAAGAGACACCCGTGTCTATTGGTTATGGCTCATTGCGCAAAGTATCCAACTTTCCTCATCAATTTTAATCAAGGTTTACTTTGGAAGTGGTCGAGCTCGAAAATTACGAATCAATTTGCCGTAATCTATGGCGTCTTGAGCCACTTGGATGAGGCTATCAAATTAATTTATCGGCGTATAAATTGAAAAGGTAAGGTGCTTACGTAAGCTAGTAAATAGAAGGGGCTTCCACCAAAAACTCGATAAGTAATTTTACTTCAAGCATTTTGATTTGAAACACATTATAATTTTTTTAAATAACAAAAATAACTAACCTTTATAAAGCTATTAAAAAGGATCATAGTATTAGTTATAAATAACCATGTTATAACGCAAGTATTTTTGAAACCACATAGAATAAGTATGTCAAAAAATTCCCTCTAAGTTGTAAATGACGTAAAAAGATTATTTATTTTAAATCCGGTAATCTAAAATATCTAATTGGATTATCGCAGACAGATCTATGTAGTTGATAGCGTTTATCCAGTGGATATCGTTTAAGCCGTGAAAGAAAAACTCAAAGCTTTGGGATTAGCGTAATCAGAAATTCCCACGAGCGAAATAAAACGAGATAAAAAAACATTCCCGTTTATAAGAGGTACGCAAATGGTGAATTCGGGGTTTTAAGTACACTGCTCTTTTTGCTTTGAAGAAAGGAAAAAAATGTGAACAAAAACAGTAATCGATACCCCTTTATTGTTTTGGGCGGAAGGGAATGTCCAATTTGCATTTGTAAAGAAGTACCTACTAGTCCGAATCTGGTTTAATGACAGTCCGTGTTTTGGTAACGCCATAGCATTGTCGTGTCCACTGGATTAGATTACGACGGTATTTGAGGTGGTTTTGATAGAGTTCTAAGAGATGATGTTGAAATAAATTTTGAAGTTCATTGGGAAGAAAAATTATTAAATATCAACGACGACGATCGCTTCCCACCGTCTTAGATCTTTTTAATTACACAGCAGATTTAATGCGGTTTATTTTATTGTGTAAAACCACACTTAGGTATTGGATATTTCATTATAAATGAAAAATCTTATTAAAAATTAAAGGCTCCGGCAAGATATTTAATGCAGTTTTCATCAATAAACAGAGTGATTCAAGAGGAATTGCAAATATCAGTAGATATATTGAGTTAGTGTCAAAATCCCCTTTATAGAGAGTTTCAGGAATTTTAATCTCATAATCCAAAGTGACATAGGTACCTAATGCTGTTACATTTATTTACTTTTGGATCATTAAATCAACTTTCATGAAAAATTAAGAAACAATAAAATAATCTATTGTAATTTATTTACGGAAATTAAAAGTAAATTAGTATTGTTTTTACAATGGCTTTTAATGGCTTGCAGAAATCCAATCTAAAATTCATTAGCTGCTGCAATTTGCCGTTGGAAGTCAGAACTATATTTATCTATGCAGTTCATTAACACCTACTCAATGCATAGGTATTGTTTTAGTAAACCTACTTTAGCTAAAACGGATATTAAATCTGTTGCTATCTCTTTTCATTGACATAAGAGTAACAAGAAAAAAACATTCTTTAAATCTATATTAAATTGACAAATCTTTATGAATATTACCTTTTTTAGGCCAATCGCATTAAATCTAATAGGGACACTAAGTACCTACACAACTTACTTGCACAAAAAGTTGTAATCACAAAATGTTAACCATAATGCTACAGCTGTGTGTTACCTAATTATTTTAGAGGGTACCTAACTTGTTTTGTTATGTCATTATAATTTTGACGATGGTCTTGTATTTTTGAAATCATTTATGAATTACATTATTTTTATATTTAGAGTACATTGTTGTGATACAGATAAATAATTGGATCCAAGAATCACAGAATCTAGTGAAATTGAGGTTAAACGGCGAGGCTTGTGCCCAGTAGTGGGTTATAAAAGCTGTAAAAGATGATAGTCAACGGTAAGTGCTCGTATTTAAAACTGAAATTGCTCAGTAATTTTCTCTACTATCTTATGGCTTCATCAATGAAGAACGATACGCATATACTAAAGTAAATATAACTCCTTTATACAACTTACCTACAGTACTAATTGTCATTACAACAACTATTCCAAATTCAAATTAAGCATGTTAATATTATGATTCATACTCGTAAAACAAATAGTAGAGCGGCCATTTTAGCCCCACAGAATATATTTAGTTGCATGCTGAAGGGGAATAATGTAACATTATGAAGTACCTGTTTTGTAATGCAGCTAAGTTATTGTTTGTGTAAACTAGGCACTATTTATTACAGTCCGGTAACATTTGTAAATCGGGTTACATTGAAAAACATAACTGATAGCTTCATTTCTCACACTTTATTTAGATTTAAAATAAATACATTCAAAGTAAAAATTATAGGTAATTTTTTTTCATCATATTGAGAAAATGTACACAGGCACCCAGAAATATAGAGAAATATTATATATATTTTTTTATTTAACCTATAAGTATTTTCCCACTGCTGGGCAAAGGTCTCCCCCAACTGCCTCCATCTCTCTCGGTCCCCTGCCTTAGAGAGAAATATAGATGATTTTATTTCTAGGTTTTACACACACACACACACACTTTATTTAGCTTTAGTTCTAGGTAATTGATTACATTTTCTAAGTATGTTTACTTAGCATTCGCACTTATATTTATCGCCGATTTAAATACTAACTGGTTTCTAGAATAGGATTTCTGATAAGAGCTTAAGCCAATGCACATTGAAAAAATTTGAAAAAAAATAATTATTTGCTATAACTCAAACAAGCAATTTCACTTTCAAAACTATCGTGAGTTGTATTAAACATTGTCGGTATCTAAATCGACGATAATTTTATCCCGTGTGCTATGATAATGTCAAACAAGCAATCTACAGATCCAAAATTCTGAAAACAATTTCCAGTAAATAGTGGTCATTAGTCACCTTCAAATAGATCATTTGAGGAAGACAATAAAGTTACTGGACCCTACATAAGGATAAAAAAGAAAAATCCATTGACACGCTTAAAAGCAAGCGGCCGGTAAAGCTGTAAATACACAATTAACGTCAGTCAATCTTAATTGATCGACCGTAGCCTGCTTTTATAACCACCAAGGTTCATATAGGTAAGTGTGTGACGTAACACTGTTAGTTTGTATATTAGGTTTATGAAAATACTTGTGCTATGGAGCGAACTTTTTTTGGAAATTACTAACAGGATCAATTCGATCAATTCGAAACCCGCAACCTCCGCGTCTCAGGCGGGACTTCGCCCACTGCGCCACAGAAGGCGAGGTAGCATACCAATAGAAACATTTTTATATACTTTTTATTAAGTATTTCTTACATTATTTCTATATCTTTTTATAACGTCGTCTACCTTTCTGCTTATCTATATATTTTAATATATTATATTTGTGGAAACTTGTAATTGGCCTTAGCAATTTATTCCATTTAATATTGTCATGTATTAGCTGTAAGTTTTCCAAAAATTTCAAAATAAAATAAAATAAATTTTCATTCTTTTTGTTCTATTCCTGTCAAAAATACATTTGAAGGGCTTTACTATTTCATAAAATTACATTTCATCAGTTATGAGGTTGTATTCGAAATCGTAAAATTATATGAGCTCATGAAATACAATAACGCAGCTAATTTTATTGCCGGAGGGTATTGGGTCTATCTGTTCAAATATACATAATGCTTACTCATATTGCACACTCAATATCCCTTTGTATATTTTTGAAATATTGCATTTGCCAGCATGTAAATTCATATTTTTTAACCTCTTTCGTCCCACAGCTGGGCAAAAGTCTACCCCAAATGCCTTACCTCCTTCAAAATTTTATAATTTTAAAGGAGAATAGGAGATATAATTTTTAATCATCAGCTGAATTAAAAAAGTGAAATCAAATGGCCGAACATCGGTAGGGTTTACTCACTACTCGATAAAAACTGGTACTGTAAAGGACATCTCATCATAGAAAACCAGAATTACATTTCAAAGAGCTCACAAAGTTCGAAAGTCAAGTCAAATCTTAATTGTTTCATCTGATTCCTTTCGGCTTGATTAAAATGTGGATTATTGCTAAAGTTGCGTAACAATAGGCCGAGTATCTCGAACATTCTGTCTGGCTCAAGCTGAGATCTGGAAACGATTGTTCGTGTGTAATGGTCGGGATAAGGCAGTTATTTTTGCATGTGGCTTGTGAGTACTTTGGTAACTTTTGAGTGCTACTGTTTGTTTTCAGTTTGTTTGACAAGAGTGACTATTAGTGTGTTTATTGTAAGTTTGAAAGGGTAAATAAATACACTTGTGGGTGTTATGATTGTAGTTCGGTTCATAGATATTATTATAATCTTAAAAAAGACAAATGAGTCACTTACATGTCATGAGAACTAATTTAGCTTAAAGTAGGTAATTACAAGGTAGGTGAGTGTCGCGTCGGCCGAGTAGGTAAACAATGAATATAGGTAAGTAGCTTCAACTTTACAGTAGGATAGTTAGTTATTAAAATTAAGTTAATGTACAATGCAAGTAGGTAATTAAGTACTAGTGTCAATTAAAATGTTTTAAAAATGTCACACTGTATTATAATTTATTTTAAAAGAGAGAGATCTGCTTTGCAGTAAAATAGACTGAATAATTATTAAAGAAGAAAATATATTTTGACATTTGTAATTTAGTTATCTCTGGAACACTGATAAGATTTTAAATATTTACTAATGCCGGGTTGCAATATTCAACCTACTAATAACCGTGGATCAGTCGCCATAGTAATATTGTTATCTGTCAAAAAGTGTCCTACATTTTTTGTTGTCTAAACAAACTTGCTATGGCGATCAATCTATCATTCGTAAGTTTAATATTGAAACGGGCCGTTAATTGCTACACTTTAACTGATTAGCATAACAAAAGTGTATCACGGTAAAATGCTCGTTTGTGGCAAACCGCGAATCGTAGCTAGTTAATTAATATTTGTGGAAGTTGTGCTAAATATGGTACGAGTATATTTAGCACTATCTATAAAACGAGATGATTGTGTCCTAGTTTGACAGTATTTGGTAATTACAATCATCACTGTAATAAATTATAACATCGTTTGATGGACCAGTTGAAAACATAGCATTATATTGAATCAAATTTAAAACAACGTAACTTTTATAACACAAAGCCCTGTCCACTCAATTTTTAAATAACACAACCTTTGTGAACGGAATCAAAAATTCATATTCGACGTACAAAATATAGCACAGGGCTGAGCGAGTCTGAAACAAAATGCAAAAAATGGTCCATAAAACCGACGAGACTCTTTATAACTTAATAAGCTAACTAGTGTTGCTTTTTTAAACGGATTATAGCGACATCTCAGGTCATTTGATATTTTTTAATTTATTTATTATAAGTGTGCTTAAAATTTATTATTTATTAAATTTAGGGAAATAGAAAAAGAATACATGTTGTGTCGACCCCACATAGTGGTATAAGGGCAGGAAGAAGAAGAAGAAGTATGTAGAGTATGATAGTACAAAAATAGAATTAAATATATGGCTATATTTTCGTAACATAAATAGACCAAAATTAAGATAAGTACGAAACTACTGAAGTTAGGAAACCAATAAGAACGCAATCAAACTTCATAGCTCCAGTCGCCGATACAAAACTCATTACAAAGCTCTCAATAGATAATTTACAAAAATCTCCGTAATATCACGCGCACAAATAGCTATTACATTAAAACTTCCAACGTTACCTACATTAAAAGTCAGTTTAGACATAAAGCGATCCAAACACGAAGTATCTGCCCCCCTCTCCCCGTCAGGTTCTGGTTTTAAATAAAACATTAGCGAACATGACGACCGCCATAAAGCGGAGATGCTTTTACCAGTAATTCACACGACACAAGGTTGTGAAACTCATATCCACAGCTAGTTATGGTTGTAATAAAACAGTCACCGCTTTTTAAAAAGCCGTATCTTTAGTCCGAAACTTTGATGGTCCGATCCGGATTTTTCATCTCCCGACTTATTTGAAATTATAATTTGCCGCGAAGAAAATCAAATCAAAATTCCATTTAAAGTTGGTATTTCAATATTTGTTTGCATCGCAGATGTTCGTGAGGCATTTTGGCTGGATCTGTGCGATAAAATATTAAGAATCACACATGTTCAAGTTATTGAAAAAATGTTTTAAAGAATGATTGATTAAAAGCTGCTGGTAAACATAAATGAAAACAGCAATATCAATTTGTAACAGCGACCTAAAATTCTCTCTTTAAAGTTCGCCATTCAATATTTGTTTGCAACGCAGATGTTGGTAAGAGGCCGTTAGGGGTCGAATCGGCCCCGCGATAAACAAGTGGGACAAGTCGGGACAATTTACTGTCCCGCCATTAGGGACAATAAGGCCCAGTTAGAGCTGTCTACAATAATATCCAATCTACAATTTTACTTTACGTTTTGGGAAACATTTTGCAGACTAAAATACAGGGAATGAAGAGTCATGTCTATTGTTAAAATATTGTATTTTATCTGTATATAAAATGTTACTGTCTAATGATTGTACTTCTTTAAGAATGACTTTGTAGTTAGCTTTTTGAATATATAGCTACTTAAGTAACTAGTTTTTTGAATACATTAAGTACTTACCAAATATTGTTTAGAACTTTTAAAGCGTCTTAAAGTGTAAACCACCATTTCATTTTCTTCATCGTTTGGATCAATGCGGGTTTTTATGTACTAGAAAAACATTATCATCGTCGTATAATAATGCTTGTGACATAAAAACACCGTTAAGAAGATATTATATTCATAAATACTTGTTTTTCCTCACATCATTAGCGCAGGTATCGCAGTAAAAGGCCGCTTCTCACGGCAAAAGGACGTATCTCGAAGTAAAAGGACGTATCTCGAAGTAAAAAGGTCTTATCTGAAAACAATGCAGTAACGCAACCACTGGAGCGTGAACGTTCCAAACGGATAAAGGAAGCAATCCACTGAGCTTCTTAAGGCTTTATTTAGTACACTAGACCGAGTGTGTCGTATTTTTAGATAAATGCGGTCACACATAAATCACATTAATTTGCATCGGTTAAAAAAAAAACATCTTTTAATAGTACACACTTTGCTACTAAGCTTCGTAACTCCGAACATATGTTTTATGACGCCGGCTTCGTCCCACCAATCAGCCTACGAGGTATCAAGTATTATGAACATATCTACCAAATGCCAAAAATGTACTAGCGCTCTGGAAGGAATCAATTCGAGTTTTATTTGTTGTCCCAAAACAGAAGGGCGACCTCATTAGGCTAAGCGGCCGACTATTAGGCGATAGCGGCGAAATAATCGATCTTCCTGACTCGGTACTTTGTTTTGATGAGAACGCTATAAAAACATTGCCATTTTATGCAAAGTTATTATATTTTAACAGATATTATTACAAAAAGCAGATGCTAGTGTCTTAAGGGCTAGGTATTATTCTTCTAGCTCTTATAAAACACCTACCTTGAGAATCGGAAAAACATTATACGAGTAGAGTTTGTACTTAGTCTATTTTTTTGACACAAATCTAAATTTACTTGACTATTCGTTTTTTTCACAACAGAGACATCGTCTGTAATCTAGATGAGTCTTATAAATTCTATGGTTAAAAATCTATCATATTATTTATTTATTTACACACATAGGTAATATAATATTACAATACTGAATTTGAATAATTAAAAACCCATGCTAAAATGTATAAGATTATCAACAAGAGACAACAAATAATTCTCAATAAATTATCGAAAAGAAAATTTACTTGAACTCAGTCATGACTTCCGAGCCATTGGTCGCGGTAATTTATATCCTCGTCCTTATAAGGTTCTTTTGTTAATAATTCAACCTTTTTCCGAACAGCATCATTATCTGTCGACTCTCTGTAGCGTTTATACGAGTATACAGATGTTTGATGTTTTTAATAAAAATAGATTCTAATTTGAACCATGTGGGTTGAGTAAATAGTACCTTAACTTTCATTTAGAGGTTTCAAAAACTAAACTAAAGAGAATTTGGGCCAAAATGGACATTAACGTCAGAATCAAAGTAAAGAGTCTCTAAACAGTGAAGAAAATCATCGCGAAGAAACCAGGGTGGTTATTTGCTATGATATGACCTAACTTCTAAATACTAAAAGTACCACCTTACTAAAAGTTAACGATTCCAACCACAAGTGCATCGCATGTACTCTACACAGGTTCGAATCCTGTCGGAGCCGTTAACTTTTAGTAAGATTTTTCATTCATTTTTTTCAGGTGATGAAATGTGGTTTATTACTATAAAATAATAACGTAACGTAATTCTACATTTTATCTTTGGCTCATCAACTTAATTATCCTAAACAAGAAAGTACAACTTAAAGGCAGTTTAATTGAAAATAAAGGTGTTGTGGCAACGATGCGCAAATTATTTAGACTATTTTGCTGAGTTCAAAGCAGAAATTAATATCGCTATGGCGACGTTCCTAATAACAAGTTGCTAGGAGCTTGTGGAATATTTCATAATTTATTTACCAGGTATGCTTACAAAGAAGTTATTCAAATAAGTTTTTATGTAGGTAGACTCAGAAATCACATGCTGAGAAAACGATAATGATAAGAAAAACAGCTAAATATCAATTGAATACACAATACAACGTTATTTTACATATATTTCGATTTGGAATCTTATTATAATACAATAAAGTTCAGAAAATTCAAAAACTTGAAGAACAGTATTAAGATTTTCAGTGTCTGATATTGATGTTTAAAACACAATTACTCGTAACTTAATAATAGAGATATTTGGAAAGCTTAAAGCAAGGTCTATAAAAGAGACGCTATGAAAAATTCATAAACCTTTTGATCCAGTTTCTACCCAATTTGGCATTAAAAGTATTGTGTGTGAATATTATTGGAGATATTGATAATCTTGACATTTAAAAGGGCCAAGTAGAAGGTATCCTAATAGGTTTGTATGAACATTAAACTGAATTATGCTTAAAAGATGTCTGGAGCGCAGTTATGTGGAATTAAGTTTATCTGTCTGTCTAGTTCTAGTATCATACTGATATGTTTATTGCATGATATTATTTGTTCAACAAGAGAGCAAAGTGCTTATTGCCTTTTTAATCCCGAATTTCGATTTTCGAATTGAACTACAAGCGATAGCAAGTAGTTTACTGCATCAGTACCTACCGTCGTCTTATTTTTAAGTTATAATAGTTATTTTATAAAACATATGCAAACGGGTATTTATCACGAATTTTACCTTTAATATTCGCCCGACGTTTCGACCGGATTGCACCAGCCGTGGTCGCGGGAAGACTGAAGTAGTAGAAGTGTTTTATAATGTGTTCTGAGGGCCTAGCCAACCGGCATTGGCTATGAAGCGATTCGATTTCTATCATCGCTACACCTTTGATTTGACATTTCTGATCGCTCGAGTTTTCGTCATCGAATGTCAATTCCTATACATTTTTTTTAGTTTCTAATCGAAAGCGATTGTCGAAATGTAACATGGCTAGGGCCTCTGATCGCGAAAGTTTAAAAAAGACAATTATTTTATGTTAACTTGTCAAAGTTATATGATCTTATTAAGTATCTAAGTATTATAATTTATTTACAGAAACTAAACTACTACATATTTACATAACTGTACAAAATACAATTAGAACCAGTTGAGTCACCTAAGGATCGTTACAAACGATCTATAGGTAGCTCAACTGATCTATGTTATTTTTAATTTTGGTTTCGACCTTGTTAAGCTAGAGGCTGCCATCACAACCACTTTACCGTTATTAAGCCTGAAAGTCTCGAAAGCCACGGAAGTCCGCATATCCTATTAAAGTGGGCAAACAATAAATTCGGGATAAAAGTGAGCAAATCCTGCCAATCCTGGCTGCCCCGGGCCGGAGTGCCGCGGAGATAACATCGACGAGGGTCACACTGACCCTAGGAAGGTGCTCTTCGACTTGCCGACTTTAAATTGGTGAAAAATTACTTTGGGACTCTTTGATCGTTTTTAACCGAAAATAGGATCACAATGCACTCTATTTTCTAACAGAGCTACAGCATTGGATTTTGCGCTCATACATATAGACATAGTCATTTCTATGATATGGTTTTGTAATCAGTTTCTTGAAATTTAAATTACTTAACTCGACGTAACACGAACAATTAACTATAGGTTTTGTTTATTGTATTTTTACTGTGAATAGTATATTCCACTTAAGGGTGAGTTGTCACATAAGCTTTAGACGCTTAAAAGCTGTAAAAAATATAAGTTACTAAGCCATACGTGAAGCTTCCCTCACTAGACCACAACTCACAAGTTAGAAAGGGGTCGCGACTCGTGGTCCCACTAGGATTGTACCACTATTACTCATGGTCCCACTATCCCTGAAATCATGGTTCGTGGTTCCACTGCTTAGTGGGACTACCAGTCATAGTTAAAATAAAGGCTGCTGAAGCTATGCAAAATGTACACTGACTTGCACTGACTTTATTAGAAACTCCAAACAAAAACAATGGATTACTTGAGGTCAGCGTTTAAACCGGAGCTGTGAAATATTATGCAGCGATGCAGCGGCTGAGTAATCCCGGGGGCAAAGTTCGTGGGTATTGGTGGCTGCTGCAGCGCTGGAAGGTAAATGATTGGATGAAAAGCTTATAACAAACTTCGGCAACTGTTTGGATTTTGAAAAAAATGTTGAATGGTATTGTGGAATGCGAATAGTTCTACTTAGATATACAACTTTGCAAGGTACACATCATGTCAATAAATAATGCAGAATAGGGATTAATTTCAGTTGTACTTAGTAGAGATGTAGTAACAATTAATTAAATGTAATTATTAGCGTTTGCGAAGACAGAGAGCTCACTTTGGTTTATCTTAATCAATGACCGAGTGGTGGCCAAGATAGAGCTATAGAAGCAGGGGCAGACCATCAGCCCGGTGGGTGGACGATATAGAGGCCATAGAGGGAAAGGCATGGATGGCGAACGGCACAGGGCCGATTAGAGTGGCGTTTGAGGGAGGAGGCTTATACCCAGCAGTGGGCTATAATTTGAGCTGCCAATGATGATGATGATGATGAATAACCAGTCAGAGCTAAAAACTATGGTGTAGCTCACTCCTTACTCTATTGCAAATTTCACTTCACTTTAAATCAATGCAGCCATCTTTATATTTACAAGGGTGCTTTGTGTGATGAATAAAGTTACCAACTCTACTTTAAAGCGTATTGTAGCGACAACAGCGCGCAACTAATGTCTATAGTGTTGCCAGCATACAACGTATCCAAGTCCAAGGACGATGTATTACCATTAGCTTCAGGCCATTTTTGATAAAAATATTTAAAAATAAACAGTTTTACTGTCGTCAAAACCTATAATTAAAATGAAAAGACTTCATCATTAAGACTTAAATGCCATGCCAGAAACCTTTAATTAACTTTGAAGGTATATCATAAGATTTAACAGGCAAAGTATAATTAAATAAGGCTTAGATTGTAATGCTACGGCCAGACTTAAAGGCGAAGATTCGTGTTCGCGTTGTCACGAAAATAATGCGTTTCTATCGAAGATTTTGGGTTTCGTGTGATGTGTGGCCCCACCATAAATGACACAATTACTTTCTTGAGCTTTTTTATAATAAATATAGTATTTCAAAATGAAAATGAAATAATGTATTTCATTTAGAAGATGAGAATATAAATTGTAATTCAAGATTCCCTACCTACAAAGTTTAATGAAATAACGACTCATAATGAGTTCATAGCATTGTTTAATTTGCTTGTAAAGCCTATTTTCCATAAAGGTTATACATTTGATCGAAATTGGAATGAATAAAGGGATCACCTTTTTTTATTTATAGACAGCAGGCTCACAAAGGTATTATATAAGATTCGTAGCAACTATAGATATTTAATTTATGTCAACATTTTGCAAACATCAATGAAGTTCATCATAACAATTTCATTTGGATATTACGCAGTTATTTAAATTTTTTTACAATCCACAATTGGAAGAAATAAAGTTACTACAAATAAAGCCCTTTAATATGAAGATTTAGTCCTTGGAACCAGAAAAAATATCTATGAATTTCATTCTTCCTTCGGGAATAGACTCGCCATGAAGATCAACTTTATCTGAGAATTCAGTTATTTTTAAGCCATAACGTAATCTTAAGGATGCCATTGGGGACAGTGTAACTAATAAAGAGAGTCGCAGTAAACGACGGGGCGATACCGAGCCGAGGAGATACGCCGATACGTGACCTGCGTCGATACGAGTCAACTCGGGGGTATTCTACGACACACAGACGCGTCGATATTTCTAAGACAACATTTTGTCACATCTTAATGTGATGTTTTCAGCTATCTTTTGTAAGTGGTAATGGTTACTTTTGCTAGCCAAGTAACAGATGGATGTTACAAGATGGAAATGTAGTACCTATTATGCATCTGCATTGCCACGCTGAATGACAAAGTTGATCCGTTGATCCAAATAGACGCCATAATTACCTATGTGACGAATATTACTCGTATAAGCAAACACTTTCATGTTTTTGTTGCAAACTGCAATATTTTTTCACAGTGAAGATCATTGACGTTGTCAATTGTTTGCCAACGTCCATCGATGCAAGTCCTGATTTGTGTCAGCCTGTATGAAGGAAAAGCTATAAGCTACCTATCGACATTTTTGACGACGTAGGTATATGTGAAATTTTCCCGTTATTCATAATGGACTTGTAAACTTACTTTAGCTAAAACGGCTTTTAAATGTGTTGCCATCTCTTTTCATTGCCATAAGAGTAACAAGAAAAACATTCTTTAAAGCTTTGTTAATTGATAAATCATTGTGAATAAATGCCTTAGTTTTTATGTCTTTAATTATGTTTTAAAGGAAATTTTCTATAAAATTGTTGTTGTATCATTATTTGATTTAATTTGCTCTATGGTGAAGTAATTAACGTGGTCTTAATTACTTGAATACATTGTTAGATCACAGCTAGCCATGAATATTAATGAACACACTGTCAGTGCCACTTACTTAATCAACTACACTGAAAAACAATTATTATTTCTGATTAAAATAAATAAAATTTAAAATTGGAGCAACTTTCCCAAGTGAAGTCCAATTGTAATTTTGTAAAGCTTGATCTGAAATACAAATAAACTCTGAATCAGCTGGAGGCTTGACCCCAGGCGTGATGGGTCTAGGTATCCCGGCTCATTTCTGAATCACTGACTTTTAGGGTGGCCACAGATCAAACAAAGTTTATAGAAACTTTGTTATTAATAACAATTTATTTCAATAAAAAAATTTTGGAAACATTCCACTAAGCTACCGCATATAAAATATTTAGGTACCCAATACGGCACATTGGCATTAGTCAAGAACGGCATCAAAATAGAATATCATTACTGGGTCCGAACCCACGATCTTCGTATCGAATAGTTACAAAATCACCCGACTAACCCAGTCAAAACGAGATGACAGGGCATTGTTTTGTGCGTTGGAACAGGCATTAGAATCACCTAGCATGTAAGACGATACTGAAGTGATCCTTGAGGTCCTGCCAGAATAAATTATTTTTCTTTCTTACTTTCTTTCTTTCTTTGAAAAAAGTGACTAAGACGTGAAATAAACAAGTGGCGTGACGAGTATGGCGAAGGCGTGGTGAATTTTGTACTAAAGCGGCGTGGAGCAGGCACTTCTGTTTATTTCACGTCTAAGAATGTGGATCAATGTTAAAACCAATACTCGCACACAATACGAAAAAAGTCATTTGTCAGCTACTCAGCGATACACGCGATTTAGTAGAAACCATTATGATCGAGTGAGATACGAGATTGCTTGCTATTTTATATCTGTTTTTGTCATCATTCAAGTACTGATTCAGTCTACCTAGTATTTTATCTTTCTGGGTGTATAAAACATATTTTATGAGAAGATTTATACTATCAAGAAAAAATCTTAGCCGTTATTAGTTATGTAGTGTTCGGTTTATAGGGCTACGTTTATTTATTATGCAGTTTGAACAAGTATACAATTAGTTTGTACTATTTACATAGCTCGATTAGAATACGAGATTGCGGGAAAGAAAAAGAGTTTTCCTGTTGCATTTAATTTTTCACAAACTCGCATGTACACTACTCGCTTGATAGTGTTTCCACACACTGCGTTATTTTATTGCACGCATCACGCAAAATTACATTGTCTCGTTCACATGTTTTTATGCATAAAATAGACTGGTATTATAAACCGACACTAAAGTACAGTTAAAAAATTTTAATCCCTTATTCAACGCCACTCAAACTACACTCAATCAAAATTATGAAGTAGATCGTAATCTTAGTAATTTAGTTTTTTTTACAACTGTTAGTTTTTGAAAGACATTATAACGCAACTCCCAATTTTGAGTTAAACAGTTTTGATTTGTGAATCTATGCTTTATTAACGTATCAAAATTTAAACTCAACTTTAAACAGTAGGTATACAAATTATGATTGTATGTTCGAGTGACAATCTGTAATACAAGCTATAAAACCCAAACAGACAGTTTAAGCGAAATTATTATTTACAGAGCTTTTTACAGTCAAAAGAGAGTGTGAAAACGTGTACCTCTAATCGGCATTAAGCTGTCTATTCCAGAATTGAATGTCCTACATTTATAAAGCCCCGCTCGGTCACTAAGGTCGTCATTCATCCTCTTATCTTTTTTAGAACAGATTTATCAAGCGTTTTCAAACGCGGACTGGGAGCAATTAGTCTAATTAAAGCCAGACTTGTAATTTAAAAACTAAATAATTTAAAGAAAGCCTGTCAGCCTAATTGCCTTCCAAGCATCGAGGTAGTATTAAAGAGTCACAATCTAATAGCTGACAACACTCAAAAAATGTGCGTGCAAATTCAATGTTCTACAATGACATTTTGACATTTGAATGTAGACGTTATGTCGTTTGTTTAAATGCTCAATGTCGCTTGTACGCAAAAAAGAAAAACTCTGCGCACTACGTAGTGTGCGCAGAGTTTTGGCGTTTACATTTTATTTGTCTGATTGTGGCTCTATAATACTACCTCGATGCTTCCAAGCTTATATTTTAATGTGCTGTGCTTATGATATAATAATCTCACTGAACAATCGTTTTACTAACTTAAACACTCTTTGTGAATAAATATATAATTAATATATAAATATTAGTTGATGAATATTTTCTTAATCGAAATACAAAACATTCTGTGATACTTAAAGCCTTCTTATGCTGTTTTGAAGATATTTATTTTACTTTGAGGTTAAATAGTATAAACATGGTTTGAGGATTACAATTTAATACAAAAATATCTTATCCGAAGTTCATTTTTATAAACTTACCTCAATTATTACCCTAAATTTCAAAAGCATAGAATGACACAGTAAAATAGGCTCGTTCAAACAAAATAATTATAAATTCATAACAGCTTGCTCGACAAAAAATACAGTACATTGCACAAAAGCGCAAATCGAATCAGATAACACCAACAAACCTTTAAAAGCACGTTATTTGCATTTACACCTGTGTCTGTGTCAACTCAATTGAAACCAATCATGTAAAACAGAGCGACAAAGCTTACATGACTCGCGATTTATAGCAAGCTGAAGTCATGTGTAAATTGTATAAGTCATGTAACCCATGGTTTAGCTAAAAAGTAGTAGGTCTTTCTACTTTCCAATTTCAATTTTATAAACTTATGATTTATAAACGTTGTGTGCGAAAGTGTGTTAAATTTTTGCAGTGGAACATTAATGTAGTAAAAATCTCGTTGTTAATATAAATCTTGGGTTTTAAAACACGGGAGTTATTCACGTGAAAATATCGTCAATTTAGATACCGTCAATGTTTCGATTCTTCAGGAGAATCTTTATCTGGGAAGAGGGAGGGACTGACGGTAAGGTCGCGGACGAGATTACACACTACTACTATTACTTACTCTCTATTACTTTTGAATAAGTAGGCATCACTACCTATCTTATAAACATAGCTTCATGGCCTACAAAATATACAAACACGGTCACGAGACAACGTATCAGAAAAACCATTTTTATACTTATATAAACTCCCAAATCAGATAATCCAAATTGGTTTTTAGACGTAAACTCAATTTTGACGTGTATTTTACTTTATCGTGGAAGCAGATAAATTGAGTGAGATACCAAAACGGAATGTGGCAATGTATATTACCACCTCGAAGCGGCGGTGGTGGGACATGCCAGTCGATATTCCATCGATAAGTTACTAGTGATTGGAATACGATGAGTTAAGTTTTTATCGCTCTCGATTTATAAATTGAAATCGGGATATTTAAAATTGTTGGTATATTTCATAATGTCATGTTGGTAAGGAGTTTAAGATAATCAATCTTCTGGGAATGTTTAAGAAGGTTATTATTCATTTATTTACAGAAACTAAACTACTATATAAAAAATTTAGTTAAGAAGGTAGTTTTTCTCATATTATCTCTTAAAATATATTCTGAATTTGGTTGTAGAGAACACAACTTTAATGCAAGTATATTAAATAAACTACAATATCGGTGAAAATAATTAAGATGGTTGTAAAAGAAGATCTTAGCAGATGAAAATCTTTATATGAAAGAGTCGTGGCTATGTGACTCTTGTGTGTAACGTGAATAAATCAATATATCAAGCGAAAGTCGAGGATAAGTCAAATTGATAATAACTTTTTGAAAACGAATACTCCTTTTTTTTCAGTGTGAGAAGAGCCCGCGAGGCGTGAGTAATTTCCCGTTCATCATTAGTTTAGCTAAGTTCGTATGAGCTAGTGGCTAACCATGGAAAATTTTCCGTTTTGAAACTGTCAATATATCTTGCTGAATTAAAGAATTTCTTAACATTTTCAACACTTTGTATATGTAGATATGTAAAACAGAAATCCAAAGCCTTTCAAAGAGAAACGCTTTACCGCTTCCGCCCATATATTAGGTAGTACGACCACCTTTTTATCAGGTCAACGGCGAGGGTCCAACCCAACTTCCAACTGGACCCAGCACGTCAAAGTATTGAATTATATCTACCGAAGGAAAAATATATCTTCCAGAAAACTTTAGCAAGATTAATCTTTTTAACGTATTGTCTCAACCTTTTCCATGGAGGCACGGATCGACTAGGATTTGTCCATTTTATTTTATTTTATTTATTTGGGTAAACAAACAGTAACACATTACAAAAAGGGTTACATTCTTATTGATAATTCACAACTAAATGTGAGACCAACACCGTTTACCACGGATTACTTAAATAATTTACTTAAGTTTAGGTATTATATAGCTAATGATAAGTAGATAGTGCTTATTTTCATTTTGAGGGGAGTTTGGGGATTTGTTGTGACTTATTTATAGGCAACTTTGCTGTGCTGTTGTAAAACAGTATGTATCATCTTCAAATATTAGTTGTTTTGTCAAGTTTTTACGAGCTTTTTACGAGGATTGTGGGTAAACCTGCTAACATGATCAATCTGAAAGTTTATGAGTAAGTAAGTAAGTTCGTATGAGCAAGTGGCCATGAGTATGTTTGTGCTTCATGAAACTTGTCGAAAAAACATTAAGTTCATGTCTAGCTATCTGCTGCCCTAGCCATATTACATTTCGACAATCGCTTTCGATCAGAAACTAAAAATAATGTATAGGAATTGACATTTGATGACAAAAACTCGAGTGATCAGAAATGTCAAATCAAAGGTGTAGCGATAATAGAAAGAGAATAGATACGAAACATTTGTCACTTGTCTACGCACCCCGTACAGTTTTATACTCAGTAAAGATCGTGATCATTGTCAAGATTGATTTATAGGTAGCTCAATGGACCTAGATTATTGTCAACTAGTAATGCTAATTTATTGTACTAAATTATGTTAATCTACTGGTTCCTCGAGGATCGGGCAAGACCAAATTATTATTTGGAACTAGCTGCGCCCCGCGGTGCTACCCGCGGTGAATAGTTCCCGTTCCCGTGAGAATACCGGGATCAAAAGAAGCCTATTTTTTAATCCAGAGTATTAGCAATTCTGGTACCAAATTTAATTTAAATCCTTCAAGCCGAGCGTGAAAAAGTAACAAACACACACAAACTTTCACCTTCATATTATTAGTGTGATTATTATTTGGTTTGATTTGTTGAGTATTTGCGTTCACAAAAATCATTTTAATAGTAATAATAATAATAATAAATGTATTTATTTTCTCTTACAAAGGTTACACAGTTACAGAAATAGTAGAATAGTACCAAACGTCCCTGCTTTGTAAGAGACTTGTGCCCGTGATAGGTTTGACACCTGTGTTACGGGTCACCAGTGCCCCCACTCCACGGATTACAAATGGTTTATATGTGTGTATTTTGAAGAATGTTTCTTCTGCACTCAGCTCAGTGATGATAATGATAAATGCTTTCTCATTACAATGCGAACTATAACGCGAAGGTTGATCTCAATACCCCTCAGCATTAACGGTTTTAGTTTGAAACTCTAAGACCGCGATATTACGTATCCCACTATTAAATCCCTGGAAACTTTTCCATTCATAACTTGTTTAATTTCACAGTAGATCTCGGGGCAACGTTCCCGTAATATGTTCCCGGTGAATATTTCATCCCGGGCAGGTAACTTTTACCCTTTCTTTTGCCACTTGTTCGCGCTTAGCCCGACTTTTAATATTAGCTGGGACTTTTTACGGTTGAAAGTGTTACGGGGTCTTGATAACGGTTTTCATCTGAAGGGAACTGGATAAGCGTAAATATTTTTGTTATGAAATTCGGTTTCGATGTTACTATGTATTTGTGTTAGAGTAAAATAATAAATAAATATCCTTGGACATTTTCATCGTCATCTAGTCCCAAGTTAAGCAACTTAATGCTTGTGTTATGGTAATCAGATGACTGACGTAGATACAATTTTTTTGTAAATACATACTACATTATTATAGATAGAAAACATCCAGACCCGCAACAAATATCTGCAGAACATGCAAACATTTGTCCCGCGGTGGGGATTAAAACCCACATCCGCCACAGAGGTATACGAGTACTAACTGATGATCTCTACAATAATAGTTTAGGAAAAACCTTTAAAAATATAGATAATAATAGAGCCGGGATGGCTTGGTGGGATGACTTACGATTTTTGAAAAAAAATCGAACAAAAATCGTAAGTCTTTTTTAAACTTTTGCGATCAGAACACATGATTAAACATACATTTACGGGTATTTATCGCTATTTACCTTTATTTAATTTTATTTTTATCCCGACATTTTGACTGGATTGCACCAGCCGTGGTCGCGGGCAGACTCAAAAAAAAAAGGTAAATAGCGATAAATACCCGTAAATGTATGTTTAAAAATCGTAAGTTCCAAACTGGATGTGCACCAATACATTTTTCGATTTGAAAAACATTATTATGCGCTTTATCATGAAATTTTCATAACAAAAAAGGCTCAAGTTAACATTTTATTTTACATAAAACCCACAACTTAAGTAACTCAACTCACGGTTTAAAACAAGATATAAAATTAAAACGAGTTAATTAAATTACTTTACCTAGATACGAAATTCTCTCGAGTCAGACAACCTCTGTGCAAACACTTCCAAGATCCCGAATCTGCAGACGTATGAAATCAAAAGTTAACAATCTGTTCGTTTCATCTCGGGAAAAGGTGAGTCGGGAGTATTCCCTAATGAATGGCCCGCTCGATCGCTTGTGTAACTGAATTGTTCTGAATTCGGGATTTACCTATCCTTGATGACGTCCTTCGCTGATTCCTATCTCTCAAATCAGCTTCAACAGATGTCCGTTTATCGGAAAATGCTGACCTTTCTCTTGTTTTTTTCAGTATCTCTTGTTTTTTTACTCCAAAACTAATATTAAACTGACTAACTTTACCAAATGAGTATACACATACTTTTGTAGGTGTAGGTAGTCGCGTTGGAACAGGCATTAGAATCACCTAGCATGTAAAACGAAACTTAAGTGATCCTTGAGGTCCTACAAGAATAAATGATTTTTCTTTCTTTCTTGGACGACCCCCTCAGACATCTTCATAGAATCCGAAAATACCTACAGATCTGAATATAAATCCTGTGAATACAGTCGTGTGCCACATTTTTTTTTTTTTTTTTTATTTAAAACTGTAAATAAGCTATGACGGAGGTCTTTAGGTCTAAAAAATCCATCACCAGAGTCGGACCCTTGCTAATACGAATGAACAAGTAAATAAATAAATAAATATTGTTGGACAACAAGGTGATAGCTAAGCTTATCCCATATTTCACCAATGCTAAAATCCAACAATCCAGTTATAAACGCATCACTCTGTATCCCTGTCTCATAACTACAACAGTATAATCGGGCTTTCCAAACCGGACATTCACATTAAGCAAACAGAACCGTATTACAGTCCCATTACGGGCGTAATGTCTATTCGTCAAGCGTGAGCTGCAAACACAGCCTCCCTCGGGCCTGATTCGATTTGCGTGCAGGGCTGTCCGCACAAGTGCTTCGAATACAGCCATCGAATAAAGCTTTACTGATTTTAATTATTATAGTCTAGAATCCACCTGCAGCTTCGCTCGCGTGGTATTTAGCCGGATAAAAAGTAGCCTATGTGTTATTGCCGGTCATAAACTACATATGCGTATTTCAAGTTCCTGCCAAATCCGTTCAGTAGTTTTTGCATGAAAGAGTAACAATTAGCTGTCCATAAAAACTTTCGCGTTTTTCATATTAGTGGATTTATTATGGGTAAAACGTAAACAGGCTCACTGCTGCATTGGCTGAGAATAGGATCCTTAAATGAAGCTAAAATGGGTTAAGCAATATCTTTGCCTTAATTTATTTAAGAAACTCGCGCTTACAGAGTATAATTTCTAATTCATTTGGTCTGTCTTAACTTTTTGACTGTCATTTGAATTGTTACAAAGTCAGTTCTATTAATTATCATGAAAATGACATGGGATTTGCAAAAAGAGTATTTTGACCACTATTTTCTTATGACTTTAATTATTAATGCCTCTTATTTGGAAAAGTCTTATAGAGCATAAAACTTTTCCAAAAACATGACCATTCTAAAATTCCAAAACTTTTAAAAATTATTTTCTTACTAGCTGCGCCCGCGGTGTTACCCGCGGTGAATAGTTCCCGTTCCTGTGAGAATACCGGGATCAAATGTAACTTATTTTTAATCCAGGGTATAAGCAATTCTGGTACCAAATTTCATTCAAATCCGTCCAGTCATTTGAGCGTGAAAGAGTAACAAACACACTAACATACTTACACAGACACAAACTTTCCCCTTTATAATATTGGTAGGATTCTGATACCAAATTTCATTCAAATCCGTCCAGCCATTTGAGTGTGAAGGAGTAACAAACACACTTACTTACATACACACAAACTTTCACCTTTATAATATTATTATTCAGCCATAATCGTCCCACTGCAGGGCAAAGGCCTCCCTTCTCTTCTTCCACTCTTCGCGACTTAGCGCGTCCACAGGTCATGTGCTAAGGTATGAGTCCAGCTCGTCCCGCCATCTCATCCTGGGTCTTCCACGTCGTCGTGTCGCGTTGTGTGGGGTCCACTCCATGGTCCTCTTCGCCCACAATTCGTTCGACATCCGACAGACGTGTCCAGCCCAGTTCCACTTCTGACTGGCGGCTTTATAATATGAGTAGGATTATATCGGCATGTTCCTCTTTTGTGACTATCTGTACAACAAGGAACGTGCTCGTATATGCAAGCGATGTCAACCCTGATGATCTGTTGTGATTTAGTTTCCCTTTTATCGTACTCCGGACGGTTCTTTGTGAATGTCCTGTATTGTTCTGATCAAAGTCAATCCTTGATATACATTTCTTAATCATTTTTTTCAGTTTGCTTACTGTGTTTTTATATCATAGACGAGATAGAGCGATAGAGGAGAGTGGAAGAGAAAAACATGTTGTGCCGGCCCCACTTAGCGTGGGATAAGGGCAGGAGAATGATGATGATGATGACGAGTATGATTGTAGGTAGACTATTAAGGTTTTAAACTGAAACAATTCACGCTGTAGACTGATGGTTTTGTCCGTTATAATATATCTATTGATAAAGGCTATTAAAATCTCTTAGATGCTCTCAGAGAAAGATAGAGAACAAGTAGTAAGTTTAATAGTGAACGTAAGATAATGACTTACTAAAACACGATTGACAACTTATGAAATAGCATTGAGATCGCATTTTTTGAACGCTAAAATTCAGCAATACAATTTGAACTCACGACCTTTCAGATTAAGGAGGTCTTCCCACTAATCCAGCACAGCTTTCATGAATTCGATAATGCGCAAATCCTCTCGGCTTTTTCATTTGAACCCTCAGATCCATAGAGCAATATTCAGCAATATTTAGTAATAAAGGGGGGCTTTAGAGGAATTTGCGTGAGACCCTTCAGCGGTCAAATTCCAAAATACACGCGATCCAAGAACAAAGCTTCCGAGTTAAAGGGCAATTTATCATAGAATAATATTGAATCAAGACGGTATGTACAGTCAGCGCTAGATATGGTGTGTAACTAGCAACCTATCTTTGGTTTAGCATACTGTGGGTAGATTTTAGACATTTCTATACAAAAAATGACAAATCTACCAACCGTTTCCAGATGTTATTGAGACTGGCCGTAAGTGAACCGCAGTTAAAGAATCTATATTTATCTATATCAAATCGCATTATATTCTGTACGATCAGAACAATTTAAAATCTGATTACATTAATATCATAATATTGAATAATCACATTTCTACATAACGCTTTTCCTTCTATTCATTCCTAATTATATTAGTCATTTCTATATTATAAAATATTTAAAGGTTACCTTATCTCACGCTGACTGTACTAACTAGGCACTGACAGATTATTTGCATGGCGGTGGATCACAGTTTATACTCAAAATGTCACTGAACTAAAACGGAGACGAATTTGTGATATTTAGTCGTAAGCTTCCGTGTGGTTTCAAGGCTGGTTATTGGGTCTATTAATATAAAAATATCGTTATTTTTATATTCTGAACCTTTTAAGATTGATTGTACTAGAATTATTATTATTTAAAACTCATATTTTAAGTTCACCATATACAGAAAAAGTCATACTATTTTTTTATTTAATTTTATATCACAAAAATCACAAATATGAAAGTATATTAATAGTTATGATGATTTTTGGAATGTGTTATCTGTGACTTGAAGTTAGACAAACCAAATTAACATTTAACTCTGAGCATTTACCAATACCTAGCGATCAATGTCACAAGCAAAAGCAAGTTAAATTAATTTACCCAACAGCAATATTATTCTATTCGTAGTCATTTTATTGGTTTCAAGTTGCTAAAGTTTGCTTGCGATATTGTTCCTTTATTGTTTTAAAATTATTCTACTTCCCGAAAACTTTGTTACTTTACATCAGAATGAACCTTGTAACACAACTTTAGCGCTTTCGCAACTATATTTGTATGGTATCCATGCAGTTTATAATAAATTATATTTGTATAATACCTGACCTATATACGATTAAAAGAAATAAAGATAAAGATAAAGAGATAAAGATTTATTTATTTGTGACATAACCATATTCAGAACAAATAAATAAATCTTTATCTCTTTATCTTTATCAACATTGCATTCCGACAATGATTTCTTGACCAGCATTATCAACTTTTTTTTTAAAAGCCGTGTTGGCCAAGCAGGTTAGTACTTCGACTTTCGATCCGAAGGACGTGAGTTCGAATCCAGCCAATGGAAAATTTATTTTATAAATTTTTCAACACGAAAAGTCCATTGGCTGGAGCTTGTGCATATTATGCACAAGCTTTAAACGGTGAAGGAAACCCGCGGCTAAGGCCTCACACAATTGTCTTTTTGTCTATAGGTAAACGACTGAATAAATACATTTTGAGTTTGTGGATATGGCCGGCTAAGGTGCTGGGCAAGCCTATTCCATCTCAACAATGTCCCAGGCACTACCAGTGTCCCGTTAAGTGTAGGAAAAGCTTGCCTCCTGACTCTGCATAAATCATCTAGTAAAACTATAAAGGCCTAAGAGTATTATTATACATTTTTACGCTCCTCCTATGGATATTTGAGGCTAAATGCGTGGCGGTGAATGTGTTAGTAAATATTTGTTTTGACCAAAAGCAATAAAAAGCATGCTATTTTTCATTTAAGAGTTTTGCACGTAATTTGCAAAACTCCTATGCCCGTCGATGGCTTTGTCACGTAATAAATAAATATCCTTGGACGTTTCTCAGTACATGTTATATTGTTATAAGTTGATAAAGTAGGACATTTCGGGTTCAGAACTGGATCCCGCTAAGCTCAAACAGTCCTGATCGATATTGACATTGATATGGGAAATCGGCTTAGCAAATACGAAAACGTTGCTAGTGAGGCAATTGTGAACTACAGATAGTAAGAAAAACGACAGTTAGTACACCGTTAGTTTCATCAGTTTCTACTTTATACAGGGTGTTACCAGACCACTACCGAAAACTTAAGGGGATGAAAGTACCCATCAATATGAACAACTTTTTCTAAGAAACCAACTGTGAACGCGAAAAAAAAAACAGCTGTTTCATACACTTCAGCCAAGTAGGTATTGAACTTATGTATGGAACTGCTGTTTTTTTATCGCGTTCACAGTGTTGGTTTCTTAGAAAAAGTTGTTCATATTGATGGGTACTTTCACCCCCTAAAGTTTTCGGTAGTGGTCTGGTAACACCCTGTATTAGTAAAGCAACATTTGTCACTCACATATTTTTTATTGAAAAGAGATGGCAAAAGAGTTAGCATCCGCTTAAGCTCTTGCAGATTATGAGTAAAAATATTCATTTGCAACAAAATATTCCATGCTTAATAGAAACCAGGACCCCAATAGCACACAAACACGATCACCAGGTTATCGATAAACAACAGATTACCTAACCTTATTCTATTCGCTTAGTAAACATTACGAAGTTATTCGAGACCCCAATGGCACACATAACTTGATTACCCGGCTATCCAGATATTCCGAGCTCTGGAGTGACAGAGATGGTTTTAATATCTGTCAGCTTTGAGGAAAGTCTGATTTATCTAATATAAACAGTGTGATTGCGGTGGGATTGACTTTACATTTGGGGAAAGTATTTTATTGGATCTTTTTTATTAAAAAACATGTTTTTTTGTCGAGTGAACTCCAACTTGCAACTATAAAATATACTTAATAGAGATTTAAAAATATTAACTTTGAATGAAAAACAAAATAATGTTAATTAAGTTTGTTTTGTAAAGCTGTGGATTTTGTTTGATAAATATAAAAATAAATAAATTTCGGTTCTGGGTGGTTTTGTGTGGTTTTTTAGTTCGTCTATAAAGTATTTTGATTATGTACTCGTATTTACAGAAATATGTAGGTATTACAGCAGTAATCTGGTTGTAAAATTGTAAGATCTTCAAATACTCATTAATAGGTAATTTTTTTAGAATCTACATTTCCAGTACCTATACAGAAACAAATAATTCTACTAAAGAGCCTTGAAATATCTGGGACTAATTATTTTTCTATTAACATTTACTTTTGATAATAAATACTTGTCTATGTTTCTTTAACACAAATGTCAATTTAAACTCGATTGTCAATTTTCGTATGTAAAGGTACGATTACACATGTGCAGCGCTTTTGTTCACGAAACAATGCGCGTAAAAATAAATGTTTTCCGTCTGGTAGCGGAAGCATGACTGAGTTCGCGAACTACTGTTTGCTTGAGTGAGTTGACCAGAATAAACATTTGTGTTGTACACTACACTGTGCATTACACACTGGTAGAGTCGTACCTTAATAATAGCTGTACGTTATATCAAAGACGATTAATATCTAGAAGACAGACAAAGGCCATACACAAAATCGTAACCCGTACCAGATAGCCTGGAAACTTTAAAACATCAATTTTATCCAAGAAATTTCAATTACTTTCTAGTAAATATTACCTAAATTTTTTTTATATTGAATATTGTTGCTACCTACTACTAAGTATTGAAATTTCTTGGATAAAATTAATGTTTTAAAGTTTCCAGGCTATCTGGTACTGCGGGATCAGGGTTTATTATTTTTTAGGCTTTGTCTGTCTTTTAGATATTAATCGTCTTTGCTAAGAAATTTCAATTACTTTCTAGTAAATATTACCTAAATTTTTTTTATATTGAATATTGTTGCTACCTACCACTAAGTATTGAAATTTCTTGGATAAAATTAATGTTTTAAAGTTTCCAGGCTATCTGGTACTGCGGGATCAGGGTTTATTATTTTTTAGGCTTTGTCTGTCTTTTAGATATTAATCGTCTTTGGTTATATGATGGTCAAGTAATTTTAAAAGCCGCAGGCATATACCCTGACGGACGGCTGGCGTGACCTTTTGCAGTAGATATGGATTATTACCCCACTTGTAAGATGGATTCAGTCCAATAAGCGTGGCCTACCACGACATCCTAAGGTTTGTGTTATAGCTTAGCTGGTATTCTGGAATAAATGACGTAACGAATAAAATTGTGTGTATTAGAATGAGTAAGCTTGAGCAAAGACGATTAATAATCGTCTTTGGCTTGAGTGATTGTTTATTTTGCACTCAAAACTTGCTAGTTATTAGATTATGCCTAAATTATAAATGCTGAACAAATTAATCTACTTAAGTGATGATATTCCTTAATGATTAGAAGTATTCAAACAGTGATGTTTTACAACAAAAAAATACTATGGAGTAAAGTCTTGACTAATATTATGGAATCATTATTAAACGATGAAATGTTTTAACGTAATAGGTAGCTTCCGTGCTTTGGAGGGCAGGTTAAATTGTCGGTCCCGGCTTTTAAAGTCGTTAAGCCATGACGGAGGCCTTTTAAGCCATGACGGAGGCCTTTAGGCGGCCTAAAAACTCCGTCACCAGAGTTGGCCACTTGCTCATACGAACGAACGTAATAAAATATTTTAAACTTTGAAAGTTATTAGTATAACGTAACTAACCTCATTTTCCATAATAAAGCCTAACCAAACATTATAATGAGACTCATTGAAGTTCCAACAAAATAGTTTGAGCTTGTAAAATGTTGAGGAAACCTTTGTTATTTTCAACTGATCCCATTTCACTTTAAAATAAATTCTACATTTAAGGTAATAAGAGCAGGTACTCATAATGTCCGACATAGACCCACACTCACTTGAGGTTTTGTTCTAACCTGACCCACGAATCAAAGCCATTCGATGCGGCTGTCCAACCTTATTAATATTAAATATTCTTCTTCTTTGCTACATTCGGGTCTACAAAAGTAGTACTAGAAATAAAGGAAAGTAATATTTGATATATAATATTTGATATCAATCTAGATCAAAATAACTAGTTTATTTTAAGCTTCTGGGATTGTAATCTGTTTTGTGAATTATTTAATAAAATAAAAATAAAAATAAAATAAAAAATAAATACTATAATAAGGCTACCCCTCAGCATTTGTTCCAAGCAGCATCATGATTGTTGGAGCGCTGGTTTTCAGTGGCGCCAAAACCACTAAAGTTTCATTTTTGTAGTTTGTGTGTAACCATTTTTTTGCCTGTCCTAAGCTATTCAACACTTCTTGAGTCAGTCGAATCTTGAGCTATTGAATCAGGGATCTGGCTGAATATATTCGCTGGATACGACAAAAAGCGGGACAAGTGTCCTATTTACATCCTAACGCGTGCTCATGACGTCACATAAATATGCTGATGGCGATCGGTAAACGCATTACGTGACGGATCCACGTGTTTGCCAAATTCTATAGTTCTAGACAAAGAAAGAAAGAAAGAAAAGAAAGAAAAAGCATTTATTTGACACACACACACAAACTAAAACAATACACAAAAATATAATTTAAAAATACACAATACAAATATACAAAGCAATTTAGAGTGCTTGAGTGTTTGATGTTCCTGGATATTCCTTCTCAGCCACACAAAAATTAAGTTCTTAGTTGTTTTTCAAAACAAATTTTTAACAAAACTAACTAAACTAACTAAGAACATTTGTTTTGTAAAACATCTAAGAACTTAATATTGTAATCTATAATTTTTTGTTCCTGTGTGTTTCTTTGTTCATAACTCTATAAAATTAGTTTTATTAAATTGATGAATCTATAATTTAAATTTGTGCCTTTAAAACTTTTAGTACGCTCAGAGGCCCTAGCCATGTTACATTTCGACAATCGCTTTCGATTAGAAACTAAAAAAAATGTATAGGAATTGACATTCGATGACAAAAACTCGAGCGATCAGAAATGTCAAATCAAAGGTGTAGCGATGATAGAAATCGAATCGCTTTATAGCGAATGCCGGTTGGCTAGGCCCTCAGGAATCCAACTAGATGATTTTTTCAACTCTAGTATCCCTAGCTGGCTCGGGATTCAAAATCAGCATTCGAAGTAAAAATTTACTTGGTTTCTCTGCATAAATAAATATTTCGATGTTTTTTTTACATAGTTACTATTATAAAAAAAATATACCAATCTATTTTAAAGCTCTGATGTAAAGCAACGTTCTTTTTTAAAGCCGATCCATTTAAAAATCTACACATTACAACAGCCAATCCATCAAATTAACTGGAATAGCCGCTCGAATAATTACAGAGCGGGGCTACACAACACAACTGTAACTGTTTTTTAATAGTGTGTGGGTGATCAATTAGAAATGGGTTCGTGTTTTATGAAAACGATATGAGTAAGAAAGTGGATCTAGTTTTGTATTAAAGAAAAAAATAATCTTTAGTTTTTTATATTATTTTGTACTATTGTGTTAAACCACACTTAGGTATTTCATTATAAATGAAAAATCTTACTAAAAGTTTATGACTTCGACGGGATTCGAACCCGCGTGATACAAGCGATCACCCTTTAGCCGGGTTGCCATTGATCACGCGGGTTCTAATCCCGTCGAAATCATACACTTTTAGTCAGATTTTTCATTTAAGTATAATAAAAATAACCATAAAAAAATTAGTTTTCAGTAGCAATATAGATTTAAATAATGCTTTTTTCTTGTTACTCTTATGGCAATGAAAAGAGATAGTAACAGATTATATCCGTTTTAGCTAAAATAAGTTTAGCTAAAACGGATAGGGGTAAGTGTTTTTTTAAGCCCACCAAATCTTCTGTTTCAGTTTTTACGAGTGGTTTTATAAAAGTATAAAGTACTGTTATACTGTTTTTGGAGGAGGCCTATACCCAAATAGGGGTTCCGATCATAGAAAAAAAACAAGGTTTTAGACACTAGTATTAGTATTAGTAATAAAAATATGTAATGTAATCTTACTTACTTAGGTGATGGGAAATAAAGAGGCTTTATTATTATTATTATTATTATTATACTGTTTTTAGCCACGAACAAATTGCCTGTATGCTATTTCAGGTCACGTACTATAATTTGTTCCAAGTCTTGTCCGAATGCCGTTGGAACGTGATTGAGTAACAAACATTCAAACTTTCTCATTTAACCCCCGACAAAAATTAGGGCTGTTATAAGTTTGAGAGGTGTGTGTGTTTCGTGGCATCGTATCGGAGTAACCCGAAGGTACGGTTGACATTGTTTCAGGATAAAAGGAATTCACATTGTAGTGCGCACATTGTAGTGAGGGGCACTTCCAAATTAATACGACATAATGGCCATATTTCGTAGAAGTAAGTGGCCAAATCTAGTAAATGCCTCCGACATATTTTGCAGATTTAGCATTCTATCCATTGCGATGTATTAAAGAGTCACAATCAAATAGCTGACACCACTCAAAAAATGTGCGTGCAAATTCAATGTTCTACAATGACATTTGACATTTGAATGTAGACGTTATGTCGTTTGTTTTAATGTTCAATGTCGCTCTGCTCTGCTCTAAAAAACTCTGCGCACTACGTAGCGTGCGCCGAGTTTTGGCGTTTACATTTTATTTGTCTGATTGTGGCTCTATAATTCATCTCAATGATTCTATCAGACGACGACAGAGTGCAAAACCACCTGCCACTTATTTGGTTACGTACGTACCTCCCTAATTAACGATGTATTTTTTTAAACTTGCTTGGCATAAAAACTTGCTGAACTAAAATAATTCCTTCCGAATCAATTATGATAATACATGATTGAACAAACCCGAGACACAGAACTATTAAAAATCAGAATCGCAAATCAATTATCCACGATTTGAATAATGAACGTTAGGACGAGAAGACTAAACTAAAAAGATGACTAAAAGATGATCTAACTTTTATGACGTTTCTAGGAAACTTTTACTTATTCATAACGTTTTCTGGGAAACGGCCACCGCTATAAAACTTTTATAAAAATAATAGAACACCATGTATTGCTAATTATGTTCACCAATTGATAATTATGCTTTATAAAATGAGCTTATTTAATTTTTAAACTACGGTATTCATTTTTAAAAACAAAATGGCCTTACCATGTTTTTCTATTTCTGATACCTTAATTATCAAAATAGAAGGATTGATATACGCAAGTTAAAATAAACTAGCTGCACCCCGCGGTGTTACCTGCGGTGAATAGTTTCCGTTCCCGTGGGAATACCAGGATCAGTATAATAATTATTATTAAGTATATAAAAGGGGGTAGTCAGAGGTATGTCCAAATACATATTTGAAACATGCAAAAATTAAGAAAAAAAAATTATATTAATATCTGAAAGAAATGTCTACCGCTCCCTGGGATACAGTCGTGATCATATTTCATTTAATTTTTTTTCAAGTATATAAAAACTAACCGTTATATCGCTGATAATAGTAACAGTTTCTTAAAAGCCGTAGATTAAGAATATAAGAATATTCAACAGTCCTTAATCCCCGGGACTGAAATTAAAGAAGTTATGAAATGGTAACTTTTAAAATACGATCCCTCACTAATTCTTAGGGTACGTTCAAACAGTTTAATTAAGGCTTGTGAAGCTGCGGTTTTTTCAGGTGGGGACAATTTGCACCAATTTTTAAACCTATTAGGTACTAGCTGTGCTCAGCGGTTTGACCCGCTTTGTTTAATTCAAAATATACCTTACCTACCTCTGGGAGAAAGCTATCAAATGCTATTTATACCGACTTCAAAAAGGAGGAGGTTCTATGTTCCACTGTATGATTTTTTATGGACACATATGAAGTTTTTTTTTTCAATGAACGGTGTTTTCTTTTTACACATTGGCAAATAATTTTTGGAATCGGATGAGTAGTTTCGTAAATTACCTCAAACAAACCAATTTTACATCATATTATTTCCCGACGTTTCGACCGGATTGCACCAACCGTGGTCACGGGAAGACTATTATCTCAATATCCACACAATACATTGTACTTTTTGACAAACAAGCTTACTGAGGCCCTAGCCATGTTACATTTCGACAATCGCTTTCGATTAGAAACGAAAAAAAATGTATAGGAATTGACATTCGATGACGAAAACTCGAGCGATCAGAAATGTCAAATAAAAGGTGTAGCGATGATAGAAATCGAATCGCTTCGCTTCATAGCGAATGCCGGTTGGCTAGGCCCTCTGGTACAGAAATCAAGTGCTAACCAGTGCTAATAGTAGTATATATACTGGGTAGGTAAGCAGAGGGAAAAATAGCCGACCCTGAAGGACAATTGCTGATAAGCCTTCTAGCAAGGGTTCTGACGTTTTAATTTTATTCACCAACATTTAACAAGCGTGTTTTGGGAGATAGCTTTGTTTTTATCCGGTCGGGCGGGCTGGTGTGTGCTTATGAGTATTATAAACATACTGGCTCAGTAATTAAACTACACATCTAGGCCTTCTACTCGTATATCATCATCTACTTAAAAAAAGATAATTTTGAAGGAAAATTTTTATATGCATTTACATTTTCGAGCTTTAAAGCTCAAGTTTTAAGCGCAAAAACTTGAGTAGAGTAAACTTTAGTAAGATCTCTAAGGTAAAGTTAGGTGTCTCGATGTTAGATTTTTGTTTTTTAATTCTCATACTTCTCTGGGTCGCAACTTCTACTAAACAATGCCCACCACGTGCGTCATGGGCAGTGAACGCGTTAAGAACTTAACTGAAAACATAAAAATTTTATGTAAAATGAGCTAAAAATCAAAAAATAAATATCAAAATGTATTTATTCAGTACGATCGTTTATAGACCACTTTGACATGTCACGTTCTTAAAACGAGGTGAGGCAGTAGAGCTAAATATAGCTTGGTAATCAAACATTCAATACAGCTGTACACAATCTGTTCGAACAATATTTAAATAAAATTACTGTTCGATATGAAACTAGAGCTAATATGTTCTGTAATAACAGTGATTTCTTGACTTCTCTGGCCGCTTGCGTGGGCGGTAACAGCCGAATGTTTTGTTACAAAACATTGCGTGTCACATTCGACCCATATAGACATTCCATTCATACATTTTATATTCTTGAAGGTAACAATTTAAACCTTAAAATACATATAAAAAACACATGATTTTTTCCTGAAATACAATTCTAATGCCACTGTCTACCAGTCTAAATAAATATTATTAGAAAAGTGGCCTAGCGCGCATTTTTTTTTGTGATTAGTTTTGGTTATAAGTATTTATGTGAGGTAGAGTTTACGATAAGGTTAGGTTAGGTGAGAACGAACAGTGTTACTGATCGTTCTTACAAATTGTTTAAAAGATACTGTATAAAATACGTTTAGTAAAAACATATAATATTTTTAGTGTGCAGTGTAAAGGAAAAAATATCTGCAGAGCATACAAACATTTGTCCCGTGGCGGGGATTGAACCCGCAACCTCCGCGTCTCAGGCGGGCCTTCGCCCACTCCGCTAGGGTTCGTCAAAATATTCGTTCATATATTGCATAATATATGAAGTATATATAGGTATATATGGCGGGTGTAAGTGGGACATATGGAAGGAGAAGACCTAGGCGAACATATTTGGACCAAATTGGTGACATTTTGGAGAAAGGCCAGGTCCGAAGTACCCTAAACCGGAGAGCGTGTATGAAGAATGTAATGAGAGTGAATGAGGCGAAAGAAGTGTGTCAGGATCGTAGCAAGTGGAGATCCGTGGTCTCTGCCTACCCCCATGGGAAAAAGGCGTGATTTTATGTATATCTATGTATGTATGTATATATTTCATAATACAACATAGAAGAGGTTAATACACTTTAACCAACCGTTGACGATAGCAAACACAGCCTAAGTGGCTCACTCAAGTCATACGTTATGTGTGGTTTATTGACTGTGTACTAAACGAACAGAACCACATCCATTCGATTCAGTCGTAAAACTTTGGTTGTTTAACCGCTTGTTGTCATGATTCTGTTTTGAAACATAGACATAAATAGATTCGCGACTATTGTGTTTTAAAGATGGTTTAAAATGAAACACGAAATTTGATAGTTAGATAACGACTGTTTTTCTTTTTTATTTTAACTACCCACATACATACAATGCAAACAGTACACGTCAAACATGACAGATGGATGACAATGACATTAGGTACACTTCATTTTGATATCATTCTAACAGATGGTAGGTACTAATTCTACAAGTTATACAGTTCGATAAAATGTATTATGCGATGAAAAACGCCATTATTCATGCAAATGCGTTTAGCTTTAAATATAATTAGAAATCGTTGTGATACCGAGCTCAAGATCATAAAGAGATGTTAAACTGAAAATTCAGAGACTACAACAATCAATTTCAATATAATTTATTCACTTCGATTAGACCACTTAAAACTAGGGGGTTCTACTGCAAGAAAAGAATTAGGCAACAACGCAAGGTTTGGGACCTAGATTTTTTTTAGTGATGCGTTCACAAAATATTATAATATGTTATCTATTAATGTTATATTTTATGATACGTTTTTTTTTAACAGATGGACCTTTAATAAACTTTTTTTTTGTTATATCATGTCACTTTCCCACTAGCTTTGTTTTAGCACTTATCAGTACCAATTAGTACTCATCGTAGACATTATCTGTACAATTAAGTATCCTTTGTCTCTCGGAAACATTTAATAGGAAACTTTCCACAAAAAGGTCGGCAATATTCAAGGCTGGCTCAATAACTCGTTTACTGAGTTGATGCAAAATAAAAGTGAAAAGAAAGTGCTAGTGACGCGATAAAAGAGCGAATATTCCGTGAAGTTTAATTTAAACTTTGTCATGTTCGAGCTCGATAGCATTGATGTTGAAAAACGATTAATTCTCGCATTTTATCGTTGCATAAAGCTTCAAAAATCCGTCTATTTATTGCCCGTTGACTCGGTGACAAATAAATTTGTATAACGATGAGGCAAACCATCAATTTTATAAATTCAATCGACAATATCGAAATGAAATTTGTTTTTGACGCGAATTGTTGCGATACCGTGATCCGAACTAGAAGCTAACGAAGGCAATTAATTGATAAAATATCAATACATTCGCTTACACAAGAAAATGTGCTCATGTATTTTGCTCTTTTTCATGTAAACATTTACTTGTTTTTTACGCAAATTGGTGCTTGTCAGACCTGTTTTCCAAATATTGTGTTTACGATTTTAAGACGTGGTTTAAGAAATTTAATGGGCATAATATAATGAGCATCTTCAGATCACAAAACATTTTTCGTATTTTAACAGCCCTTTCACACGACAATAACCAGTTTTTTGCAGGTGAAGTTTTCTGCAGGATCCTGTTTAGTAGTGTACGTGCCTCATGCAATACTAGCGTTCACACGTACGTATCCTGCAGAAAACTTTACCTACAAAAAATTGGATGTTGTCGTGTTAAAGGCCTGTAACTGTTAGTATTGAAGCACGTAGAATAGTATATCGATACAGACAAATCAAATTTTAATACAACATAATGTCATACCACCACCATAGAACCAGCTACATCATCATCACTCTAACGACGCCAACTGCGTATAATCTGTGGTGTGTGCGGCGTCACAAGTACTTTTTAAAAGCACCACAGTCATCGAGCTGGTTAAATAAAATGAAATGTAATGTGATTGCGTTGCAAGTTGAATGTATTTGACATTTCCGCTGTATCACTTGTGTAATTGCTTATTTAGGTTTTGTAGTCAAATTGACTTTAAAATGATATCATTTAATCGATAATGTTACTGATTTTGCAATTTAAGCTTAAAATATAAATAGGTCTTCCTTAGCTTGTGTCATTCGCCACGATCCTGCGACAGTAGAAATCTTATAAAAAATGTGATTGTTATTGAAATAATTTAGGCAATATTGCATTTGAACTATGAGAGTTCTATTTAATGCTACAGTCAGTCACCAGAAAAAAGATAAAAGTGTGTTTTATTCCGAAAAAATCTAAAAAATTCCCATAACACAGTTTTAACAAGAACGCACAAGTTTGAATCTAAACCCAAACCAACAGAGCTCATTTTACGCCGTTTTCCCGTTACAGTGACGTATGAAAACACGATATGAAATGAAAACAGTAGCCTCGTTTCCGCGGTAAAAGTCAGACGCACCTGTAATTGTCAGGAACAATTGAATCCGGGACGATATTAAAAACCGCCTACGACGGTATTTGCCGACCCCCGAACCGAATACATAATGCCATTTACACAGTTAGGATTACGCAATTTGCGAATTGGATGGCATTTTTGAAAGAATGAAACAAATTTTTAGAGATATCTATATCATAAAATGTAAGTATCGATAGACAGATCCAGCCCAAGCAAAGCGTGTGGGTACTATGAAAACCAAATAATGATGGCCCGCGACCACGGTTGTTGCTGCACAGCCGAAACGTCGTGAAATAATATTAAAAGGAAAATGACGCTATTTAAAGTATATAATACTAAGAAAAATTTTCTTACTCATCATCATCATCATCCGCAGCCCGATCTCTCCCACTGCTGGGTGTAGGCCTCCCTTCATTTGTGCCATTTCTCCCGGTCCTGCGCATTCTTACTCACTCGGAACAAAATCGCAAGTTTAAATAGAAAATAATAGGTCCCAGTAAATTCTCTACATTAAGACAAAATTGTACGTATTTATTGATTCGTTACGGAGCCGACAGAGAAAGTGATCAACTAATCGGCTTACAGTAACATAAAGGGTGTTCACTCGTGAAATGCAACTAGCTGAAGGCTGTACTTACTATAGTTGATAAACATAAAAAAACTAAACATTATATTATTGGATTGTCACCCAACTAGATCAACTGCATGGCTGAACAATGCATAAAGTGACCAGCCAATAGTTTAATGCACTTTCTGCGAAATCCAAGGCTGTAGTCACCATTCAACAAATGAAATAATAATAGGTCATTCAATCAACTCGATAGAAACCGTATTTTCAATAGAATAGCTAGGTGACCTATTAGCACTAAGTACTAGGCTTATAACAGTTAAGTAGTTTAATGATAGGTTTGTAAGCTCTTTGGCTATTGTAAAGTGGCAAGAACTGCAAGGAGGCTACGTCACTCTGACATTACGAGCTCTAGTGCCACACGAAGTGACGACGATTTGCAAACAGATTAGTTTTTTCGGTTTTTAGAGAAAGATTGGATGGATAGATATATTTTTTAAATCAATTGTCGGTCATTTGTAAACTGAGGTTGAAAGTTCAAATGTCGTCTGGGTACAATTTTGGGATGCCTTTTATAAATCTTAATGATCTTTAAGAGCGGCCAACCCGGCTCACTTTTCATACAAACGCTCGTACGTGATTATGCCGTTGTAACAGATCTTTCTTTTAAACTTTTGGACTAATAGGTATCTTGTGCACTATATCTAGGTTTCTATCGAAACTAAAAATCAAAATTTTGAGAAACAAATTCAGTATAAGCTTCCAAAAACTTGCTTTTAGCATAAATTTTACCTGAACTTTGGCCGTTCATAATGTACCTACTCATAAATTGTAAAAGTAAAGAAAATATTGTGATAAAAACCTTGCAAATGTTATGGAGATTCTAAATGACAAATATTTATTTAACAAACTTGTAAGGCTTACTGAAAAACACGTATTTCCTGGAACACTTTTTATGAAATTTCTGCACACTATTTTTCGAGTAGTAAAGTACCTACTGAATGCTGAGCGCTGAGGCGCTATCTCTCTCTTTTCGCTTTGCTTCTTTTTCTAGCATTGCGCTAGATGAAACAACAAGCTTTTCAGCTATGCCCGCGTCGATGATAGACGCACCGGCAAGAGCCACCTTAAGTACGAGGTACTGTCCGTTCATTTGAATGAGTTGAAGTGGCATTAACAGCTGAGCGCTTCCGTACTGCGGAGGATACTTTGTCGGTCTCGGCTTTTAAAGTCATTAAGCCATGATGGAGGTTTAAAAACTCCGTCAGCAGAGCGTATACAAACTAACATACTAGCAAATTTCTACTGCATTTGAAAGCACAGCATACATTCCCAGCGATAGAACACGTCCGCATAAAGTGTCGATAAATCCCCACAATATTTCCCCGCACCATCGAATGCTGATAGTTGGCAACTCTTGCGAAGAAAGCTTATTGTAATGGCTATGCTTGCACGCGAACGCTTCATCAGACCATAGATAGGGGCAGCTGGCTATGTCAAACAATAACTGGTGAGAACCATTCGGTATAAACTGACGGTTATGATGGGTGACCGCTAGTGACAATAGCAACTTGGTGGTTATTTGCTATGACCCAACAAAACAAAGCGACGAAATGCGGCATTAACGCGCATAATACAATACACAGTCGATAGCGTTTTATCGCGTTACTTTCGTTGGGTCACAGCGAATAACCATCCTGAACATTTTATAGCGATTTTGTGTAGCACGTCACCTGCTTGTTCGCAGCGCATTTCACAAGCGCGAGGGTAGTGTGCACGGACACAGCTTGCCGCCTACAATTTCTTCGCCACATGTATCAATACAAACGCGCAGTGACGGCGCGTTCGAAAAACGTGGTGTGCCTAGGATCTTATACACGAGAAAATTATCTTAGCTTTTTAAGGTGCCTGTATGGATAAAACTAGCGCCACCGCCTATTTTATTTTATTATTACGTTGAACAAAATTTTTAAAAACTGAATGTACAGTTTGTGAAACCTATCATAAGTTTTTTTTTTTAATTCCTTTGTTCAACGTAATAATAAAATAAAATCGGCGGTGGCGCTAGTTTCACCCATAGAGGCACCTTAAGTCATGTCGTAGATCTTTAGAAGGCTGAAATACTGTGAAATCATTATACGAACTTAATTACTATAAACTGTGTATATGTATTACAAAGTTATAGGTAGGTACAGGTATTTGCAATTGTCTTTCACACACACATACACATATACACACACCCTAACACACCCAAACACACACACACCCTCACACACACATCTGCTAAAATATTTTTCTAATATACTTAGTGACTATCGTAATATAAGTAGTACTCAAAAAATGTAAATCCGTCATTGGCTGTATGAAATATAAATAAGTTTGTTTTGTGAATACTGAGAGCTGTAGATTTTGTTTGATAAATAAATAAATAAATAAATAAATAAACTGTCTATAATTACTAAAATTGATACTAACTGATGCTTCGAACACCAGTTAATGTTTAAACATTGATGCATCAGTATTTCGTAACCGCCGTCTTGTCGTAGCAGGTGCTACGCCACGTTGTAACAATTGCTACGCTTGTTAAACACAAACTGAAATGAACCCTAACAGTACACGTTACGGTTTAAAATTCAAAAGAGCTTTTACCTACACAGGTGCCGAGTGAACTGGATATAATTTTTTAGCTGTGGTCAGATTGAAGTACTGCCCTTTTGACCTCCCTTCACCTCGTTATGGCCGTGAGAAGTTTTAACTGATTACCAAGGTAATTAATCACAGCCACTTCCTGACTTCGGAAAACTTGTAAACCATACTTTCTGGTATACTTCTTGAAGTTTTAGCAAAGTTTTTACACCAAAAAATATGTTCTTATTATAGTCATACTATTCAGGTTTCAACAGCAAGGCTACACTACTAATAGGTTTTTTACAAGAATAAAATAGTCAAGTTGTAATGTAGTTCGTTGGTAGAGTTCTCTGGTGGACATGTGCAATGGTACGTTATTTTAGTAAAAAAAATTATTTTTTGCGAAATAATTAGTTGAGAAAGAGTAACAAATATCTGTAAAATTTTTAGTTCTTGTAAGACCTAATTGAACTTTAAAATACAGATTATGACTGATCTTTAAAATCAGATGCGTCAGTAAGACGCGACCGCCAAGAGTTATACTCTTGCTCTGATGAAGATTTTCCGGATGAATCGAAACATTGTCGGTCGACGACCTATGTGGCGCAGTGGGCGAAGGCCCGCCTGAGACGCGGAGGTTGCGGGACAAATGTTTGTATCTTCTACAGATATTTGTTCCGGGTCTGGATGTTCTACTATCTATAGTATGTACATGTATTTACAAAAAAAATGTCTCTATGTAGTGTATATCTGCATCTGGTTACCATAACACAAGCATTAGGTTGCTTAGCTTGGGACTAGATGACGCCGTGTGGAATGTCCAAGGATATTTATTATTTATTTATTTAAATCGACAATATTATTTGATCACGCGCGTGTTTTTATAATACCAAGTACTCACGATAGTTATCCAAGTGACCTCGATAGTTTGATTATTGCTTGTTCAAAGTTGGGAACAAACTACAGCATTATATTTGTGTAGTCTACAGAGCCTATTCACAATATTCTAGTCTAGTTTATAGTTACAACGTGACCTTGTTCTAGAAGTCTAACAAGTTCGATAAAGCCTAAAAATAAGAGCGGGAAATAAAATGAAATATTGCGGGCGTTGGACCCGCGGGTCGTTTAGTACTTTGGTAAATGAATCTGTGGCCTAAACGACCTTGTACTAAATAGCTTATACAGGTTGATGTATAACAGAGATATTTCCCAAGTGAGGTTGTACTTTTCCATTTGATCCGACAGTCGTGGGTTCGAATCCTTTTCGAATGGATTTTCCGTTTCGTAAAAAGTATATGCGAATTAATATAAGCTTTAAATGATGAAGAAAAATAACAAGGAGTTCGATATGTAAAAGTGGCGATAAGCTTACAACCAGTTTTAATTTTTCAGGTTCTAATTATGTTGGTGAACTATTACGAATTCAGTATCCACCAACATAAGCTGACCCCGAAAATTGTCACGAAACTTCGTTTTTCGTTTTGCAGAGTAGCAGGGCTGTCACGTATCGAATACTATCTTCTGCAATATGTAGGCAAGTACCGAATATGTATTTGGAGATACCGAGAGTATGTCTATCAAAGTTTGGAAATACAGTGATTATGTTTAGTTTGGTTTGAAGATAAGATAAGATTCGTTTATTTGCCAGAATATAAGTTACAATCAGATCTTATAGTATTATTGTTAGTACTGGTATATTCTACCTAATAGGCATGCAAATGTTAATACTTAATAATATTTAAAATTTATTTATTTTTTATAGTCATAGTTCGATGAATGATGTTTAAGAATCTGTAGGTCTACTCTCTAAAACGAAAACGATACATCGTGCCAATAATCACAGGTCAGCTTATGTTGGTGGTAACTGAATTCGGAAGTATTACCAACAGAAGCTGACCTGTCATTATTGTCAAGATGCATCGTTTTTGACTTATAGCGTAGAGGGGCTGTGACCTAAGCGACCTTGTACTAAATGTCGGATACAGGTTGATTTATTTATGGCGAACCTCGCTTGTGGTGTAGCTTAGATGTTATTGATAGTCGAAGTTAGGTACCGGTCTGTGTGGTTAATAAGAAATGTGTGTTCTCTAGAAGCATATCCAAAGTGATACACATGCATATGTTGTAAAATGTGTGTATTCTGCAAGGCCGCACACACACATTTACCTACGGCCCTACGGAAGACCAGCGCTTTGACAGGTTCCTTGGTTCCTGCCTAAGCATCATGCTGAGTAGTAGCCATTTTTGTCATTTTTCTTGTTTTATCTTTCTCTTTTTATATATAATGTGTTTTCTATGAAGACAAAATAAAGATTTTTCTTTCTTTCTTATGTTTCTAATGCCGGGTTGCAATATTCAATTTACTAATAATCGTGGATCTGTCGCCATAGTAATATTGTTGTCTGTCAAAAAGTGTCCTACATTTTTTGTTGTCTAAACAAAGTTGCTATGGCGATCAATTTACGATCATTCGTAAGTTTAATATTGAAACCGGCCGTAAGTAGAAAGACCTGTTAAACTGACGGTTTAGGCTTAAAATTAAACCATGAAATATTGTCAATCAGTTACTAAAATTAGTTAATTCAAAAATGTATAATTGCTGTCTGGATGGACGCAAAAGATAATATATATTTCAATCATTTTTAAGTTAAATATTAACGTACACGTTTCTTCAAGTAGGTTTAAGGAATGTTTATTTCTCAAAAAAGTCGCAAAAGTTACTTACTAGAAAAACAGATATTCCAATATATTAAATAAAAAAATCCTCAGATAGCTAGCAATTTTTTAAGTTTAGCTTACGCCTTACGCTTTGTTTACTTATTTTATAAAATTCTAGACTCTATAAATAGAATCTTTCACGTTACACACTGCTTAAAATCTTTCTCATACTTCCAAGTTCCCAAGCGTATGCACACGCACAAATTAATGATTTTAATTTAAAACACCCTTTGATGTACAATAATAAGAATCCCGAGATTTTAATTAATAGAGTTATTTTTGAAAAACCTTTTACGAGCCTACTTTTATGGAATTATTATATTTGACGACCTCTGTGGCGCGGTGGGCGAAAACTCGCCTAAGACGCGGAGGTTGCGGGTTCGATCCCCGCCACGGGACAAATGTTTGTATGTTCTACAGATATTTGTTCCGGGTCTGGATGTTTTTTTATCTATGTATTTACAAAAAAAAATATCTAAGTAGTATATCAGTCATCTGGTTACCATAAATAGTTGCTTAGCTTGGGACTATAATATGACGCCGTGTGGAATTTCCAAGGATTTCAATATTTAGGATATTTCTTGCGCAGGATCGTTGCGGATGGCTAAAGGAGGCTTATACCCAGCAGTGGGTGAAGTCAGGCTGTTGATGAATGAATGAATATAATTTTATATTTTTAAGACAATCAATTGGGATAATACCAACTAAGAACGCCTAGTTTGGGCAAAACGATCAAATAAAATCTGTCTAACAAGATAAATGGTATCATTTTTCAGCACAAAGTTAATAGAGTTGACACATTTATCTTCTCTCAAACATTAACGTCAAAATAACCTTTGATTCACAAAGGCTATAACCGTATCAGTTCCATTGAACTCTATCCAAATCCATTACAGTTACCGTCATGGAGCGAACGTGGACTCATAGACCAACCCTCTGCGATCACTGCAATAAGTCACGGTAGGGTTGGACGATGTCCGGTCTTTTAAGTCCGGCTATTTGATACCTTATTTTTGGATTATTTTTTACTGCATTTATTTATTTATTTAACTGTAGGTATTGTTTGTGAGAGAAATAAATAAATGATTGATTGATTGATATGAGTTGATATTATGGTGTGAACAGGAATTTTTATCGGCTAAAATTACACTATTTTAATTGATTTTAGAGTTCAACAATATTAATTTATGTTTACTATTCGTGTTCACAAAAACGTCATAATGCTTAATATTTGGTAATCAAAGCAAACAGATAAAGTAATAACACTTTGTGAAAAAAATAAAAACGTACTAATTAAACAATATTATAACAAAATACTATTCAAATTAGGGGACAAGTTTACGGCCCGCCTTTTTTCCTTGAGACCAGTAAATTCGAAAAAGTATATTTTCCAGATCTAATTATACAACTACTAAATAAATAAGTATCTACTGTGCCTTGGACCAGCACCACACCTCATGATTTATTGGTGTAGTAAAACCACGATATAAAATATTCGCATCCGTCTTCTCTTAATTATTTATCGATTCTTCGACATATGTTATCCGGTCTTTTCGCCATCTCTACCAACATAGGTGGGGTCAAAACGGCCTGCTTGGTTTATTACGTGTTTACTGGCCGCTGGCCGCTATCTGATCATTCTAAGGTCATAAGAAGAAACGGACGCGCTCATAACTTACATTCATAAAGATACCGAACGTTATTCCGGCCCTTTTTAGTATTGTCATAATCGCAGATTTTATGTATGAGATCTGAGAGCTCTTTGCAATGTGTTTTATGAAGGGAATGGTTTATTGGTATTGTGTTTTGATGGGCATTGAATAGGAATAGCGAAGTTGCAAATTCATTGTTTAATTAAACTTTGATTTTTGTTTTTAACATTAAATTGTAATGTTGACCGCTGTGATTCATAAAGTAGGTTAGGTATGTTTACTGATGCTCTTGGGATGTTTAAGACATTATAAAACATATGCAAACGGGTATTTATCACGAATTTTACCTTTAATAAGTATTCACCCGACGCTTCGACCGGATTGCACCAGCCGTGGTCGCGGGAGTCTTCCCGCGACCCGTTTGCATATGTTTTATAATGTGTTCTGAGGCCCTAGCCATGTTACAATTTGACAATCGCTTTCGATTAGAAACTAAAAAAAATGTATAGGAATTGACATTCGATGACGAAAACTCGAGCGATCAGAGGCCCTAGCCATGTTACATTTCGACAATCGCTTTCGATTAGAAACTAAAAAAAATGTATAGGAATTGACATTCGATGACGAAAACTCGAGCGATCAGAAATGTCAAATCAAAGGTGTAGCGATGATAGAAATCGAATCGCTTCATAGCGAATGCCGGTTGGCTAGGCCCTCTGAAATGTCAAATCAAAGATGTAGCGATGATAGAAATCGAATCGCTTCATAGCGAATGCCGGTTGGCTAGGCCCTCAGATCGCGAAAGTTTAAAAAAGACAAATGTTTAAGACAAATAAATCAATTAATCGACTTGGTACTTAAGCGTTCTCTATTTATACCTATTGTAATACAAAATCACAACCTAAAAATTGTGGACTAAAACTTAAAAACAAACATTTACTTTCAATAACTTGGAGTCTGTTTTCGGTAGTGTCCATCGTCAAATTTTGTAAAATGTTGAATCGTCTTTGGTAAACCCTAACTAACTAACCCTAACCCTAACCAAAGATAATTTCCCTAACTAGCTAACTAACCCTAACTGTTATTGAATACATTTCTTAAATTGCCACCATCAACAAAATTTTATATAATTTCAAATGATCTTACCTAAAACCTGTAATTTGAAACCTGAAATTAACCAAAACCTTATCTCCCCGGTAATCAACTCCAGGTATAATCGCATTAATTAAATGTTTGTAATGAATGCTCACATAAGGGGCTCGTGGGCGTAATCGCAAAGGGCCGAACTATCCGAAAACACTTGGGCGTAATTAATGTGCGTAGCTTACGGGCTTATGACGCCTGTCGCGGACGCCAAGCAATTATGACCCTTCCGTGATTGTAGCAAGTCATGTTATAGGGTTCACAAGTTTGAGTTACCTGAGACGGTACGTCTTATTCTAGATTTGTTCGGCGTCAAGAAGCAATGTATGTATACATTCTGATGTAAGTGCTTGGGTCATTATGGTATTCGTAGAAACGAAATAACATTCTGATTATGTAATCGTCTTTATCTTAAAGATACGGTGAATGAATGTGGATTTGTTTAAGCAGCACGTTTGGTCTCGATATTATCCTTTACAATTTTAAGCTCGTATGTTTGTAATGTTTTTTCTAAACGAAATCTTCATCAATTAGTGCATAAGATCAGACATTAAGAAAAAAAATATCCGGTATTACTTCTAATTCAAAATCATTTATTAAGTAAGACCTCAAGTATCACATAGAAACGTCTTACACGCTAGGTGAATCTACACGAAAGCGACACCAAGGAAAATTAAAATTAAATTAAATTAAATATCCCTGGACATTCCACACAGCGTCATCTGGTCCCAAGCTAAGCATTTCAATGCTTGTGTTATGGTAACCAGATGACTGATATACTACATAGACACATATTTTTTTTTAAATACATACATATTATACATAGAAAACAACCAGACACGAAACAAATATTTGCAGATCATACAAACATTTGTCTCGTAGCGGGGATCGAACCCGCAACCTCTGCGTCTCGGGCGGGTTTTGGCCCACTGTGCCACAGAGGTCGTCAAATAAATCGGTCGGAAAATAATCAGACAACAAAAATCTTACAAGATTCTTACCCCATTATTCATAGGACTTAAGCTTACGTCTAGCTAAGAGGGCTGCTATATTGACAAATGAATAATTGTGCTAGAGTTTTGCAGCTTCTGCTAAATCTGTCGCCATCTCTATTGACTAAAGCCATATAATTTGACAATTTAATTATAAACATTGGGGATTAGCTTAATCTATTTACCTAAACAATACACTCTCATGTTTTCAGCCATTCGAGCCTTTTATGATGTGTAGCGGAAGTAGTCAGAACTATACTTATTGTCCACTATGTAATTTAAAAATAAACAAGGGAAGGCGTATTTGTTCAAACATTTAATAGCCACTTGTCCATTAGAGCCTGAAAGGGTTGTAAACGTTGTAATGTGTGCTTTCGTAGCACGTAGCACCGTAGCACCGTAGCAAAGAGCAGTTGAATCAGTGCTACGAGATGTCTCGCTTTTTTAGAAACATTTTCTGCATGTTTATTAATACTACTTTATACGTAACTCCTTACTGTTTTTTCAGAGGCTAAGATATTTTTATAGAATTAAAAAAAATGTTGCATAGTCAAAGTAAAGTCTGCTTTATTGTTGTTCAGCAGCTAGACAATAATAATATTGGCTAAAAATTAGTGAAATAGTTGTTATCATTTTTTACAGGTGAGAAAAACCTTTCTTGATATTTTGAAATATAACTGTTTTGCGTATAACGATAACGTAAACGGGTTACCAACGAAAGAAACAAACCGTCGACGTTATATAACGAACTCATTTGAACTTACGCTTTAACAAAGGTATCGCGATTAACAATTGCCAATCATAAATTTATTACCAACCTGTACGATAAAAATAAATAAATAAAGTAAATAAATCCCCTTCCATTTTGTCAACCATTATAATACTAAAATAAGATTCTAAATTTAAAATCAAATTAAGCGCACTTTGCAACACTTTGATGGGGAATTCCCTGAGATATTTATACAGAGTGAGTCAGCTGTTCCGTCGGGTATCTATATCGGGTACATTCATAAATTACAGAGCAGTTTGTCACTTAAATTGTCAGTTAAGTGCCGGATAACGAGGCGAGTCAGCACCGTGACGCTTTTAAGCGCTTTGTGTATCGTGTCTTCTCCGATCATTAGTACCTATTTGATTTAGTTTCCTATTTAAATCAATGGTATATTTTAGTTATTAATATATTTTTTTTAACTTGTGAGTTGTATTTTTAAATCTCAATAATGTAGCTATTTCAGCTTTAGAACCAATCAATAAATTAAACACAAACTGAATCTGCACCGAGAATTACGAAGTTTCGATATCTTAATAGCTTTGTCATTTATCTATATACCTATAACTAGTACTTACCTATCTGTTTTTTAGAAAAAAAAATTATATAAATACTTACCTATAATTTTAAATGACTTTATTTAAGAAAATTTAGTATAAATAAATAATGAAATCAAACACCTTTTGCCTGAATCTGTTTTAAGATTCCAATAATTATAAGTAAGTACAAGCCTACCTAGTCAACACTCTGTCAACGATAGTTTAATCCCGTTAACAAAGACTAAATTTTCGGAATAAATAACATCAATTCCCAACACTGATAAAAATATGTATTTTTATAACATTCGCGTGTACTCGCTATCAAACACATCTACATTCATGTTCACCATGCTATCACACAACGAACATGCTGTTAGGTTGGAACAACTTAGTTTGTGAAGTAAAAAGCCGGTCCGGAAAAGGTCGAAAGCCGGATGCCGGATTCAATTGTAAAACTACTATAATTAGGTTCAATCATTAATCTAATCAGTCTAATTTTATTTGCAGTTTGCTGTTATGAATATTATCGATCAGGCACTAGGTACTTCTTGTAAAATTGGTATAAGCTATTCTTTGCCTGATGACATACTTAGTTTAAAAATAATTCAAGTATAGTTTTGGATAGAAAGTACTCAATGTAAGGATCTTAGCGGAATTAATGTTTGGGATGATATTTTAAATAATAAAAATTTATAGACGACGTGCACCGGTTTGACGTTTACTTGTAGAAGAGAGTGAACGAGACACAAAACGAAAGAAAGAAAGAAAGAAAGAAAGAAAAATCATTTATTCTTGTAGGACCTCAAGGATCACTTAAGTATCGTTTTACATGCTAGGTGATTCTAATGCCTGTTCCAACGCGACTCCCTACACCAGGGAAAGAATCAGGCAAGAACCTGGTGGTGTGGGCCTAGCTTTTTTTTAAAAACGATCCCTTAACAATCTAAAATAATCTAAATAGTCAAGCTTCAGTGGGAAGTCGTCTAACGTCTAACGTTCGACTAACTTCATACAATCAAATAATGTTTCCAACACTCAACAGCCACTAATTAGTTTGACATTTAACCACTAGTAATAACCTAACTAAAGCTTGATAGTACAACATTTGCATAAGTGCATAGAAAATGAAAATGTAATAATGATCACGACTGTATTCCCAAGACACGGTAGACATATACTTTCAGATCTTTTTAAACATTTTAAGGTCTTTTAAAGATGTCTAATGGTAGTCAGAGGCATATCCAAACACACATAACGAATAATTGCATAGTGTTAAAATAAATGAGTTTCGGTTTTAAGTAAAAGTCCGGATTATTGACAGCCCTGTTTACGGCATATGGGATCAGTCGCACCATCTATCAAATCCATGGTGATAGTGATAGAGGATTTATGGGGTTCCCTCATCTCGAGCTTATTTAGTTGAAAGGTTTGGGTGATAAAGTTTGATGTACTGTCTCTGAGTGAAAGTTTTCATTTTATTACTCGTTTCTTTTAGGAACAGTTTTAAAAATAGGTCATTTCGGAATCAATGGATTTATTTATTGGGGCATGGTAAAGAAAACTGCTATTGACTGTAATGGTCAGTTTCAAGTTTTCAACCTGTGATTTTGCTTACAGCTGTGGTTGGTCAGATATTTGACATTACTCATAATTTCACAAACTAAAAATATCAAATATTTCACTACTATAAGGAAATCCCTAGACACAATGCCTAGGAGCAGCCCAAAATCTTTTTTCAACGAAATCACTTACCTTTGACTAAGAATACCCAGTTATAAGTCAAAGCAACAAAACACTTAGAAACTCGACCCACATCAGCGGCAACTGGCCTATAAGGGATTACTGTGATTGACCCCTGCATTATTATGTTTTCCTATTCCGCCATCTACCTATAGTCGTGGCTATTTGGTTGTACAAAGTACAGCCAAAAACATGGTTACCTACTTCTAGAAACGAATATGAAAAATAAAATTATTATTCCATTATTTCTCATTTACATTATCCGTACAAATTAATTTCAATAAAGTAATAAAAGTTTTTGGTCTTGTCTCTGTGTAATCTCTCCCTTTAGAGTTCTAAAATACTGAAAGACTAATACTAATCTCAAGGTAAGTAAGTAAATGTGGTAACAATAACGGTCCTCGCGACCGCGACCGGAGACGGAGACCAGAGACCGAGACAGGAGACCGCGACCGTTATCTTGAGGCAATGTATAAATGTGTCTCCTGTCTCGGCCTCACTCGCGACCTAATGCTTATAATAATACATTGTCGATCGCGGTCGCGACGCGGAGCGCTACCTTAACAGTCAGTTATAGCCTTTGGTATCTACGGATTTAGGTAGGTATCTTGTTATGTAAGATCTTGGCATATAAGTATAGATCTGACCAACTTCTATTCACGGCAGGTTAAATAAATACCGAAATGAGATACACAAGTACTTACATAATTATTTTTTGGTTTAGTTTTTTTTTCTAGTAAACACGTCAATAAAACAGCTATCAAAAATAATATACCCAAAGACCTTGAACATTCAGTAAGCGTGCCAAACGCTTGTCTAAATAGGAGGACATTTTAAGAGGAGGGTAGAGGATAAACTTCCAAACTTCGTCGGCATTTTAAATTCAAAACATGCTCGCGAAACTGGGCCATCGCTCACCATCACAGTAAAAGTCTAGGCCTGACGAAGAGAGATGATCGATACGTCATAGCAGTGCAACTATCAATTTAGCATGCAGTCAGGACCTGCAAGATATGTTTGAACGCGGAATAGTGTTTGCATAAAAAAGGTAGATACAATGAATGATTGTATTCCGATAGTGATATTATTATATTCACTTGATGTTCGGAAACATTCTGAATATCGATAAGAAACATATTTCACGCAAAAACTACTAAACGAATTTAGCTGAAACTTGGAATATACATAGTATATGACCTGGAATAACATATATAGGCACTTTTTATTTAGGTAGATAATTATTCTTAGTGTTTGTTATTTGATGTAATGTCCAATGTGGTGTACAACAAAGTGTTAATCTATCTATCTATCTAGATACCACGGGGTCGAAGCCGTGGGCGAATACAGAAATCTTCTTTTTTAAATAGGTAATCGTGTTGTTAGATTGTTACCTACGATTACAAGTAGTTACTCGTACTTGATCAAAATATAGTGTCCACCATACTTACCTGAAAATTAATTGATTGATCTGACATTCTAGCCTTTCATTGCGAATTTGCGGCGACATGAATATTAATGAATATGAATTATTTAATGTTAACATTTTATAATGTTTTTTTATAAATAAATGATTTATAATAATAAAAGCGTTCTCCGCACATCTCGGTCAACATTTCACGTTCGTTGTTTTACAGGAAATGGAGCCTTCAAAGCCCTTTGTCTGAAACTTGGAGGCGAATTTGACAGATTCCCTGTGTAATGGATGAGAGGGTGTTTAGCGCTAATTAGCGGAACCCCACTCTGCATAAATCATACGGAACCATTGTTCTATAAAATACCGTAAGGGAAGGGTAGGTTAGACTAAAATTATACAGAAACAGGGTTAGGTTCTGACCCTAAGCACAGAGACATTCCTTCGGATCGTTAGTTACTAACCATTTGATTGGAAATTTCTGTGGAGGGTAGACCATAAAACACCGAAGGCGGGTTCGATTCTCGCTGCGAGACAAACGTTTGAAGATCTGCAAATATTTGTCTCAGATTTGGGTGTTATTTCGTGTATTTACATTAAATTTAAACAGTACATATTGTAATAAAAAAAAACGACTTATAACAATTATATTATTTCAGTCATGTACTTCCCATAACACAAGCTCTGCTTACTTTGTGACTATTGTAAATAAATACAGAAACAAAAAAAATATTCTCGTCCAAACTAATCGCAATAATTTCGGACGAATCAAGAAAAAATCATTGGGATGAAAAATCATAGTAAAAAAAAAGCACTCATAGTTAGCACTTTCTGAATGACAGGTCGCAGACTTATCACCGCTTATGTTTTTCTCAACAAGGCAGAAAATCAAATTGACTTTGATTGAGAGGTAATTATACTACTCGAAAAAAGGCTTTTAAGTTATACTCAATAAATGTTTCATAGAGCTAGGGACTTCAAATGAAATACAGTAATTACATTACGTTCAATTAAATACAAAACAAAAGTTTTTATTGAGATGTTCTTAAAAATTGGAACAGCTAAGTGATAATGTTTACGTGCTAATTAGGTATTTGTTATTTATAAGGACTGAATTACCCTAATCTTAAAACAGCCGCTACGGTCTCAGGACTCGTAGCTGAGGTGCGTGGGAGGGATAATGATACGGTAACACAACCTAACCCAATAGTATTCAGGCCGGTCTCTACCAAAGCGGAAGCGTTTGTTGAGACGTTCTTGTAGATTGTTGAAATTCTGAGATGTTACAATTAGGATGTGTGACTACTAGGGATATTTTTAAGCTTAGTACTTCCGTGCTTCGAAGGGCACGTAAAGTTTTAATTCTTGAGACGTGTCGCAGGGTTGCCTATCAATAAAAAAAACCGATAGGTACGTAAAAAAGTGACGTTTTGTTCGCCTACTCCTGCAATTATCAAACCAAAAACCCAAGTCTAAGTTTTCAACACAAATGAACTGAACATGAAACAAACTCGGGCACATGAGGCCGTCCAATTCTCCAATTAATATTTTCAGAAAACTTTGTCATACGATACGTGTAACTTTAAGAAGTTCAAAGAGACGAAATTTTTAACCAATTATAAGTTGTAACATGTTACGTCGTCACGATATCGTCATAGAATAATACAAGAATGTCTGTAGATAAGGGGCTATGCCATGGGTTATATAATCATCATCATCATCGCGTGCAGCCCGTCTCATCGCACTGCTGGATATATTCTTCGCTTGTGCTACCTACTATGGATTATATATTTTGAAATAGAGCTGCAGCGAGGTGGAGTAAAGTAGCAACTGAATGGTGTCCAAGAATCCCGCTGCAAGATATAAAAAGCGTCGTAGAACGAACTTGGATGAGGCTAACAAACCTAATCTAGAAGCCTAGCAGGGCGTGAAGTCAAGTGTCAGTATCAGCCCTGATCGTCACCTGATATTGTCAAATAATGATGTCTACTATGTCTTTCTACTGTAAAGTCGCGCGCCTGTTTTAAATATACCTACAGAACATAGCCAGCGGTCCCCAGCGAGCTGTTCAAACAAATAATTTCCGAGAATGTAGGTACAAACGGCTAAAAGAGAAACAATGCTGCCTCAATACAAACATTAAACAGACCCCTCTAATTTCAGGAGTTTTAATTCCATAACTGACAGCACGGTTGGGAATTATTCCGATTTCTGCCGGTTTATTTTACAAAGTTTTCATTTCCGCGCGAAAATGTCTAGATTTAATAATATTGCTGTTGGGGGGTTTCAAAAGGTACACTACACTTGTTTTACATTCACATAAACGTCCAAAACTTATGATAAACCTAAGTAAAAGAAGCCAATCCATACCCCTTGGCGCGAACTGCGCCGCGAAGCTGTCACAAATCCACACTCACAGAGATTTGACAATATTGTTCGAATTTCTTTGTCGTGGAACCAAATACCGACAAAAATAGGGAACAAGGCAGCGGGGATTAAACCCGCAACCTCCTGCATCTTAGGCAAACTGTCACCCACTGCGCCACAGAAGTCCTAATAATATTGCGTGAAAAATTGACGTCACCACTTTATTATATTAGTGTATTATTAGCGTGACAGTAAAATCAAAAACTAGAACATCATACTGTTGGTTGTAAATTGTACGTACAAGTACATAGAAGTTTGTATCCGAGCAAACATCAGTAAGTAGCAAAAATAAGTAATAAAGTATTGTCATTTACTTTGAAAAATTTACCTAGGTACTATAAACCCGAGAATATTCCTTCAACGTTTGTTAAATAAACAGATGTAATATTACAAAGGGCTTCAAAAAAATTGATGCTAGTAAATACTTATTCGACTTTTAAACAGAATAAAGAAAAGTTTTCTAAGCAAATGATACTATCGTGTGCCTGGGATATTTTTGAAAAGGTTTCGAAACTTCAGATCTAAAGTCGAAGTACATCCCACTCTGTCAATACAGCTCTTAAAAATACTAGTGATACTAGAAATATAATAACACTAGAGACGCAACCTAAACCTTTAAGTCTTGAGACTTGAGATTCGTAAGACTTGAGAAACCAAAATTGTCCATACTACACCCTCTATATTGTAGTATCGATGCGGTAACGGAGGAACTTTGTCACAGTACAAGCTCAAGTGTCGCCCGAGGCGTCGAATCAATCATTGACGAACCCGCGAACTAGATCGCTAACATCCTCACGAGTTCTTGAAAGTCAAATCAAGGGTGTAACAAGTGTTCACGCATTCTAATTTAGCTTGAATTAGTTTGTACGAAACTTTGTTGATATAAGATAAGTTTTGAGATAACGGAGACTTGTAATAGTACTACCAAATAGGTAGTACTATTACAAGTATTAAGAAAGATGAAACTACGTATATTTTTGGCCTTTCACTTTTGATCTTTAGAAATATTATCTGTTGGGATTGACTATGTAGTGTTTAAGATTGAGCTGTATTGTACGAATATAATGAGAACGTAGTCGTATAAAAATATACTTGTTACCTAAGAAGCATTGTGGTTTAGTTTAGCTTTTACTTTTATTTATTCTGTGATAGAAGCTTGCTGAAATAAATGTATTAGCATTCTACTTTAAAAACCAAGATGTCTATATGGTGAATATAAACATTGCTTGGCGGTGATGGTCAAGTAGGTACCTACTAAGTTCATCTTTAAGTGACCCAACAGTAACTATTCACACAATTTTCTAATGTTCGACTGACTGAATGGATTTTCGTTTTATAAAAGTGTATAGGCATTCATATAGGAGTGAAAAAACAGGTTGAAACGGACGGGTATATTCCATTCATAAATACATTGTCGAAATAAAAATCGACAAAACTACAAGAAGTTAGCAAGCTCTATAGCCATCTGTAGTCATGTAAAACAGTGTGTTTGCTCACTTTTACAAGTGTATTAGTGTACATGATTTCAGATAAATTCCTACTGAAACATATCTTTCCGTATTATTTTGGAACATCTTCATTTTACAGAGTGCGGTTACAAGATTGACTAACATCCTTCAAATTGACGCTCCGTCTTGAGTTCCAATCTACGCAGTACACATTCCAATTTAAGCTTAATGAGTTCTAACGTCTTATTTGACACACGAGTCACCTTATTGGGCTTACGGTTTTAACTTGTGAGTAATCACTGCTCCAAAATAAGCCGAAGTAAGCCCCAATCCAATCTTCGGCGTGATTGTTTCCCTACACTAGAGTTACAAAAGAGATTGAAAACGACGAAGCATTCACAACAATTTTGTATCACAAAGTGAACAGAAAAGAGAGTAGGTGGATGCTGCCAAATCCAAGTTCAAGGATAAAGTTGGCGCATTTCTCCTTTGTAAGCGATAAGAGATCCAAAAGCGCGTCAGAATAAATATTTGGAATGTTTGCCGAGCACACAATACGCCAGGAATACTTAAGTGCGTTTTTATGTACGCAATATTTCGCCCGAAAGGTTTGTTTGCTCAGCCGCGAAACGTTTTTCCACTTCTCAAAGCGTTAGATTTATTTATTTTATAATTAGAGTATCAACCTGCTCGTTACTATAATTATTACAGTTTTTGTTAAAATGTTTAAGTGGCGCCCAGGCAGGGACTGAAAAGTGGCGCCCAAAGCGGGACCAAATTAAAATCCAATTTTCACAGTATCAGCCAATTACATGCATTAAAGTGATATAATTTCCATTTTCCAATATCCAGTCACAAAACACGCACACTCAACATGATTTAAACGATACAATCGAACTACCTGCTGACAACGATTTCCAACTACGTATTCCATTTGTGTTATTACTTTTTCGGATGTGTATTCCTGACTTTACACTAAATAAGGGACGTACGTATCACCTACCTGAAAATCCGGTCACAAAACACTACGCGTAAATCAAAACCACTGTACCTGTTTCAATCCACGTTTGGTACACGCATTTGTTCACAATGCATAGGATTCACACACAGACACTTGCACTGTCACGGGATTGGGAATTTCGAATTTCCGATATCACTGTTCACTCGATGCGATTGCGGCAGTGGTAGCGAGCAGTCGCGCGCGAGACGTCCGCCCGGCTCCGGAGCTCGGTCACTACTGAGCTCGCGCCGCGCAAGCCTCTGCGACCGTCAAAGAATCCACCCATTCCGCCCGCTAGACTTGTAAGATTTTGGCGTGATTATTTGAAATGTGTCAGGACTTTGATGTTTGATTCTGATTAGTGGCGGGAGTTATGTTCAATAGGCTGGAAAGATACGGCATCGTTTTGATATTTTAGTCAAGGTCTTGTTTTTATAATTTTGAAGGTATATTTATTTCGGGAAATTGATTGATTACCTACTTATTTGAGTAATTCAGTTAGGGGTTTTATAAAAGTAGACAAAGTTTTATTGAACTATACATTTACGAAATGTAAAATAAGTATGTTTTACTATAATTACCCGCAACACCCCATTAGTAAACTTATACGTACAGATTGCAAAGATACAACACAAACTGGCCTTAGGCAATCTTCTGAGCGTAAACAGAGTCCCTTATCTCACACTGACCGTACTAGCAGATTGACAAATGAAATTTTGATGAGTGCACCCGCTTGCACTCGCACTAATGATGTACACAAAGCGACATCTCGCGGGTCGCGAGACACTCGCATTAGACGCGCGACTCACGTTTTGATGTCCGACTATTTAGATTTGTAGGGTCATCACTGTTAGTCAATATTTGTGTTCACTAGAAATATTAAATTACATTTACTATGCATGTACATTTCTATGTTCGTCTATAATTGTATCATGTATTAGTCCTCATTATGTAATACATATTTATTTATTTATTTATTGGGAACCCAACTGCGATACATTAAGGTTAACTTAATTAAGGTTAGGTTAGGAAATTATGGCCAATTACAGATTTCCACGTATGATACAAGGGTAAGAAAATAAAAAATAGTAAGCGGAACAAATGCGGTACGCTATAAAAGTAGAAAAAGTTATTATGTAGATGAAGTTTCTAAAAACTAAGAGTGACAACATGCTAAGGATTACTCACTCGCCTTATCTATATACTAGCTAAGCAATCTGGATGGTTGGTTGGATAGGAAAGGTATGGGAAAAGGATAGAAAAGGGATGGGATGAGAATAATAATGATAGATGAGTATCATACATTAGTCCCACTTTTTCGATTTAAAACCTTTAAATTGTAAAATGTCTTAATTATACCCAAAATCTCAACATTTATTTATTTCTATTATGTTTATTTATTCCCCAAAAACTAAAACATTAAATAATTTTAAAATTAAACATTCAACACAGCTATTTATAAGTTTTCTCTAGTCCGGAAAAATCCGATACCTAGCAAAATAATCACGGCACGATACGGAAAAGTATCAAACACAGTCCTTTCAAAACTTCAGAACTGGGACGTTGACACCCCTACGCACACGCACACACCCATGCACACACAGCACACTACAGACCGCATGGGCCTCGGGGAGTAAGTGAGGAACAGAACATGAGCTTCTAAGGCCGCTCCCGGTAGAATCATGTGGCCTACTATAATAGAACGAACTGCCGAGTTTTGCTCAGAACTCACTATCCAGACCAAAATCATTCGTTTTTTATATTATTTATTTCTAGCCCATATTGTCCCACTGCAAGTCAAAGACCTCCCTCCCATCTTTCCAGATTTTTCTGTCCTTGACCGCAGTTGACCAATCTGGAAGGTGCACATCTAACTCGTCCCGCCATCTCCGTGGTGGTCTGCCACGCGGACGTCTTGCGTGGTGTCCCCATTCGGTTGAGTAAAAAAATTTATCGTCAGTTCAATTGTGATTTTCGTGGCATAACTTGCTAAAACGTTCTTGATAGATCGTTGCAACGTTCCGAGCGGTCACAAATGGGCAAGTGCCATTAACATCTCAGCGCTTCCGTACTTCAGAGGGCACATTCAATTGTCGATGTCGGTCTGGTTTTTAAAGCCGTTAAGTCATTCGTGAGGGCCTTTGGGCGGCCTAAAAACTCCGTCGTCAGAGTTAGCCAAACCAATTTTCCAATGCCAATTTTCAAACAATTTAGGAAATGAGCTTGCTTAAAATGTTACTTTCAAAGCTTTTGTGAATTATTAATATTATTCTATTCGTTTAATACCAACGTTGGTATCTAACTATTTTGTAAGTGTTCCAGCATTTCTTATAATCATGTGTAATATTGTCTTCAAATTAATTAAGTAACGAATTGTATTTATGTTTGGAAGTGCATTCTGACTACCCCTCAGACATTTTCAAAGGATCTAAAACGACTAAAAATATCTGAAAGAATTTGTTTACCTAACCTTGGAAATACAGTTCATATTTCATTTCATTTTTTACCTAAGTTACTTTTCTGTTTTAGTTACTCGTTGTGACCTCGCCAACAAAGTCGGCTGAGCAAATGTGTAAACGCAAGATAGGCATTTCTTTGACTCCTTTTAACAGTCGGAGGGAGTTTTAAATAGGATGCAAACACAGATAGGCTACTGAATGAGGGATTAGAATTACAGGCGTCTGCCTCTAGAGGTCTTGTCTGAGTGGAAAGAGTAATGGCGAAGAAAAACTGCAATCTTGTTGCAAAGTTTCTGAGTGAATTACATCATTTGTCCAATAAATGTCAGCGAACGAATGGATATATTTACTGGCAGATACATTAAAATATAAGGACTAGACGAGGTTTATCGGTTGTAATGTATTGTGTTATTGATTGATAGATTGTGTTTCAGTCTGAGTAGATTTTCGTGACTTTGATGGAGGGATCGAAATTATAGACTATGAACTAGATTATTATTATCGAACTCGTATCAGCCTAATATTATTTAGCCATTTTCTAAATCTTGTAAGGATTATCGAATTCTGATCTGATCAGGTTTTTACCATTCTTGAGAACACATTCGTGAACATTTTACTTTATTACCCACTGCGCCACAGAGGTCGTCAATTGGTAGTTCACAAATCTGCAGGAATCATCAATCCCTTAATTCCAGGGAAGTTAAACATTTAAATAGGTTTTGACAGGTGGCATTCGCGTGCCCAGCGGGCCAGCTGTCAGAAGCGATAAGGTTACCTGTCACTGTGTAATAACAGCGCCTCGAAACAGGATACAAGATTGTATCTTTAAGAAACAGGGATCGTCATAAAACGTAGGTAACATAGCAAGAGAATAAAGTAATATACGCATTAACATTATTAACGGCGAAGGGAAACATCGTAATGAACTGAGACCCTACTTGGAATCATCCAAAACGAAGTTTCGTGACAATTTTCGGGTTCAGCTTATTGTGGTGGAGCTGAATTCCTAACAGTTCACTAACATAAGTTGAACCCGATAATTGTCACGAAACTTCGTTTGGCCCCTCTGAAACGTTTAGTAGGCCTAATTTAAAAAAGAAGGATAAGTTAATATTTGCTTTTATTTATCATCAGTCTATAACAACCCATTGCAGGACAGACCTTCACATTAAACCTCCAAAAAAAATGACATTTACTTTCACACATTTTAACTTTCAACACGTACTTAGCGATTTTCCTTACAATTTCTGTACATTCAATTTCAAAGTGCGACCCAAAATGTATTTCTTTATTCTCGTCCAACAATCGCCGGGCAATAGCCCTCGGCCCAGACACACGCGCACGAGCGCTGCTCTCGAATAACTTAAAAAGCTCTTAAAAGGTACTTTCGCCGCCACTCTAAGAAAAATCCACACTTAACCCAGAAGCTGATTGATTTTTCAACGGCCTCATCAAATTCAAATCCACCACCTACAGGATCGTGCTCAGAACTGCTAACACAGCTTATTTTGGTTGAAAAGTTTAATAGGGTGCTTTTTGTTTGATTTGTGTTTCTTGGTTTGGTCATTATAACACTGCCAGTGTTTCTTCGCACCCCTGGGACCCACGGTGCTATAGCTGCGTATTGTGATTCGTAATCTGACTCATGGAGACACTCTGACAGTGAAGACCGGTGGAACACAAAAAAAACTAATATTGTTTGAATACCTAGGAGTGTACAATCAAATACATCCTAGTGTAGAAGTTGTGAGAGAAATAAATAAATAAATAGAAATAAATAATTGATTGATTTATAGTTAATGCAGCTGGGATTTGAACTCAAGACTTTCGAATACGACCCAGGATACTTTCAATTCAGTCAATTCTTAGTATTTTCATATATTTGAATAATAAATCGTTATTTTATTTAGGTATTTAAGCTGTTTATTCTGTAATTCTCGCCCGGTCTCTCCTCACTACGGCCCTGCTCCCTCGTAATAGACTCGGAATACAGCTGAGAATACTGTATTATTTTGTTATTTTCTGTGTTTACAATTTTCCAATTTCCTATATCCGAGCTCAAGGCGCTAATCTGCTAAAAAAAATAAGCGAAACGTTTTAATAAAGCTCTCGTCTCTTAACTGGAGGTTGAAGACAAAATAAAAAGAAAATGATGTACTTAGTAGACTAGTAGTGGCAATTCTGGATGTCGCCAAAACTTAACTAAACTAATTTGACAGCACTTAAATTGATGCCATCCTTTTTATTTCGATCGTTATGAAAGGGACGGCAACATTTTTAGTGCTGTCAAATTGGTTTAGTTAAGTTTTGGCGACATCCAAAATTGCCACTAGTGTTTCGTTAAAAAAAGAAGGTTTTGTATCAGCTAGTGGCATACTCTGGCGAAGGAGTTTTTATGTCACGCAACCTCCGTAGCTCAGACGGGCCTCAACCCACTGCGACACAGAGATCGTCAATAAGTAAATGCAATGCCTGTGATTGTCATTGTGATTGAGTGCCTGAAGATCAGACGTAATGTAGAGATAAAGCAAAGTGCCAGTTAATTGATTTAATAATTAAATAGTTTTAGAAATTTTCATATTTCAGTCATATTCTATAAATATTCACCAATATTTTTCTTCTTTATTAACGACTTATTAAATTGAGAACAAAGAAAATACACACAGTACATAACAAAACGAAAAATAAACTCTGTTTTTTATCAAAATATTGACTTACTTATGATCATTGTATTCTTTCAGTGATTTATTTATTTTATCAATATAACTTAAAAATATATTATAATAATTTTAATTTAAAAAATTACAAACCAAACCATCATAAATAATTGGGGATGAGATAAATTAGTACCTTTAGAATACTGTGTTTAACAAAGTTGAAAGCCTTTATCTATTTTTTATCTCTGTAGGTCATTGAGATGTATTAAAGAGTCACAATCTATTAGCTGAACAAACACTCTAAAAATTTGCGTGCAAATTCAATGTTCTACAATGACATCTGACATTTGAATGTAGACGTTATGTCGTTTTTTTAATGTTCAATGTCGCTTGTACGCAAAAAAGAAAAACTATGTGCACTACGTAGCGTGCGCCGAGTTTTGGCGTTTACATTTTATTTGTCTGATTGTGGCTCTATAATACATCTCAATGCTGTCGGTACATTTTTTTCTAGTGTAGGTTGAACAAGGAAAGATTAACCCTTATTTATAAAGTGTTATTGCCACTACTTTTCTTCCTTATTTTATACCAACCTGTCTTAAAAAAACAACACCGCTGGCCGTACTAGCTGAGACATGAATACTTAGGGTAACCACACTTTTTTTTTTAGCACTATAACTGAATTTTTACTAGTACTTTGAATTAAACATGGTTACGATTGTATCCTTAGAGAGCGGTAGACATTTTTTCGGATCTTTAAGCATTTAAGATCTTTTGAATTTCTAAGGGTAGTCAGAGGTATGTTCAAATATATATATTTTTAGTTAAACTAATAAGATAAGCTCAAAATAAAGCGATTTTGATTTAATATTTCACTAAAGCTAAAAACACCCAGACCCGGAACAAATATCTGCCGTCTGTCGTCATGAGAGTCAATTCATTAAACATTTTAGTAGTAAAATGTATCTTTTTATAATTTGTAGGAACCTTCAACCCTCAAATCCTTTCGCTTCCCTGAACTCATTAGTGACACGCCTTCCAGCAGTTTAGGAGGTAAACAAAACAGCGGAATGTTTGGTCACCCTTCCGAACTTACGGCACCAAGTTTCCGCGAAAATACTAAACTTAGTTAATAATGCACTAGCATTGTTCTTCCTGGATATAAATACTAGATCCGAGAGTGTGGACTAGGCTTTAAGAAGCGGGGTCTTTGGCTGTCGCTCGTTATACAATGGAGCACATATTTGAATGTAATAAAGTAATGTTACAATTTCATGAATTAAAGACGTTTTAATGTAAATTACATTTACTAGATGATTTATACAGTGTTGACAAAGAAATGTTGTGAGAGACTGGTGCCTGAAATAGGTATAGAAAATAACCTGTGTTACGGGTCACCACTCACCAGTGCCCTACTTCACTGTTTAACGGGAAACTATATAGTGCCTGGGACATTTTTTGAGATCGATTAGGCTCGCCCAGCACCTAAACCATTCTCTTCTTACCTTAGCTTTACCAGCCATATTCACAGGAAAGATGGTCAATACGTGTAAGACTGACTAAACTGCGGGTTTCCTCACGATGTTTTTTTTCACCGTAAAGAGCTCGTGTTAATGCGCATATGCATTATTCGAAAGAAAAATCTATTGATGCACGGCCATCAAATCCACGATCTTCAATTAAATTGTAGTTAATAGTTGTCTAACCGAGAACTGTATGTCTTGTTAAACTTAACTTAAGTTTTAATGCATATACTAACCAAAATTGTAATTGTATCTAGTGTAATAAATAAATAAAATTGCTAGACGGTAGAACCGAGGTTCACACTTAGTGACCTCTAGAAATTTTATCCCAAAAGCATGGTGCAAGTTTGTCATTGTCCTGCTAACTAAAACATAACCTATTTTAAAGTTAACACAAATTAAAATTCCCTGAGTGGGCGACCCACATCAATTAGCGACCCGAGAGATGAACTCGCATTGTTCTCTAATGTAATAAACAGTGACATCTCACCTGGCGACCCGCTGAGAACTAAATGGACACATTCAAAACATAATTGCGTTATATGAATAAATAGTTAATATCATCTGGTTACCATAACACAAGCATTAAATTGCTTAGCTTGGGACTGGATGACGCTGTGTGGAATGTCCAAGGATATTTATTTTATTTATTTTTTATTTTATTTATAGTAAAAGCATTTAAAATGGGAACTACTTAACTTACCATACTTTCATATCTGGCTCTGGTTAACGGATCTAGCGAGAAAAGCACCTTTCAGTAGATCCAGTGTCAAAAATTTGATCTATTAGGAAGTAGTATGTTAAGTTTTATATATTCTTATTGCTTCTAACTGTTACGTACATACTCATGTATCTAATCATATTGTATAACTTCATCGTTTTCACTGTTAATGTTAGTCTAGAATATAATCGCGAGAACCTTTAATTGGCTTCCTATAGCTAATACATTGTTATTCTGATTTAAGAAAGCTGTTGGATCTCCAATAAATAATTTAAATAAAATCTCTCTATGAATCTGGTCAACGGATCTAGGTACTGAGAGTGATCGCCTATAGAGTAGGTGCGATAATCACCCATATAAATATATGGGTGCTGTTATGTCATAGTTTGCTGATTTACGCTTTGGCTTAGATTTAAAACAAGTAACCTTAATTAAAACCAATATTTTTCTATCAACACTTGTCTCAAATCAAACCCAAAGCTCAAAAAATTCCACTTGTGCATTTGTTATAAGCTTACTCCGTTTTCTTGCCGTAAGCCATTCTTGTACCCATTTCTATAACTCTCTCTGCAAAACTGTTAAAACACTGTGTTTGAAGCACTCGCGAATTCTAAGTAAACAACCCGTTTGCTCCCGCTATAAAAATATGGAGCGATATGTGGGCATTAGAGGGATATTACAGCAAGTAGAGAACGACCTATGAACTATGATAGGTCAATAGTATGTACGGACTTACACATTTGTTTAGATTTTTTTCTGATAAAAGTCTGATACAAAAATATTCTCAGTACTTCATATTAGGTATGATAAATTATATGATAAGCTTATTATGATAATCTTGTTGCAGAAGTGTACGGAAGTAGAGCGGTGTGCATGTGAAAAATAAAAACATCCATTAATAATGTCACATTTTTCTTACTAACTGTACGCTTTCGTGCTTCGAGAGGCGCGTCAAGTTATCAGTCTCGGCTTCAAGCTATGACGGAGGCTTCGGGCAGCCTAAATACTTCAAAACGTTAAAAAAAAAGTCTAAAAGTTAGCCACTAGCTAAAACGAACACATTAGCCTCACACAGCGCAGTTCGAGTATTGTGATTGCTTTCTTTGTGAATATCTTGGCTTTCTCGCACGTCTATGAAGTTGAAGGGTTACAATATTCGATGAAAACTGTTTAGTAATTATCAATCAAATAATTTTTAAAACTTTGAGTCAGCTCAGCTGGAAAATTGCGATTGAATGTAAAGATCAAGGATTGAAAATAACAGTCGAAGTATCAATATTCTTACTCCAGATGGAGCTGTACCCAGGCTCCGTGATGTATGTAGTTGGAGACGAAAAAATATTTACGAGGGACCGACCCGCGATGCAGAATCGAATTTCTGGATATGACTGAGAATATATCGGGGAAACACAAAGAATAGACAATTCTATTTATAATTACGAAGATACAAATGTATAAAGATAAAGAGGTTTTGTTTCAGTATAATTTTACCTGTGACCCGGGCAAAGCGGCTTATGAGTTATTTTTGAGCACGGGAGGTTTGGGTACTCAAAATAAATATGATACACAAAGAGACAAATACTAAGGACAAGATCACATTGGTAATGAAAACCGTCGCGCTGTGATTGTCTTGCCAGGATGTCCACGGCCTTAAAAATAGACGCATATGTTAGTATCAGTTTAATTTCTTTAAAATAAGGTCATCATCACATTTACACTGGAGAGATACCCAATAGATTTATCTCGAAGACTGATACCACCGAAAAGTATTTATAGTCACATCATTGAGTGTGGAAGGTTTTCCTCGAACCATTTCAGGGAATGTTCATAAATTGTACCCAACCCCATCCATTCCAGCCTCTATCCGTGTACCTATCCATCTTTTCCTTAGTAGAAAGTCAATGAGCTCGCTAAAAAACTAGTTTCTTTTTTATTCAAGACAGGCAGAAACCACTGCCAATCAATCTTGCGGCCTGAATTAATGCTCCCACCGCGGCGAAGAAATGAAATCGTGAACTTGGGCATAGTTTTATAAACAGCTGGGTAAAGTCAAACAAATACCTGATATTTAATAGATAGTCAGGACCACCATAATATTTAAAACGACAAAGACATGGAATTTTATCATGTTATTTACAAACTGGATGTTTTGGCTTTGTGATAACAGTCGTTGGTCATGGATAGACTTTAACGATTAAATTTGCTATAATTCAATGTATATGTGGTTCTAGATTCCTTATAATAATTGCACTTTTGTGTCAGTCGCATTAACAGCTGATTTAGAGGGGCCTTTTGGCGGCCTAAAAACTCCGTCACTAGAGTTGGCGACTGGGTCATATATGAAATTACTTATTGCAATTTTTATAACCTTACAAGAGTAGGTACTTGTGGTATTTTTTCAACATAAGATACGAAACTATTTTGGATCACAGTTTCATCCCAGGCCATTTTGTTTATAGTGTAATATTGTTTTTACACAAAATAAACATTATTAAAATATGGTTTGAATATTTTAACAATTACCTTGGAAACCAAGCCAGCCGCCTTCCCCCAGCTGTGCGTTGGAGCCATTCCAAGAAACAGCAACAAAATACGAAAATACTAAACCTCTGCTTTTCAATGGAAAAAAATGCAATTTCTAGACGATGCAGGATTATCGAGATACCATCGGAACTGCACAATGTATGCATCGGGTCTGTATCTTCTGAATATGGAAATGTTGATCGCATTTGTTACATTGTGAGCGATCTGTTGGAAGCCGGCGGATATCGGTTCGAAGGTTAGTATTTTGCAGAACCAGTCCGTTTATAAATGTAAATATGAGGATGTTTTCTCCAGTGCCCACATGTTAGAAAAACTAAGCATACGTCTTTTAATGTAAAGTGTTACATTTTCATAGATCTGAACCAATTTATAAACAAGTATTAGGTAGGTACTTCAAAAGAGTTAAGACTGAAATTTTACTGAAATTTTACAGAGTTTTTGTTATAAACCCCTGAGGTTTACCCCTCTTTTTGTGGGATAGAAAACGATTTTCTATTTTCGATAGAATAAGGTAATACAGAAATAACAATGGAATCTCAGAAAATACATTACAAATTACACATCGTCCCGACATTTATTTAGGAAAAGGATGTATTTACAATTTACGTAGAAATGATCAGAATTATCACAAAGGCTATTATGGGTCTACTCCAAATTACAACATTTGCTATTCACAATACATGTCCATTTGTCCGACTGTGGGCTAATGGGCAGGTAATGTTTGCGGGCCTTGGGAATGGACACGTGTACTCGTATTATAATAATATCATTTCTGACCGACGCAAAAATGAAATGGTTGATGGTTTAAGCCTAAGGGTAGGTAGTAAGTACATTTTTGTTTGTTCTTATGATCCGGTGGTGTGGGTGGATACCTATAGGTAATATATATTTTAAATGTAAAAAAAAATAGATAGGGATAAGATTGCTGATAAATACCATGATCAATACATTTTTATGATAATACTTATTATACAAAGATAAAGATAGCCTCAATTTATTTATATGGACTAGAAATATTGGTTGCGAAAGAATATAATCACGTTATTAATTCGTTTTAAATCTATTAGTCATAGATTTAAAACAATCAATCAATCAATCAATAAATAAATGATTGATTGATTGATTGATTGATTGATTGTTTTAAATCTATGACAAAATCTTTTCAAAAATTACTAAAAAGCAAAACTCACAGAACTGTCTTTGTAAATAAAACAATGATTAAGCCAGGCCAAATGTAAAACTTATTTTTTTTTCATCATATTTCCATCACAAATAATAAGACACTAAAATTAAAGCAAAATTTTCGAGTTTCACTTTGTGTTTTGTGAATGTACAAGGCGTCTTCTGACGCTGCTTCATTTTCACGCCATAATAAAGCAACCGCACTCATTCCCTTCCGCGAAACACGACAAAGCCAAAAACGACTTAGTAATTGAATTTCTCAAACTTTGATCCCTGCATTCCTAAAGAGCAAAGTTCCAAATCTCGAGTCTGCGTTGTGTAAACGCATAATCGTCTATAAAACCCACTTTCAGTTTTGCGACTCCAACTTTTACTAAAGTTTGGGAAACTCAGTCAGAAAAACCGCGAACACACAGAAATGTTATTTTAATCAACAGCTTCTACTTTGGGCATGTCTATTGGGGTTCCGTAGAAGAATTAGCGAATGAAGCCACATGTATCAACTTGTTTCAATTAATGAACCAACAAACGTTATGGTGATTTCAGTGAAGAACACAAAAGAAGGACTTACTATAACACGATCGATGATAAAACACTGTCGTTATTTAAATCGACAATAATTTACGTGAGTAGTTTCCTGTAATGTTGTGTTAATATGATGATGATGATAGGTACTCGAATTTATTATAACAAATAAAATGTCTACACATTTTTGAAATTTTGATTAAAGAAATAACATTACCATATAAAAAGGCTGCTATTTGCATTAGTAAATTCAACCTAATCCGTTGTGCTCGAGCCAAATTCTGAAACCAAATTGCTGCAAACTAGAAGCATAAAACACCTATTCTCGGGATAAAGTTATCATATTTTGTGTACTTATCCTATTCCAATTTCCGTGCTAGTGCAAAGCAGACAAGGTGGTACTTAGATACCATTACCTACACAGATAGCCTATTAACCTGGTAGCAATGATACCTACAGACCTAGGTCTTCTCTTGAGCTCCAATCCAATATCGATAATAATATAATATCGATAATAGTGGGAGGAATCAGCTATTAAAGGATCATTGTCAGTGGTAATGCTGACTTAAGGTTCTGTTTTAAGAGAGCCTCCCCGCGGCGCATTCTGGAAGCAGCTAGGCACACGGTAACGCAGTGTCCTAGGCTGACCAATCTCTACAACACAATGGTTCTACAATTCTGCACTAAAATGTTGATTTTTTAGTTAATCATCATTATTTTCCTGTCTCTATTCGGGGAGTGTAAGCACAAGGCAACATTCCGTTTTTTGCAGGATCCTGTCAGCTTCGCTGCTCCTCCTAAACTTTACAAAATAAAACTATTACGGAGGATTAAAATTTGTCCGTTCAACGTAATAATAAAATAAAATAGGCGGCGGTGCTAGTTTCACGCATAGGCCGACATAAAGTTAGTCGCTTAAGTTTTATCAAAGACGATTTATCATATCCATTCTCAATTCTATTTAGTCATTTATTTTAAGGAAATAAGTAATTTTTCGTCGTACACATACTTCATTATCTTCTCAATATTAAAATTAATATATACGGAACCAAACATTTCCTTGATCATTTATAACCTTTTGTTTGAGAAGCGAGACAAGTTCGTGTGAAGTTCTGGAATGTTCGGAGCTCGGCATGCTCGCGTATTTACTTTGAGAGCCTTTGTTCTACTATTATTGTCGTCGTCTAAGCCCCTAACTATTTACTGTCTGACTTAAAAAAACTTATGATAGTTCAAGCTTTATATTTACAGGATCACCACTTTACTAAAGAACAGTAGACAATTGTGGCAATTCGGAGTGTCGCAAAAGCTAAACATAACTAACTAAAATTAATGCCATCCTTTTTATTCCCATCGCTATGAAAGGGACGGCAACATTTTTAGTTAGTTAAGTTTAGCTTTTACGATACTCCGAATAGCCACTAATTATTAATGTAGATCTTGAGAACTTAAGATTCTTTAAAGATTCTCAAATAACTTTAAAACTTTAAAACTTTTTAAATAAAATAATACTCTAGTAGGAGAGATAGTAGGAGGAGTACAAGATATCCTGAAATTGTCAATATCTTCAGATAGATAGTTTTTCTTAAACTTTCGCGATCACAATTTATATTTATAAATACAAGGACAGGGGGTTTTATCGCGTTATTTACCTTATTTCTTAATATTTCAGTCCACCCGCGACCATGGCTATTGCAACATAGCCGAAACGTGGGGACGTAAAGAAATAAGGTAAATAACGCGATAAAACCCCGTGTCTTTGTATTTATAAATATCTTCAGATAGACTTCCGCAAATTTACGCCCGAATCAATTAACTTAAATACTCTAGAAAAAAATGATGTATCAAATTTTAAAATATTCTAAGTAGTGATGGATCGCTGCTAACAGTACAGGCAGCTAGTTATCGACTTTAGATGAAAAACAGTTATACCTATGTATGAACTTTAGAAATACTAGAAATATTTTTGATTTATGACATGACCTAGGGTAAACCCAGGATAGATGCCTCGATGGGATAGATGCCTCGTTTTCAAAAAACCCAACTTCCCGAAATCGCACATACTAACTAATAGGTTAAATAAGTAGCTTACGTGCCACACTCCTCAGGCCCAAAAGGCAGTTGAGCAGAGTATACTTGGTTTTCTTGTGTGTGTGATTATCTGCGCGGCGAACGCAGGATAACGCGTCAAAGTTTTAAACATGATTATTCAGTGTTGCATAACTTTTAATGTGGTCATAAATTCTTTTAATTTTTTTTTTATGTTAATACTCTGGTACTTTGAGTACATACCTAGATGTCAATACACACTCTATTGTATTTAGTTAGTTCTAAATTTAGAAAGGCACCTATCCGTATCAAAAAGGATAGTTGCCCCAAATTTTTCGGGGGATAGGTGCCCTTGAGAAAATCTATCCCCTAATACTCTAAACATGTGCAGTGTTTGTTGAAAAACATAACTATGTTGTATTATACGTCGGAAACATTTTGTTGTGTTAGTAGGTACATACATTTATAAGTAATAATCTTATATATACATATTTGTATACAATACCTAATGATTGTAGGTGAACTATGCCACGAAAGTACAAAAGCAAGGTAGGAGTAATTTTATGGACTTCAGAACAGCTGATACCTAATACAAAGTCAAATTCTTTTCAGAAACATTATTCTATAGGAATGCTCAAATAAAAATTGTATTTTACATACGTTTATTCTATAGGGCATCTATCCTCCTTAGCATTTTCATAGTGGGGCATCTATCCATATGGGTAGGCAACTATCCCCAAAAAAAAGGTTCTGCGAAAACTCAATTTCTGCACAATCAGTAATTATTAGGACTACAAAAACAACGCGTAATGCAAGATAAAATATTTAACTAGCTATATTCATAGGAGTTATTCATGGTAAATTAATAGTTTAAAAATTATGAGGCTCTATCAAAAAGTGGGGCATCTATCCTGGGTTTACCCTATACAATTGATAATTCAAATTAGATTCTGTTAACATTCATCATCATCAATAGTCTTTAACGTCTTAGTAACTTAGTGATTAAACTCTTAACATAAACCTAACCCCAACAAGATTTTTTTGTAAGATTTGTCTCTGTTTGATTGCTAATGGTAATTTGTGTACCAACAGTAGTTCAAAAACACAACGCTTGTCAAAAAAAGAATAACAAGTTACCTCAGACTAAAAAGTTTGCAGCTTAGAACGAGCGTTCCAAATCTAGGATTCGGCACGTTATAGCAGCTTTGATTAATCCCGACTTCCACATCCTCGCAGTTAGATTATCGGCACAAAGAGCCGCCGCTCGAGGCTGACAATAAAATCTTTATCTTTATCTGCGGAATCATTGCAAATACACTCGTAAAGATAACGCGCGCCGCCGGCGCAAAGTTAATAACTCAAATTTCTATTACCGTGAATCGCTTCGTGGCAAAAGTTAGGCGCTCGCACTACTTGTGTACGCACTGGTCCGCCAAACGCGGCGTTTTAGGAAAAGAAAGATTTGCAATCGAAAAAGTTTATTGACTAAATTCGTTAAAAACATTGAATCCATTAAAATGGTTTCAACAAAGTTAAGACAAAATATGTTGGTAGAGGTTGGCTGCTTGTTCCAAAACGAATTGAATCCTATTATTTTACCCAGCCGTGAAACAATAGGTACCTACTACTAGCTCAAAAACTTACATTTTTACTTTGACTGAAAATCTGATTCATTACCTTGAAAATAACCTTTAACCAACATTTTGAATTAAAGTTAATATGTATAACTACGCCTTATACATTATAATCATCATTATAATCATCTCAGTCCATTTCCACCCACTTTTGGGACCTCCTTATTACGCCACTCTCTCCGATCCCTCGCGAGTCTCATCCACTGATTCCCAACCACGTTGACGATGTCATTCGACCATCAAGCGGGTGATTAAAAAAACTATACATTATGATAGATTTAAAAAACTGCACAGTATTGACTATACAGTGCGTAAACTTGTCGTATGTCCTCCACGCATGCATCCCAGGAGACTCGGCTGGAGCCGCACTTTACGACTTGACGAACGCTCTCGCGTGCTCACGCACTTCTTTTGCACGGAATGAAAGCTGTATCAAAGTTTTCAGTCCTGACCTTTTTTGGTAGTGTTCTTTTGTACTTGGTTTTATTTTTTTTATAAGTAAGATCGTATCAGCTACATTTTATACATAGAAAAACGCCCAGACCCGGAACAAATATCTGCAGAAAATGCAAACATTTGTCCCGTGGCGGGGATGAACCCGCAACCTCTGCGTCTTGGGCAGGCTTTCACCCACTGCGCCACAGAGGTCGTCAAATAAACTAAGGGTCTTGTCCATACATCAACTAAATGATGACGGAGGCCTTAAGGCGGCCTAAAAACTCCATCACCAGAGTTGGCCACTTGCTCATACGAACGAACGAACGATCAACTTAATCAAAAAATTGTGACCTATATACCTAGGTCTCATTCTGTAATGGTCACTACCAACTCTATAAATCATCCGACTCGTAATTTAGTTGACTAACATTTTTTTTAAGAAAATGAAGAATATTTGAGTTCGAGTTACAGTTTGAATTCTGTTGAAAATTAACTCTGTCTCTCTAAATACAGACTATTTACAACTATTAACAAAACAAAAATACTATTTTTCAGAAAAATATCATTCGGAAATATATGGATAAAGAACGTTAAAGATTATTTCGCATTTAACGTTTAAAATAAGTTAATTTTAAAAACGTTTACATTTTGTTTTAATAACCAAGTACTTACCTATTTCTTAAAACCCCTTGAACAACATCTAATTTTAACATTATTCATTGTGCTCCAAACTTTGTCTTTAGAAGTCGAAAAGTATCTTATTTACATTTAAACAATTCGTAACTTACCAAATGAAGAGGTAACTTTAGACTTGTTTAACAGAAGATGACATGAAGCACTCTTTGCCAGACTTCAACTTGAACCGAATCTGATATCTAAGTTAGTTTTAAAATAATTAAACAAAACTTTATGCTAATGACAGATGAGAGTATTTTAAGTTTTAGTTAATATTGCAGAGACCACAAAGGCGTTATACGTAAATTTGATTTTGATATAAGTGGTTTTGTTTCAAATTATTAGTGGTTTTGTTTTAAAGTTCTTTTTCTACTTGCTGAGAAATTGAAAATTTCGAATGGTGCAGATCACACCAAACATATCGTAACGTACGAGTAAAAACAATAAATATACAACAGCATCGTGCTTTGTTTTTTTATTTTCTTATTACTCTCTGTTTTTCAACCGACTTCAAAATAGGAGGAGGTTCTATGTTCCACTGTTTTTAAATATTTTAATGTTATGTTCACCGATTTTTTCGTCAAAAGTGGACAGTGTTAAAGAAAGAATACACTCCCTCCCGAGGAGGTCCCATAAATTTTTTTTAGGATCTGATAGGGATTTATATTGTATTTATTTTACGTGGCAGTGCCGATGAGTAAAAAAATATAGATCTTAATCAAACGACATACCTTTGAATTAAATTGTTTTGTCAGTGTATTCTATAGAGATCATAAATAATAAGTCGACCGCAACAAATCCCCCACAAATTATACAAGAGCTTGCTTGAATGTAACCTTTCCATCAAAAACCTTTTTCCAACTGCAAAAATCAGAGCGGTTCCATACTGACAAAATTCACTTTGAAAGCTGTTTCACAAATCATGCATACTTTAGCAATAATAGAAACCGCGTTAATATTTATAAGCAGAGGTATTCGAAATCCGAAGATCAAAGCATGACCTACTCTACATGTAAGTAGACAGGTTATACGATTGAAAGGGGAATATGGAAATGTTGTCAAAGAACCAGCTGTTTGACGCGACTACATTTGCAGGATCGAGGACGAGATGAGACAGTTTTTATTAGCAGAAACAGAATACCTGACATGCTTTAAATACCTAACAATACTTATTTAAAATTATAGTACTACCTGGATGACCTGGTATTTTTTTCATTGCCTAAAAACACAGTTAAAACAACATTTTTTAAAAATGAATCTTAGCTAGATCGATCGCCCCCGAAACCCCCTGCATACAAAATTTCATGAAAATCGTTGGAGCCTTTTCCGAGATTCAGCTTATATATACATATACACAAGAATTGCTCTTATAAAGATATATTATATTAATAGATTTTGTTAACTGCAGGTTGTTAAAACCACAGACACACACATGTACGTTAATGATCACTTATAGTAAAAATGTGCTCATTAACTACTCGGAGTAAAATATAAGAGAATAATGACACAAATTCTCACGATGGGGCAGCCTTTACGCAGTTTTTCATTTAACCAAGATATTTGGAAAATGTATAATAAGGACAGAGTTGCACAAGATAAAACAGAGACTAAAAAAAAAGCTAGGCCCACACCAGGTCCTTGCCTGATTCTTTCCATGGTGTAGGGAGTCGCGTTGGAACAGGCATTAGAATCACCAGCATGTAAGACGAAACTGAAGTGATCCTTGAGGTCCTACCAAAATAAACGATTTTTCTTTCTTTCTTTCTAAAACTTAGCTTCAGTATATTCTTTACCATATTCTATTCGAAAAGCCGAGTGATTGTGTGCTCAAATAAACATGGTTTGCTGTCTCGAGCGTCCCTTGAGACTCCAGTTTACAATCTTCGATGCAAAGCTTCGGGCCATACCTACAACCATACTATATTATGTTTACAATAAGATAGTTTGTACAAAAGAATGGTGCCATAAAGCCTATTCAGCAGCGTAAGATTGTTTTAATTATTAGTTGCGCTCTGCAAATTTTGTATGAAACGCCCGAATACTGAAACTCTTCTTAAATATTTGAGAACGCGTTAACCATTTGAGAAATTCTTAACTTGTCAAATAATGTCAAACCAGTTCATAAACGACTAAGTTATCCGTTAACTAACATAAATTATATAATATATGATATAAATAGATAGGTATTTGAATTGATTTTTACCTAATTTTATTGGTAGTCAGTCGGTTATTGGCGTTTTTAGCTAGTTACGGGTACACGGGAGGGTCCCTAGTCTGAGTAAAAGTTTAAGTTCGATTCCGGATAATAATTTGTAACCGGCCTGGGAACTTTGTTGTTGAAACATAGTACTAGTATTCTTGTTCGGAAGTCGAACCTATTACTTCAAAGAAACCTGAGCCACTACCAACTAAACTGCTACAATCAAAGTCCATTGCACTCCCATAGAAACTAAGCACCATTCACGGGCTCTATTCCAGACGGCACATTCCAATGAATAGACTGAAAGTCTTAATACGATCTGAATTAAAACGACTGATTTTATGGCAATGGTACTTTCATTTTATGAGCTTCGATGAGAAGTGATCATTTACTATTATGGTTATAGCACGGAATCTCTTGGCTTTCTGAAATTAGTAAAATGGATTGCCCGACGATTACCTTTTTACTAAGTAGGTAGGTACGTATTTTTTATCTGTGGTAGTGGAAAGCTTGTGCAGATGTTGGAAATTGAATTTAAATGTAATGTGATGCTTTCTTAAACAGAATTAATATAGAATTATAGTTTAAAGAAATCAATAAAGAATTATCTATCTATCTATCTATTAATATCATCATCATTTAAAGCATAGTCGGACACGCCGACGACTATCTTAGGTCGTGAGTTCGAATCCAGTGTATCGATGCATTCTTCGTTTAGAACCAAATATGTGCATTAACTTAGTGGTAAGTATAAAGTACGAGTAATAACTCAAATAAAAGTAATTTATTTAATAAATATATGATAAAAAAATACAAAAGACATTAAAAAGAAGGACAAACGATTTACAACTAACCCTGCACTAGGTCAAGCCTGTATCGTAGAAGTAAAAAGTATAATATTAAGCAGCCTTATATTTTTAAGGGCCGCTTAAAAAAATATATTTTTAAATATATTATTCAAAATTATTATTTAAAGCAACCTTTGATATTGACATGAAAGTTCTAATCAAACACAGTTTGTAGAAACCCTTCTGTAATAACATAAGCCTTCACAAGGACTTGTCTACGAAATCCTCTAGAAACACAATAACGTAATTTCTCAGAAAATCGTATCGGCTTTAAAGCTCTTAGACGTAAATACAAGTACATTGAATTTATTAAGCTTACGCCCACGGTTTCGCTGTGTATTATTCCAGGTCATCTTCTACTTCTTACGGTGCCTCTCCGACTAGCGAAGGTTGGCAGTCAATATGGCATATTGTTCACGGTCCTTAGCGAGGCGAAATAGTTCGGCAGCGCTCGCTATCCCCGTCCACTCCCTGATGTTCAACCAAGACTTCTTCCTCCGACCAACACGCCTCTTGCCAGCGACTTTTCCTATCATGATCAGTAGAAGAAGGTCATATCTCTCGTGTCTTATAATAACTAACTTTTCTAGTTTGATGGTGTGCAAAAGTTCCCGTTTCAGCAGTGCTCTTCGAAGGGCTTCCTCATTAGTCATCTTTTAAGACCAGCTTATAGAAAGCCGCCTGGTACGCCCTTATTTCGAACGCTTCCTGCCTTCTTTATTCATTATTGTTCTTTATTGTACACAAGAAAAAATACAATTAAGAAACTAAATTAAAAGGCGTATGTACAAAGGCGAGCTTAACCTTAACTAGAGTTTTCTTCCAGCAAACCTTTTAGGATAGGGAAAGCTAATTTAAGTTGTGGGTACGTGTATGCCTTCCTCCCTTCTATACGTTTCCTGAGGTCTTCTTTAATTCCAGGTCATAAACAACGTAATTCCAAGTATCATTCAAATCCGTTCTCTAGTTTTTTGTTGTAAATGATGAAACTTACTGCCAACACAACTCCTTCAAAAACTCATTATGACCAGCTGAGTTAAATGGCGGTGTCCGTACTTTAAGAAAGCTGAAGAAAAGGCGAGTGCACATGCATTTATCCGTTTAGCACACAATGGCGAGGATACATCTCCGTCAGCCGTGATCGATGGACTATTGTCCACGGATGCAGCTACCACATGAAGACATTTATACTCTTTTACGGACATGGTTGGACGCAGCTTAAATTTAGTCCTTTCCTGTGAAACTCAATAAGCATTTGTAGAAGAACGCGTTTCCGTATCAACAAACATTTTGATAGGATATTTCTTATACCTAGTACCGTTATGTGTTTAGTAAACTTAATAAAATAAATAAATATCATGTGAATAAACGAGTGCTTGATATAAAAATGGATGGTTATATTGGTAGAGGTAAAGCAAATAAAACTATCCATATTTTTTTGGATTGTGTAAAAGATTAATAAGAAAGGCTTTGTTGAGAAGACGACCGATGAAGAGAAATGGAAGAAGAGTTCATGTTCTGGCGACCCCACAAGCTGAACCATAGATAGCAATCTGTAATTATCATACACATAGATTGTTTTAACTGTACCACACAAACAAACCCGTAAGCGAAAGCTACTCATTCATGAAACCGAAGTTCTGCTCGCTAAGTTCATCAACTAAGTATAACTATAACATCAAACAGAATGAACCAATCTAATCCTTTTACCAGGGTTCCGTATGCATTCTCCAAGTCTCTTACTTAAGCTTAATACAGGTACTTTGCTAAGTCGAATCAGCAAGCCAATGCAGTGTAGCTTGAAATAAGTTAGCAAGATGGTGCAAGTTTTGGTCCAAACGGTTATTGCATTGAAGATTGTATCGGGTTTGGTAGTTGTTTCGTAATCACGTGCTCGGATTGAATTAGAAATGTTTTACATTTGAAAGTGCATGTTTGTGGTTAAATACAGTGAAATTATGCTTTAACAGAAAATAAGGGTTGAACGAGCAGCATTTGGATACGTTCTGTTTTAGTCAAACAATACAAGGTTTGACTAAACATTCGTGTGAAAAAAATAGAGAGAAAACACAATATTTTATGCCAACGGAACGGGTGCGACTGTTTTTTTCTTCAACGACCTCTGTGGCGCAGTGGGCGAAGGTCCGCCTGAGACGCGGAGGTTGCGGGTTCGATCCCCGCCACGGGACAAATGTTTGCATGTTCTGCAGATATTTGTTCCGGGTCTGGATGTTTTTCTATCTATAATATTATGTATGTATTTACAAAAAAAAATTATCTATCAGTCATCTGGTTACCATAACACAAGCAACTTGCTTAGCTTGGGACTAAATGACGCCGTGTGATATGTCCAAGGATATTTAATTTATATTTATTTTTCTTTGGTCGAATCATTTGTGTTCTAAATTTTGTACTACGAAACTGTGCATTGTTTTGTTGCATGCTAGCCGGCAGTGGCTAAAGTGAAACCGATTATTTCCGAGTGACTTCAAGACAATTCTTCAATAAAAAAACGTCATAACAATCTTGAGTTCACCGAATGGCGCCAGTGATGTTTTATGACGTCAAATCAAAAACAGTTTCTATTGGCTATTTGAGTTCGTAAAAATAGCTTTATCCGAATCTTTTATTTACTTTACTCATTAAGGCTTCGGAGCTGTACGAGTGCCCCATACAAACGTAATACCATAACCATTTGAAATTTGTGCATATCTTCAGCATAGTATGGTATTATTCGTATTAGGATAGCATTTATCTAGGTCTCTGCCAGAAGCTTTTTTCAAAATACTTAGCTAAAGTGAAATTAAACCGAATCGCATTTTGCATATTTTTACATCATAGAAGACATGTTTTCTTTATATTTATTTAGTATTAAACACTAGAATATTTTAAGTTTCCTTCTGTTAGAAACATAGCTTATATGGTCTAGTAACAGAAAAACAACACTGTGTGAAGAATAAAAACAATTTTCAGTCATAATTTTTGGGACTACGGGAGACAACCAAATTTCTTGCAAAATAGCTATGACAACCAGTCTGGCGAATGTACTATTCAAACAGACGATTATATGAAACGCCCCGGAGTTTTAATGGCTGCTACAACCACAGAACTATATACTCTGACGAGGCTTCAACCCGTTCGAATAACGAAGAGCACTGACAACTCTGTAGAGCTATACTAAAATAGGACACTCCGACATAGACGGATTATAGTAAGAATGAACGAACGAGCGTAAGAACGAAGAAGAAGAAGAAGTACACCATCATCCATCATTAGTCTGTGGCTACATCAAGGAAGATGTATTTTCTCTATGGGCTACATTCTACATTCTCTTTGGTCTGTCCACTGTCTGTGGTGTCATGTCAATTCACGAAGTCTTTCGAATTTTAGTTTGTTGACAATTTGACAATTATTTATTTGTTACAGAAAATTTAATCTAAGGCGTGAAATCATAAATAAAGATACGTGTAAAACATTGTTATTCAATAGTTTTCTCTAGTGTAATAGTGTGTTTAAGTAATATGAGTAAAATCAATGTGAAATTTGCAAAAACATGCCGCGAAGGAGTGCAAAAACGCATTTTTATGGCTCAATTTCCTCTATATGTAGATCGGTAAGCAATTTTATGCCATTTATTTCCAAAATTTGGTAAAATAATGATACAATTCGTAAAAGTTTTTGCAAGAAAATTTTCTCATACCGTATGTAGGTAAACAATTATAGTGCTTGACTATCAACCTAGATTTATCGATATCGATAGTTTGTTTTACGAAACTGGAATGATTAATTTGTTTGTTTGCTATGTTTATAAAGTTTTATTTTGTTTGGATTACCATAATTTATATGTAACTTAGATTTTATTTTATACCTATTAGGTTTTTAATTGAATCATGTACATTTTTAGGAGTAGGTAAACATGGATGTCACTACTTGGATGGGTGATCGCAAGTGGCACTATTACCATTATGTTTAGGTATAATATATTTTATATTGTTTTATTGTATAATAATACAACAATATTTGTTGCAGACAACCTACCAGAAAATCGAAGCAGCATGACGAAGCATAAACAAAAGCTTGATGATCATCGTCACTATATGAAAGTACCTGGATGGCAAACATTACATGAAAACACGGATATAAACGTCATTTTCTAAAAATTAATCCTAGCAAGATCGATTTATCGCCCCCAAAACACCCTATGTAGATGTTCAAATAAATGTATACTTACTTAAATTAATTATTAATTCTTTTATTTATGAAAAAAAAACCTACTAATAATTTAATGGAATCCAAAAATCCTAGCTGCTGCTGATAGGTATCGATATCGATAAATTTTCGATAGTCACTAGGTACATCCCTAGATACTGCCAACATAGAGAATATAACATTTTTAAAAGACGCTGGCGTGACGACATAGATGCCTTCCATGAGGAGTGGTGGGAGGCGGCTGGTGATCGAAAGAAGTGGAAAGAGATGGGGGAGACCTTTGCCCAGCAGTGGGACACATTATAGGTTATTAAAAAAAAAAAAAAAAATTTTGGCAGTATGTCGTGGTCAATATGTTCTGTGGTCGTGGTTTGGTTTTGTTACGTTGGTCTTATTGTTCACTGGGTGATTAATACATCGTCTAGTGTTCGTTTTGTTTGTATGGCACTTCCGTCTCTTACTATTACACGCTCTTTGGAACGCGCGGCGGATTGACTTTGCCGAGCCACGTCACCGAATTCTTAATATACTACTCTTAGTTGGAAAAACTATACATTGCTGCATTATTTTGATGCGTAAATGAATTAGTACGAGTATTGTTATGACGTTGTATAGCGTGAATGAAGAATGTAATGAGAGTGAATGAGACGAAAGAGTGTTTCAGGATCTTAGTAAGTAGAGATCCGTGGCCTCTGCCTTCATTTATTAAAGAATTCTCTGTTCATCATACAAATCGATACTTGGTGATGTAAATGCAAGCACATTTTCATACCTTAATTAAATTCGAAAAATAATGTGAGATCACAATCATGTTCGAAGAACTCGCACAACAAGGTCATCTGAAATTATCATTAATTAGCAATTATTTATGAATTCCGTACAACCTCCCTGCGCATTGCTGAAATATAAAATTTGTGACCTGAATATTACATGCTTGCCCACAACATATGAATTCTGAGGTCAGAAATGTTTTTACGAAAACATGGAATGCACTATAACCATATTGACCATTATACGTTGCTTTGGCTTAACCTATTAACAATAATTATTCGATTTCGGGAGTTGGTATTTTCTTAGACGCTTGGCAAGTCTTTAGCAACAACATTATTTTCGCGTGTACATTGTTCTGGAAATACAAAAGTATGATAATCTATGTATTAGAATCTAAACATATTCTTGGCAGTCCCTGTGCGTTTCTAAACCGTTGATCGGATTGTGAGCTATGGTAAAGACATTTGAAGACAAGATATCTGGCCCTTAAAACCAATAAGTCAGTACCTACTTACCTATTTATTTACCATGAACACTAGTTCAACAAACTGTCGTCCGTTAGGTATCCTTAAGTTTTTTGTTTATAATTAAGTTTTAATTTTTATTTTCTCTGTATTGTGCCAAATAAACGTTTCATTCATTCATTCATTCAATATACTTAAATAAAAAAACATTATGAGACGAGGTTCGCCGACTCAGTGTATTAAATCATGACGTCTAAAAGTAAGAAAGAAAGTTTGTAAGTAGATTATTACTTCTTTACACCGAAACGCAAATAAGTACAAAATTGAACATATTTTTCTGAGATTTAGTCCGTGAAGGACAGAAAAAAACTTAATGCTATCTTAACGAAACTTTTATAAACGCACAGTCTATAAAATACCACAAACGACAATTTTCCGCTTATCCCAAACGAATAGTGAGATAAAAATGAATTCATCAAGTATTGAATGTTCATAATCTACATAAATTCCCAAACGGCTGCTCCGAGGCAACGGAACATATCATTCAGAGAGGATCACAATGCAGCGGTCTCGTACAATGCATATCAGGCAGGATCAAGTGATCCCACTTCGGCGCTTTGTGTGGGATCTCGATGTGGTTTGGAAACAGTCTTTGTGCATCTTTTCAATGTCTAAGTTAAGTGATTTTGGTATTTGAATAGAGATTTTGAGCTCTACGTAGGTACATAAATTTATCTTACTTGATTTTGAGTTCTACCAGTTCTACGTAGGTACATCTTAAAATTAAGTAGTCTTTCTGACTGGCAGAGCTCTATCACAATTTTATTGTAAAAACTAACTTAATTGACTTAATTTATTATTCACAAAGTGCGTTAGACATTATTCTTTTAGATATTTTTAGGAATTCTTAGATCTTTTAAAGGGGGTATCTTTTTTAATGTCTAAGGGGGTAGTCATTGGAAAAACGGTCAATGTTTTTGAGTATGTAAGTACTAATTACCTATAGAGAAACTAGAACCTATGTAGGTATTGTAAATGAATGTAGCAGAAAGTTAAACTGATAATTGATTTTAAAAGTTTATTTAAAATGTATTATCATAAAATATGTGTAATAAATATAATCTTTAAATAATGCATGAATAACCCCAATTTCGTGAATTCCAATATTCATATATCCGATCGTATTCATAAAGTTAGCTGACTTGCTTCTCGTAAAACTTAGAGCATGCAAATTCCGTTTAATAAGCAGTTTTGCGAAGCGCCTAATAGCTTCTTCCAATAAGTTGTGTTCTCAAACGCCGGTGCTCGTTCAGTGCACCATTTCTCAGCAGCCGACGTGACCACTAACCATAAACAAAACACCGCCAAAGTGCCCACAGCACAATAAACACGTGCCAGGTTCTTGCAATTGGAGAGTTGTCATGGCACATAACTGGGATTCGAGCGATCAACTAAAATTGTGGTTAGGCTGATTTTATGCAGATTGAATCGCAAAAGAAAAAGTAAAAACACCCACCCGCACATAGTTTCTCGTGATTCCATTTGTCTTTTATTACAAATGCTCATAAAATTTTGGAAAACAAATAATCTCGATTATTATAATATCCTGGTACCTTCTAGGAAATTATAATAATCTTTACTTTACTGGTAACCTGTGTACCTACCAGTAAAGTAGACACTTATTTTTAAAGAGTTCAGTTTAAAGCATTCACTAGATTTTTGATATTTTAGTTCTCTACACTACACTATGAATTAAATATACGAATTTAAATTTCGAACTACGGGAATATTTCTCTCTCACGAATTTTTTTTGTAAAGTATATCAATGTGTGATCTGAGGAATGTGTCATACCAACAGCCGAGAGCAGTACGTAGGTACACGTAGTGCAGCGTCCGAACGATTACCTAAATCGGCACCTCCCGGTAAACTTAGAAGCTTTCTCGTGTCGCCTTTGAGATCTGAGCAGGGGCCATTACAACAAGCCGATATGTAACGTTACAATTATAATCTACTAGCTGTGTCCCGCGGTGTTACCCGCGGTGAATAGGTTGATACATTTTTTTTACGACTTCAAAAAAGGAGGAAGTTCTCAATTCGTCGACTGGGTGAACCGATTTTGATGTTTTTTTTTTGGTCTGATGAGGATCATCAGAGATATGAATAAAAATACACCTCGAGAGTGCAAAAAATTACTCGAATCGAAAAAGTTTTCATAAAATTTTTAATTTTGCTCCTTGTTTAAGGCGTCATTGTGTCACTTGATTTTGGTGCTCATAGAAAAGGATGACTGCTGGTCGGTTACTATTCTATGGTCTAACACAGTTTATTATGCTTGCAAAATATTGAAGAAGCTACTATGCGAGCGAAGCGAGCTTCGAACCAAGCGAGCGCAGCGAGCCGAAATTTTTAAGACAAATTTATTATGTGACACTTGATTTTGCTTAAGGTGCTCATAGAAAAGGCTGACTGTTGGTCGGTCCCTATTCTATGGTCTGACATAGATCAATTTGCCAGCAAAATATTCAAGAAGCTACCGTGCGAGCGAAGCGAGCTTCGAACCAAGCGAGCGTAGCGAGCCGAAATTTTTAAGACAAATTCGTCATGTGACACTTGATTTTGCTTATGGAGCTCATAGAAAAGGCTGACTGTTGGTCGGTTCCTATTATATGGTCTGACATAGTTCAATTTGCTAGCAAAATATTTATGAAGCTACCGTGCGAGCGAAGCGAGCTTCGAACTAAGCGAGCGCAGCGAGCGTCTTAAACTCGCGAAGCGAGTGGAAATTTTTAAAAACAAATGCGTCCTGACGTGATACTTGATTTTGCTTATGGAGCTCATAGAAAAGGCTGACTGTTGGTCGGTTCCTATTATATGGTCTGACATAGTTCAATTTGCTAGCAAAATATTTATGAAGCTACCGTGCGAGCGAAGCGAGCGGAAATTTTTAAAAACAAATGCGTCCTGACGTGATACTTGATTTTGCTTATGGAGCTCATAGAAAAGGCTGACTGTTGGTCGGTTCCTATTATATGGTCTGACATAGTTCAATTTGCTAGCAAAATATTTATGAAGCTACCGTGCGAGCGAAGCGAGCTTCGAACTAAGCAAGCGCATCGAGTTTCTTAGACTCAAATTTTTAAGACACATTCATCATGACTGACACTTATGTTTGCTTATGATGCTCAAAGAAATGGCGCTGGTTGGTTCCTATTCTATGGTCTGACACAGTTCAATTTGCTTGCAAAAGATTGAAAAAGCAACATGCGAGCAAAGCGAGCGCTGCGAGGATTTTAGACTCGAAGCGAGCCGAAACTGTGGGAAATTTAATAAAATAGCGACGATGAGGTGCTGTAGCGAATTTTAATTGAAGACACAAATATAAACTTTGTTCAAATGGTTTATGTTGAGCCAGAAATCTTTTTATCGGGGATTTATCTGCGTAAGTACATAAGTCCCAATTCCGTGAGATTATCGGGACAAAAAAAACAATATTTGAAATTCGATAAGCCGTTTGAGTTTCAAGAAGCATAATTTAGCTATTTTGATAATCTCACGGGAACAATACGCTTTTAAGGGATTTAAAGTAGCCTAAGACATGTGTTAATCCAGGATATCAACTGTCCTGGTACCAAATTTCATTCAAAACCGTCCAGCCGTTTGAGTGTGAAGGAGTTATAACTTTGCCTGTGCTGCCATCTATTAACATTATTTTGACTAACAGTTACGTTTTCACGGCCAAACTATTTTGATGAATAATTTGGTTTATAATCTCACGGAACCATTTCTATTATCAGGAATTTAAGGTAGCCTATTTGTTTATCCAGGGAATAAACAATCCTGCTACCAAATTTATTTCAAATTTATCCAGCCGTTTGATCGTGAAGAAATAATAACTTTGTCTGTGCTGCCATCTATTGAAATTATTTTGTTACTTTTTCAGTTACTTTTTCACGGCCAAACTATTTTGTATAAACTATTTTCATGAATTTGATTAATAATCCCACGGAATCAATGCACTTTTCAGGAATTTTGAGTTGCGTATATTTTAATCCAGGGTATAAGCAATCCTGCTACCAAATTTCATTCAAATCCGTCCAGCCGTTTGAGCGTGAAGGAATTATATTTTTGCCTGTGCTGCCATCTATGAAGTTATTTTGTCTGACAGCTGCCTTTTGCACGGCCAAACTACCGAAACTATTTTGATGAATAATAATGGTTTATCCCACGGGAACACTGCACTTTTCAGGAATTTAAAGTAGCCTATTTGTTAATCCAGGGTATAAGCAATCCTGATACAAAATTTCATTCAAATCCGTTCAGCCGTTTGAGCGTGAAAGAGTAACAAACACACTTACATACTTACACACACACACACACACACACAAACTTTCACCTTTATAATATTAGTGGGATTATGATTATAAAATTGTTCGAATTAGAACTTTTAATGCGTTGTGTAAGATATTTATACAATACTTACTGTAAAAAAAAACCGTAATGCTCATCATAGCCAATTACCTAAGTAGTTGTTGATACATATACACTATGTAACACTATGCACATTTGCATCTTCGTGCTGTATCAAGTTATAGTTTATAGTGATATTCGATTTAAAATCTCATTTAAGGTGTCTGTATGCGTCAAACTAGCGCCGCCGCCTATTTTATTTTATGTTATTATAACGTTGAACAAAGGAATTAAAAAAAATTGAATGTACAGTTTGTGAAACCAATCATAAGCTTTTTTTTAATACCTATGTAATAGTTTCATTTTGTATAGTTTATGAGAAATAACGAAGTTGCACTTGGTGGCCACCAAAATTTGTTTTCGCAGTGGCGCTAGTTTCACCCATACATGCACCTTAAGTTGATTATTGCATTAATTTACTGTATTAGAGAAAATATTTTCTACTAAATGTTCCATTCAAAATCGTATCGGAAGCTGCAAAACATTATGCAGTAGTTGTAAGCAACGACGGTCGAAGCAAACTGCTGAGAGACAGTTATGTGGCTCGTCGTACCCACGTTCAAGTCCTAAGTCACACGTACAAATCTTCACTTAACAGTTTACATTGACCTTGGTCAGGTTCGAACGCTTAAAGACGTCACGTAAGTGCAGTGCTTTTATTCTTTTTTACATTTTAAAATACACTTTAACTTTGAAATGATAAAGTGTTAAGTGCTGTGGCGATAAAAAGATCAGTATCAGCACTAAGTCGCTGGTGCATTTGTAAGACTTTTTATATTGACCTTGGTCAGGTTCGAACGCTTAAAGACGTCACGTAAGTGCAGTGCTTTTATTCTTTCTTACATTTTAAAATACACTTTGTAATGATAAAGTGTTGAGTGCTGTGGCGATAAAAAGATCATTATTAGCACTAAGTCGTTGGTGCATTTGTTAGATCAAACGTCATTCTCTTTAGATAGTACAGGCAAAAACAGTTTTAAAACTTCAAACAAATATTTGTAAGCTTTTATGTAAGAGAAAATAGTTACATTTAGTTATTTCAAACAGTAAAAGCTAGGAATTATAACTAATATATTTAAAAATTATTATGAACAGAAAAATATATAGTAAACAAGTGAGGAAACCAGTTACCTAGCTTTCTAATGGCGACGATGGGCTTGCTACCTGTCACGTAAGGCATTCCTTACTCATTATAAAACATCAAACGGGTATTTATGACGAAATTATCATGATAAATACCCGTTTGCATAGGTTTTATAATGTGTTCTGATCGCGAAAGTTTAAAAAAGACAATTCCTTACTTATGTCATATTCTTTTTGCAAAAGTTAGCATTCTAACACTATTTTTTATGAATAATATTAAATAAAAAAGTATAAACTATTGACCTATCATCAATGCCCTAGACATTTTCAATATCTGAATATCTGAGATAATGTCTACCGCACCTTGGTAGCCTAGTATTGATCCCATTTGTTGTTAGACTACAAACATACTCACATATTATGTGTTATACATATACCTGTCACGAAATAATATCTACTAAATAAACATACTCTTGAATAATTCAGTCGAACAACCGAGGATTCCACATCAAAGGAAATCTGATTAGTTAGAGCCGTGATCACCGCACTCGTAGACCACAATCTAACTAAGCATTAATTGTATAAATTTGTCTTAATATGTAAAGATTGTGCGGAATTATTCTTAATTACTCAGATTTCAATTCAATTCATTTATTTCAGACAACAATTAAGTACATCCATATTAAAATAATAACAAAAATAAAATTTAAAATTTGCCACACACATACATCATAAAATACACAAGACATCATAAACTACACAGACATGTTTTACAATCCTATAAAGTGCGCATGCACTTCACTATTGTGATTGATATACTCACAATCGAGCCTACATGCGAAAGCATTCAGTATGCTGTTGTCGCTGGCCCGGACCCTGCGCCCCAGGGATGTGCACCGCTTGCGCATGGTTGTGTAGAAACAGTCCACACGCGCCTCGGCGAACATCCCCGACGCGCTGCAAAACCGGGGCAGCCCCACCAGCACCCTGAATGCATTATTGAAGGTTGTTCGTTCGTTCGTTCGTTCGTATGAGCAAGCCAATTCTGGTGACGGAGTTTTTAGGCCGCCTAAAGGCCTCCGTCATGGCTTAACGACTTAAAAGGCCGGGACCGACAATTTAACGTGCCCTCCGAAGCACGGAAGCGCTCAGCTGATGATGCCACTTGCGGTCACCCATCCAAGTAGTGACCGCTCAGAACATTGCTTAACTTCGACGATCTATCAAGAACGTCAGCAAGCTTCGCCACGAGCGCTTCGAGATTTGAAGTATGTTACATAGATTTAGACCTGTTTGGTGGTTTTTTAGAAAAGTTAAACAATAGAAATATTATAATCATAGATATTTAAACTACTATGTTAGATACTATGTTAGACAACTGCCTGCTGAATAACTTATACTTTCCAAAATCAAATAAAATTAATCTTATTACCAAAGGTTTGTAACCATAGACCTGTTTCACTAAGTTCAACCATAGGGCCTGTACACAAAACCGCGAGTTCGGATCGCATCACAAATATCTGCGAGCTATTTCTGTGTCTGAGCAAATATATACGCCGATGCCACGTCGCGTCGCGGTTTTGTGCGAGAGCCCTGTGACACTTTTTCTGAAAGTTAAAGTACCATCAGTTCTATGAATAGAAAACATTATAGAAGGTTAGTAGTACGCTATCAAAATGTTTGATAATACCCAAGGAATAGCGAAACAAAATCCTGCAGGCTACTTACGTTCACTTACTTACTATAATATTATTTTGATATAAAGTAAAGTCTCTGAGTATTGCATTAAGACAAGGTAGCTCACGACATCTTTAACGCCTTCCACTAACTTTGATTACATAAGTCTTTCTTTGATGTAACAGTCTTGAAAGTGGTTCCATAATAGCACTTAGCGTACTTCAGTCATCATAACGCTAGTGGGTTTTTACTTAAACTTGCGTGATACAGATCATGCAATCAAATATATTAAATATAGGTCAATTATCAGTCCGCCGTGTTTATGAAATGAAAAAATATATACTTATATGATCACGACTGTATCCCAAGAAGCGCTAGACATTTTTTTCAGATCTTTCAGGCAATTTTTTGATCCTTTCGACGATGTCTTTATGTCTATATAGAAGAGGGGTAGTCAGAGGTAAGTCCAAATACATATTTGGTACATGCCCACATCTTGCAGAAGTTATTTTTCCATACGTGACAGGTTGCAAGCCCATCGCCGCTATTAGAGAGCTAACTGGTTTCCTCACGATGTGTTTATAATGCTACTTATTTCTACCTGTCGATATAAAGATTATGATTTGTTTTGTGATATAATTTGATAAAACATAATACTTAAATGAAAATTTAAAACACAATACTAGCTCGTACAAACTTACAGTGGAAATAGGAATTAATTCTAATTCTCATTTAAGTTTTAAACGATAAAAGAACTTAGCTCTAAACCGTAAGACTAAAGAATAAAAATCTTTGCAATAAAAGTTGAACGCTAGAACCGTACAATTTTCTGGAGCGAGATACAATATAATTAGAAGATTTTCATTAATTATAAAAGCACAGGAAGGACCATTTCCTTTGCGACCGGACGCGACAAAGTGTGAGCGAAGTAATTGAAAAAGAACTAATTTCTTGGAGCATTCACAAAGTGCATTTTTAATGTTTTGAGTGCCAACAACTGCTGCTGAAATGAATTTCTGATATTGTTGAACTGGTTGAAGGTGGAAATAATAAATCAGTTTTTTTTTTCTATGCGTATAATGCTGTTGTTCGGGGTTTAACACGTTACTAAACCTTAACTCCTTGACAGTTTTTAATTATTAGAAGTTTTGTTTAAGCATTACTCAGTGGTTAAATAACATGTTTGAATAAAACCGTTTTATTCAAACATGTTATTTAACCACATACCAGTATGAATACCTAATGTTATGCAAACATTTCCTGGAAAAAAGTTACTACAAGTTTTTGATTCTTGTGGGATAAATAAACAAATGAGCCAATCTTCAAAAATAACCCTTCGTTTGTCAATAACTTCTGATTCCTAAAACTAATACTTTCTTGCTAGACCGCCGTGACGGTTTAGCCGGTAAAGTAGGGCGTCCCCCGACACACACTTCCAAACTTTTGCCTGCAGTCTGCTGCACCTAATTCGCTTTTTCCGAGAACTTCTAATTTAAAATCGATATTGGTGGCTATTCGGGATGTCACCAAAACTAAACTAAACTAATTTGACAGCACTAAAACTGATGCCATCCTTTTTATTTCGATCGTTATGAAAGGGACGGCAACATTTTTAGTGCTGTCAAATTAGTTAAGTTTAGTTTTGGCGACATCCCGAATAGCCACCATTGCTCAAAGGAAATCAGACATTCACTTTGTCTCAACTCATAATGCTGAGGAGGGCAAACGATTAAAAACTTGATCGATAGAAGCTCGAGTGAGGAAGTGGACAATTAGAAATAGATTTTATGCTCACTTGTCTAGTGGGCATGTACCAAATATGTATTTGGTGACTACTCCATTAGACATCTTCAAAGGATATAAAAATACCTAAAAAGATCTGAAAGAATATGTCTATCGCACCTTGGGAATACCTGTCGTGATTATATTTCATTTCATTTAAGTACAACAATGATGTCGTACGATTAGTAGATTTGTTGGAAACATAAGGTTATTTACTTTAAATCTTGGTAAAACAACATTACTTAATCAAAAAAAAATCCTAATCGCTTGGAATAACAAAGGAATTTATTAAAAACTGAAATAATAACAAAGAACAACTGATATTCCTAAGAAACATTACTAAATTGAAAATTCTTAACCAAACAGCATCCGTCAACTAAGTATCCCGACAAATATCGTGCGAGAGACGAGTGATGACATCGATCGGCGATTGTTGACACGCACGTGACGAACGCGACGCGTCGACGTGACGGAGCGGACGCCACGTCGCTGGATGTGCGAGCGTCTGTCTTGTGACGTCACTGTGGGGCTATGGAACTGACGGGAGCTTAGAGAAAGTAAGAAATAGAGCGCTGTATATTCCTTTCTCAGTCGCACAAAAAAAAAGAAAAATATCACCATTATTTTTGTGAGTAAAAGAAACAAAGCAAATAATAATAATGCAAATCTGATTCCTAGATAAATAGATAATTAACTCCGGCTAAATTCCGATCGCTTGTATCATCGCGGGTTCGAATCCCGTCAAAGTCGTAACTTTTCGTAAGATTTTTATTTATAGATTAATAACTCGACAGGTGGCGGGACGAACTAGACGCCTTTGATAGGGACTGGCGGACGAAGGCACTGGATCGGCGTGACTGGCGAAAGTGGGGAGAGGCCTTTGCCCAACAATGGGACAGGATGGGCTAGTAGTAAAAGTAATAACTCGTCAGTATCGTGCACTTCACGTTAAGTACCATCAATGTAAGGATCAGGTCTACAAGCAAACAATTTTTACAATGTTTTAGTAACGGTAGAGAAAGGCTTAAATTACAAATACAAATACAAATTGTTTTTAATTTTTCTCTCTGTCAACTCTTTAAAAGACAAAAAATCATACTTCTAAACCAGATTACGTCCGCTGGTTTCATAGCCCGCAGAAACTGATCGGCAATGTCGAAGCTCTAACGACGACGTTTGTTTATTATTTTTTACGATACGCAAGTAATCCCTCGCTGGGAGATAAAAATATATTCGTAAAAAATCACTATACAAAGTTCTGCATGCTTTCACCGTAAAAGTTGAGATACGAAAAGAAATATTAGCTTTTCATGTTGATATAGTTTAGTTGAAAAGCAAAGTGTGGGTTTTGATTCATGATCAAAGCAACAAAATGTCAAACATTTATCTACTAATTGGTAGGTTAGCAATTTTGATATATAAATCTATTCTAGTGGCAATTCGGAGTGTCGCAAAAGCTAAACTAAACTAATTAAAATGAATGCCCTCCTTTTTATTTCCTCCCATCGCTATGAAAGGGACGGCAACATTTTTAGTTAGTTTTAACATTTATACTCCGAATTGCCACTATTATCTGTTTAGCGAATGTTTAAAAATACTTTTTGTTGTTGCAACACGATCGAACTTATATGAGTAGTTTGTAAATTGTAGTTTAAATAAAAATGGTGTAACTTAATGGTAGTTACACCATTAAAGCTACAAAAGGTACTTAATGGAATTAAAGCAACCTATAATAAGCTTTTAAAGTTTCACTATAGAATGCACATAATCATGAAAATTACAGTTGGACAGAGCAGGCCTTTGATTCTGACAAACGGAGCAACTAATTAAATCGCCATTTTTCTGTTCGATTAACTCTCGCCTCCGCCGGCTAATGAGTCGATTAATTGTCATTCCATGCGATTTGCCATCGACTGCTGGGACAGTCGCGATCAACGTTGCTTACGATTAGAATTTTAACTTTTACCAAAGACGATTATTAATCGTCTTTGCTGACTGATGACTGAGAGAGATGATTTTTTTTTCATGATCCTATCATTATAGCTCCTAGGTTTTTTCCAATGGTTTATATGGCAGTAATAGCTGTTACAATTTATAACACAGTTAAGAACAGCGAGTGATGCTGCAGAAAAAATCTAAAGAGGCAATAAAATAGAAAACAGGCAATTGATTTTATATTCAAATTCAAATACTTAAACCTAATTAATGGTCCATTGAAATAAGTCTTTGTTAATTCTTCTCTCTCTTAACAGCTGATAGGAAAGTAGAAAGGTAGTTTTCCAGCAACACCTAAGAAGCTAAATACTTTTACATTACTTTACCTAAGTAAAAATTGGTAAAAATACTGATGTGCCATGACGATAAAAAAATAAAATCTTTACAAATTCTCTTCTCGCCTGTACCAAGCACCTCGAAGGAACTCGAACAACAATTAACACTCATTTAATCCGCGACTTACATTTGAAAGGAACTTTTCAATAGCACTTGTGAGTTGTGTGCCGTTTGTTGGCAATTTTGATAATGGTGCGGTTTATTCTAAGCTTCGAAGTGTGGACTGGGACACCTAAGTAATGGTGATTTTTTTTTGTTTTAGAGGTGGAATAAACAAATCGTGATATTTGCTGCCCAGATTATTCTTATTCTAATAACTGTATGATACTCAGTTAAATGTAACGACAATGTGGTATTAACTGATTAACACTGACACAAAATTTTCCAAGTGAAAAAAAGTGAAATGTCCAAGGATATTTATTTATTTATTTACTTCAGGAACGGCTACATTTAAACGTCCTTTTGGGAAAAGCTTGTATACTTGTTTAAGTGTACAAATTTCGCGGCACTTACCGAATTTTCACACCACATTGGCCTGTCCACCATTTTACAAGGACATTTTATAGGTAATTCTAGTCTGCTCACTGAACTGGCTAACGAAGAAAAATCCAATTCGTATAACAAAGCCTGAATCTTATCTCATAGCATAAAATATTGATCCAGCATTTCACTTAGAAGCAAGATCATAAACCCTGTTAACACAGCGAGCTAAAATATATTTTTGCAGGTACTACAAACCTGCCTAGTTTACAGCATCCATTATTAGGATCGCTCGGAGCGGCAACTTTGCATGTAAACAAATACCTGGGCTGCTACTGAAAAGTAGGCGCAGACTGGCGACTTGTCGTCGAGTACTGTATGAGCTAGCATGTAAATCGATGACGGAGTTTTTAAGCCGCCTCCGGTTTCAATACTTAAAAGCCAGGAACGACCACTTAACAAAGTACGGAAGCGCTCAGCTGACAATGAAACTTACGGTGACCCAATCAAATAGTCGCGGGAAATCATCCCGCGAATGCTGGTGCAATTCGGTCGAAACGTCGGGCGAATATTAAAGGTAAAATGATAAATACCCGTTTGTATATGTTTTATAATGTGTTCTGATCGCGAAAGTTTAAAAAAGAAAATAGTGACCGCTTCAACAATTTATTAAGAACGTCTAAACAAGCTACGTCAGGAACGCGTACTTACTGTGAATAGTATTGCGTACATGTCAACATTTCTCAACCCTCCTTCCATTATACGAATGTTTTCAATTAATTAAGCAAATACTTTGCATAGGCATTTGTAACACCAATTCCGAGTTTCGTTCAATGTTTGTGGGTTATGGAAGTCGATTCGGTACAGATAATTTATGTCGAATTATACAAATTCAAAACAATAGCTTAAAGCTTACAACTTAAAAATAATGTTAATATACTACAACAAAAAGCCAGACATCTCGATATCCATAGATACTTGTCTGAGACGGTTCTGAGTATTCTTTTATATTGCTAAACGAGCCTCTTACAGATACGTACCTAACCTAAAATCTTTTCTAGGTTATCCTAGGTCACTGTTCAAGCCTTTGGCGAATAATATATCGAAGAAAGATTTTTTCGGGATCTACGTACGCATTTCTCTCAATGATCTGTCTGACTTTCGCGCTTGGAGTGATCACACATGGACTCAAATCAAAACCACCAGTTTCAAGACATAAGAAAGTCGCCTATCATAATTTTCACTGGCTCTGGGGCTGAGCTTACCCTACGCTGCGTCCAGTAGGTGTATGATTTATGCCGGCGCGCTGCCCACTCGTATTCACGGCAGGGAAACTTTTGATTTGTTACAATAAACTCGACTCTTACCTTGAGATACATGGACACTGCACTTCAAGTGGATCTTGAGACAACAGCAGAAGTACCTACCTACCAATACATAATCTACTTTTTTACTTTTATCGATAGATAGGTGAATTACAATGATATGGGTTCACAATACTATGATCATAATTCCAAAGGCCAAAAAATAAGAGATATTATTATACTAGCTTACTCCTGTGGTACTTACCTTGATAAAATATAACCTATGTTCATTCGGAAAGTCCAAGCTACACATCGGTGAAATAATTTTTAAAATCGAATGAGTAGTTTCGGGAGATTACCCCAAACATACAAACAAACCAACTTTACCTCTTTATAATTTTAGTAAATCTATATCTTTTGTTAATTCTTATAGAATATTATGAACCAGTTTTCACGATAGGTACTAAAAAATATTATTTCCCGTGTTCCCAGAGTTGCGCATCGTGTTGGCACCCTACCCGGGTCGGGCGTATAAATCTGAACATTTTTCCAACAAGAGCTGAATTCAAAGAAGTTTAAAAGTTTCAAACAGTGTTGATACATGTGATGGAGCTTGAAACTTCGCCGATCCTTTTATTTTAATCTTATACTTTTAAAGGTGTAAAAAAATAGCGTTGTTTTGTATTTCAGTGCATAATATATTCTTAGCTCTAAAGCATTTTTTAGTTCATCAAAAATGCTTTTGTACTTTTTGATTTCCTAGGTTTCCTAGAATGATCATAACCCTTTATTTTATTTCAGAATAATAAGTGATTTATAAATTAAAGTTCAGATTTTGATATGAGATCAAAATATCTGAAAGGCTAGTTATAGTATATTTCGTTCACCATAATATTATACCGCTCGGGAGTCAATGAAACCGTGGGTATATTAAGTTGGCGTTTAAGGAGTAAATTGTATTTTTCACTTTAAGTGCGAGAAAAATTTGTAATAAATATATTTTAAACAAAAAATAATGGGCACTATTCACCGCGGGGCGCGGGGCGCAGCTAGTCAATTTTAAAAGATCGGAAAATACCTAAAATACCTTTTTTTTAAATAGAGAATACAATCTCCGCCATCTTTTACAATTGACAGCACAAGTCACGCACCTTATTTTGTCTTTTACTTATTATCACAGAAACTATACAGCCCCCCTGTAGTTTACCGTAGTATTACTATTATATATTATTTACTGTCCTCGATACCGAGTCAAGTATCACAAATGTATGAAAATCCAATGCAGCGCCTCCCCCGGTAACTTGCATGAACGAAAAATTCCATACATTTAGAATACTTGACACGTGAGCGAGTATAGATTACTATACTACACAAAAACCGCCGGTAACCCTACAGATTATTGACGTTTATTTCAAGGGGCGTAACGAATACCATAGCCAAAGAGAATATAACTACGTTTACCATTTCATAACGAAGTTTGCTGGGACAGCTTGTTTATAATAAAATCCCGTTCCAGCAAGGAATCACTCAGGGCCTGGGAGCATCAATACATCCCTTATCAGTCCTCCAAGTTATTGCCACTCGCGGGGAAAAATGTTAGAGGCGTTTCGGCGATTTTTCACGTTTCTGCTTCGAACGCGTCTTTAAGTCCCGTGGAGTTAATTGGCTGAATTATTTATGTTGTTGTACCTTTCAGGTTTTTTCTTAGGAATTTAACCTAATTTTTAAAAGAAAATTGCTCTTTTTTCTTCAAAGTTTGAATAGCAATTATTTGGCATATTTAAAAAAATGTTTGTTTAAAAAATGAACCTGTTATAGCTGGTAGAGATCAGTATTTGCTTCAACTGGCTGGTATTATGATTGTCGTTTTCTATTGATTAGTCTCCTAACAGCTTAAAAATTAGCCTTATTTTTTTGTTACTGAATACAGTTACGTAAATATTGGAACTTCATAAAAAAACATTTTTTTTTAAACCTAACTAAAACTTCGCTTGACAAATTCGTTTATTCAAGTGCAAAAAACTCACAAGCTGACAACCTGCATTAAATTAAGAAACCCTTCCGAATTTTCTTAATTCTTTACCCAAAAATAAAACCTACAATTCTTCAAAACAAAAACATAAATAAGCAAAGCCCGGTACTAAATCTCAATTAGTAAGAGTTAAAAACTTAAATAGAAAGATTTACAATCTTCATCATCAAAGCCTCTTAAATCGGCTGGGCTACCACAGGCCTGCTATATATACATGTATAGATATAGAGCTAGTTGCAATAATCCTTGAGATCCCTTCGATCCATCAACTTGGAACAGCTTTGAGTCTGAGGAGTAGGGAAACTTTCTCAGGGCGACTGGATAGAGACGCTACATAGGTAACCAAATAAATCTACTGATTTTATATTCTCGATCAGGTCTTATTGGGGGGCGTGGCGCCCGATTACAAATAATTGTTTATCAATGCGTCACCTTAACAAAGTGACGTCGGTCCGACATTCACACTTTTATATTTCAACATTTGTTTGAAGAATGTTTGTATGGATGTATAGATGTTTGTTACTTTTGCAAAAACTACTGAACGGCTGAAACTTGGAATCAAATCTCTCAGCTGTTAATACCTCTTGCTCAACCTCAACAATCTATCAAGAACGTTAAAAGGGTTAGTGTAAATAGCTTGTCTGAGCAAGCTATGAAACGAACGCTTCATACACGAGCATCAAATCCGTACTCTGTGGCAGACCTGAACAATTAAAACGGAATCCCATTGTGAAACTCCAGAAGCACTAAGCTCAAGATAATTGGCATAGATTGTCTCCGTCATTGCCGAAGTTTAAAGAATTGAGTACAGTTATCTCGCAAGGGTTAATGTGGGGGCAATTAAAGTTGCTAAACCCGGTTCCCGGGGCTAATTCTGGTTTTTAATTGGCTTTAGCGATGAGTCCTTACCACAAGATGGTCTAAATCTATACGTAACGTTTTTGTGTAACATGATATTTTCAGAATACAAGACCCTTCTAATCAAATCGACCCTCAAATCCCAAGAAATCCTTTCAACTACGGAATTCCGCAACTCCCCTTCCTTATTGATAATCACCGACGAGCCGCGTAAATTCTGATGCCTTGTCTGCAAACTCAAACAAAAGGACGAGTTCAAAAGGACTCATTAAGTCGCTACTCAAATAATGGTGCTTATGGATCCTGGCTTGAGTACCAAGTGTAACGTGCACTGCTGGCATCGTTTGTGTTTCACTTTCTACCGCCCACTCTAATTTGGGAGCAAGATTTTTTTTACTACATTTTGACGTTATTCTACTCCACACGCTGCGTGCTAACAAACGCACTGATGTTTAACTAATGTTGATAAGTATTTTACTGGTAGTGGTTAAAAAGATTTTATGATGCCAATTAAAAAAGTAATGTAAATGGAGAAATGCCTTCTATCTAAAATACATAAAACTATCGTAGTTCATTCACATTTTTGCATTTGGTCTTTCTGCGATTACATCTTATCAAATGTTTTTTTTTCTAAATGTCGATTAATTCAATCGGTTCAATATTTAAACGCAAGTTTTATTTATAAATTTACAGAGAGTAATTTTTTTGTCAACCTATATCGTCCCACTGCTGGGCAAAAGTCTCCCCCATATCTAAGAGAGTAAAATATTATTTATAATATAATAAAATCAAAGATACTTTCCCTTCGTATCGCATAGCCATTAGACGACGATATATAACAAAAGTACATACCTACAAAAGAAACTAAAAGGTGAATAACACGATCTTTGCGATAGTTACATAGGCAAAAGTTTGCAAAAAGCTCATGGTAAATCAAAAGGCAGAAAGTGATTTAAAAGCTAAACGGTGTCATATTTCATCACAAAAACGGTAGTTATAATACCTATTGCACGAAACGCGAAAAGTGAATTAAAACTTAGCGAACGACGAAACGTGTTCAATAAATTGTTATTGTGGCCAAATTGATCCCGGTCACGACTGAACTACTGAACTTAACTTGAGGTCAATGTATGAAGTGTGGGACGTAGACTAAAATAAATTTATAAACAGTTGACCACAATCCTGTCCAATACGAGTACGAGCAAGTTCGGTATGGACAAAAAAATTACTTAGGTAAGTATAAAAAAAATTAAAAATGTTTTTATTGACATGTACTTAATAGTGTACATTGGAAATGTTGAGTCCATAGGTACATCATCCTTTTCAAATAAAGGACAATAATACGCCATATTTCTCATATAAAACAAGTAATAGAATATCATAAAGTAATTTCTATTGTCACCTGTTTCATGAAATTAGGTTAGTTAAAGCAACTCTGCCTTCCCCGAACCGTCTATTTGTCACCACTAGTTATTCTAAAACATGACGAAATAGCAACATTCTAAAGTAGGATTGATTTGGAATTAAAAACTCACAAATTGAATGCAATATTATGTAAAGGCAATTGTGTGATAATATTCACATTATTTATTTATACCATTCAAAAGGTCAATTATAAATATACTTATCTAATTCTCCTACACGAATCTTCAGATAATTTCAACACTTTTGAATAAATTATTAACCTGTATTTATTTTTATTGGTTAATATTCCGAACCTGTCACAACGTACTCTCAGCTATTTGAAATTGGAAATCAATTAAGTGTCAATTTATAGATGTTTTGTGCTAATTTATAAGCTCTAAAAGCTATTGGTCAGTGTCAATGTGTGGCCGAAATGTCCCACAGAGAAGTAATTATAACAGAGCAACCACCATGCAACCAGCAATCATGTTGAGCTTCACGAGTTTTGTATCATTGACACGACCGTGCATTGACACTCATTGATACTATCGAGTATGTTTTAGGTGCACGCTTTATAGAACTAAAAACACAATTGACTGCTAGAGTGATTGATAGCAAAACTTACACGTGAAACACAATATCTAAGCAACAACTACTATGAATAAACGTCTTCGTTCGTTCGTATGAGCAACTCTGGTGACGGAGTTTTAGGCCGCCTAAGGCCTCCGTCATGGCTTAACGACTTTAAAAGCCGGGACCGACAATTTAACGTGCCCTCCGAAGCACGGAAGCGCTCAGATAAAAATGCCACTTGCGGTCACCCATCCAAGTAGTGACCGCTCAGAGCGTTGCTTAACTTCGAATAAGCGTCTGTGAATCAGTGTATGTAACAAAGCTTAAAAAAAATTTGCGCGTTTTGCCTCAAAGGGTAGCGATTTATTTTTTTAGCCTCTTCGTTGGTTTTTCCGTGCCCCAAAAATTCAAACACATTTCTAACAAGGTTGTATTAAGGTGTCTTAAAAGGGGCTTATCATAAAAACGCTGTTTATAAGATGTTAAAAATGTTTTAGAAAAAATCACATGCTGCGTAAGTTCACAGACAACTCCAAGTCTAAAAAATTTGAAGAACATGAGTTCTACAAAGTCCCTGGCTACGCCCTCGTTTTTCAAAGCCCAGAAAATACTTTGTCGTAAGTGTGCCGTGGAGGACGGTTTAAAATAATTCCTCCGAGTTTATTGTCGGGAATTACACAAGATTTCGGGAGGGCATGAGATTCAAAGGGTTTAGGCATGTTTGGGCAGTAATAAATTGTAATTGTTACGGCTTGGTGAGATAACATGAGTTGGAATAAGTATGGATTTTATAAGGCGTGGGCAGATTAATGATTAGGAAAATTTACATGAGCGAATTGAAATCCAAAAATTTGTAAGCACTTAAGTACTTTATTTATAAAAAAAAAAAAAAAAAAATCGTTTTTTTTTTTTATAAAATTGCATTGTCATTTAAAAAACAAAACAGTTCGCAGCCGGTAGGATTCGAACCTACGCTCCCAGAGGGAATCTGATTTCTAGTCAGACGCCTTAACCGCTCGGCCACGGCTGCTATATGAGTAGTGTTAAAATTGCTAACCATGTACGTTGCCATTCATACTTCCTCTTTGCGTACTCAAGTGACCTACTCTTGCAAGATTCGTCCAAAGCTTGACTGACGAGTTTGTCTGACTCCTTTCATTATAATTTTATCAGTAAAAATTCTTTGATGGAATATCATATTATTCCAGATTAAGATCATTAGAAGTAAGTATACGTACGTTATGATTTTCTTTATATTTTATTACAGCTAAACAAAGCAAATCATCTCTGACGATGAACAGAAACATAACAGGAGAAATAAAAAAAGAGAAAAATATTACATTTAGTATATCCTTTAACAAACACATTTCCTTAACAATTGTATGAAAATCATCCATTCAAATAAAGTTAAAGTAAAAGGAGTGCGTTTGTTTGACGGACTAACAGAAGTAAGACGGACTAAAATCATAGTAAGTGAATTCAGTCAGTAATAATATTTTAAAATTTTTTGATTGAAAAGCCATGACTAGTATTTATTCGATTAATTTGAATACCATGCAAAGATTAATGAACCCTTGCTAAACCAATACGCGGTCGCCAAAATGACGAAATCAAACAATCACGCGTCAAATTGACGCGCGCCAAAACAAATGAACTTTACGCAAATGTGGTGCGCCCTGGGGAGGGTTAAAAGCTGGAGTCACCTTTGAACAAGCAATATGATCCTGTTTCGTCCAATAAACGTTTACTTTTTTTGTTTTGTTTACGTTGCAATTCAAGGTTTTGGAACCTCTATTATACGAAGAGTAAATATCATAAAAATGACTTCAAAAGTTCTAAAAAATATGTCAATTTTTATATTCAACAACTTAGAGGCGCTACAGACATTTAACAATTTTTCTACAAATAAAAGGGATGGCAGCGAATTACACTCTTCTCTTATTTGAAATACTTTTTTATAGTAAAAATAATATTGGTCGTAAGTTCAATTTCTTAGAGCAAAAAGCTTTCTTAAAGAATCCTACGAGTATGTTATTCCATAAGGATGTAGAACGTGGTGAAGCTTCAAATGTTGGGGCCGATACTATTGTGATTTTTTTATCTAACATTAGTACCTATGCCTACCCTGGATACGGTCGCAGTTGCTTTAATCCGTCAAAGTGCATTTTAAAACTGGAACTCAGATTTTGTGCTCCAGACAATGTCCACTCACGGGCCACGAGTGATTAGCGAGCGAATACGGTGATCGAATTACAGTAACGAGCGCGCTGATTGTGCCGACGCAGTAGCTTTCGTCACAGTTGCTACTTATAGCTCATCATCATCATCCGCAGCCCCATCTCTCCCACTGCTAGGTAAGCCTCCCTTCGTTCTTGCCATCTCTGCCGGTCCTGCGCTTGCCTGATCCACTGCCGGTCCACGACGCTGATAATATCGTCGACCCATCGCGCTGCTGAACGTCCGACTTAATGCTACTGAAGCACATTATGACACCTTACCTCAGGTTAATGACTGCTTACCTAGAAAAAAGAAAAATATATCAATAGTGCTATATTTTGTATTTTTAGAAACTAAAGTACTTAAAACGTGTTTATTTCTATCGATTGACTAATATTTTAGTAAAAATCTATCTAAGTATCTTAAAATAAATATAAATAAATTCGCAGCCGGTAGGTTTCGAACCTACGCTCCCAGAGGGAATCTGATTTCTAGTCAGACGCCTTAACTGCTCGGCCACGGCTGCTCTTACTGTATTATCTTAATATGAACTCGGTTGCAAAAAGTAAAGTGAAAGTTAATTATCGATGACTGTTGTAACAGTTGTTTATGTATTGTATGAATGCCAGTACATAATGAACTCTATAGGTAGGTTGATTTTATAATGAATATTGACACTAGTGGCAATTCGGAGTGTCGCAAAAGCTAAACTAAACTAACTAAAATTAATACCATCCTTTTTATTCCCATCGCTATGAAAGGGACGGCAACATTTTTAGTTAGTGATGTTTAGCTTTTGCGATACTCAGAATTGCCACTATTGTCCGTAATTAAAACTTATTGTACGCTAAGACATTATGTGAAGCACTTGGCGAAGCTTTCGCGGTCGATCTTCGTACATTTTTGTCAGGTGACTTGAAAATGTATGGAGATTGACCGTCTAGTCACCAGTGTCAACGCCGCGAGATGTTCTTGATAGACAAGTTGAAGTTAGGCAACGTTCTGAGAAGTCACAATTTGGATGGATTACAAGTGGAATTAACAGCTGAACAATTCCTTAGGAGGGCACGTTAAATTGTCGGTCCCGGCTTTTTAAGTCGGTAAGGCACGAAGAGATGGCCTTGTTCATACAAACTTACTTAAATACCTAGGTACTTAGGGTACGCTGACAAGTCAAATGTACCTAGAGGTCATCAAGAAAACGTCTAATGCCCGGTTCCTATATCCAACGTACGGATGACCGTAGATCGATCGCCATAGCAACGTTTTCTGTCAAAAAGTGCCATACATTTTGTGTTGTATAAACAAAGTTTCTATAAAGATAGATCGACGGTTAATGCTAAAGATTGACATAGGTTAATTTTCATGATTATGAATACAATTCTTATTAGCAGATGACACGTCCGATCGTAACTGTCATTCCAAATTTCCAATTATTAGCCAAGACGTGCTTTCTCCCGGAAAGTCGGGAGTCTGGCGTCAGCGGAAACACTCGGTACCTGCAGCTTTTAATGTATTTGGCACGTGTGTCGTTTAGAGCACTCTGCAGGAGAGTTAACTGGACCACTATTAGAATCGTTTAACACTCCCAATCTATATACGCTGTCGTGGTTGTCGTTGGTCTGATTGCTAGAAATGTTGGTTTTGTTTAGGTAGACTAGTGAAACTACCATATAAACATTTAAAGTTGTTGTTTGCAGTGAGTTTAAATTTAAAGTCAGTTCAGTGATCAGTATAGGAAAGCCATGACGGAGGCCTTTAGGCGGCCTAAAAACTCCGTCACCAGAGTTGGCCACTTGCTCATACGAACGAACGAACGAGTATAGGATTTTGGGGAAGACCTTTGCCCAGCTGTGGGACATAATAGTTATTAAAAAAATAAAGTACTTAGTTCTTGGGGTATCATGAGCCAAGATTAAAAAATAAGTGTTATTATCATGTAATGATGTTAATCATTTATTTTTTTAGTCATAAAAATAAAAAAATCTCATCTTAACTTTACAGAACGCCTTCCAGTACTAACACACTTAGGTCACATAACAAACAAGCTGTAACCAGATGAAACCAGCTAAATCCCACCAATAAGGCCAGAAGGAATGTTTGTCCGTCGGACAGTTGGACAATCAGCGGTCGCAAACACAGCGTTGATTCCACTGGCAGGTAGACTAGTGAAGCTAGTATTCAGTTCTCAGTTTTTTTTTAGTTTTAAGTTTGCTAAATTTGAACGTTGGTTATAGTTTCAATTGTTAGTTTTTGTTTTTAAAATTGGAACCTTATTGGTTTGTTAAATAGTGGTAGCACACTTTTTTCGTTTTTAAAATTGGAACTTCACAACATGGAGTGAGCTTGAGATTATTAGTCAGACCGATTTTTTTTTGCAAAAAATTGACTCTTATCGAATTTAATAGGTACTTATCTAAAACTTTTACCGCATCATGCTTATAAAACTATCAACATCCATGTAATTTATTCGCTAGAGATGTTTTAAATACAGGGTGTATTTAAAACATCTCCCGGGGCTGAGCAGATATAATTTGTATTGCCCCTTACTAACTGGGGCCGTAAATAGTCTAAATAGGCCGGTTAGTGGAACCGGCATCAAAGTGCGCTTACTGCTAATATACAGGTCGTATATTAGCAGTAAGCGCACTTTGATGCCGGTTGTTGTTATTTCTATACCTTTATAATAAAGTAAGTTCGTATGAGCAAGAGGCCAACTCTGGTGACGGAGTTTTTAGGCCACCTTAAGGCCTCCGTCATGGCTTAACGACTTTAAAAGCCGTGACCGACAATTTAACGTGCCCTCCGAAGCACGAAAGTGCACGAAGTGTAACCGCTCAGAACGTTGCTTAACTTCGACGATCTATCAAGAACTTCTTAGCAAGCTTCGCCACGAGCGCTTCACCTATAATTATAGTGATTATACATAATGTTAAATATATAATTTTAATATCAGAGGGGATTTTGAAACTCAAATTACCAAAATCCCCCTTGATGTTAAAATAATTTAAAAAATATACGGAACTTTCTAGCACCTTAGATTAACATAAGGTAAATAGGGTTTATGATGACTATTTTTAGTTTCTCTGTAGTTTTAATAAATAAATACTGCATACTCTTTCAAACTTACTTGCTTTAATAGACAACATTATAATTTTCACACTAATCCACTATCTTTTAACACCCCGCCTCTTTCTCTTATTCCTTTATTTACTCTATCAACAGCTTAGTGATTTTGTTAATTTATGTATATTATATTTGAGGCACAATAAAAATGTGTGAGACGCGACCGCGAGGAGTGACCACACTCATACCCAGATGAAGATTCTCCAGAAGAATCGAAACATTGTCGGTATCTGAATCGACGATAATTTTACGTGAGTAATTTCCCGTGTGTTATTATAATATCTAATACAACTCACTATAGTTTTGAAAGTGAAACAATAAAAAGTAAGTATGATAGAATGCAAGTGGCAAAGTGGCAACAAGTTTGAAAAGTGTGCACTCGCTTTGAGCGCTCCCTGGCCCGCTCGCCCGCTCGGGCATTCCCGGCTATGTCCTGTTTGTTGCAGCAGTAATGGCTGTTTGGTCACAGAATATACACTAGTCAGTGGACAGTCACATACGATAAATTTTTCTTGTTCTTAATCTATATCTATATGTACTAATATTATAAAGAGAGATAAATTATAAAGTTGGTTTTTTGTTTGTTTGTTTGTTTGGGGTCTTATCTCCAAAACTACTCATCTGATTTCAATAATTCTTTTACCGACGTGTAGCATGGACTTTCCAAATGAACAGGCTAAATTTTATCAAGGTAGGTTAGGTACCAACCGAGCGAAGCCGCGGGCGAGTAACCTAGAATTACATAAAATAAAAACTACATACAGTGGAACTTAGGACCTCCTCCTGTTGGTTAAAATAACACGTTTTTTTTTCTAAATCAATTAGTTTTATCAATTTCTATTGCTGACTGTTCCTCGGATTAGCTCGTTCGCGTTGTATTTGTTCAGCTTTGTCCAGCTGCAACTTTAACAAAGTAATCTATCGAAACTCTCAGTTCTTGTTTTATATTAAACAATGCTGTATCGTAAATAATTATTAATAAAAGGGGAAAATACCTCGTAAATGCAGTGCTTCGGAAATAGTTACATAATAGTCGTTAAGCCATCACGGAAGCCATTAGGCGGCCTAAAAACTCCGTCACTAGAGTTTGCCATTTGCTCGTACAAACGAACGAACGATAGTAAAATAATAAGTTTATTTAGTTATTATGATAATTTCCAATCAGTTTACTTTGGACGTATCTCTGACTACCAGATTAGACTATACATAAAAAGCATCGACTCGAAAACAAAGTATAAATTTTTGATGCCTTAAAATTCTGAGAAACTATCCACTGCTCCTTAGGAACAAGTCGTGATCGTTTTAATTTTTCCGGTTATAAAACGTAACACAATTTTGTTAGAAAACTTTGAAAGGAAGCTGAACTTTTAAAAACAAATTACTTGATCAAGTTTCAAAGCAAGTTTGCATCAACACACCGAAGGGTCAGTCCACTCATGAAAAACTTGAGAGTTACCCTTTGAGCATTTACCAAGTTATTGTAAAGGAGAGTTTCCGAATTTGAACAGTTCGGGTCGGAAGTCGACCCCTCCCCCCTCCCTCAGTCCCCCTCGCCCCGACCGCCAATGGTCCGGAAATCGTCACACGTTGTTTTTCCGGACTTTCTTTCCGTATTTCCGCTGCTTTTAACCTCGGCTTTGTTACGTATGCGGATGTTTTAATATGTTCGCCTCAAAGCTATTTTCGGAATGTTTTGAAATGTGATACATAACAACTAATATCATTGTTTACCATCCAAACTATTCACATAATATTATTTTTGGTTATTATTGTTTTTATGTCAAACCCTCAAAATATATAAGTTATACCTGCGGTCGGTGACCTGAACTCTGTCTTCTATCTTTAGTTAAAATACTTATATATTTTAGATAGAATACAGAGTTCTTTTTATTTATTTAGTTGTTTAGGTTAAGAAGTGTAGATATTATTTGTTCCTGTGTGTTTCTTTGTTTCTTAAATAAATAAATTGTTAGTTATAACATCGTTTTTGGAAGTTATTAAGAATTCTATATTAGTTTTACAGTGAGGAAACAGTGCTAGGGGCAAAACTACCGTCAAGTAACTTTCAAGGCCTTTCACTTTTAGAAGCTTTGCTTCGTTAGTATGATTGTCGAGGGTAGAGATATTATAACGAGGCTCATGTGAGCAGCCGTGGCCGAGCGGTTAAGGCGTCTGACTAGAAATCAGATTCCCTCTGGGAGCGTAGGTTCGAATCCTACCGGCTGCGAAACTTTTTAGTTTAACAATTTTGCTGGTATTTTTTTCCTAATAAGAAAAAAGTTACAAAACATTTCGCAGCCGGTAGGATTCGAACCTACGCTCCCAGAGGGAATCTGATTTCGAGTCAGACGCCTTAACCACTCGGCCACGACTGCTATGAAACATGCTGTTAAAATTAACGATTGTTATCAACTATTCGTATAATCAATCAAATAAGGCTGAGTTACACTGTCATAAAATTATTTTTCTTTTCCTTTTTCGATAAAATTTTTTATACCAAAACCGGTATCCCCGTAAATATTATTCTTATTCTGTTTTAAGTTCAACGGGTAGAATACGATCCACAATTTTTAGTAAAGTGTAAATTGAGTTTACTAGAGAAATAGTTTAAAAATAAGAAAATCAAAGAGAGAAAAGAAACACAGATTGGCCGGAGTAAATTCAGTTCCGCCGTGCAGAAACATATTTCTCCGCAAACGGCTTCTTCTAGAATGAAATGCTCGTTTTGTTTTTAATAGGCATTTTGTTGCTTGAAACTGGATCGTTTGTTTAATTTACGGCAGCAAATATGGAAAATGAAATAATTAGTTAAAGAAATGGTTATGGAACCAGTAATTTGCGTGATTCAAAGTTCTTTTATTGTTTTGACGCCGTTGAGTGGAAAAAATATTTTATGAACAAAAAAAATATTGAAAGTTATTTATATTTCGCGCCATAAAGGAATCTAATCTACTTATTACAAATATCAGGCTCATCATAAAAAACATCTAATTTTAATACTCTTGGAAAAAATGTGTAACAAACAGATTTTCTCGGTTTATTGTCGAGTAAGGAAGTTATGATAAATGAACAATGAACATAATAGTAGAAACGAAAAAAAATATTGATCACTACACTACTGAATTCCCAAGGTAGACGAATTCTTTCAGATGTTTTTAGTCATTTTAGATCCTTTGAAGACGCCTAAGGGGTAGTCAGAGGTATGTCCAAATACATTTACTTTGGTATAGGTATATCTACCCACATTTTGCAAAAGCTAACATTCCATTCTTGTTCATAATAATCATTGAAAATAAATCAGCCACATCACTTGACTTGAAATATTTTGCATAGCAAATTATCTCATCAAAATATTTGGTAACTTGACTACCATAATACTAAATCTAAAAATGAACATGAAACTCTAATGTTTTGTTTGTTTCAATAGAATTTTGTTTTGTTTTAACTGATATCGCGATCTCTCACGGAATGGTATCGCGCGATCAGCGTCCATTACACGCTCGGTTTTACAGCTCACTCACAAATCACGATTATCGCGCAGTATCTCCGCCAGTGTGCGCGCGGACTAATAGAAAATTGTTGTTTGAGAAATGTAGTATCGTCTTACTTGTGTATTATATTTATTTTGCTGTTGCTTTTAAACTGCGCGGAATATTCTAGATTAGTACTCTATTGCCATACCAGTTAAAGTTAAAGTCGCTGTTTTTTACATACCTACTTAGCTCTGTCAAATCAGTTGATATACCTATTGGGAAATATGAATGATTTTTAATTAATGAACAGCTAAGATGAGTCTTTAAAGGGATTACTCAAATTCAAAAATCATTTGTTTCGGTAGTAACTCAAGGATCACTAAGAAACGTCTTACATGCTAGATAATTATTTTGCATGTTTCTCGATACACCAAGAAAAATGATCGGGCACGAAAACAAGGTTTGAGCTAGTTTATTTTTACAGTGATCTCTAAACAATCTATATTTTAATCAAGCTATAGTGGGGAGCAAGTCAAACAAAAAGAGGCTCGTCATATTCATATTAACAATGGCCAGCGAATACTGCGTAGGTCCGAACCTACGCAGTATTCGCTGCCGCTGCGGTAATCGAAAATACTACGCAAGTATTTTCTTTGATGTTCCGCGACGCGGTATTTTCGCTTCCCACAACGGCAGCGAATACCGCGTAGGTCCGAACAGGCCTTTAGCTATCATTTTAGGAAGTCCATTACGAATGACAAATAAATGACGTATAGAGTGTAATTACAAGAAAATACCTACGCACTTTTTTACCTATTAACCTACACATTTCTACCTAATTATCTCATGATATAGGTAGATAATACTAACAAAATATAATAGGTATTAAGTACCACGTAGCTTACCTTTAAGGAGTAAACCGCGGGCCGCAAACGACCCACAAAGTAGAGGATCGCTCTTAACTATACAAATGTCAAGTTTTCAAAGTTAAAATGAATCTTAGCAGAGTCAACGCCTTGCATATAAACTAGGAGAGTATTGCTGTAGGTACCTCTAACAAACTCACTTTAGTGAAGTGAAGCGTTCGTGGCGAAGCTTGCTAAGAACGTTCTTGATAGATCGTCGAAGTTAAGCAACGTTCTGAGCGGTCACTACTTGGATGGGTGACCGCAAGTGGCATTTTAATCTGAGCGCTTCCGTGCTTCGGAGGGCACGTTAAATTGTCGGTCCCGGCTTTTAAAGTCGTTAAGCCATGACGGAGGCCTTTAGGCGGCTTAAAAACTCCGTCACCAGAGTTGGCCACTTGCTCATACGAACGAACGACTTTATTAGATAGGTAGAGTAGAGTACAATCAGTGCCAGAAATAAACATAATTTTAAATGAAAATTGCTATTTACTAATGGAAATGTTAATACTTCGGTGATTTTAAAATTAAAACAGCAATAGATTCAAGTTGACCAAGTTCGCAGTTAAAACCAGAATCAAATCGGTTCAAAGCTGGTTCGAGGTCTGGTGTGGATTTAGTTAAGATAAAAAAACATAAGTTAAGACATAGTATAAATAAATAAATAAATAAATATCCCTGGACATTCCACACAGCGTCATCTAGTCCCAAGCTAAGCATTTTAATGCTTGTGTTATGGTAACCAGATGACTGATATACTACATAGATACCTACATTTTTTTTTTGTAAATACATACATATTATACATAGAAAACAACCAGACACGAAACAAATATTTGCAGATCATACAAACATTTATAACCATTTATATAAACATTTATATTTAGTATGGTAACCCTGTTGGTAGTTTTTCACAAACTTACACGAATATCCTACTAATAAGTAGGGTAAACCGAGGATAGATGCCCCACTTTTTGAAAGAGCCTCGTAGTTTTTAAACTATTAATTTACCATGAATAACTCCTATGAATATAGCTAGTTAAATATTTTATCTTGCATTACGCGTTGTTTTTGTAGTCCTAATAATTACTGATTGTGCAGAAATTGAGTTTTCGCAGAACCTTTTTTTTGGGGATAGTTGCCTACCCATATGGATAGATGCCCCACTATGAAAATGCTAAGGAGGATAGATGCCCTATAGAATCAACATAAGTAAAATACAATTTTTACTTGAGCATTCCTATAGAATAATGTTTCTGTCAGTCGAATTTGACTTTGTATTAGGTATCAGCTGTTCTGAAGTCCATAAAGTTACTCCTACCTTTCTTTTGTACTTTCGTGGCATGGTTCACCTACAAACATGAGGTATTGTATACAATTATGTATAATAAGATTATTACTTAAGTATAATTATACATGTATGTACCTACTAACACAAAAAAATGTTTCCGACGTATAATTATGTTTTTCAACAAACACTGCACATGCTTAGAGTATTAGTGGATAGATTTTCCTAAGGGCACCTATCCCCTTAAAAAATTGGGGCAACTATCCTTTTTGATACGGATAGGTGCCTTTCTAAATTTAAACTTAACTAAATACAATAGAGTGGGTATTGACATCTAGGTATGTACTCAAAGTACCAGAGTATTAAAATAAAAAAAAAAATTAAAAGAATTTATGACCACATTAAAAGTTATGCAACACTGAATACTCATGTTTCAAACTTTGACGCGTTATCCTGCGTTCGCCGCGCAGATAATCGCACACACAAGAAAACCAAGTATACTCTGCTCAACTGCCTTTTGGGCCTGAGGAGTGTGGCACGTACGCTCCTTATTTAACCTATTAATTAGTATGTGCGACTTCGGAAAGTTGTGTTTTTTGAAAACGAGGCATCTATCCCAACGAGGCATCTATCCTGGGTTTACCCTATTATAAAGGGAAAGTTTGTGTGTATGTGTGTTTGTTACTCTTTCACGCTCAAACGGCTGGACGGATTTAAATGAATTTAGGTACCCTGGAATAAATAAAAGGCTACTTTTGATCCCGGTATTCCCACGAGAACGGGAACTATTCACCGCGGGCAAAACCGCGGGGCGCAGCTAGTTCACAATTATAGAGTACTTGTCAAGAACATTTTTCCCCAATAAAGATAGTAGGTACTTGAATGACGTCATAAATGTGCTACTTTCATCTGTACAGTACGTGACTTCTTGTTTTACAGCCTGAAGGTTGTGTGAGCCCACTTTTATTATCTACAAGCTTTTTGTACATAAAAAACTTGTCAAGGCACTTGTGAATTGAATATTTCGGGCTCAAGTGTAGGGTCGGTCTTATTGACAGTGTTCTATCTGATTGTGCCGATCATACAATCGAAACAAATGATATGATATTCATTCCGCAGTTTCTGAAATAGAAAAACAGAGGTTTGCAATGTTTTTTGTTCGTTATGTACTCGCATAGCTGATTGAAGTTAGTTTGTTGTGTTTATTTGAATATTTTTTTCGTTCTGGACGAAATCTAAAATATTTGTGAGTCTAAAATAGTAAAGCGATGTGAAATCAACAAGTTGCTCAGTCTGAGGTTAAAAAAATTTAGTAACAATGTTAGTGAACCTACAGCTTATTATTCTATTGATAAAAGAACGAATTAATGGAACAGTTCAGGAAATCATCACACTTGGAACTGAAATTCAAAGTTACTTCTCAAACCACTTTTCTTCTTCATCACTCTAAAGCTGGAATTCATTTTGCAGTGTATCGTCAGATGTAGGTATTTGTTAGTGAAATATTCGAAGTGCATTCGTAATGAACACAAATCGGTGTGCACGCATCTATCCGCAATCAGAAGCGCCGGGAGACGACTCTTTAGCATTTGTATGGACGACACGGCGCCACAATCTCGGAGGAATCTCGCTTTATCAAAGCTGTACTTATTTTCTGAGATTGTTTATTTGATTTTTCTTTCTCTAGGCTTATGGGCTACAGTAACCTGTAACGTGTACTATAAATACCTGCAAGAAGTGTGCATACGCCATTATTTTTCCAAACACATTCCAAAACATTTTGTGCATTACAATCCCATTACAATCCGCATCTGTAAGCCGTGCAATGATAAAATACTATGAACCAAGATTTCATAAATATTTTATCCTAAATATGACGACTGGCTTAATGGCCTCGGGTGAATGTAAATTAATTTGCTTTTGAAGGAAACCTAGCAAGATTAACATAGTTAATTCCGTGACTAAGATAAACCTGAGGCCAGCCTGCAGTCCGCAGATAATCTACTTACCTTCACAAAGTAACTGGAACATTTCGTCTTGTACAGAGATTTTGACTCAGGTTTAGATTTTATCCTCGCTATTTAGGATGATTTCCAACAGACTGCTAGGATCGTGTGCATGAGCACAGCTTGCCGACTGTCTTTTGTTCGCAGCGCGTTTCATTTGCGTTTGTATCACCCAGCCTCGCATCGATCAGTAGGGTTACCGGCGGTTTTTGTTTCAATTTAAAAAAAAGTCGGCGGCCATTTTTTTTTTCAACTTAGGGTATAGCTATGTATAGGCTTGGCAGCTAATCTATCCTCTCTCACGTGTCAAGTATTCTATGTATAGATTTTTTTAGTTAGTAAAACTTTACCGGCGGAGGCGCTATTAAAATACCTATAAAAAAATTTATGGACATTTTACATAGCATCATAATATTTTAGTTCCAAGATGTTTGTATTATATCCAATGTTTGTTCCTAAACAATACATTGTGATGAGACTTATGTAGTCTTTCAATAGTCATGAATTCGAGTTTCTGGCCCAAAACATCTATGAATACGAAATAAATATGATGTCAACCAAACACCATAAGACGTGGCAACGCTTGACGGGTGCATCTACATAGTTATATAAGTATTATAGTAAACTATGTTTTCCATTATGACATGATATATAATAAATTATTTGTATCATAATTTCAGTTCTCAGTTGCGTTAAATGGTCGCATAACTGCAACATAGTACAGATTATAGAACAGTATTCATTCTACATAATACAGACCACAACCGAATTCCGAAATTAATTTCACACTAGCGCAGCGGGTCGCGTGCGAATCGCCAATAATTCGCGAGGCCTATGCGGTCGCGGCTTGCCTCGCTTGGCTTCGTAAATGTAAAGTAGTAGGCCAACTTTATTATTGATTCGACAAAAATTTGCAAAATGTGAAAAAAAACTATGATTTATTAATGTTTTAATTTATACAGAATATCAGTAACTAGGTACTTACTTATTTTATATATAACGAAGACCACGTATTTCGTTTGTTTGTTGTGTTGATTGTTGTGTGTACCTTGTACATAGACATACATACATAGTTTCGGTGTGATACGTAGCATAGGCTTGCTTCATTATGAAACAGATACAAAAGAAAGTCGTTTAAATTTAGTCAAGTTGAAAATAATTCTTATCCAGGACTCTATATATTCTAGTAAAGTCAATAACAGATTGTATTTCATGTCAAAGAAAATTCAACAAGCGACCTCAAAATATTTGTTACAATATCTAAAGGTAAAAACCATTTTCCGAATACATTTTGGTCCATAGGAAAATAAAATCCTTCAGTTTACCGAAACTACTATACCTAACTATATTTTGTCTTTGTTTATTCTGACTACGCGGGGGCATGGCAACGGCACGCATCAGATCTTTGTCCACAAACTGCACGAATAGATGTATTTTTTATCACAAACAGACATCACAAAAAATAATCTTATTGTTTGGTTACACGGCTGGACAGTCAAATTACCAATACTAAGTGCACTCGACTTCAAAACTGTACCTACGTATAAAACTATGAACATATTTATTTTTCCCCGGCTGATTTGTCACTTTATCAACTATTATAAGTAGGTACCAAACAACTTTCCACTAATATTATAAACGCATAAGTATAGACGGATGATTGTTGCGCTTTCACGTGAAAACTACTGAACGTATTTGCGTGCAAAGTTGCGGCCAACTATGCTAATAAAAATTAAATTTACAATATTGTGATATTTTCAGATTTATTTATATACTAATACATTAGTATACCATGTACGTACAGTTATGTAAATATGTAGTAGTTTAGTTTAAGTAAATAAATTTCTAATACATTCAATTATACCAAGATTTAAGATATCAGGCAAGCGCAGGACCGGGAATAATGGCAAAAACGCAGGGAAGCCTGACCGGAATTCTGATGATGATTATACCGAGATTTCCCACTAACGTGTAGGTATTTGTCACAGTAAATCGCTGTTTCATAGTAAAGCGCTGTAATTGCAATACTAGTTATATTTACACTGTCATATCACTGTACTATCTAGTATAGCCGTAGGATCGCGATCCAGCTAATTATTAACATGGTGCTGTTGATTTAGAGCCACGATCCTATCTGAGGTGCCGACTTGTACCTACTTAATGTCTGCCGTCAAGTGATCAACTTTGCTTCGATAATTAAATTGTTTACCAACTCGTTATTAATTTATCTTGGAAGTTTCGCGGATTTTGAACGGCTTCTATCTATTTTGGTGTTGATAAATTGGAGAGTTTCGTTTTGAGGTATCAGTTTCTTTGATACACTTTTTATGACGATACTAGAAATAACTTATAGGTTTTTAAGGTCTTGAGCTACAATGACAAGAAATTTTTATTTTAAACAAGTATTTGCCCGTGGTTTCACTCGCATGGTATACACACATCTACCAGGATAAAAAGCAGCCTATGTGTTATTCCTGGCCATAAACTATGTATATTCAAAGTTTCAGCCAAACGCTTTTAATAATTACTCACTAACTTTCGCATTTCAATATAAAGTAGTACAGGATAGGATAGGATAGGATAGTAGAACTATAGCTGCCGCGTAGCGCTTCGTTCCTGTGGTGCCAACACTTGAGGATAATACTATGACTTTCTACTCGTGAAAGAATTATTAAATTGGAATAGCTTCAGACATTATCTCCTAGTTAAGATTATGGTAAAGTATAGGTTATCTACTACCTCCACTTTAAACTGTCTTTCTAATTTGACTTGGGTTTTCCAATGGTTAGATTGTGTTTAGTCGTTTCGTCCCACGAGCGTTTCGGACCGTGGGGCGAATCGCCCACGTCTCCTGAACATAATACCTATGTCTTAATCGTATTTAGTTACTTTTTAGTTTATTCTATAACGTTAGATTATCTTTACAAATTATTTCCTAAATTTGTAAAAGATGCACAAAGAAGTCATTGATTGTGATGTTGACAAAGATGAATGTAACGTTTCTTGAACTATTAAAATAGTCACAAAGACCATTTCACCGAACGATAGCTCAGAATACGCTATTATTGCTTTCATTTTACTTCCGAATTCACGGCTTTTTAAAAGCCGTGTTGGTCAAGTGGATTACTACTTCGACTTTCGATCCGAAGGTCGTGGGTTCGAATCCGGCCGTGCATCAATGGACTTTTCGCATCGAAAAATTTATATACGCCTTAACACGAGCTTATAACGGTGAAGGAAAACATCGTGAGAAAACCACTTAGCTGTCTAATAGCGTCGATGGGCGTGCAACCTGTCACGTATGGAAAGTTAACTTCTGCAAGATGTGGGCGTGTACGAAATACTAATGTATTTGGACATATCTCTGACTACCCCCATAGACATCTTCAAAAGGATCTAAAAATTGCCTCAAAGATCTGAAAGAAATGTCTACTGTGCTCCCTGGGATACAGTCGTGATCATATTTCATCTTTTTTTTTTTTCATTTTACTTCCATCCATTATAAAGTGAAAACTGATAAAACACACTTTATCTAGAGAGACCCAAGTTTATGCATCAGTGCAGCGAGTGTCACAGCAATTACAGCCCGTAACAGCTACTAACCGTAACCGCCTCAAAAGCCGTTCACAACGTAAAATAACTCCACTGCGGCTAGTGATGGCCTTTTCACCTATTTTCCGTATATACGGAAAATAATAATAATTGAATAATAATTCCGTATATACGGAAAATACGTAGTTGTGAGGACGATGCGAATATTTTGTCGTCTACATTCAAACCAAAATATTTCGAAATAAATATAGAATAGCTCAGCATGCTATTTGCATCGGTAAGGCCTTTCAGGAATAGAAATAGGATATTGAAAAGCGATGATGTAGTTGTACACTTTTTAAGGTGACTTTACTGCTAATTTATAAGTACAGTTGTGCCCACAAGGTTTTATTAAATTTTTTACTCATAATCATACAATTTAAAGTTTGACCAAATCAAAATCAACTTTGAAAGAATGAAGACGTACTTAATAAATTTTATATCAAAATAATCATTAAAACTTTAGCTTGAATTGAATTTCAATTCACAAAATTGAAGTGTAAACCAGAAGTACTATTAAATTTACCACGCTGTTGGCATAGTATTTGGAGCTAAAACTTTAAAAATAAGACTAACAAAAATAATACTTTTTCAAGATAATTCGTATTTCCTTTTAATTTTGAATTAAAATGAAAGAACTTTTATTTCTATTGACACAACTGTGTAGTGGCTTGCATTGCATTGCACATTGTGTCACAAAACGTATAATATACACTAACCATAATTCCCATTCTTTCTCCGCTTACAGGTTTGACTCTCTAAGGCAGTCTACTACTCTCTTAATAAAAATGGCCTCCTGCCATCCGTATCTTAACCGTAGGTAGGTAACAGCACAACTCTACTTCCCACTATAAAGTATCCGGCGATGTTTCCACGTCGCGAGAAATTCATTTTACTTATGAATATTATAAATTCTCGTCGCGTTCGCGAAAATAATGGCGCTGGCAATTCCGGGACCTTTGGAGCCTTCGACTTGTAATTGTTTGACGAAAACGGCTTTTGTACTTTCTGTTATTGCAAAGTACCTTTTCTTTTTCTTATAATTTTCCATTTACTTGTAAGATCAAGGCTGGGGCGTGAGTATTACGTGAATATTACCGATGAAACGGTAACGACATGCCACCTCCAAACCAATTTTTAAGTATACAATGGCATTGATTCTGTTGTAACGCTGACTAGTTAAATTATGGATAAATCCGAAAGCTTTTATTTTGCTAACATTAAAGTTCAAAACAAAATAGCAGCCTGAGTGACATGTCTAAAATTACTTTATTTTAGTAAAGTTGAAATGTGATGGGAGTAGAATTGATCAAGGCCATTTTTGCTTCTTACTAAAACAAAGTTAAAAGTAGGTAGGTACTACTTTGTTTTTGAAATGTTATTTTCAGTGCTATAATGATCTTTAGCATGAACGTAATCAGAGTTTACGATTTTAGTCACAGTTTAGCAAGTCAGTGTTACAACAGAATCAGCGCCAATATTTATGTACAAAAAAGTCTGTATATAAAGTATGTAATGGTGTTTTTGAATATTCCCGCCTTTAACATGTTTCGGTTCACTACTTCATTATGGCTACGTATTTTAAAGTAGTAAGTATGTCATCTGTCACGTTGTCATTAGGACAGTGACAGATGTAAAGTAAAATTAACATTCTCGTTCTATCTATAGTGTTGCCGGATTAGACACGGCTGCTGGAAAGTCGCCAAGTTTTTGTGTAACATATAATGTGAGTATGTACCAAATATGTGTTTGTACATACCTGTGACTTCTGAGACATCTTCAATCAAAATAAATAAATAAATATTTATTTTATTTAAAGATAAAGATAATTTTATTTGCAAGAACATAAGTTTAACAAATAGGTCTTAGACTAGGGTAATTTTCCAATTATGTTCTACCTACTTAGGCATGCAAATACTTATTAATTAAATGAGTGGGTACCAACATTACAATCAACAAATTTAAATGCTAGTAGTTTCCTATGTCAAAGTTTAATATTATACTGATTTCATTGATGAGTTAAAATTTTAATTAAAATAAAATAATGATTATTGAAAATTAATTGCTAATTTATTTCATTTATTACATAATTTAATATCCTTGGACATTCCACACAGCGTCATCTAGTCCCAAGCTAAGCAATTTAATGCTGAGGTTTTTTTACCTCTATATTTCTACCTAAGTTGAGTAGTAGAGAAGTCCAATGTGTACTCAGACTGTTTAGTTTGAGACCTTCGGCGCTTCGATTGTGCAAACATTTGTCCGGCTCCTCTGTCATATCAAACCAAAGACTCCAACCAAACTCAAACTCAACTAAAACTCCAAGTTTCAAGTATATTCACTGTCTACTTGCTGTGAAATGAAAACGAAAATCCAAATTTTGGTGTTTTTTTTTATTATTATTATTATTTTCGACCTCGATACATTTAGGAAAGACTGGTGGGAAGTGGCGAGTGATCGCGAGTGTTGGAAGTAATTGGCCTTTGCCCAGCAGTGATATCGTTCGTTCGTTCGTATGAGCAAGTGGCCAACTCTGGTGACTGAGTTTTTAGGCCGCCTAAAGGCCTCCGTCATGGCTTAGGCCTCCCAATATTTATGTAAAGAACAGTCTGTATATAACACACATATATAGTGACATATAATGTGAGTATGTACCAAATATGGTGTTTGTACATACCTGTGACTTCTTAGACATCTTCAATCTAAATAAATAAATAAATATCCTTGGACATTCCACACAGCGTCAGAGCAGTGAGATGATATAGGCTAATTGAAAAAAAAAAATTATTTTCTGTAAGATTTATTAATTGTAAAAAAAATTATACAGTATAAATAATAAAGTAAAAGAGCGTGATGGCCGAGTGGGTAAGTGCCTCTACTTTCTATCCTAAGATCGGTTGGGTTCGAATCCGGCCGTGCATCAATAGATTCTTCGTTTCGAAAAATGTATGCGCTTTATCACGGGTTTTTTTTTTCGTCCCTATAATCTCAGAAAGTCTAATGTTGAGTCGGTACATTAGTTTCTTGATAGATTAGATTATATTCTTAGTAAGACAGAAGCTATTTTAATTCCACATTCAAAACAACATCAAACAGAATTATAACGTACAAAAATCCAGAAGCATGAAATCATCTCTATTTCCTTCCGTCTCACTTCTTGTAAAATACGTTTTAAAAGAAAAAGTCCAAATAAAAGTGTAAGCTTCATAACGATTGTTAAGTTCGTTCGAGTTGGAAAGTACAAACAGAAAGGAGGGTGCTAACACAAAAAGGCGGTTTGATTTCTACTTGATAACAATACGGGGATGTTTACCCTACAAATATCTACTCTACTAGGTGATACTAACAAGGCTTAAATACACATTCCTCGTCACAAACTGCACTATACATCCCACTGTCGAAGTAAGCCAGCAATGTATTAAAGCATTGCGAAGGATTTGAAAACAGTAAGTGCTGTGGTAGAGAATAAATGGGAAATCAAAAAGGTAAACATAGTTTTTGATTAATCAATGTGAAATTGTAATACAGTTACTGTTGGAAAACTTGTTTGGGGTCCACTCCGTGTTTGTGTTAGAGAGGTTACAACTTTGTACATACATACGTAGGGTTCGTTGTATGTTAATATTTTATGAGCTTGGCAATTTCGCGTTTTAAAAATCCATATCCCAAATCAAGCTACTTGTGACTCTGAAAAATTGGTAATAAAATATGTAGTATATTCGGTGAAGCTAATGACCTTTAAATAGTTGGACTGACCGGTGTATATAAAAAATATTCCTAAGATACTAAGTAAGTAAGCAAGTGTCTGAGCAAGTGGCCAACTCTGGTGACGGAGTTTTCAGGCCACCTTAAGGCCTTCGTCATGGCATATCGACTTTAAAAGCCGGGACCGACAATTTATCGTGCTATCTCCGCTACCTGAAACTAACAAAGTCAAGAAGGTTTATACCTCGATCTATTATTTCTTTACATTTGGAGAAAAGAAAGGAATATTCCACTAATGAGAATACAGGTATAATCCTTCAAAAATATTAAACAACTAACTATTCACAATAATGAAACGTAATGTGATGTTTAATCTCATTCGTTTATTCTCTTAAAGCAAGATAATTACTAACTTGCTTCGAGAGAATGAATAACAGAGATACCTAATGCATCACAATTGAACATCACGATTCGTTTCATTATTGAAACAGTGTTATATCGGTAATTAGTTGGAGTCAGCAGCGCTGCAGCACGAGTTCGCTGCGACCAGCTTCCAACTAGATTACAGCCATTCCTATCCCAAATATTACCATTTCTGAGTCCCTCGCCGAATCCTCCATTAAATTACCCAAGACAATAAATTCATTACACCAGTTCGAGAACTTTCTAATCCAATTGCGACGAATATTGGTACGGAACCGGTCTGGTCAGCAAATTGGCCCTTTTCACGCCGGAACCCGCAAATTGCCGACATTTGGTAACCTCACCTGGGGCTTAGCAACAGCGGACCCCTAAATTATGCGAGGTTCATCAGATAACAAATTCCGAGAATACTTCTGAGTTTGTGTATTAGCGCTGATTTGGCCTATGTGTGTGAAAGAGCCAGCAAGGCATAATTTATCTAGTCATCGGGCAAAAGATTATTTTGTGAAAGTAAACAAAAGTCCAGGTTTATCATTTGGTTAATAATAATTTGTGACAAAAAAAGGAAAAATATTATCAATTGTACTAACTCTTGTTAGGTTTGAACCAATGTGACAATAAAAAAAACTTTATCTGTATAGCGCAGCTACTATAATAATATCAGCTGCACCCCGCGGTGAATAGTTCCCGTTTCCGTGGGAACACCAGGATCAAAAGTAGCCTATGTGTTAATCCAGGATATAAGCTATCCTGGTACCAAACTTCATTGAAATCTGTCAAGCTGTTTGAGCGTTATGAAGTAACAAACATTCACACTTACACAACACACAAACTTTCACCTCTAATTTATTAGTGTGATGTGAGGAACATCATGTACGTACAGTATAATAATCGTAGGTATTTTCTTTCACAGCAGTCTAACTTCATTGTTATAATACTCGGAGCAGTCCCACAGGTTGTGGCGGGAAATTGCGTTTCCTTAGACTGAGGCGCTCGTCTTAGTTTCACCAATCGAGTTAGTCAATGTTCCGATGCGGTTACCAGCTTTTGGTTTAAATGTTTTGCAACCTGGATTTGCCTGGACAACGGTCAGTCGGATCTAGATTAAATTTTCTATAACACGCAACTCACGTCAACAGAACCTTCATCGGGCAAAAACGATGAATACCAACGTCTTTGATCTGGGTAAGAGTATGGTCACTCTTTGAGATCGCGTCTAAGTAATTTCAAATACATACACGAAAGTTTTGGAAGTGAAGTTGTTCTAAATTTTGTATAGAGTCCTCATTATTCATAACCATTTGTCAATTTAACAAGGCTTTAGAGAATGTTTTCGTTGAAAGGAGATAACGACCTCCAAATCCAGGCAAAGTTAAAGCAGTTCAGTTATAAATAATAAATAAATAAATAAATATTCTTGGACATTTCACACGGCGTCATCTAGTCCCAAGCTAAGCAATTTAATGCTTGTGTTATGGTAACCAGATGACTGATAAACTACATAGATACATTTTTTTTTTGTAAATACATACATATTATACATAGAAAACACCCAGACACGAAACAAATATTTGCAGATCATGCAAACATTTGTCCCGCAGCGGGGATCGAACCCGCAACCTCTGCGTCTCAGGCGGGCTTTCGCCCACTGCGCCACAGAGGTCGTTGCAGCCGCTTGAGCTCTAGTTAATCATAGCAGCTTGAATACCAGGCTTGCATAATAGAACCAACTTAAAGAGGTTTCACATTCGGTTACTAATTCTTATGTTGATGTTATTCTCTTATCTTTCTTTATTTTCTTTTTTTCGCGGGACAAACGTGTGCAAGTAAATAAAATTTTATATAGGTATATGTTAGTCTGTAAGGTATTTATTAAATTTTAAGAAGGAAAGAAAGAAAGAAAGAAAAATCGTTTATTCTTGTAGGACCTCAAGTATCACTTAAGTTTCGTTTTACATGCTAGGTGATTCTAATGCCTGTTCCAACGCGACTCCCTACACCAGGGAATTAATATCTTGTTACGTATCTTTAGTTACCTGAAATAAAGATTATATTATTATGTATCTTTGTTTTTATTGTCAGGAACGAGTTCAATGATCTTTTTATTCATAATTATACATTGCAATTCAAAATTCAAAGGAACGTTTCATTAAATTTTGCTCTACTTTTAATAACTCATTTTTCTTACATGCTTTAAACATAACCGAATTAAAACAGGCCATTAAACGTTATGCGTTATGAAAATATAAAATATATAATGACGACCTCTGTGGCACAGTTCGATCACGGGTTCGATCCCCGCTACGGGACAAATGTTTGTATGATCTGCAAATATTTGTTTCGGGTCTGGTTGTTTCCTATGTATAATATGTATGTATTTACAAAAAAAAATGTATCTATGTAGTTTATCAGTCATCTGGTTAAATTGCTTAGCTTGGGACTAGATAACGCCGTGTGGAATGTCCAAGGATATTTATTTATTTAAAATGTATTTAATAAAATAAACAGTATTTATACCTCGAATCAAACAGTTTTTTTTAATAAAAATTGTTTAATGCATTTAACCTGTAATAAACAATTGCATTGAACCGAGCAGTGAATAACAAATCGCTGCACTGAATCCAAGTTAATATTCAGAATTCGTAGTCAGTGCAAATACCGAATCGTTTTTTATTATCTCGTAAAAATTGACGCAGTTCATTTACATAAAAAGCGGCCAAGTGCGAGTACAGAATATTATAGAGTTCCTTACTATAGATGGAAAACTCCCAGTGCAATGGGGATCTATAAAAATACAAGAAGCTTGTAGTTACAGTTCTAGTTACTGAATACCTACGGATACTTAATTGTTATTGAGTAGTTTACAACTTTACCTCTATATAAATTAGTATAGAAAATGTTTTTCAAAAATGATAAGAAAGGATTTATTTACAAACATTTAAAATACCTTTGAAAGCTACAAATTAATTGCTTAGATATTTTTATTTAGAGAAAAACTTATTATTTGAATAGTTACTTAATACATATTTTTAGAATAACCGATTCTGTTTTTCTTGCGCATCTGTCGTGTTAAAATTACCTATTTTGTTTCATATTAGTGAAGACTTGTAATTAGCTTCTTGGCTCTAAATGAATATTCCTATTATATTTTATGTAAGATGTTTGTTTAGCTGTAAGTTTTCCATAAATAAATAAATAAATAACGGTCATCATCAGCCACTTTTAACCCACTGCTGGGCATAGGCCTCCTTTCGTGAATGCCATTCGCCTCTATCCTGCGCCACGTGAAATAACGGTAATTATTTTTAAATAACACGGAACCTTGAAACCATATCGCGATGTAAATTTTTTATTTTCATAAACAAATATTTAAAATCGAAATAAAATGAACCGCATTGAAAATTCATAACATCGCTTTCCGTCAACACAACAGGCGGTTTCAATAACCACCGACTAAACAAAGTAACAGTTGTGTCCAAATTAAATGTACCTACTGCAACTTTCGAAAGTTGTAGAATCAGATTTGGTCCAATGTCGTATCTTTTTCTTCGTCGTTCTCTCTTGACCGACGTTAGATCACCTAAAATCCAATAATTCTATCCTAATCCTAGAATTTTTTTAACCCTTGGTTAAAGTATAGATGGAATTGGCTTGTCAAAATACACATCGGGTAGTACATTGTTTCCGAACTGAGTTTGATAAGACATTCCGGCGTCGAAATAAAACGTCGAAAAGAGAATGAAACGACTTCATTGTGATATGGCCGAATGCTCTATAAATACCCACAATGGGTGAGCCCCTAGGGGCTGGCAGTAAACTTATTTCCTGAAGACATGCGAACAATTCGATAGATGTCGTATAAAAACAGGCTCGCGACTTTATCGAGAGAGTTCAATAGGTGCCTAGAATAGGGACAAATATCATCTGAAGCTGCAATCTGAGCTGCAGGTGCGTTGTCGGCGGTCTGGATAATTTTATTTGTGCAAATGTTTTTGTTTAAAAACTTATTGTTGTTTTAAATTAAACTTTGTTCTTTAATCAATGTCATTGCTGTGCTCGATCTATTTCTATGCCTTTGCGAGCCAGACACATATTCCAACAATTACTTTGTCCTTCATTATGAAAAACGGCTGCCATTTTTATTTAATCTGTAGATTGTAGGACGATTTAATTACAATTCTCTAGTATTAATTAAGTCGAGATATTTATGACGCAATTTAAAGAAACATTATTTTTTTAGATTTTGTTAAGTTACGAGACGTCTACTAATAATTTTACAACACCGTAATTTAGACTTTTGTAATATAGGTATATAAAAGTTGTACCTTATTCATGTACTCATACCCCGTTGTTCATATTAGACTAGTAAACTTATTTTAGCTAAAACGGATATTAAATCTGTTGCTACCTCTTTTTATTGCCATAAAAGTAACAAGAAAAAAACACCCAAAAATCTATATTAAATTAACAAATATTTATTATATGAACAATAATTTGCTTAGCTTGGGATGATGCTGTGTGAAATGTCCAAGAATATTTATTTAATTTACTAGCAAAATATAAACGTCTACCCCTTCCTAGAAACAAGGGAGCAAAGTTGCACCGAAAAGGGATTCGCTATAGAATATTTAGGTCTCCGAGCACTAATTAATACATCTCCGGCTAAATAATAAAGTTGAAGCGGGCCGAGTACGCTTGAATGCTTAATTTGGTACAATCAATCTCAAAAACATCTAACGCTATGCTAATAAACTAAAACTACTATTAGTATAATTATTTTTTAATATCTTTTATTTGTATTTTGTATTATTAGTATGGACGTGCCACGGCCGGCACTCGGCTGGGGTTGGCTCGGACGCGGCTCGGTGCCGGTGTAGCATTGAGTCTTAACACTGAAAGAACCAGAATTTGAATATCACGTCTAATTCAAAGTAACTTACGGGACTTTACCTTATTTTATTATTTCCATTTCGAGTGCATAACAGCTCTCTAAAGTCCTCTAAAGTCCTATAAATAAGTTTTTTAGTCTAAAGTCCGTGAAAATTTAAATTGTACTATCTCGTTAAAGTTTCAAATTATCAACATTGAGTGTTGTAACTTGAATAACCCTAATCAGAGCTCTCAATCAAACTTTGATAGGCAACTAACTCGATGCAATCAGGCGCCTTGTAATACAAGGACGGTCGCAGGTTCAAAACCGCAAATGGTATCAAATTGTATCCATTGACCGACTCACACCACCTCTTGGGCAATTAAAGTTACTCCGAGACAGAATCAACAGAAGTAGGGAAGGGGAGAGTTTAATGCGTCCGATACGATATTGAGATTATGACGTCAAGAATGTAGGTTTGATTGCCAAATACTCTGAATAAAATTTGGATAATATACCTTGCTAAACAAAAAAACATGAAGTAAAATATCATCATCATCATCATTTTCAGCCTGTGTCAACCCACTGCTAGGTGTAGGCCTCCTCTAATTACTGCCACTCGTTCCAGTGTTGAGCCGATCGCATCCAGGTCTTGTTGGCGACCCTAACAATATCATCCACCCATCTAGCAGGTGGTCTGCCAGCACTGCGTGTATTCCCCCTGGGAAGTAAAATATATATTGGTAGGAGAACAGTGGATCCGGCTGCCACAACACCGTCAAGAGTGGCGTGATAGAGAAGAGGCCTTTACCCAGCAGTGGGTGTTACCGGCTGATTAGATAGAATGTTAGCCACAAGCTATGAATGAAATCGTATCGTACTCTCTAAACAAGATCTAAGAGGGCGACGCCGCAAACTCGTTCTCGTCTTGGCCCAAGTTCCCCAAACTTGTCCAGCTTTATCCAGCGTGGCCCAACTTCCCCTAACTATCCGATCGACTCACGAAAGCTTTACGAGTAATTTGTTTAACAAAAGTCCGAGTCCAGATTTACGGGCAATAATCGGGCGTTCTAAGTTTTTATAGACTTCGTGTCTGTAAAGTCTCTTGTCCACTGAGTTCTAATTTTATCTTTTATTTACTGTCTTTCGATTGAGTTTAAGTGCTAACTATGAATAATTACTAAGATATAATAATTATGTCGGCGTCGGGGTCGGCCGAGAAAACGTTGGCGGGATGATCTCGCCACCTTCGATGAAGGATGGTGGGACACAGCTAAATATCGAAGAGTTTGGGGAGACCTTTGCCCAGCAGTAGGACAAAATAGGTTAAAAAAAAACTTTTAAGTGCCATGAAACATGATGATAATAATTATAAATAACGATTAAAGTGGGGTAAAAGTAAGTAAGTTCGTATGAGCAAGTGGCCAACTCTGGTGTGTGATGTTAGATGTTAGTGGGGTTGGATTAAGGGTTAAACAAAATAGGAAATCAACACCACACATTTTTTAATTAAATTAATTAATCTCGCGTGGCTTAGTGGTGATATCCACCTAACGGATTTATCTGTCCCCCTATCAGCGGTAGCGGAACAGATCAAAGTTTTAATTCCTGTTTGCCCCCACATCATTTAAGAATATATCGTCAGTTAAATATACAAATATTTTTAAATAAATACAAGTAGGTACGTACATAGATACAAATAACGTTACTACTACAGTACCTACTACAATACGTCTGCAGCCGAGGCACATGCAGAGATTCCACACATCTGCACCTTTATCTAATAGAAAATTCATACTTATGCCTATTGATTTAGTAAACTTTAGCTAAAACGGATATTTAATCTGTTGCTATCTCTTTTCATTGACAGAAGAGTAACAAAAAAAAACATTCATTAAATCTATATTAAATATACAAATCTTTATGAATAAGACAATACCCACAATACCCTTCAGCTACAAACAATCAAACACTGGCCAGAAAGCTGAAGCACTCGCTGTAACCCGATTATTAAAGGTAAAATATTTATGAGTCCCCGAACACGAATCAAGTCTTCTGTCGCCCAAATCAAACCAAATATTAAAATCTGTTAAAAACCATATCGGAAAATTCTTTGGTAACTTCGCAACTTTTCACTTTGGAATAAAATTGAAAGACTTTTGAAAGTGGCAACATGAATATTTTGAAACTGATAACAAATCTGTAACTCTGAATTATTTCAATGTTTGAGCTTTATTGTGTTTGTTTTAAAATTCAAAATTGAATGTATATTTTTGAATAACTATCTATAAACGTAGTGATCGAAATATGAGATTTTTGACTTTGGTTGTTTGGTTAATGGCTCTTTAACTTTTGATTCGTTTCTCAATTGGTCACATTACGAAATTACAGTGACTGTCATTGGAAACGTCGATGACGATAAAATTATTTCGTTATTAAAAATATTCGTTTTAAAAAAACCTATAATGCGTTGATTAGCTAATCTTTTTAAATATTGTAATCAACAAATAAAAAAAAATTTCAAAAAAGTTGATACACTTAAAAATGTTCGTAATCTTAAGAGATTGATCCTCCTCCTTCGTTGGTTCCTCCAAGGGAGGCACTTCTTGGAATATTTTCTTGAACGTCCATCCCTTATTTGCATTTCAAAAATTCCCACTTCGAAAGTTGTAAAGTTTGAAAGTTAAGAGTGAGCTGCAGTGCCAGCATTTAGTAAAGCCGCTTTTGACACCTGAAATTTTCTCATATTTTTAATTTTAATGACATAGGTTCTGAAACATGTAGATATTATGAACCATAAGTGGATTTGGATATACCTCCGACTATTCCCTTAGACATCTTCAAAGAAAACGCTTAAAAAGATCTGAGAGGAAGCCTACCACGACTTGGGGATATAGTTGTGATCATATTTAACTTTATGATTCATTTTTTTCCATCGAATTTCCTTAAATAAATTCTTCCTGCAAGCTTATAATGAATTAATTAAAGGACTGTTGACGTTTGACTTTTGACTTTTTCACTCCTAAGAGAATCCCACTCTACTCCTCGTTCCATTCTATTTCACGACCCTCTTTAGACTTGGTAGGCTTAATGTGTTTCAGCAACACACCTATCAAAAGTATCCTAATACCAAGCCGTGATACAAGCTCGTCATCGCAGACACGTAGATGAGCTAGGAGTAAGTATTTATGAATGAATAATTCATTTCTTGCTTAGCACGATGTTCGTTGTAAGTTAAATGTAGATTTTGTCATAGCAACGGCACGGCTGAGCCTTGGGTTTATAGTACTACTTGTACAGTGACGGTTTGATAATGTCGGTTTTCAACTTGATTCGTTCAACGAGTACGAGCACATAATCCCTTTTGAAACTTGAAAAAGGAACGTCACTGGTAATATATTGGTACAATAAAAATTGATTCTTAAAATCTGGTGCAAGCGAAAACTGACTCTAAGGTGACGAACATTTTCAAACCGTCAGTGTATTTATATGGTGCTGTGCCTCGAGGTTTGAATCGCAGATTAAAACATTTTCTGTCCACACGGTGCTCTCTGAGGAAGCTGCAGGATAATATGCTCACGGACAACACGTTATTTTTAAAACAGTGTTGTAAGACATCGGGGGTCTCCGGGACAGGTGATTTCGGGATCTGGGTCCTCAGGGAATAATCCGTATAAACGCTAACGCATAGTGTATGATAATATTCGGTAAAGATAGTTTCTTACTAGTGGCGAAGAATAAAGGCTTTGAAATTATGAGAATTTTAGGAATTTATTTTTAACGAATAACGGTCAGTTTTCTTTTGTTGCTTAATTTAGTTTTTATTTTTGATCACTAGGTAGGCACATAATATGATTATTTAAAGTGCTGTGCAATGTGCATGCCTGTTATGGCACATATCACAGTATTTTTATATGAATGTTTTTTTACAATGTGTAGTATAATTGTACTGTTTGCGTTGCCTAAATAAATACACAAGGCACTATCATATTGTTTAAATTCTTGCAATAAAGCACTAATGTGACAGTTTTTTTAATGAACATGTTACAAACATTCGCTAGGTTAAATAAAACTCCTGGTACCCCTTTTTTGGGGTAAGATCCAAACTGCAAGCAACTTTTCGTCTCGAGTAGGATTCGTCCCAAAGCATCCATGTATATAAAATGGAAAGTCGCACATAGCGTCAGCGGTCCCATTCAAAACAAGTCGGGCCAAGTTTGAGCAGTATATACGCCTCTTTAAGGTACATTTCTGAATAATGTGAGATTGCACAAGTCGCGCGTCAATATAGCCATTTTAAAAATGATTACATAACAAGGGATGAATTTGGTCGACATCAATATCATATCCTTTCAAGACTTATTATGATAACTAGGATCTTATTTGTAACAGGTTTAGAAACCTCTCTCTCTGTCTATTGTGACCTACTCAACGTCTATAATATACTCGCCTTTACATCTTTACTAGATGATTCATTATACAGCGTCTTTCAGGCAACTTTTGACCACGCAGTGCCTGGGACATTGTTATGATGGAATAGGCTTGCATAGCACCCAGCTAACCCATCCTCTCAGCTTAGCCGGTCATATCTACAGGAAAGAATGGTAAAATGTCATGGGGCTGGTTAAGCCGTGATGTCAATGAATATTTTGTATAAAACGTTTCAAGTATTTCCCATTTTAAGTCTATGACATGCTAGAATTATTTGTATAAACTAATTAATAAAATGAAGCCCTCAAGCTACACCAAGTTCAGTGTTAATAAAGTCGCGCGACATAAGGCGTAATGTCGCGCTTTTTAACGACCCTTAAGAGGGTGTACTCAAAAATGCAATAAGCGTACCTTGTGGGCCGCTCGCCATGCATGCTTGAGCCCTGCATCTCGTTATAAAAGTCTGCAAGAATCCTTGAGCGAATGCGTCGGCTAAAATTCGGCTGCTTACTATTTATTTGAACAATTCCCTCGCCTTATTTTTTCGTTTATTCACTTATGTGAAGTAATATTCAAATTACTTAGGCACATAATGAATATTGAAAATAGTGTTGAGTTAGTGTGCATTGCATGTTGGCGGGAACGACACTAAAAGTGCTTGCTGAAGCACGGTTCTTTGAAATAAAAATAAAAATGTAGATTAGATAACCAATAACGCATCTCCAAAAATTGCACCCAGATGAGATTCGAACACGCAATCTTGATCTCACTGTAATCTTCTCAACCATTGAGCTATAACATAATTGAACTCACAGCTTTCACCGTATGGAATACCTATATTTTGTTCATTGCTACTACTACTTACATACCTACTGTAAGAACATAAACTTCAGGTAGGTTTAATGAGTGACCCTAAAATTGGAGTCAATCAAAAGAGTCAGAGCACTCCAGCAATAGTGCAGAAGCAATTTGCTATCTCCACAAAAGATTCAAGTTTCTAGGCTAAGAACACAATTGAAATTGAACCAGCGAGAGAGGAGCTGTACATCCGAGTCGAAATGAATTGTTCGAATCGCGCGACTCTGCAATAATTTCATCAGTCAATATTGGTCAAAGAACTCTCGCCACTGGAAGTGCACTTCATTTTAATTTGCTTTTCTATATCAGAATCTCTACGTGGAACAAAAAAATCTCATTAGTTACGTTAAAGTAACATTTTTAAATAATGTAACTAGGTACTTGGAATAAAAATGTCCAGCTGGTTACATCGATGTAACTACAATGTAACTAGGTGGAACGGACCCAATTTTTGACTAATGTAAAATGTCAAAGAGATTTGTTATTTCTTTTATAACAGTTTTAAAGTATTCTTAATAGGTTTCGTAAAGCTGAACGAGTATGTTACTAAATCCTTCGTTTTGATTTTGTTCGAGTGTGATTATTATGAACACTTTTCATGAGAAAAACTCAACAAAAAACAAATGGGACGAATTACTGGCTTGGGTTCCTACAAAATAAAATATAACACTTACATCTAACTTTTTTAATCAGATCAAAAGCTTCTACAAAGTCAAACATAAAACTTTGCTATTTCCCACTTTTTATTGAAAAGCAACGATTCTAAGAAAAGTTCAGGAGTAGTGCAAATCTGTACAAGCAAGTGCTTATTGGAAAGCTTTTTGAAAAGAACTAACCAGAGAAGTAAACTCTGGTGCATAAAACTAAGGAATAAGTAGGCGTATCCTGCAATATTCAGTCAATGTTCCATGTACCTAAGGGAAATTATCGAAATGATACCGGGGGAAGAGGGGCGAGTTCCTACCTTAATTTAAACGTCTTGTAGAAATGCCTCGGAGAATCTGCTTCTCGTAAAATGAATATTTGTATTGAATTGTTGATTTTGTGTAAATTGAGTCGTGACCACGTGATGGGTGTACAGATCAACGTCGGGACTTTGATTTGATAAGTTATTCTTGTTATCTTGTAATTTTGTTGTTTTAATTTGCCATTTGAATGGTATTTTTATAGCTATTCCGAAGTTCTTGATCGATTATACTTTCTTCCTTATACTAACATCGAAATCAATAACTTTAATATTTAAATAATCCAAATTAAGTAGTAGTAATAGTTCATGTCACGTAGCGTTAATGGATGGCGCCTAGCGCAAGATGCCACAAACTTAGGAAGACCAGAGGGCCTAACCAACCGGCGTTCACTATGAAGCGATTCGATTTCTATCATCGCTACACCTTTGATTTGACATTTCTGATCGCTCGAGTTTTCGTCATCGAATGTCAATTCCTATACATTTTTTTTAGTTTCTAATCGAAAGCGATTGTCGAAATGTAACATGGCTAGGGCCTCTGTGGACCCAGTGGGTTAAGTCGGGCTGTGGATGACAGATGATGAAGTTGGAGAAAGTGTGATGTAATTTAACAAAAACATATTTTGTAATATGACGTCATATGGTAGGTACAGCGTTCCCCAACATACCTCTCCGGACAGATCACGTCACTCGTCCCAAAACTCTAACAAACTTTTTTAATTTCAAAAAATCATCCCTTAGGAATTCCACCCGAGGGACCTGCCCTAGAGACCTCGTTAAATTAACAATGAAACATTGGCTTAATACCCCACGCTAAGTTGAATTTTAAGTAAATATTTGCCGATTACCGTAAATTTTAGACTACACTAAAAAAATATTAATGAAAGCAAAACTGAGAGAGAGTTTTTTGAAAATTTTTGTTTCATCGGCTTTTTACATTTTATTTGAAAGAATGTTGATTATAAATTAAATAGATGAAAATCCCACTCCAAGCTCGAGGGTTAACATCTCGAGTATTCGTAGATTTATGGTAAGATGACTCTAAATTGGTGAGTTTGAGTGAGTTTGTTTACAAAGCATGTGTCGCCTCATTCAATCAATGAGGCGAAAGCGGTCTGGTGTGTCAGGTTCGTAGTAAGTGGAAATCCGTGGTGTCTGTTTACCCCCTTAGGAAAGAGGCATGATTTTTTGTATATGTAGATTATACATCTTGCTGCCGCTTGCTTGGTCATTCACGCACAACATTGTTCACTATGACACCCGCTCGCCAATAACTATGATGCTGAAAATGTCAAGATGTAGTTTTTAATGCTAGTCAGGGCATGATTATGAAACGTGCGTTGTTTTGTTTACCATAATTAGGTTTCAATACGCAGTAATAATTGATTATGGATAAAGCAATTTCTAAATACCTAGTTTCATCCCTTGCATTAAGTCAAAATAAAGTTATTTAATAAGATTGTTCGCAAGAAGCAAACAAAGTATTCGAATACGGAATTATATTTCATCAGAATTCACTCGAAAATGCTCCAAATAATGAAAATACTTAGAGAATTTAATAATGCTCGGCTCACCTTCGGTTGCTTAGAATTCTTGATAAACAAGATATCAAATAACACGCACGAAGAACAAAAGTTATTTTATAAATATAAATCAGTGAAAGTTCAAATAAAAATGGAATTCTACTCGTATTTTATTGTTTTCAAAAGTTTTCTTATTTTATCTTGAAAATAGGTACCTATATCAAAACAATAAAAATAAATAATCCATATAAACTTATTTGCCAGATGATAAGATTTAAATTCAAATTCTAAAATCATTTCTTCATAAGGACCTATAGAATCACATTGTAGCGCCTAACAGCTAATTAATTCGACTCCTGTTCATTCGCGAGCTCGGTCTATAATTAGTAGGTGTTTTTTCATATTTTTTTATTGCAAAGATTTGTTTTTTCAGTTTAACGGTGTATATAGTCTGCAATAAACAATCAATTCCATCAAGAACCGTAAAAAAATGTGTTCGAAACCACGAAAATAAAACACTTTACTTCATAACTTTGATAACTTTGATCTAAAAGAAATAAAATGTAAGTTTCCCTATATTTAAATTCTCTAAATAGGTATTTGACTACAACTATGCCTGAAAGAGAAACGGTCGGCGACAACCCATATCAAACTAATGGACTGTCTAACCACAAGTTTAGTGTGTTTGAGATTCCTTTTCATGTATTAAGTTACTGCGTGATAGACATCAGGTTTATTGTTTTAAAGTATTTCAGTTCATGAAAATAAGACAAAATGATAACATTTCTCCATATTATTATCAAACTGAGAATGCTCGTGAAAAATAGAAAACAATAATCAACAATAGTAAATATTTTTTTCGTGTCTGGGTGTTTTCTATAATATATGTATGTATTTAAAAAAAATGTATCTATGTAGTTTATCAGTCATCTGGTTACCATAACACTTAAATTGCTTAGCTTAGCTTGGGACTAGATGACGCCGTGTAGAATGTCCAAGGATATTTATTTATTTATTATTATAATTTATAGTTTTTTTTAGTTAAATCCTTTTTTTGACCGTAGAGGCCAAGATTGTAGTTACAATTCGTCTGCGTGATATTTTTGGATGAATAAAAAAAATTGCATAAATCTAGTCCAAATTATTTTTACAAATATTGTTAGGTTCATTTAGCTCAGCCATTAAGCCGTGTCGACCTAGTGGGTGTAGGTATCTCGACCCCTCGCCTTACTTTGTTTGATTGGCACCCCACTCACTGGAGCTCCACTATTTAGATTTAAGAAGATGGATTACCTAAAAGAAAGCTAAACCTTGAACCGTGTTTATTACCTAATCCTTCACGTAGATGGTTGCGAAAATATAGCTCTTAACGTAAAACGAAACGTTAAGGTTTGTATGTGCAAGTGGCCAACTCTGGTGCAGAGTTTTTAGGCTGCCTAAAGGCCTCATGGCTTATCGACTTTTAAAAGCCGGGACCGACATTTTCACGTGCACGAAAAAAGAAACGAAGCACGGAAGCACTCAGCTGATATTGCCACTTGTCACCCATCCAAGTAGTGACCGCTCAGAACGTTGCTTAACTTCAACGATCTTTCAAAAACGTTTACGTTTATCTATGTCTATCTATGTCTCTCTATAAGTAGTAATGGCGTTATTCTAAATCGTCTTTCATTCATTGTATTTTAGAACTGAGCAGCATTTTGTCAAAACGAGGCAGAATATTGTGGATGAGCGGCGGTGGGGAATATATAAACCCAGGTATTCATTCAAAAGAGCTCAGCTGCATTTGCGAGTGTGAACACTCAAACTAATTTACTACGCATTTAACGTAAACCTAAGTAACAATAGTTTTTCTTAAACTTTCGCGATCTCAATTCATATTTATAAATACATATGTACACGGAGTTTTATCGCGTTATTTACCTTATTTCTTAACGTCCCGACGTTTCGGCAACCCCGTGTACATGTATTTATAAATATGAACCTAAGTAACAATGGTATAATTAATACTTGTATAGTATCTCCTTAGTACGGCACTACACTGCAAAGTAAAACACGACAAACAACCTATTACCGTGCCATTACCGTATATTCCGAGTATATTCCGCTACACTCCACAATAATAAGCAATATTACAAGCAATCGTCGGAATTACAGGGTAATAACTCTCGAATCCTCTTCGTTTTATTTTCGCCATCGCATAGCTCAAGGAGACTTGTCTACGGCATAATATGCTTAAAAGCAAGTACATCCCACTAGTCCAGCACAACTCACGAATAAATATAAGATAAGCTGCTAAATGGTTATCAAAACCAGAAAATTATGTTGCTGAAACCACTATTACCAATGTACAGTCGACAACAGAAAAATACATCTTTTATAACGGAAACAGTTAATTCAATTAATGATTATAGATTCATGTTCATTGTTAATTACGAGTAGGTATTATCTACGGTTTATCAGCACAAATACTTATTTAATTAATTAGTATCAATGACTTAAAAAGCTTAATTTTAAATGAGCTTCGGTTAATTATTGTGTTTTATGCATTCAATTCTTTCTTTAAAACAGTAATATCCATTCATCAGGCTTTCATTTGAATTGTAACAGCTATGGCTGCAGAAAAGATATAAATTATCATAAAGAAGCTATGGCAATTTTCACAACTCCCTCACTTGAACTTAAAAGTGCCGAAGTTCGCATTGACGCTTCCTTACCTAAGGAGCACAATCGTTAATTGAACTTTAATATCTAGATAAATAAATAATAATAAATAAATAAATATCCTTGGACATTCCACACGGCGTCATCTAGTCCCAAGCTAAGCAATTTAATGCTTGTGTTATGGTAACCAGATGACTGATAAACTACATAGATACATTTTTTTTTTGTAAATACATACATATTATACATAGAAAACACCCAGACACGAAACAAATATTTGCAGATCATGCAAACATTTGTCCCGCAGCGGGGAGATAAAGTCTGCGTTCTCATCATGACACTTTCTAAACCAGTGATGACTGTACAAAATATTTCAGACTTAGCTTCAAAGAACGCATAAAGCCAAGTGAACGGCGAAGAATATGCATTTATGTGCATGTATGCGGAATCCGGGTCACGTTTAGCGCGGCTATATTTTAATGTAACGCCATTGCGCTCCGGTTTCCGAACGAACTTTATTTGACGTTTAATCTAGAACCGGTTTTTGAACGCGTGATAAGTGAACGTAGGATCAAGGTGGAATGTTACACGGTGTACTCGTAATACACTTTTGCGGGAGAATTGAGATCATAATGAAGATATTTTTTGGAAAGATAGTAAGTTAGTTCGTATGAGCAAGTGGCCAACTCTGGTGACGGAGTTTTTAGGCTGCCTTAAGGCCTCCGTCATGGCTTAACGACTTTAAAAGCCGGGACCGACAATTTACGTGCCCTCCGAAGCACGGAAGCGCTCAGATATAAATGCCACTTGCATCTTGGTCACCCATCCAAGTTGTGACTGCTCAGAACGTTACTTAACTTCGACGATCTATCAAGATAGTCCATTTAACATAATTTTAATTTTATTGTCTTTATTTATTTCAAATTAAACAATCCTTTACTTATCTTTACAGTACAAACATTGTTACAATTTAAATTACTTACATAAATAATGAAATAAATAAATATTTTTATATCAATAACATTCATGAGTTTTATCAAATTGTTATAGTAGTTTTGAACTATAATAAAAGCTCAAGATAAAAGCTATACCTACCATCATAACTTTTATAGTAGGAAAAAAGTAGGTATTATAGTAGGTTAAATAGTACCTACATGAAGATAATACATAATTGCTGTATCATTAGACAATGTTTTGATTCATTCATAGAATCTTCACCCACAACAACTTTGTTTGTATAGAGTTCTAGCTAAAGTAATTTCTTTGTTTTTACGTTTAGTAAGTACCTAGACAAAACTTTGTACAAAAATAGAGTGTCCAATTAAATGAGGCATACATTGATGTTCTATAAATGGTTTAAAAGACCCAAGTTTCTTGTTTACGAAATTCTAAACCCTGTATAAAATATTATGTTTCCGAAAAATATGTTTAAAACTACATTTTATTACTTAAAAGCACTAATAGTAAATGGAGCAATAAATATTTTTCCAATTTAGAGTTTATATGGCAGCTGGATTTAAAGTTGTTTTACAACCTATTTAATAAGCGATTGATAGACAATTTTATCTATGTAATAAAATATGTAAAACTCTGTAATAAAAGTCGTATTGGTAGAGTTAGTTAATACTTCCACTTTCGGTGGTTCCTTCCACGTTGTGGGTTCGAATTCAGATATGCATCAAGGAATTATTCGAAAAACCTATACTTATGTACATTAAAACTAGGTAACTATGCCGTAATCCAACAACGTACTTAAATAAAAGTTTAAACGTTTCATGTATATACAATTTTAAATGTTTTATTCCATATACCAAACGTTTAAAAAGTACAATTAAAAGTCGATAGATTAATTGCATTCCCGAATTAAGGCCGATTTCAAAAGAAAATATGACAAAGGTGGCTCGTTAAACTTAATGGTTGATTCCAGCGCCCTTTCTACTTCATTTCATTAAAAAAGCCCGTTTTCCGCGGCGATTGATTTTCTTTTACAACTCCATTGTTTTAAACCCCACAGTTTAATCCAACGTTATTTTGTTAAGCATAGAGTTCAATTTAGCTTATTTAACCGTAACAAGAAGTGGCAATATGAACCTCTTCATTAGAAACGACATTACGATAAAAGAAAAGGCTTCGATGACCATTAAGGAATGTAAAAATTTTCTCCCCTATTGTTGGAGTTTTAAGGAGATATTTTTAATTTGTGAATGTTAAATCAATTAAGGGTTTGTGGGTTTTTATTTGTAAGAGGGGTTTTCATCAACCGCTCTGGTATTAACTAGGGATTGTCATTATTAAGGGTTGGAAATCTCATGATACAATTAATTATTACTGGCAAACGTGGAAATGTTAAAAAAAGTAATTTATTTTAATTAAATTACTTAAACCCCTCGTCATAAATAATTTTAATACGAAAAAAAACCAGTACCCTAAGCATAGACAATTTTAATGATGAGGTTGAGATACTAAATTAAGGAAAGTAAGAAATAGAGCGCTGTATATTCCTTTCTCATTCACACAAAAACAGAGAAGAATATATACAACACTCATGTGAGTAAAAGAGACAAAGCGTTAAACTTTTGTCCCTCATCGCGTGCCGATTTTTTGTATGACCGGAAACCTGAACCGGAGCTCCGAATTTTGTACTACGAAACTATGGATTCCCTGCATTTTTTATCCCTCTCGGCGGCACGCTCGCTGTTCGTCCAGGTACTATACTAGGTCCATGGATACCTACTAATGATAATAATCGAGACATTGCGTGCATTCATCATACTGAATTTATGCAAAGTTTGTATGTAATGTGTAAAAATATAGATACTTCGTGAACAAAACCGCTAGCGGAAGCTTGGTTATTAATAAAAGTTGGAGCAGTTCTAATAACACAACTCCACTACCTCAAGTAAAAGAAATAAACATTTACAGTTGAACAACTCCGAAGTTTCGAACAAGTGTATGATACATCGGTATTGATCGTAATACCGGTATTACCGGTCCAAGTAATGAGGAAGCGGTATTGTACCGGTATCGAGAACTCTGTTATTGAGAAGTGATCTGAGGATGTTGCGTTGGCGATTGAAATTGAATTACGATTCTGTTCATTGCTCTGTGCTGGTGTGGGTCTACTAGTCTAGTGTTATTGAAATATGAAATAAAAAAAAATGAAATATGATCACGACTGTATCACGGGAGCGGTAGACATTTCTTTCAGATCATTAGGCAATTTTTAGATCTTTTCGAAGATGTCTAAGGGGGTAGTAGTGTTATTGGGTTAGGGTTATTGGGCTTTTTATTAATTTTCTGATTCAATAAAAATTTTGAGATGGAACAAAAAATATTTATAATAATAGGGTCCCGTTTTCAATCCGAACCGACTTCAATTTCGTAAGAATAAAAATTTCCTGCAGAGTGCGGGTTTTAAATTTTTTATTTTTAAATTAAAAATAATTTTAAAAATCGGTTCACATAAAATATGACGGAAAAAAAATAGTATTTCTGTTCATAACTCCGAAGATCCTCATCAGATCCTCAAAACATTGATATGGGATCACCTCAAGAGTGTAAAAAAATTTTTTTTCTCTATTGACGGAGTAATCGGTGAACATACATAAAAACACATACAGTTAAACATAGAAACTTCTCCTTTTCTGAAGTCGGTTAAAAAGTTCACAATAAATGATAAATTACATTTATTTGCACGAACACATGTGTTGCAATAAAGTGGTCTTAAATACATTACTTAGTCCAAACTATGTCCTACCAAAGTTTTTGGCATGCAAATCTGTAATATGGTTCTTATTTTACAATTTATTTAATTATATTATCAGTAGGTGAACGCGAAAAAAAAAACAGCTGTTCCATACATAAGTTCAATACCTACTTGGCTAAAGTGTATGAAACAGCTGTTTTTTTTTTCGCGTTCACAGTGTTGGTTTCTTAGAAAAAGTTGTTCATATTGATGGGTACTTTCATCCCCTTAAGTTTTCGGTAGTGGTCTGGTAACACCCTGTATAAGTCACACTTGATAGGTGAATATAATGTGATTTATTACCATTAGTCATATTCCAAACCACATAGATGATTCAAGCCGTAGTGTTCTCTTAAGCAATCATATTGGGTAGCTTCATTCCATGGCTATTTCAACGCTCGGCCGTTACAGAAGTTTCAACAACTACGTTCAAATCAAGTGCCTTAAACAACCCAGCTTAAGCACAATTAGAAACTAGTTCGGTCTAAGTATGTCACTTGAATCCCCTTAACCCGTTTTAAGTCAAACAAAACATTGAAGAGCACAGCACAGTTAAGTACTTAAGAATAGATTAATCCGCCCCTAGCCGAGCCGAAACAGAAATCACACTAGCCATTAAAACAGGAATCAGCTTGGCCTGTCTAAGGCTGTGCAAATGTATGAGCTGAGCGATAACTACACGACATAATGACAAATTTTGTTTGGCAAGCTACAATTTTTGTTTTATCTAAATAAGTAATCTTAAAATGATTAAGAGTAAAAGTTCGTTTGTTTTAAGGTTGTTAATGGTAGTTACCCATTGAGTTACTATACTAAAGAGTCACAATCTAATAGCTGACAACACTCAAAAAATGTCCGAGCAAATTCAATGTTCTACAATGACATTTGACATTTGAATGTAGACGTTATGACGCTTGTTTTAATGTTCAATGTCGCTTGTACGCAAAAAAGTAAAACTCAAGAGTTTTGGCGCGGACATTTTATTTGTCTGATGGTGGCTCTATAGATTGTACCTCAATGTAGTTACCATTTAAAAACACAATTAGTAGATTTATAACAAAAGTACCGCATTAATGAGTTTTGTGTTAAACTGACTATGAGGATTGATTTTCAAATTGTACACATTGTATAAGCAAACTATAGTTTCAGCAGTTAAATTTATCAATAGAAATATTCTATATATTACCATTTTGAACTCTAACTACATCTTGTGAGATGCCACCGAAAGAAGAAATCATAAAATAAATAAATAAATAAATATCCTTGGACATTCCACACAGCGTCATCTAGTCCCAAGCTAAACAATTTAATGCTTGTATTATGGTAACCAGATGACTGATACACTACATAGATACACTTTTTTTGGAAATACATACATAATATACGTAGAAAACACCCAGACACGAAGCAAATATTTGCAGATCATGCAAACATTTGTCCCGCAGCGGGGATCGAACCCGATAATATAATCATACCGCGAGTCCCCAGACGAACATTCTCCAGATAGATCGAAACAATGTCGGTATCTATGGTGAGTAGTTCCCGCGTGTATTGAGCCCGGAGGCAAAAAAGTCTCGTTCCACGTTCACAAACACATAGCCTTAGCTCCGGCCTAAATCGAATTGATTGCTAAATGTAAACTAATTGCTAATCCGGTACAGATTAATGAGCACCGCGCGAAGTAATAAAACTGCATTATATCATGCAACAGCTTGGCGATGCCTACAATAGTTTCAGACTAAAGATTTCGTTAAACTAGGAACAGTTACTTCAACTGAACAAAGATCAAACGTCACTTAAGAACTTAGTATGAGATTACTTAAGAAGGCGTATCTTGTTTAAAACTTATGAATTGGAAACAAACGAGTGATGTCTGGTTCTGTAAAAATCGATAACGGGCCATATACTTATTGAATAAATTGAGAGTATTTTAGCAAAGCTGCCCCGGAAAACTACGTTACGCCAAGTCTGGTGATTAAAACCAATCGATTTGACAGTTGTTGTCATTAAAAGTATCATGTAAACATTTCGTTTGTTTGTTTGTATACCTAAGCAAGTGGCCAACTATTGTGACGGAGTTTTCAAAACGCCTAAAGGCCATCTTGTAAACATTTTGTATGGGTAAATGTTTTTTTTTATTATATTTTTACGAAAAATTTTCAATGTTTTAAATAATTATTCTCCTATTTGGGATGGAGACAAATCAAAAACCATAAATATCGGTCCAGCCGTTATCGAATTATAAGTGTACTTTGTTTTAGGTTTAGAGATAATGTGTGCCATTCCAGTGTATCATGTAAGTACATGTGACTTGTCACGATACTTTAATGGAAACTTCATCTCTAATTCTTGGTTTCAAAACTTACGAATGATCGTAGATCCAACACTTTAGTAATTAGTATTTGTATCTGTCAAAAATTGTCATTCATTTAGAAAATTGCTAGGCGATAGATCTGCGGCTATTCAAAAGTTGAATATTACAACCGGGCAATACAAACGATCAAACAGTAGTCAAAAATGTCAGTCACTAAGGTGTTTCTTTAGGTTTTAAAAAGTCTACGCTACATATCAAACATGCTTCAGTACTTCAGTCCAAGCTAAAGTATGTAATCGACTATCCGATTAACATGACACACCTCTCATCTTCCAATATGTAGTGTGATCTGGCATAGAATGTTGGCCTACAAGCATGCGTTGATATGTATTTTGACATAGAGTTTGCCCATAACCGCCATCACTTGGGACCAATGGCACAGTGTAATGTGTTAGCAGTAAAGGTCATTCACATTTTAAATTACTTTTTATTTCGTAACCTATTTTATATCTTGATCATAAAATTCATACTTAATAAACAACAAATACTTATTAATTGACTAGATCGGTATGTAAAGCACATTCATATTTTCTTTGTTTTATTAATTATACATTAATTAGAAAATCAAAAACTTGCAATGAAGAGGATGCAATAAATGGATACGCAATACTATTTTGAGTAATAAAGTTTGAGTAATTGAAGAGTTATTTATTTATTTATTTCAATTTACAATTTACAATGCCATTACAGTACAAGACCAAATCGACACTGGAAAGCACCTAAAAATAAATACATTACAATAAGCCAATACTAAAGTTTCTACCTAACATTGTTGTTCTGACAAACATTTAAAAGCTATTTCTGTAAATTTCGTCAATATATTATGTTTATAATAATGTTTAGTTTACATTTATGTCTACAAATAACTTCTCACGCAACAAAGTGTCAAAAACTCAACTGTTTTTGACGTATTTTAGATATCAATTTTCCAAATCCCTGAAGTACCTACTCTCCTTTATTGAATTCTCCAAATAAATACCGCAGTACAGACTGCACCCAGAGCGCATGTGCACATGAACGGTTATAGAATCATAAAACGTCAATGATAAATAAATAATATCAGTGCATTTACAGCACCTGTACTTGATAAATGAATAATACAAGTATGCAAGTATACTGCAGTATATAGTGTACTGTGCATGGAGTTTCCCATATAACCGTCATCGCTCGGCGAGAACGATGGCTATAAACCCCAGGCCACATTTCCGACGCACCTGGCGACGGATCAGGGTTGCCAGCTCTAAACTTTATTATATTAATATACAAAAGATTGAGAATGTGAATTATGAATAAAGTTAAATATGAACATGACTTCTTTTTTTATCTACAAAAGAGTGTGGTTTGTGAAGTATAATAAAATAAAACATGGTGATACAAATTACATTGCAGTTAAATAAAAATTCAGTAGGAGGCCTACATGCAGCGGTTGGTAATAACAGGCTGTTAATAATGATGAGGTTAGGCCACCTAAACTTAGATGATATAGGTAGGCTAGCTAGGCAAGCCATCAAACAATCCAAGACAAAATAGTAAGAGAAAATATAAAGAAAAACTTGTAAAAATAAACAAAATACAAAAAGAAATAAATATTACTGAAAAATATGTCAATATCTATTTTAAATAATCTTTTTGTAGATAATCTTTCCATACTACACGCCATAAAATTGCAGCATTCTTACATGTGCAATAAAAAAACCAGAGATTATGAATAAAACAATTTAGTTTTTAGAAAAAGAATATTAGTTACTCAACGGTAACAAAAAGTTAGCCACATCCGGCGCCACAGATGCCTAGCCTGGCCACCCCAACCGCATTTCATCCCGCGATATTTACATCAGGCCGAGGCACGCGCCGGGGCTTATTCATGAAATGTGGAGACAGCCTCAAAACAGGTACATTTGATTTCAAAAAGTACCTATTTACAGAACTAAAATTGTTAATCAAAATTGTCATTGAAAAATATCTTAGACTTAATAAATTTTGGAAATAATTCAGTGTTGTTGTACTAGCAAATTTTTTATAACTATAATTTATTCATTGAAGCCAAGTTACGAGTATGAGCTATTCTCGTTTTCCTTCACGTCTAATACCAGGACAAAAAATACGGCTTACTATTTTGTATTTATTTCTGCGTAATTCTTTGTTCTTTGCTCCTATGAGCTCTCAGTCCTTGGTACTATTCCCAGCAGAGATTCGTCAAATACGACAGCGACAAGACAAAAATTCCAAAATGGCCGACGACTTTTATTTACTAAGACAATAAAAAAATACAACACAAAAATCGTACGGATTTATTAAGTTCAAGTTACCAAATAGTAGATAGTTTCTTTAAATCCATTTAATTTCGGGAAAAATATTTAAAAACAATGCAGTGCAGATTATTATACTCGTAATTCTTTTCTTCTACTACGCCGTAGCTCGTAGCATGCTACGTCGTAGACCATGAGAATTTATAAAAATATCATTTTTTTATATAGATTTCCACTTGCCTGACACACAAATAATTATCTTTAACTAAAAGTGAGTAACAAAAATGAGTCTAGATTGTGAAAAGTCGAAATAAATTAGCAGACAAATCTATGCTTAACTTTTTTTAAATTCCATGCTTTGTAAAAGAGAAAATTTGGCTCTACCATACTCTACACTTACATTTTATTTTCGTTTTTTTTTTTCTAATTCTAAAAAGTATTATTTTTGTCTGTTCTTCCGTAGAAATGAACTTATCATATTATAGGGATCAATTTGAAAGTAACAGATAGAAAGAAAAATAATTTATTTTGGTAGGACCTCAAGGATCACTTCAACTTCGTCTTACATGCTCTAGGTGATTCTATTGCCTGTTGCAACTGGACCTAGGTAATATGTTTAAAGCAAAACTGTTATTTTTCACCTGCCTCGAACTTTCATAAACTTCGCTCGTCCAAAACAATAACACGAAAACAACGCGATAATCCTTTTCCATAGCTATCTATTTTTACTAACAGGCTGTAGCCAGAGAGCCAAGGTTAAGGTACTTACATTAGTGCGATAATCACCCTGGATTTGTGTTGGTATCGATACAATTAGTTAGGTTAGTTACTTATTAGAATTTACTGGATTGATGTAAATATAAGCTGTATAATTCCTACACTTTCCAAAGTAACTGAGTTTTTGTAGATTTGTATAGAGTTCTTGATAGATTGATGAAGTTATGTGCCGTTTTACGCGGTCTTACAATGGGTGAATTTGACGCAGTGAATGCTTCCGCATTCTAGGGCACGTTAATTTGTTGGTTCTAGCTTTATCGCCAAGCCATTAATATTTAGCTGTCTCCAATATAAAAACAGCGTTCTTTATGTGCAACAACATAGCCGTTTAAAACTCTCGCTACATACTATAAAGTCTTGTGAATACCACGTCAAAGCAAAATGAATTGGACTGGTTTAGATATTAAATCTATTTTTCATTTGGCAAACCCGGGATAGATATTTTAAATTAATCTCTTAATAGAAAATACAATTATAATTATGTCTACAAAAATAAAAACCTTAAGAAGATGAGAAATAGAAATAGCCTTAACACGTTTTCTGCGCCACTACGATACTCTCCGGAGGATGGCGATGACGTTTAAGAAAACGGCTATCTCCTAAACTATCCTTAGGAATATTAAAACACACGCGTGGCTGTCAAGTACCCTTATGTGTACCGGTATTGTATCGATACCCGATATTTGTACCAGCGCGTTACAATAACCGGTATCGTTTAACAATTACCGTTATATTTAACGTGCGCTTCAATAAGAAGTCTCTTGTGCTATTGCTGTGGGACATGAGATGAAATCAAATGGAAACAAACTAGATACTTACTATATCTACATAATTATATAAGAAACACGTATGTCGTTCAATTCAGTTTTTCAATCGTCCATTTTGTGATATTATAACAAAACTAGTTTAAAAATGCTTTATAATAATACTAAGTAATTGGTAGGTAATTGCATTATTGTTATTGTATAGTATAGTATCTAGGTACTACGTACTACTATTTCTTCAAACATTGTGGTGTCCTAACGGGGCTCTTGTTGCGGCCAAACCTAATTTTTAAGACCTTATGTACCAACTTGAAGCAATAAATGAATATGAATATGAATAATAACAGCTTCGTTAGGTACCAAGTAAATGTCTAATAATTATCTTCATCATTCTCCTGCCCTTATTCCACGCTAAGTGAGGTCGGCACATGTTTTTTCTTCAACACACCTCTATCATTCGTCAACTCTGAATTCACTCCTCTCACATTCATATCCTCATTCACACAATACATCCACTTCTTCTTCGGCCTTCCTCTACTTGTATACCCAGCCCATAATGTACAACATCTTCAAATGAAAAACAAAATGATTTGATTTGATCTTCGGTACCAACATCGTTTATATAATTTGATGTATTGCAATTTTTACCTCGTGAAATTATTTTCAAATCGTACAAAGAATTATAATGTAACACCCTACTTTTAACCTTACCTTATTACAATGTGAGTGTATATATTTCGACGCGTGCCTCTGACTTTTACCCGAAGAGACTATCCCATTCTTCAATGGATCTAAAAATGCCTAAAAAAGATCTGAAAGAATATGCCTACTGCCTCTTAGGAATACGTGATTTGTATATTCTTATAAAGGAGAGCATTTGTGCAGTCTGTTTAAAAGTAAGTACTTTTATTTTGAAAAATATTTTTGTACTTGCTTTGCTACGTCTTCAGTTTAAAAACAAATACAGATATATAGCTTCAAATAACTCCAACCTCAACCACCGTAGAAATTATACACGAAGCATTATTTTTCTCTTTATCCTTATTAAGTTATTTCCCTGTGCATATCCGTAATGAACTAAACATATTCGCAATGAGCTGACAATCTACTCGGCGAGCCAATCTAGTCGACGACATAATCCGGTGCAGGTGCCGTCTAAACCGGTACACAACCGGTACATACACCGGTACAGCTCGGGACCGGTACTCGACAGTACATTGTTCTTGAGATTGGACAGAATTTGTAAGCTGCTGCCGGGTTAGTTTGAATAGGTAATGGATTCGTATTCGCAGTAGAACTGACTTATAAAAGATTAAAATGGTTGCTATGAACTTAGTTTTCTAATTAAGTTTACGTAAAATTTTGGCTTAATAAGACCATTCAAAAATTGAATAGAATAGAATAGAAAAAGTTTTTATTTTCCATCAACATAAACATGGGTAACATACAAATGAAAATACTTATTGACAATCGAGTGACAAGAAAATAAGGCTACCCCACAGCATATGCTCCAAGCAGCATCATGACTGTTGGAGCGCTGGTTTTCAGTGGTGTAATTGGTGATAAGTGTGACCAGCGACCAAGAGACACTTCAAGAGATAAATAAACATTACAATCATGTTCTGCAGATATTTGTTCCAGGTCTGGGTGTTTTAAATTTAAAATATGTATGTAATTAAAAATGTACAAGTAGTATACCATAACTGGAAGTAGATAATGCTGTGTGAAATGTCCCAGGATATTTATTGATTTATTGGTCGGATAATATGTTGTTGAAAGTCCCTGAATGAAACTGGCAAAGAATCAGAAATAACAGTGTAAAATTACTAGGTACCTTAAATACCATCTTACCAGCTAGTCCTGTAGATATGGCCGGATAAGCTAAGAGGATGGTTTAGGTGCTGGGCAAGCTCATTCCATCTCAACAATGTTCCAGGTACTACAGTGTCTCGCTAAGATTGCCTCCTCATGCTGTAGGTATAGGGCCTAAGTTTTATTTTTTTTGCTTACGCAATAGTTTGTAAAAAAGGATGGTTTGTTTTTAAACTCCAACCTACTAAGTGTACTTTTTATTGTTTCACATCATAACCTCGCTATTAAGCTACAAATAAACATTGTCACAGATGTTTTATTTTACTTCAACGTTTCCAATATTGTTATGTGCAAACATACAGTCGATAAATTCACTAAATTAAAAATATAACTGGCAGGACACGTGACAAACCGCGGAATAGCTCCGCGGTCACATTACATGTTATTGGGACGCTGTGGCAACACTGTCGCTAGGGTTGCCCATTGGAAATCAGAAATATTTCATTAAGTACTTAAAAAAGTCGGATTATATTATATTATGATGTCTTCGATTCTATCGCCGTTTTATGTCGCCGTTAATATATGACGTACAAAGTTTAAATTACATGATGAGATCAGACTTTGACTTGTCATACAAATTAGTTATAAATATTGATTTTTTTGTTTTTTCTAAAGTTACTCAAAAGTTGATAGTTACGTAGTTTTTAGAAGGTACGCTGATACTTCCTATTCTATAGCAAAAGTGCGTATCTGTCATGAAATTATTTATGAAACATGTCAAAATGGGTACGCTATCGCTGCCGTGTGCTCAACACCATGCCGTGAGCACTCTCATGATTTCACAAATGATACCATGACTTGAAGACTCTTTTACTAAAGCTGAATTCAAGGAGTTATCGTACCACTGTCAGTTTCCTTACACAGTTTACATTCCGAACCAACCTTGACCAAGTAACATGTCTAAACTGCAAAAGTAGCTGCTTAGTTCATATTGAACATGACCGCCAGGGGTGCGCTAAAAACAAATGCAAACTTAATTTGGCACATTACTATCGGCAGCCCTATTTTTCAGCCATATTAGCTTCCTCTTGTCGTTCGGTTATGACTCCCCGGCCGACTATTGACACTTCGCTTGCGTTATAGTTCCGCAAATTTACGGTGTCGGCCGGAACCTACAATTTCACGTATTTTATTAGTATTATTATAAATGCCTAGTTAGTGACCAATTTTTGTTTTAAAGTTAGTTTGACAACAAGCAGTGGTTTGGTACGAGTTATGAGCTAGCGGCCAACTTAACAAGCAGCAGTTACAGCCAATAGTGACAAGTTGCTGTATCGTCATGACAGTGTCTTGACGACAATATTGACATCGGTATAATTCCAATCACAAAAAAAAAATGCGAATCAGTTGCGTTAATTCGTCCCGAATACGCTGTCTTAATATCATTGTGTATAGAAAAACAGATACTTAAATGTTTAGTGTAGATTTCTATAAAAAATAATAATTTTTACAGTTGATGCAATATCGAAGAATATTATATTTATATCGAAAATGTTGAAAAATACATCGATGTTTTCACTCACATTAATAGTGTAAAATTGATAGTATCGTCACGTAGCAGTCATTAATCTTCAAAAACAATTTACTGTTTCTTAAAACAGCATCAACTCTCGAATTCCTCGCCTCCTAAGAGCCTTGTATCTAACTAAACAATCTTTGCCTCTCAAGCTCGTGTTTTGGTCTCCCGACGCATATTAATGACGTCCTTACTTTAAATCCAGCCGGATGAGGCGCGGTTAAGTCAAATCCCGGATAAATTACTTAGCGGGTACCGTATACCCGGGCATAAAGGGTGGAGAATAAAGTTCGTTAAACTTTAAAAAATAAAGTTTAGAAAGTAAGCTAAATTCTAAAACATAATTGATTGTAAAATAATAAAGCATTTAAACAAACAAATACTTGAGAATTTTATTCCATTTCTCAAAATATCTAGGTATCATTTAAGAAAGATTATTTTAGGTTATTATTGATTGGTATTCTAAGGCTCGTATTCGGAGTCTGCACACAGACTTGAAGTCTTCGCTCAAGAATCGTTTTTTTTTTCCGTATTCTATAAAAAGAAAAACTGAGTGATGAATCACCGGTTGAGACACTATTCACGCTTGAGTGTGGGCTCTAAATACGAGCCTAAGACAAATGATAAGGCAAAAAATAATCAAGCATGTGGAAATTTGTAGCAACCCGAACCTACGAGAATGAGGAATTATTTTATGTATAAGTGAGTCTTTCCGGTGTTGAATCTTTTTATCTATACTCTAGTACACCTTGTACCGGGCATCATGTACGCCGGTAGGAGCCACGGCTACGCACTCCTTCGCATACTGAATGCCTAATTGAGCGGCGAGGACTTTATGCTACTTTGAACTTTGAGACTGACATATGCAGATGTATGGACTGCATCACATAAAAGTCCTACTTTTAAGTGTCATTTACACGATGCAAGATTCTTCACTTCACTTCTTTTATGGCTACTGCGACTTTGATTGCCACAGTTCTGCCAGTGTGCAAGATTCTTGCCTGTTGCTTACAAATAAATTGACTGTCATCACTTGCATGGTCTAAACAACTGTTGTTTAGACCTTACAGTTAACTGTTACAGTTGATTAGGTGCGCGTAATTATTGCATTCAGTTATTGCACTGGTACGTACAAGAAGATGGCATCTTGTAAATGGAACTTGTATAACCAGATGGACACATACATTATATAAGAGCTTGTTATACGTCGCGCCACGTAAAAACAGCGCTGAGGGGAAGTAGCGGGGGTATGTTTGTGCCTGTGTTCACTCGCTGACGAACCAATAGCACTCGCTAAATCAATGGTATGAAGTGAGCCGCGTTACCTCTCCACCAATCATCGACCACTGCGCTGTTTGACAGCCAGCGCTCTTTTTACGTGCCGCGACCTATACATAATATTCTTGGGTTGATTGAGACGGTTAGTTCTCGCAATTCTCGGCCTTTTCGATTTAGGATTTTAATGAAGTATGTTATTTATCGTAAAATTGTTGCTCATCATAGAGGAGAGGTTGCCTCAGAGAAATGAGGTTCGTTCGTTCGTTCGTATGAGCAAGTGGCCAACTCTGGTGGCGGAGTTTTTAGGCCGCCTAAAGGCCTCCGTCATGGCTTATCGACTTTAAAAGCCGGGACCGACAATTTAACGTGCCCTCCGAAGCACGGAAATGAGGTGATGACTAAGAAATGCATGTTCAACGTGTTCAACAACTCTACATTCAGAACTTTATCAATAATGTAATGTAGGTACTTTTTACTCGTATCTTCACGCACGACAATACTAGCTCGTTGCTAATTAACCAAACACACCGCCCTCTCCGGATGAAATTTAATTAAATCATCCCGCTCATCAAACAACGCCTGTTTGTGAGCTCATATTTATTCTTCGCCGCAGTAAGATTATACACGCACTTGGAATAAGCACTTTCCTAATTATTTTATATCTAAAATGTAATTAATTTTAAACATGAACAGGCTTACGGTTGTATCCCCGAAAATCATAGAAATTCATTCATAATTCTTAATTATTTTCATCAGGGTCACATACCTACAAACATACACTATGTAACAAAAGAGCGTGACCGGCATAAGTTAAAAAAAAAATGAAGTCTAGCGTCCGAAAAAAATTTAACACGTAGTTAATCATATGCACTTAGATGCTTTATTATTAATAAGGTGTCCAGTCTCCTCCGTTGTCCATAATGGCCTGGCATCTTCGTGGCATACTTTCAACTAAATTTTCTGCGTATTCACGGGATAATGACTTCCATATGGCCTTTAAATTGCGAGTAAGCTCGGCGGCAGTTAGGGTTTTTTTTCCTCGAAGTTTAAGCTTCATCAGTGCCCAAACGTTTTCAATTGGGTTTGCGTCAGGAGATTGTGAGGGCCAATCCAAAACCTCGATGCCATTATCTAGTTTCCAGGCGGTGCATAGGCGACTTCGGTGTTTGGGGTCATTGTCTTCTTGTAATATCCATGATTCACTTGGGCTTCGGAACAGCCTTCGGGCAGATGGTAATAATGCTTTCTGGTATATTTGGTTCATCTTTACAGCATTCAGAGAACCAGTAAACAAGTTCAAATTGCCAAAACCACGTTTTGAGAAGCATCCCCAAACATGCACCTTTACCGGGTGTTTAACAGTTCGTTCGACAAGTCTGTTATCAGCAGTTGACCAAGCACGAGGTGTGATACTAGTTGCCCAAAACGAAGCTTCGTCTGAAAAGATTATCTTGTCCCAGTCGCGATCTTTGTTTTCTTGTGCCCACGCCATTCTTTTTTCAACGTGTTTTTGTGAAAGGAGCGGTTTCTTCAATGTGCTTCGGTATTTTAACTTAATATCTACTAAGCGTCTTCTAATTGTAGCTAGAGATATATTTAGCCCTATTTTCGACAGTTTTACTTGTGCGGATCGCAAAGATAAACGTGGATTTTTCAAAAATAGATTAGTGATCCGCTTATCCTCGGCGGACGACGTCTTTCTTGTTGTACCACGTTCTGGTAGGTCATCGACGTGTTTTGTTACTAAATATCGGTTCACCCACTTGGTCACAAACGCCTTTGACTTTTTCATATACTTTGCTGCCTGAACACGTGACATTTTGGGTCCTTTGGGATGAGAACAAAGGCGAACAAAGGGAACACTGCCTCATAGCGGGAAGCATACGCGGCACTCATATCGGGAAGCGTGTGCTGTGTGCGAAGTGAACGCGAGAACTGGTTTGTTTTTTTGTTGCGTCATGGGCAAAACATTGGGCTACCTGCTCGTATTTTTTATTTTGCAAAAATGTCTCGAATACATTTTTTTATTAGGGTCACGTTCTTGTGAAACACACTGTATTTGAAACAAGACAACTTAACAAGATGCTAACTAATCTCTGACTATTAGAATACTGTTTCTTCTCTAAGTTTTCCATCATTTTTTCAGCCATTACCACTGTCATAAGTAACACAGCAACAACATTGACCATAGAGACTAATAGAGTCATGTATGTCTGATCTGGTGGGTTTGTTTTCTATCTTATTTTATGCTTCATGATGATGATGTTCAACCTTTAAAGAGCCTATTCAATCCACCAGAAAGCCTGTTACGAAATTCCAGTATAGTGACCAAAGACGATTAATATCTAGAAGACAGACAAAGGCCATACACAAAATCGTAACCCTAAAAAATAGCCTGAAAACTCTAAAACATCAATTTCATCCAAGAAATTTCAATTACTTTCTAGTTAAAAATGTTTAAATATTGAATATTGTTGCTACCTACTACTAGGATAAAATTGATGTTTTAAAGTTTTCAGGCTATCTGGTACTGCGGGATCGGGTTACGATTTTGTGTATGGCCTTTGTCTGTCTTCTAGATATTAATCGTCTTTGATAGTGACAATCAAAATACAATAAACAATGCGAACACTTGTGCAGAAAACAACTAAGACCCTTACACACAATAGTGTCTCAAAAGCCAAGACGTTCAACTTCCGGGTGTGTTTTTGTTTTCCTCATTCGTGGAGCCATTGTGCTCATCATGACAAGTGCTCTTTCGCAGTGCGATCTCTGGCTAATTGTTTGATTGCCAGCTATAAAGACGAGAGCGACGCGATGCTACAGCTTTGGAGAACAGTTCGTTCACTCCTATAGTCAGTGTTTATGTGATTTTAGCAAGCCTTTATGGGCTATTCTAGTGTTTATGTTAAGTGTTTAAATATGTTATTGTTTAAATATTTGATTGTGATTTTGGCCCACTTTAAAACTTCAAATTCCAAACTTTGTAAGTACATTTATCCAGGGCAAAACAATAAAACATATAATTTTATTAAATAATTATAGTAAAAAACGCCTATTACTATGACAAGGAAGGCCGAACTAGAAAGTAAACAATAAAGCTGCGTTTGTTTATATAGGTACTTATTACTATTTATTTTTCATGATCATGAATTAGTAGCTACCGTATTTACACTATGCAGTCGTAGCTGCTCGTAGCAACTGCTACAAAACGCGCGTAGGCCGCAAATGTGTTCAATATTAGCTTCATTTTTTTTTCATCTAACAAAGGCTTAGGCGGTTTAGGCGCAGAGCACATATTTAGTTCATTTAATTTCAGATCTAGATATTCTTATTAAACATGAAAAGTGTAATAGCCATTTGCTCGTCCAATGCCGCTTCAATGATCGAGCGATTCGTAAGCAAATGTCGCGCGGCGTCGCGGACCGCACCGACAGATAAGCCTTGATGAATCGCCGGCGCCCGCTCATTATGGATCGGAGTGTTTGTCGTTAAGTTTAAGGTTTTCGGGCCTAAGGGCCACAAATTCAAAATTTTGTAATAAAATAAAAATAAATCCTATTTCGTTGTCACTCAATAGCTCGAGAATGGCTAGACCGATTCGGATAATTCTTTTTTTTATGTTTTCCAATAGAACGTAGATGGTTTACTTAGTATTAAGATTGGACTGAAAAAAAGCTAGACATACACCACCAGGTTCTTGCCTGATTCTTTCCCTGGTGTAGGGAGTCGCGTTGGAACAGGCAGTAGGTAGAATCATCTAGTTTTAAGAACGTGACATTTCAAAGTGGTCTATAAACGATCGTACTGAATAAATACATTATGATTTTTTAATTTTGGTGCGTGCAAGAACTGTTGGTACGAAGTGCGCTAATTCAGCTTGTAATAAATATAATATCATCATAATTTAAAGGCTTAATGCTCAGATGGTTGTTAAATCTGACGCTTCTAAATGAAAATGTATGATAAATAACATAAAATACAACTTAAAACAATGTTTTCCGAAGCAAATGAGCATTCACTGCTATATTTTACACAGAAATAAAATGCAGTTCCTCTGGAAAACATCATACGAATAGCATCGAAACGTCGAGGTAAATAATAATGATTTAAATACACGATTAAGTCCCAATCATATTTTTAAATAACATACGAATGAAACCAATAGTGGCAATTCGGAGGGTCGCAAAAGCTAAACTAAACTAACTAAAAATGTTGCCGTCCCTTTCATAGCGTTTAGAATAAAAAGGATAGCATTAATTTTAGTTAGTTTAGTTAAGCTTTTGCGACAATCCGAATTGCCACTATTATTACGCTAATTATATTTTTCAAACGAAATTTCCTGAAACTTGTCTACTGAGCAGACCACACAGCAAACTATGTTCGAACTGATTAAATCCCAGATTAATCGATTTATTAATCCAGTTAGCGTAGAATACCTAATAGATTTAATATCTGCCAAAGTTAGTTAATTAAATTCCCACATTGGGACCAACATTTGCATAGTATGTCGGCAATGCTAGTTCAATTTGAAGACTAGTTGGGCTAGTCTTATTTAAAAGTGTAATCAATGAGCCTACTCGTAAATTGAGGCAAGAGTGTGATGAGCACAAGTCTCAATGAAACCAAAGACGATTAATATCTAGATATTAATCGTCTTTGATGAAACGAAGTGACAAGTAATCAGTTAGACCTACTTTGATCTAAGTTTACAAATATAGATGCGAATATTAAAACAATTGCCATTCTATGATACATATCCATGGACATAAGAAGATTTTCAAATAGAGCAGTACCTCTTGTTTCAATTTGCAAAAAACCTTCATTCTAATTATTTTTAAACTTAATTTCTCTCTAAACATTACTCTTTCCCTATTTTTCCATTCTACTAAACACAATAAAGAAACAAAAAAATTTTAAAGTGTATATGAGTTGTGTGTAGCCTTTGATGATATTTTAATCAGAACAGTTATTAAATAGTTCAATTTTCCTCGTAAACCTTCTGGTTTTAATTACCTAGCTACAACCGGTGCTGAGGGGGCTGAAACAAAATCAAATCAGCCCTGCAGTAGTTACGCGTAAGCACTGAACACAGGGCGGCACTAAGTTTTAAATCCATTAACGAGAGTAAAATATCACCGCGTACCCAGTCTTGTACCACTGAGGACAGGGACGGATTAAGTGCACTGAAACTGAATAATTAAACAGAATTTATTACTGAGCTAGACCTCTGGAAGAAAAATACTTAAGAACATTTTTAAACTTTAAAGTTTAAATAGTTGAATCGTTTACGGTTAAATCTTTTAATGCTACTTTATGTGAACTAAACTAAACTTGATTTCATTGAAAATTCGTCTTGTTAAAATTCCGCCTAAGCTCTGTCAAACTCAGTCATGTAGAAGTTAAGTCTTTTCAAAGTCCAATCAAGGAAAGTCATGTCGATATTTTGATCTTGCCAAAGTGTAATTTAACAGCAAAGGAAAGTCAGTAATTGAATTTGTACATGCCCACTTGTGCAAAAGTCAATATTTCATACGTGACAAGATGCAAACCCATCGACGCTATTAGAAAGCTAACTGGTTTTCTCACGATATATTCCTTCACTTTTGAGCTTGCGCCAACACGGTTTCACATCAATCACATAAGTAAATCAGATGGCGCAAACTCCATTGGCTGAGTTGTATGGTTTTGAAAACAAATCATTTATTAATAAAATACTTTCTTACTCCACTAAAAACTCTAGGTTTCGTGCGAACTTATAAAATTAAAAATTCCTTTCTTTTCCCCTTACTATCTCCCTGCCTAGCCCTAATCTCCCATTGCGTTGCGATTAACGTTTCGCTTCGGGACTGTAAACTTTACTTCAGATAAGGATTACTACAACGGATGAATTACAAAGTACCTACAATAATACTCGCGCCACAGATTAGCATACAGTGTGTACCGCCGTCGCATTCATTTTGGGAGGCTTGGTGGGTTTACATAAGACGACACGACAAAATTCCATAGTCTTTAACCAAGTAGGTTGCACTATCAAAGTCTCTAAAAGTTGTCGTCTATGTATGTTCGTATTAGAGTGGCTTCACCTATTTAAAATGCTTTTTGATTTTGACTTTTTTTATGCGTGAGCGAAGAAAACCAAACCCAGATCACGTATTTTGTTTACTCTGTTTATTTGTAGCTATATATAAATCGTTAGAAACAATCCTTCGATGACTCAACTGGTTCTAATGTATTTTGTAATGTTATTATGTAAGTACGGTCGACCAAGAAAGTGGTCTTCCAGTTTTAACAAAAGTTTCTGTGAGATATAAACGTCGATAAGGTTGACTTTTTCTTGCGAGAATTGGAGCTTGACACATGGCATAACGTAAATATAGTGAAAAGAGCAATTATTCATAATGTTATTTAAAGTGGAAATTGACCTTTATGTTTCACGACGTTCAAATAAAACTCAACTGGAGGTGGACCACATATTTGTCCGGCCGTACATAGTTTAGGTTCTGTAAATAAATTACAATGTTTTTTCTATAAATGTTTTTGTTTATTATCGTAAGGTGTAAAGCCAGCCATTGATTCAGGCAGGCGGCATAAAGTTGTAGGCCGATTGTTAAAATGTCGTTGCCTGTGATCGTAAATGTTGAGGCACGTAGCTACATCGGGTTTATTGTATTTATGTATCGTTTAACATCGGCCTTTTTGTACGCTCCGTGATTGGATAGGATCTGTGAAACAATACCTTGTGAACGGTTGTTCAATTAAAATGTAGGATATAAATACATATAAAATGCTTTGTCCTGAATGACTGACTGACGGATCAATTCACAGCCTAAACTACTGATCGTAAAGACCTGAAACTTGGAGGGTATATTCTTTGTAAGAAGTAGGCATCTTATAAGGAGTTTTCGAAATTATACCCTTAAGGGGGTGAAAACAGGGCCAAAGTTTGTATTAAAAATCTTATTCCAAAAATGATTTTTTTGAATAAAATATTTTTTATCTTAATCCTCAAATTTTGCACGAATATACTTCATTACATAATTATAAAAGTCTATGATTAAACATTTCCATAACTACCCCCGCTATGGGGTTGCTTTTCGTTTGAAACTCGGTACTAATATTCGGCAGTACAAATAAAATGTGTGTAATAATTTCTTAAAATCTACCCTTCAAAGGGCCCTACCCCCTACTTTTATCGAGTAACAATGTATGTGAAATAGCTAATCAAAACTATACTTGAAGATGCCGAAACAAACTCGAAGTCAAAATAGGCATATACGAAGGTTAAGAAGAGTAGGTTTGTTATGTTTCTGTACGGGAGTTTTAATAGGCTGTTCTGACATGGAACAGTTTCTTTTTTGTTCATATTTAACAAATAACTTTTAAAGAAAAACTTTATTATCAAATTGGGATTAATACTTGCGTGCAATATTATTCCTACGTAGTACCTGAATATTTCGCACATTTATCATAGTATCGTGCAAGTTAGCACCATAATTTCAAAAAGTGTAGTTTTGCATCTAAAACTGCTACCTATTACGATTTGCTAAGAATTTAGAACCTTTAACCACCAAACCTATATTATCGGTGAAACAGAATGGCTCGGTGAAAAATGTAGTAGCCATTACTGGTAGGCAAAGACGATTAATATCTAGAAGACAGACAAAGGCCATACACAAAATCGTAACCCGATCCCGCGGTACCAGATAGCCTGAAAACTTTAAAACATCAATTTTATCCAAGAAATTTCAATACTTAGTAGTAGGTAGCAACAATATTCAATATTTAAACATTTTTAACTAGAAAGTAATAGAAATTTCTTGGATAAAATTGATGTTTTAGAGTTTTCAGGCTATTTTTTAGGGTTACGATTTTGTGTATGGCCTTTGTCTGTCTTCTAGATATTAATCGTCTTTGCTGGTAGGTATTACCATTATTGTATAGTCGTTGAACGTCCATACATTCAACGGCTACAATAATGGTCGGTTATAAAATGTACCTACCTGAAAAACAATTTTGTCGAAGTCAATTATTTTACCAGACTGTATGTATATCGTGAAGATTTAGGGAATATCGTCTAAGAGATAAAGTCGATATTTTGTCTTATTACAAAAAATATGCTTAGAACGTGGCTTACCATGTTATTGTAACGTTCATCGTTTACTAATTGGATGAATGGTCCCTTGTTCTCATTGGCTTGTGACCATGGCCTTAAGGCGGCCTAATTCTATCACTAGATTTACCTATCAGATCATATAATACTTACGATTTTTTCAACAAGTCTAGAAACTTTCTGAAAGGAAATTCTTATCAAAAATCCATTTGCATTTCGCTCCGAGAGATTGATATAAAGTTATCAAGATAAAACGATTGACTCCGCGACGGAATGCATTCAAATTAGCCTGGATTAGCTGAGGAATTCCGGAAAAAATCCGCTCCGGAAAAACTAGGGAAGATAATGAGATCAAGTGCGGTGTGATGCCTTGTAAGCAGTGGCACGGAGGTTTTTATCTTACAGAAAATATCTTTTTGCACTATACACTAGAAAGTATAACTTAGTTATAAGGTAACTACATAATTAAGATTATTCGGTTAAATATTGTGTTTTCATTACATGTGATCTTTAGAAGCAATGATTTGTCTCAAATGGTCGCTAGGCTACTTTTAATGAAAGGTAAAATGTTATTTATTAATATATAGGGTCCCGTACCCAAAGAACCGTGATAGCTAGACAGTATTTTCAGAGATAATGTATTTCTGTTGCTTATATAACAACAAATATTAAAAACAGAATAAAATAAATATTTAGAACAAACGTGATTTTTTTTGCCGTTTTTATCAACATATCACAAAAATTAAGTCCTAATAATAATTTTAGAAAACAATGTGTTTTAATTTAAATGACTCTATTTGTATACCAACTAGCTATATGGTAATGCGAGTCCAGGCAAATAGCTATAACCAGTGTGGTGAAAGTAAAGTCCATTCCGTCCATCAAAAACTTTACGCAGTATCGTAAGTACATTTCGTTATTGGTCCTCCAATTCATATTGGTGTCCTGTTAACGCATTCGTATCTTTATGCCTCGTAATAAAACAAGTGTAAAGGATCCAATAAGTCGTAATACTATAGCTTTGGCAAGCTGGTAAACGGTGACCGTCATATAACCATCGCACGCAAGTTAATTAAGGTTATTGAAAGTGGTGTTTTAAGCTCCCTAGTGGTGTTTTAAGCTCTTGACGACAAATACGTTACCCTTATGTTTTTGTTATTTGTTTATAGCAAGGTCAGAAAAACAATTGAGATAATTTATTGCCACTTCAGTAGCCAATAAACCATGGTGAAATTAAAAATATATTTTTTTAAGTAAAGTAAGCATATTATTATATGAATGAAAAGTTTGCCATAGGAACTCACTAATTTATATCCGCTCATATCTACGTCTTAAGGCCTGTTCAAACTTACGCGGTATTCGCTGCCAATGTATAAAGCGAAAATACCGCGCCGCGAAACTTTATAGAAAACACCTGCGCGGTAGTTTCGCATCCCACAGCGGCAGCGAATACCGCGTAGGTCCGAACAGGCCTTTCATTGTTAAAGTTATTTTTACTGTACAAATCCTAACCCGTTTTTTATTGTAGGTACTGTTTGTATGTAGTAGAAAGAAATAAAGAAAAATCATTTATTCTTGTAGGACCTCAAGGATCACTTAAGTTTCGTTTTACATGCTAGGTGATTCTAATGCCTGTTCCAACGCGACTCCCTACACCAGGGAACGAATCAGGCAAGAACCTGGTGGTATGGGCTAGTTGTCAAGTAATGTTTATATCTGACAACATTTTGTTGAGGTGTTATCTTGACATGTTATCTTTACAATTACTTTTACTTTCTTTGACTTGCCTTACTTTGTTCGACTGGCTTCCCACTGAAGCTTGACTATTTAGATTATTTTAGATTGTTAAGGGATCGCTTTTAAAAAAATGCTAGGCCCACACCACCAGGTTCTTGCCTGATTCTTTCCCTGGTGTAGGGAGTCGCGTTGGAACAGGCATTAGAATCACCTAGCATGTAAAACGAAACTTAAGTGATCCTTGAGGTCCTACAAGAATAAATGATCTCTTTCTTTCTTTCTTTCTATCTCCTTTGAATGTAAAAGGGTCATAAAATGACGGCCGCTAGTTTAAGAGAACGGTGCGTAACACCCACACCTGGGACTGGGCTGTCGCGAATGAAATTCCAGGAAGGCTATTAAACTTCCCGATTTGGATTATGACGGCCTTAGATTAAAATAAACACGAGTTTGGGATGCGTAGGCAGGGATTTATTTAAAGAATAGAATAGAAAAAAGTTTGTTTTGTGACTTAATAAAATAGAACAAAATATAAAATAACTAAATTTAAACACGAAATAGATCGCCACTCAGCGTGTGCTGTGCAGAGAGCTGCTGCAGCGCTGGTATTCTGTGACGTTATAAAGCAAACATACTGTCACTTCCTAAATCTAATTGTGAAAATAAAACAAGTGGCAAAATCTAAAATTTTGAAATTGACTTCATTTTCGTAAAAAGAGAAAAAAAAATCTGCACTCTCGAGGTAGGTACATTTCTGCTTATAACTACTAAGATCATCATCAGGTCCTCATTTTTTTATGGGATCACCTTGAAAGTATGTCCTCCTTTTTTGAAGTAGGTAATTAAACCTACATTCTATTTTTTCTATACCTAATAACAATATTGTTTTAATTGCTTTTATGAAACATTGGGTGTGATTTTTTTTTAATCTGTGAGTTTCTCTTCTAATAGAATAGAATAGATATATTTTATTTAGCACACACACACAAGACATAAATAGGTACAAAAGAAGAAACAAGGAGGGAGTTGACAAACAGAACAGAACAAAGAAAGTACCTAGATACCTACCGACAAAATAGATAATACAAGCAAACATTTAAACACATTTTTTTTTAATGTTAGTATGCATAGAAATAAGTGCTTTAAATTAATACTTAAGTACAATAATGCTTACCCAACACAGGCTGTTATAAATTACATGAAACAGGCCTTGTGGACCTGTTTTCGGCTGTATTCTACAGTCGTAGCTTATCCATTGTATTTAAGTCTAAGAATCCGATTATAATTCGTATTAAACTATAAAACCCCTTATATTAAAGGGGAGAGACTGAAACCCTGATTTTATCGGAAACGTCCGTGAGATAGCAACCGTCATATTGCATAATTGCATATTTAATATATTTTTATAATGTTAAACCACACTTAGGTATTTCATTTTTTTTTAAACCTATAGTGTGTCCTACTGCTGGGCAATTTCATTATAAATGAAAAATCTTACTAAAAGCTCCAACAGGATTCGAACCTGCGTAGATAAGCGATCGCTGAAGCCGAGCTGCTGACCACTAGGCTACTGAACCACATACGTCGAGAGCTGAAACTATTAGTAGGATGAGTTCTCGGTTAAATATTATTTATTTATTAGTAATATTGCAGTCCATTCCTTACTAAAAGTTTGTCAATAATTACTAAAATTTTGTTTAGTATAACTAAAGGAATATTCTGTCTTATAGAAGAAACTACAATGTATAGCATCCATTGAAACTTATAGTTTCCAAAACCATCGTGGCAAGTTTGCAGCAATTTTTCGATTTATTTGTGTTGGATCATCTCTGTAGTTAGACTTGATTCAATTTGTGAGTTTTCTTGAAGTCTTATGCATAATATTATGTTTATTTGTAATACAAACTGAATCAAACAACATAATATTTAGTTACTTCTTCTTAGCTGCTTCTGTTTATCTTATAAACAAAGGTTTATAAGATAAACAGAAATTTCACTTTCAAAACTATCGTGAGTTGTATTAAACATTATAATAGCACACGGGAAATTACTCTCGTAAAATTATCGTCGATTTAGATACCGACAATGTTTCGATTCTTCCGGAGAATCTTCATCTGGGTATGAGTGTGGTCACTCCTCGCGGTCGCGTCTCTCACCGTGTGAGACGGTATCTAAATCGACGATAATTTTACGTGAGTAATTTCCCGTGTGCTATTATAAAGGATTTTTTTTTTTTCAAATCTATAATTAGAAACCTTTATAACGTAGAAAGTACTATTATTATCATTATACCGGGCGTTATATAACGGGAAAGGCTTAGCAGAACTAAGAGCATCGTTAAAGGTAAGGACAAAGAAAGTTGAACTATGGGACATAAACCAGAGATTAACATAATATCAGCACTTAACCAGTTTTAATAACCCGTTTTATAACTAAACTTGGCACTGCGGACGGTCAGCGCACTTCATCTTTATGTAGATGACTGAATTTAGGGGACTTTTATGTGAACTGACTTATGAGAAACGTAATTTTACTGATTAATAAGTAGTTTTGTTATGCTATATACTGCGCAAGGCATAAAATATGAAACATACTTTGTTATAACAGATGGTCGTCATACATCGGGCAAAGACAATGAATACCAAGGGTTTAAAATTATCTTTGGATCAGACAAGAAATGTCCTTTACTTTGTGTCATAATAGAATAGAAAGGTGCTTAGAGACAACAGAAAAAACTTGTGACATTATTTCTACACTTTTCAAGCCAAAGTCATATTAATAGTATTCTTATTAGTTTTCTCATTATGATTTCCTTTATTGATTGTAGCTCGAGACATCGCTTATACATTATTTAAAAAAATCACGACAATCATACGACTACGTTTTGAACTTCGGATAAACTTTGAGCATAATAACCAGAGCACAACATTGTTTACAATGTGTGACACTAAATCACGGATTGTTTCAGCAAATTAACCTAAGAAATGCTTGCTTTAAAATCCTCACGGCCTTGATTTCCAGAAGATCCAAAAAAGGCGGGAACCGCCGCCATTCCCGAGATAAATTGGTGAAGCCGTGAATTTCTTGGTAAACCTCCCCCCTAATCCTCTTAAGGTAAGCATTTAGGGGGAAACGAAACATTGTACTGACGGTTTGTCCGTTTAACGTGCTCACTTGTTGATGTCGTTTAATATGGGTTTCAGTTATGCTGATGACACAGGCTTAACATTTATACCAGCCACCAGCGGCTTGACTTAGTTCAAATTTATTAGTATCAAATAGTTCGTTTTGCCGGTGATCAAATAATAAATATATATAAATATTCTTGTACAAATAAATATAAATAAATATTAATTCCGTGCCGACTGGACTATTCTTGCACAGGAAAGGGATGAATGGAAAGAGTGGGGGGAGGCATTTGCCCAGCAGTGGGACATTGAGGGCTGATAATAATAATAATAATCCTTGTACATGCTTACCCAGGTGATGTCAATTAAGACGTCTTCGCAAAAAATGTTGACTTTAAAATCATCAGAGACTATTGCAATTATTAAACTATAGGAACTAGAATAATAAGGTTCTAGAATAAGGTTATGGCAGTTTAAGGTTATGCGTCTTCGTATTTTATTCTGCTATAAGGAAAATTTCATGGGTCTATTTATAGCTCAAATCGTACCTTCAAAAAGCAAGCACTAAACTTATAATAAACTACTAAATCAGATTATTTCTAATCATTTTTACGATAAAAAGAAATCAATTTCCATTATCTCATAATACTGAGTTGCTGAAAACATCCAATAACTCTGTGAACTGAAGCAAAATTCACGGTAAAATTGTAGGAAACTCGTAATTAGAGCAACTTCGACACAGAGTACTGCGTAGTTACTACAAGTTGTACCTAAATCATATCGATACGAGCCAGAGCTTAGGGAAGCCCTAACGACGGCTTCTTTACGGGCTAAGCAACAGGCGATGGAGAGTAAAGTATTTTTTTAAGTACGAGCAAAGACGATTAATATCTAGAAGACAGACAAAGGCCATACACAAAATCGTAACCCTGATCAAGCTTAATTAATTTCAATACTTAGTAGTAGGTAGCAACAATATTCAATATAAAAAAATTTTTAGGTCATTTTAACTATAAAGTAGTGGCAATTCTGAGTGTCGCAAAAGCTAAACTAAGCTAACTAAAATTGTTGCCGTCCCTTTCATAGCGATGGGAATAAAAAGGATGGCAATAATTTTAGTTAGTTTAGTTTAGCTTTTGCGACACTCCGAAATGCCCCCAGTAAATTGCTATTTCTTGGATAAAATTTATGTTTTAAAGTTTCCAGGCTATCTGGTACGGGTTACGATTTTGTGTATGGCTTTTGTCTGTCTTCTAGATATTAATCGTCATTGGTACGAGTAATCAAAACATTATCATCATTATTTCTGATCAAACAAGAACTCTAAAATGACGTGTGACGTCACTGCGATGACGTCACGACTGAATCCTTTCACGAACATATCTGCAGTTATAGTCTTTTCATATTTTCTGTGTGTAGTGTAGTGGTAGTGTAGTGTAGTCTATCCAAATTCATGTTTGCCCTTGTAATATGTATCTGAGAATATCATAGTAATCTGAGAAGACGGATATAATGTAGGCGTGCCTACTTAAATCTTCCTCAGAACTCCTCAGGATCAAAAGTCTACTAAGTCTATCCTACTCAACCCACACAAGCACTAGTATACACCATCTCTTACCACATAAGACACAACCTAAAAGATGTCTCTTCATTTTACACCAAAAATAAAATCTTTATCCTGGGATTAGGGGCGGGCCTGCCCCTATAATTTATCTCACTAATGGTTTTAAAGCTGACATCTGCCCTTTCGGGGCCTTGGAGCAGTTTATTTTCTTAAAATGCATTTTTCCCGCTTGTTTATAGCTCGGCTTTTAAATTGTTTTAGAAGGGAAATGGTGGGACGTTGAGATTCGGAAAATTGAAGTGGGATTATTTTAACTGGTGTGGTAAATAAGAATATAGTCTTGAGGATTTAAAGACTTTTATTTCGTATGTAAATATCAAGTTTTGCATTAGCGTGCATCTAAGCAAATATTTTTGCAATCTTTATAATTCCTTTTAGTGTCTACCGCTCCTTGGAATACAGTCGTGATCATTATTTCCATTTTTATTGAATGTACGTCACTTTCCTACCTATATGTGCACCGAATTGTGTGTAATAAACTGTCCTAAGCATGTTTCTCAAAATCTCTAACAGACAATCTTAACCAAGCTTAACCTTTAACTCTCATTAAAATACACAAGACTATTGAATTCCAGCTGACGTATCACATAATTTAGCCTGACGCTAACTACCGCAATTATTTGGCTGAATATTTAATCCAGAACCGTCGGGGCCAGATAAAGGGATCATCGGCGATAATGCGCGGGAGTCATGACGTCACTAACTAGGACATGTCTGCACTGGACATGAACTGGTGATATTTGAGAACTAAATTCTTATTCTTATGATACTTATTCTCGGACATAGAATCTTAGCTATCATATGCAAATAAAAATTACTGTTTCTTACGTTATACGAATAGAGAGAGTTGGGGGAGGCCTTTGCCCAGCAGTGGGACACTGAGGGATGCTAATAATAAACGTTATACGAGTGATAGGAGTGAGTGGAAGAAGAAAACATGTTGTGCCGACCCCACTTAGCGTGGGATAAGGGCAGGAGAATGATGATGATACGATGGTTATACGTACCTATGTAATTCAACTGATGTTCACAAAATTTTGCCAGATGATATCATAATTATTTACTGCAGAAAAAGTCTTATTCACATGAGGACAACGCGAGTAAGCCGCAGGCAGAAGCTTGTCTAGAATAACGTGATATTGAATAATATAGTCTACAGTTTAACTAGTCCAAGGCTACATAACGTTACAATCCGCGTCTGACGGCGAGTCTTTATCTGACGCTATAAAGTTTTATGCCAACACCAACATGGCTAGACACCCCATCGTTGGCTTAGCCTCTGGTATTTTTAGCAAATTTTGCTATTTTAACAGAAGCTTTGGTAGCAAACATTAGAATTGACGCTCCTTTTACTAACTCATATCGTCTCACTTCACACACAGCTGGGCATAGGTCTCCTTATCCCACCATCTTTGTCCTTCGATATTTTAATTTAATGTCACTAAAATGACTTCTTGACCAACCACAAGCTCGCATCCCTTCGGGTTTCCAAAGAGCGGCATGCGTTGCAGTCTTCTCTTTTAAATTTATATATCCCTACCCAGCTACCGCAGTGCTCTCTAAATTGCTGCGCCATCGTCTTGATCGACTACACACAAGATGTGCATCATTGGCCCTAAACGCGTTTATGTAATTAAGCGTCTTTGTTGAAATTTATTTTAACACATAAAATGATATAACAACTAGACTCCCTGATGCTCACTTAGCTACCCATTAAAAGCAACGCAAAATGAAGGTGAAATAAAAATAAGTAATTTCACGAATGTTTTTACTGCAGCGACGAAGTTATTTCAACTTTCTCGGCATAATCCCGAGTTACTCTCTGCGTTTAACAGTAAAGCACCTGAACCGGTAACCGTTCTAATTGCCGAGTCAGCAAAAACTAAGGCTTATTTTGCGTAGAAAGCAGGTTCGACATCTATCCAACTGGTCAGATCATAGACGGAATATAGAGACTAGACTGCCAGCTAGCATATCGCTAAAAGACACAAAAACAATAGGGCGCGTTATATTTAAAAATATTACGCTGTCTCTTTTTTCGGAAGAGTTTTGTATATATTATTATTTGTATGACATAATGTACAAGCAGTACTTCTGAATCTATGGGTGAGATAGACTCTGTTGTGACATAATTATAATGTGAATGCGTTAATGTGCAACACAATATCAGTTTTGTAGGATCAAAACGGAAAAAGAAACGAAACCATGTGCAAAATCAGGTTAAAATGTCTATCCGCTAACGCTACGGAAACGAAGTTTTCTGTTTGATTATCTTAGGTAAAGCTGTGCCTTTCAGGTCTCTGTTGCATAAGCTCTTCCCACTCAGATGTTTCATGCGGTAAGGTTGTCCTTAGTCATCTTAAAATAGTTTACATTAGTATGTCGCATTATTTCAATAGTAAACATTGTGAATGCGGCCTAAGCCAGGGAGAAATTATAATTAGCAAAAACTCCGGAGGATTAGGATGGACTGACTAAACGGAATTTCGCTAAGAAAATTGGTAAACTTTGTAAGTCGACAGTCAGTTTGGATTGACTTGCGTCTTACTGGGACCAGTTATTGCAAGTAAAGCAATTATGATTAGGATGGTAAAGATTGAGAGACGGGATCGAATGTTCGATCTGAATCTTGATGTGTCTAAAAATATTTTTGGGTTTCTTATTCCTAATAGATTTTCACAAGCATTTTAACTTTTTCCACTCGTTTTGCTTGTGTACTTCCTGATAACACAATGAGAGGCTATGAAGTAGGTACTTTAGGTAATTCAATCATGACATCGAGTTTCCAATAGCCAACATGGTATAGAGATGGCAAGCTTGTTGAAAATTAAAAAAAATCTAGCCAATAACACTATTTCCATTGTATTTGGTCATACAGGCATAAGTTGGCTTACTCGATTTCTTTAAACTTTTGCATTGCTCTATAAATGTAAAACATTCAATAGAAAGTTTTTTTACCATAGGCCTAAAATTACGCTAAAACCTGTACTTTCTACAACAATCCATTTTCCAATTAATTAAATAGCTGCCATTTTTTTACAATGATATACCACCTTGCTCTAATTATAAAATTCCCCAAGCCCTGTATGTAACTGCTCTACAATTTAAAAGTACACACAAGAGAAAAATGTATGTAACGCAAGTTTCCTTGGAAATATAACGCGTCGCAAAAAATACAAAAATCGGTGTGGGACCGTCCGCGTTATAAATGGCCGGTAATTAGGGCACACACCGCGCCAGACCGAGGCACACTGAGCGCTGGCTAATGGGTATTACAATTTTAAAAACTATCAGTGCTTCCACCATAGAATCAATTTCTTTCAGCGAGAGAAAAAAACGTTAAGAAGATTAAACGATGAAATTCACAATGACAAGAAAAATTAAAATTAATTCGCAAATATTTAAACAGTCGCTCATAGCTTACGTCAAAAACTTCAAACCGAGGTCTATCAGAACTTAAGAGATCATCCACGATGTCATAATGTCTAATACGATGCCTACAAGAAAATTCGGAGTGGTCAGTGAGGCCCAGTCTCTCACTGCAACTCCAACCTTATTTTTTTTCTACCCTCAGTTATAACCGGGGACTTTTTGTGGATATTATCCTTTTAGCGCCGTGTACTATTATTATGAACGCATCGCAAAAAGCACACCTCCTTATATGGCGATCATTTTTCCACTTCCATGTGAAACGAGACAGGGAGTAATGAGAGTTGTTCTGAATTGTAAATTCGCCTTTTAATTTGTAAAGCAACGTTGCTGCATATGTTTCTTTTGAATGTTGCATTCAAAATTGCAATTTAAATTAAAATTACACTAACTCTTACATTTGGAAATGGTTTGTAACGAAAGCTCAATGCATCAACACCTTAAGAAACTAATGTATATCTTCGGTAACATTGAAACCATTCTACTTAATGGTTACTTTACGCTTAGTAAGTATGAACCTATCCACATACATAGCTCTACATAACCAAAGCACAACGCAGAAACGTATTCAACACGATAACTGTTTTTCCACACTACATTAAAAAGTTTCAAATAAACTTTTGTTTTCACATATCGTTCAAAATTCTTCATATTCAAAAGACGCAGTACAAAGAACCGCTGAACTAAACGCCTAAAGACTATTAGCGAGCCGGCGTACACGTAGCCGCAGGGTACGAACTCGGGTACATTTTTGTCGGCTCAGCGCTCTGGACAAATGTACCGGAAAGATAACCGTAACGGCTCCGAACCCGCACTATATGTTACGTTACACCCTGTATGTTACACTATGCTATGTTATGGCAGGCATTACGTTTGGCGCACGGTCACTGAGCAAGCCGGTTTTTTGTGATAAAGTAGTGAATAGAAACTGGAATGGGTAAGTCAGACCGAAAGTTGGGTCGTTCGTTGCCCTTTCTTGGGCACTGAAAGGTCTTCTAGAAGATTCTCAATGAAAATAGCATAAACTCTTTACCTGCACTACTAGGTTGCGGATCTTATGCGATCAAACAAGGGTTTGTGTGATAAACATGGCTGTTAGGTGTGAATCTATAAATGTATTCACAATAAAAATTACTTCTACAATAGGAATCGGAAAGCAATAAATAAATATGAATAACAGACTAGAATCTGTTATCTGATTTTCACAGTAGGTACAACCTTCGATTAGTATAAGGTTATTATAGGCATACTTCCCTGGTGTAGGGAGTCGCGTTGGAACAGGCATTAGAATCACCTAGCATGTAAAACGAAACTTAAGTGATCCTTGAGGTCCTACAAGAATAAATGATTTTTCTTTCTTTTTTTCTTTCAAGGCACGATTGCACCAACATCGATATAGTAAATGCAATGAGGTCAGTGGGTGGTGTAATAAACCAGGATCTAATAATCGATAGCTAAAGATTACAAATATGATCGTTTAAACTGATTTCACTTTAGTTTCCAGTCATCAAGTCCGTTGACGAAGGCCACCTGAAAAATAGAAGGTTGTGGGTTCGATTTCCGGCGCAAGGCGCAAATGTTTGTATGATCTGTAAATATTTGAATTGGATTTTCAGTGGATTTTGGAGTCATGTCATTCTCATAACACAAGCTCTGCTTACTTTAGGGCTACTTGATGCCGTGTGAAATGTCCAGAATTATTTATTTAAGTATAATAAACAGAGTCTGTAAAGGGTCGATGTGCAGAAAATTTCTGAATTTTAAATGACTATTACTAATATTTTATTTCGTAACGAGTAACAAAACTAGAACCGAATAATTTGATCGGAACGACCGGCGACTCAATCTCCTAAAACTAACGAGAAAATACGAATTTAATACGCCAGGTGCGCTGGTTGTAAAATAAACGGTATATTTCTGAATATTCGGCCCCGACAGACGGTCAGTTCATCAGTTTAAATCTCTTATCAGCATCAAACCTAGGCTGTCTAACATAACTGCACAGATAAAATAATACCTAATAGTGAAGAAAAAATAAAGGATTAATTTGACCCAAAAGTTTTCTCAATTGTTTTTTGGATCAATGGCGTCAAAGGTGCCAATTTGAATATTAATAAATATTTATTTTGATCTTGATTTCCTTTGGATTTCGTTATGAAAGTTTTGTGAAAATGAAAACTCTTTTAATGATTATATTTACTTAGGTACGTAAAATATTTCGAAATTGAAAATAACTTTAATATTATACGAGTAGTAGGTACTAACGTAAAAACGCTAAATAATATTTTACTGACGATGTAAATGACTGATGTAAATTATTATGTAAAACTGATCGTTTGTTTCTACCCTTATCTGTAGTTCTAGCTAGATTGTTCATCAATAACTGAAAGTTTTATTTATTTACTCACGATTGATACGATTCGTTCTGGATTACACATTTTACGGTTGTATTCCTGTGATTTATGTTAAGATTTGTTTTATAAACGATTGTTTACTTTATTAAATGGATTTTAGAAACACATGATGAATGAATGAATGAACAATTTTAGAAACACAATGATGAATGAATGAGTGAACAATTTTTAGAAACACATGATGAATGAATGAATAAACAATTTTAGAAACACATGATGAATGAATGAATGAACAATAATAATTTTAGAAATACATGTAGTTATAACCTGTTGTGTCATCGAAATAAACAAAGATATAAAGGCACCTCTTAAAAGAGAGAGAGAGTTGGCCACTTGCTCATACGAACGAACGAACGAACGAACCTCTTAAAAATCTTCCACTGATCCCTGTTTTTTGCGATCTCTTTTCCAATATCTTGAAATAATTGTGGGAGATCGTTAATATTATAAAATACAAACTTCTATAAAATGTGGCCGTGTTTAAAATGTATTTGAAAAAATATGTATTTGAACATACCTTTGCTTAACCCTAAGACATCTTCAAATTTTCTTAAATGCTGAAAGATAGATAAATTGAGAGAATATTTACTGCTCCAATAAAATACAGTCTTGATCATTATTTTTTTAATATCACGCATTAAAACTTTAAGAAATATAATTTCTGAGTAAATCCTGAGTTGAATCTTGCATTGTTTTAATCTTTAATCACGCTGGGATGGTACAATCACATTATACAGTCTGTATAAACTGCATAAAGATGCATCGGGGAACTTTTATTTAAAAATACTTTATATAATAAATGTGAGCCAAGCAACAACGTGTTGTGTAAAGGTAGCGACTGGGCGCCGCGACCGAGACCAGAGACCGAGAGGTGTCTCCTACACCTCTCGGTCTCCTGTCGCGGTCGCGGCGCCCAACCGCTACCTTAACAATGAAAGAAGAAAAAAAGAAAGAAAGAAAAATCATTTATTCTGGTAGGACCTCGTGGATCGCATCAGTATCGTCTTACATGCTAGGTGATTGGGGTCGCTAGTATCGTGGATGTCTTGTGAAGACGATGATGTAAAGCCGCGGGCCGGAATGAAAAAAAAATAAAAAAAAAAAAACGTAAACGGCACAAAACCGTGAAGAATGACGTACAAGAGGGCCTTACTCGGGATCAACGAAAACGAAGTTTCGTGACAATTTTCGGGTTCCAATTCTGTTGGTGATCTATTACGAATTTAGTATCCACCAACATAAGCTGACCCTGAAACTTCGTTTTCGTTGATCTCGAGTATGGCCCCTGCACTGTGGGTGTATTCACGCATTTTATCATCATAAACAAAAATATTTATGAATTATGTCGACATAATGAAAAGGTTTAATAGAAATTTGCCGAAGATATGGGACAGTTTTGAATTTTAGAGAATACTTCTAACTGCATTGGTACACAATAGCTAACAAAAAAATATAACACTAGATTTCTTATAAAATGTATCTGGACTTGAGCGTAGGTAGGTAGAGAGCTATACCTGAGGCATGTGTGCCGAGACGGGGAAATAGGAATCTACTGGACCTGAACGTCTCGGATACTCGGATATAATAATAAAACGCTCGTCCGTCCGTCCGCACGCGAATGGAAATACTTGAAAAGGATAAACGAACCGTTTATTTTAATATGTTTGGGAGAGATTTTCATGTAACGTATTTATTTTGCAGTTGAATCAGAGAGGTGAAGAAAGGAACTGGACTGAGTCATAAACTTCATAATGTACTTTAGCTCACAACGTTATATAGGTATACTCAAAGAGAATAAAATCACTACGTGGTATACTATACGAGTAGTAAAAATGTCTTGTCTACTTTCATATTTTTTAAGCAGTCGACTACTTCTTTTAAAAATTATTAAACATAAAAAAATTAGGAAAACATTAAGTTAGAGGTGTTAGCTGTATTCGGTCATTTTGGTCTGTTTCCACCTGTTAATATTAGACTCTCAATTGGTAGGAAGGAAAGCCTTTGAATATGGTGGTGAGCCATTGAGATGTATTATAGAGCCACAATCAGACAAATAAAATGTAAACTCCAAAACTCTGCGCACACTACGTAGTGCGCAGAGTTTTTCTTTTTTGCGTACAAGCGACATTGAGCATTAAAACAAACGACATAACGTCTACATTCAAATGTCAAAAGTCATTGTAGAACATTGAATTTGCACGCACATTTTTTGAGTGTTGTCAGCTATTAGATTGTGACTCTTTAATACATCTCAATGTGGTGAGCATATTTATTTGTATATTTGTATTGGGAAAAGGTGATTATAAGATTTGTTAAAACCGAGATTAGAACTATATAAAAATCAGTCCAAACAGACCGGAAACTTTTCATCTTATAAAACTCTGTGCGTTTTCTTCAGTTATGTACATTTTCACAAGCGACATCTATTATCAGTTTAATTAACTATATTAGTACGAAACGCATAAACACCATCAAGGGTCAAACCTCTCTTAAATTAACTTAGCAAAAGTTTAAGTCCAGAAATTCCTTTCTCAACAAACACCTTATTCTACAAAAAACAACGCATATATTCTTTTAACAAAATAGCTACTCGATTCAGCGAATAGAAAAACACCAATTCGACTTTATTTCCAAACAAAGTTTTTTAATAAGAGAACGGCGATATTTGAAAACGACTGGCCAGAGCAACATAAAAACACTTTCTGTCCCCCACGAGGCCAGTTCCCGTCCTCTATACACAAACAGACAAACTGAAATGCACGGGCAAGTCAATGGGCGAATATGCAAGTTAAACCGTTCGCCTGTAAACAGTAACACTAAAAAAACAGGCATAGATGCTGCTGAAGCGTTTTTAGAGATTTTAGAGGATAAAATAAAATGTAGTAAACATGTACAATGGGCCTTATCGATAAAAGCGATCTCTTCCAACCTTTGGATGGAGAAAATATGAATATAAAAAAAATATATAAAAATATTAATCTCTAAAGAATATCAAAAGCAACAATGGAGACAATATTTATATAAAAAAAAATATAAAAAATTAAATATTAATCTCTAAGAATATCAAATAAATCTTTGGACATTTCACACATCGTCATCTAGTCCCAAGCTAAGTAACTTAATGCTTGTGTTTTGGTAACCGGATGACTGATATACTTACTTATATACTTTATAACATAACTTTATAATATAACTTTTTTGTGATACAAAATTATAGTTAAAAATACGGACCTGGAACCAATATCTGCAAAACATACTAAAATTAGTCCCAAGGGGATCGAACCCGCAACCTAAGCGTCTCAGGCAGGCCACTACGCCACAGAGGTCGTCAAAAAATAGTCGTGGACAGCCTGGATTGGTTTGTTACAATTAATTATAAGGGTAATTCCCAGTAGGTATAATGATGAAATTATGTACGAATATGCGATGGATTCTGGATTCTTTCCATTGAACCTGGTAAAAACAATACGATATCAATAATGTACCAGGAAAAACTAATTAAAACGAACGGTGATGCAATATTTCAAGCAATAGGGATATAATTAAATGTTACTTCGATACATTTCACAAAAACCCTTAAAAACTTCTTTTCATTTAAAAAAGTCTTACTTAGCTATTAGTAGCTATACTCTATATAACTAACAAGCAGTAGCTTCAGTGGACAATACCCTTCGAATAAATAAAACAATCGAATTCTAATTCGCATTAAAAACTGTGAACATAAAAAGCAAAGGACGTGATAATAAAAAAGAAACAAGAGCATACGCGCAGAGCGTTACTTGAGCATCCCACTGTACTCGCCTCGTGTGCACGCAGCCTTACTCTGGTTCCTGTTTAAACAATTTAATTTTTTTTTCATTTCATCATATCAAATTTGTATGGACGGTTTGATGTATGTATGGATGTTTGTTACTATTTCACGCAAAAATATACATAGTTTATGATATGTCAAAAACACAAAGGATACCGACATGACCTTTAAGTAAATTTAAAGTAAATTTTATGAGCCCTACATAATTATTTTACAGCACATAGAAATAGTATCAAATCGGGAAGGCACTAGCTACCAAGATACAAGTTGAAAAACTTAGTTTGGTAGGTAGAGCTAAAATTATAATTGTATTTTACTCAATATGAAATAAAGAATTTTTATTTATTTTTAATTTTTTACTCTACGCGCGACTACTAGTATAATATATGACAAACATACGAGGATGTCCTACCTAAGATACGAATACTTTTCTTTGTATGATCTGCAAATATTTTGTCTCTAGTCTGGGTGTTTTCTATGTATGAATTTACAAAAATATTTAAGTAAGTAGTATATCAGTCATCTGGTTATAATACAAGCACTCTTTTTATAAAATCTATTTGTTTTTTTTAACCTACATCGTCCCACTGCTGGGCAAAGGTCCCCTCAACCTCTTCCCCAATTCTCTCCAACCATCTTTGTCCTTTGAGACTTTATGCCAATCTCACTCAAAAGCGTCGAGATCGTCTCCAGCGCTTCCTTGGCCGACCGCGAGCACGCATCACTTCAGGCTGCCAGGGGGAATGCATCCGGCCAACGTGACCCGCCCAGTCCCATTTGAAAAATCTATTTATAGAATTAATTAAAATCCCCCATGGCCAGAATAAGGTTCGGCGCGCACTGGCGGCGTCGCGCCGGTTTTGTCCGGTCGACATTTATTGTTTTAATGGCGCTCCCCACTCATATTTCTCTCTCTTTGTTAGTTTTTACTTATTACCACGTCGCTGCAGTGGCCGTATGAATAAATTCCCCGGAATGTACCACTGGTGTTAGCGCCGCGATCATTTCGGATTAAATTTTCATTTCACTTTTGGCTGTAGATTTGGTAATGTATTTGAATACATACTTTGCGTTTATGGATTCAGTTAATATTAACGATTGTCGATTATAACTGAGATGGATCGTTTTCAGATTAAACTCGGTTCTGTTATTCGGACTTGCATAATACTAGGTATACTAGCTGACACGGCCGCGGTTTTGCCCCCGTGGGCGGACCTGGATAAAAAGAAGCCTATGGGTCATTCCAGGTCTAAAACTTATTCTAAGTTTCAGCCAAATTCGTTCAGTAGCTTTCGCGTGAAAGAGCAACAAACATCCATATTATATCGTCACATCCATACAAACTTTAGTTAAATATATTAATGGGATAGCTCATATCAAATTAAAATTATCGGAAGACTCTTCGTTCTAATCAGGTTCTGCTGGAGAAAGTGCTGAGAGGTAGCCTTTAGTTTCTTGTCCTATGACAATGGTCCGCTCCAGTTTTAAATCAATATTCATTTAGAGTGAAACGAGTGTGGATTCTAATATTATGTATTATCTAAAGCAGTTGAAGGTATTCTGGTGGATGCAGAGTGGCGCGACCGACGCAAGGAGATGCAATATTCATAATACGGGCTCGTCGGATCTACATTTATGTTTATCTTCTAGTTTTGATGTGGCGGTTTCTTTGTAAGTGTTTTACAATTCGCTTTTGGAATGGGATTAAGTTTAGATTATATCACGTGACAATGAAAAAAAGCTGACAAAGTGTACTTCTATAGGATTACGGATCAAAACAATGGAATGATTTTTCTTAGATTATTGACGTATTTTTTGGTAAAACATGGAAAGTCGACTTTAACTGCGCAAAGGTTCGTAGAGCCTTAACAGTCTTAACAACTATACGTTAAGAGATAATTTTGTGTACCTCGAAACCAATGCAACTAGGTACTCGTATTAAAAAAAATACTCAAAAATTGGAAAGGCATATTTTTTTATATGGATTATTGACTCACGTGATGTTGAGCGTTTTGCTAGTATTTAATTAAACTCCTATTGTTTCGTTTTTGATACAACATGCATTTAAGGGTTAATCACCTTTGCTTCAGCTTTTTTGTAAAACCTGCTATTTTCCACATAATATTGTATTATAAATAAAATATCTTACTTAAAGTTTACGGCTTCGACGGGACTCGAACCCGCGAGATGCAAGCAATCGCCCATTAGCCGGGCCGCAATAACCACTCGGTCACGAAGCCTTACGACGCCGAAGACTAATTTATCAGCAAGATGATACTTCGGTCAAAGCTCCTTATAATGAAAACCTAAGTGTGGTTTAACACTATAATAAAATATAAATATTGTATTTCCACTACTTTCCAAGGCACCACATTTTACAGAGGTTTACCGACTCCAAGGAACGCCTTGTCTTCGGAGCGCAAGTAGAGTTGACAAGATGGAGGGCATTCGAATACTGTACGTTACAGGACAAAATGTCCATTCCACTCCCGCAATTCAAGTGGCCCACGGCTAGGATTGGAAATTGATGGACTTGGATAGTTCCTTTGTGTTTCAAGACCGAATTTTTGCGCTGTAGCAACAGATTTTCTGCAGTGGTGGGGACATTTTATTTGAAAGTTGTGAAAAATTTTAAGTTTAAACTATAAATAAATAAACAAATAAATATCCTTGGACATTCCACACAGCGTCATCTAATCCCAAGCTAACTCCTCTGATATATTTTTATTTTACTATGGGCAAAGACGATTAATATCTAGAAGACAGACAAAGGCCATACACAAAATCGTAACCCGTACCAGATAGCCTGGAAACTTTAAAACATCAATTTTATCCAAGAAATTTCAATTACTTTCTAGTTAAAATTACCTAAAATTTTTTTTATATTGAATATTGTTGCTACCTAGTTACCTACTACTAAGTATGGAAATTTCTTGGATAAAATTGATGTTTTAAAGTTTCCAGGCTATCTGGTACTGCGGGATCAGGGTTACGATTTTGTGTATGGCCTTTGTCTGTCTTCTAGATATTAATCGTCTTTCCTATGGGTAAGAAGCGGCTGGTTTACTTTTTTAGGACATTTAGCGCTTGTTTTCGGTGCATGTCTACATTTTGCAAAAGCTAACATTTCATACGTATAGGTTGCAAGCCCATGGACGCTTTTAGAAAGATTACTGGTTTCCTTGCGATTTTGTCCTTCACCGATTAGAGTTCGTGTTAATACACATAATGAATTTTAAATAAAAAGAGACATTGGTGTCTATGATTTAATCAATGGTTTTACTTTAATATTTCATCCACGCACGTAACTAAGATTTCGTAACTGGTCATGAATCAGTGAAATCTCAGAATAGAGAAAAAACCAGAAGTAGTTATTGCGCCAAATACTGAGGCCACAAAAACTTAGCTAAAAGAGAGTAGTTTTACGCGCAGCCGATCAGTCACGTTTTGAACGTCATACCGCATAGTCGACTTCAATTTTATTTTATTATGCCGTCTTGTGTTGTTCCCACATGCAAAAATGCAGCGGGGCAAAACAGTAGAAAGAATGGGATTACATTTCACGTGTAAGAAACGCATTTACCTAACATCTTATTGAAATATTTTCGTTTGTAATTTTCATAAAGAATGATGCGTCCATCTTGTTAATGTTGCCAGTATAAGAATTTTGATTTTCCCTACTTTTTATTATACAGAAATGTTAGAATTTCATAATAGGTATTCTATACTAATATTATAAAGAGGTAAAGTTGGTTTGTTTGTTTGTTTGTTTGTATGTTTGGGGTAATCTCCGAAACTACTCATCCGATTTCAAAAAATTTTTCACTGATCGATTTGACACCGATTTGCTACAGCGAGATGCATATGGCATGGACTTTCCGAATGAACATAGGCTACATTTTACCAAGGTAGATGCCACGCGAGAAAAATCGCGGGCGAGAAGGCTTGTAGTCTATATATTTGTGGTGTGTGTGAGAGTGGAACAGGGAGGGGTGTATGAAATTATGTTAAAACTGTAGCTTCCCTGCTGATGAAGAAAGGAAAACGGAGTGGACAAAAATTATACAAAGAGCACGGCTAGAAACCTTCAAAGCGAAGCGTAGGTTGTTCAATGCATTTTGCGGAGAAATATATTTATGAGACAAAATGCGGTTTGAAAATACAATTTAGATTTTAATATTATTATCATAATATCACACTTCCAAATTCCAATATTCTCAATGTTTACCCCAAAAACGGGCAAATTATGTCTAAGCTAGCCACATTACGCGGGTGGGAAGTGAGGCGGGCGGGGGATGCTTGTTTCGTATTTGGACTCAGCGTGCGTCTTGCAATGACAGTTGATGGCACCTTCTGTCATTTTCTCTATTCTGAGAGTGAAATATATCACTGTTTTGTAATCAGTTAAAAAATTAACCTTTTTTTTTCATTTAACAACCTCATTATTCAAGTATGGTCTCCTGGTACTTTCGTAATAACGAACCTATACCTAGTTATTAAATTTCAAATTAAGTGAATATCATTATAACGCAATGGCTATAAAGGTTTATTATGCAACTAATTTGTTGAAATTTAATTCTCATGAAATATTGGTATTTTATGGATTATTTAAAATTTTGCCTTATTTGGCTTTTGTGCTCTCTTTTGATGATGGATATAAAATATGCTTGTTCAATTATGAAGCTTAAGTTACTTAGCATAGTTAGTAATAAAACATAGTTTCCACCGATAACAATAATAACTGTCACAAATATCAAGTAAACTTCGTAAAATTAGGTAGAATTGGGTGTAAAGTATTTTTTTTTTAATCTTGATAAAAAAATATACCAGAGGAGTTAATTTGATGTTCGAGTTATAAAACATAATGCTTAAAATATTGCTCAAATTGTGGTTATAAATGACGCACAATCGGTTAATTAATACCGAGTTATAGGTACTTAGGTGGGCGTGTTAAATTCATGTGGACAAATGTTTGTTTAGGCGCGCAGTCCGCCCGCAATGTGGGCTATTCGCTCGCATGCTACAGATTTACAACGAAATACTTTTGAATTAAATATTTAAAGGCTGATTACAATGTTCATGCTACTAAAATGTATAATTTTGATCCACATTTTTGGGTATCCGATACTGCGATTAGTTAGCTACTGCGATATACTGCGATAAATTCGTACCACAACCGATCTGAATGATTATATTTTGTGGATGCGTGCTGAAATATTGGGAAACTCAGAAATCAACGAATCATGGTAGGTAAATATCACGTTTATAGTGTTTACAATGATTTTACAAATATTTGCAACCCCTCATGAAAATAATTATAAACCTTGATTGCTTTAACTTTGCGTCCACCGTGGCAACAACAGGCGTATAATCGTAGCTTTTCAAGTGAACACAGAGATCATTGTTTGGGTCCCTAATAATATAAGAAATGAACACTTCACTGACCTTTGACTTCTGCGTATGCCGGGTAGGGTAGGTAGGTATAGGTAGGAACTGCCGCCTCTGTTGTTATTTCACCAAATCACTCAGAAGGGCCCGAAAACGATAGTCCGATGGTACCTTGGCTTTAGAAGGCATTAAACTTAAGTATTTACAACCGATATTTTTAATGATTGTCCGAATTTTATTGCGCTCACTCTGCGTCTGAAATTCCGAGATTTTGTAGGAGACGCCATCTTGGTTTTTTTTTTTTAACTACAAACTATTTTTGCATTTTTCATGCACAACATTTTTATCTTAAAAAAAATGAAAACAAAATGGATCGCGGGCTAAAACAGGCGTGGAGGATCAGGAAAATTAAGGAAAAGGTGGTTATTATTCCTTCATACACTTAATTTGTCGTTTGCTATCTTTTTTTGCATATTTGAAATGGAGCGATAATTAATTTTAACAAGCTACCGTATCGCTAGCCGTATTGCTTCTAGACTCATTGCTTTCCAGTTGCAACTTAATTACCATTTATTTGAATATTTTTAAATCGGCTATTTATTGTAGAAGCTACAGGAAAACATACACCGGTAAACGCTCAACAGTCTTTAGTACAAAAAACCTTGTCCTGCTAGTAGGTATATTTTTCCTTTTTTTATAGAACGGTCTCATGGACCTTAGCAAACATTGGCCACAGCAAACGAACTAGAAAGGCGTCGATTGGCGTATGAGCGCCATTAATCCGCAAGCGACGAAGCGCCGCGACGCAAATTAATTAATTTCAGGAAAGCCAAGTTCCCTTACGCTAGTTACGCCACATTCACATAGAAAACAGAATCTAGCATCAATTAGGGTACTGTTAAATTAATAGTGAGTAATAACAAGGGGCAGACTACCAGCTCGATGGTCGGATGACATCGTGATAGCGGCCTTTGCACAGCGACTCTATAGCGCCTACACACGTCTCACAATGCTGTGTTGTTTCCCCTTAAAACATCTTTACACGCTAGCTTTTTTGCGCATGATTGCTGTAATCATGCGCTATAGAGTGTCCGTGTAAAGCGGGCTAAATGTTAGCGAGATAGCATGGGAGGTCGAAGGTCTCACAGGAAAGACTGAGTAACTTAAAAAAGAGGAGGCCTACCCAGCCGTGGGTGCAATTGGGCTGAGATGATGATGATGATTTATAGGTTTTTGAAAACATTACAATCTAGACATTTCTAGAAAAGGTTCAGAAAAGGCTGTGATGGGTATACTCGTATAACCCAGGCAAGCCACTGGCTCAGGTGTTGATTTTTCTATTTTGAACCATCAAATGGACATTTTAATGATTAACTTAAACTAAGAACAGCTATTTCCTGAAAATGTATGTATGTATATATTAAATATGCTACCGACTTTCTACATAAGTACATTTTGACTTTGCGATCAACCCTCAATCGCTCGCTCACCGCTTCAGAAATGTAAATTAACGCTCGGGTCGACCAAGTCACAAAGAAATAGTCACATAAAAAAAACAAAAAATTATCAACGCCCGAGAAAAAGTTATGAAATAATTTATAATGAAAAATGAATATGAAAATAAGCGTTTAATTTATTCTTTTTCAACGTCCCGTATCTCTAATGTCGGACTTTTTGTGTTTGCTGTTTAATCTACCAGTTGAAGTGTTTAATTTATTTAAAATATTGCGAATGGGAATAATTGTAAGTCTTAATTAAAATAATATTTTAAATGTCACTTATTTTTCTTTTAAATTATCTTCGACCTTCTACAAAAATAATTGAAGCTTACCTCGGTAAATGTGACTATACAAACAAACACCCTTCCTTATATGTTTAACCAAGCAATATTGTTTGTGGTCAACATATCCAATGGGAGCATAAGATGCCATTTCTCAGTTTAAGACCGTTGCATGAACGTAAGACAAATAGCCCGGTCGCATCGACCCTCCAGCGGGCTGTGGCGGGTTAAGTAATAAATATGCAAAGTTTCGAACATTACTAGACGAATCCATATCTATGGCGATGTTTGAGTCACAAATTCTGAGCAGGTGCACATAATATGTATTTTAGGCAAAATATTACCCTTCTGTGAAATGAGGTTGACGTGTATTTCTATATTATCAAAATGTTGGGATATAATAGTTATAATAATGAAATCAATGAGAAAATAATGTATGATTTAATAATATCCATTTATTTTTTTGATTTGTTTATAATTGTTTTTCACAAGATAAATAATTTGACTTCTATACTATTATAATAGTAAAGAAATCTTAAACATTACAAAACCATAACCATTTTAAACTCTAAGTTCCCTGCATATGCATGAAAAGCATAAGTACCCGTTAATTATTCCGCCATTAACACCCCACAGGTGAAGCCAAGTTTTTCAGTAATAGAGTGGGTCGGTCGCGCTCGGAAGTGATTATCCCCAGGAAGGAGGGAAAGAGGGGCATCCGTCTCACTCTAATGTCACAATGACATTGCCTTGTGTCTGGGCACATATAATATAAGTCTGTGACTTGAGACAGATTGCATTCTCAACCTTTTACGCGGATCTAGATGCTCGAGTTAAATGTTTAGTAGTTCATTTAATAATAGCAATGAGTAAGTCTAAGCGTTTATTTCATTTTAATTATTTATGGTCGAGACTAAACTACTACAAATTTAATAGATAATATTCTTCTTTGTTTTTGTGTGACTGAGAAAGAAATAAACAGCGCTCTATTTCTTACTTTCTCTTAGATTCCAGGTCACTTGCTAATACGAATTACTTCAGTCTATCTACACAGATAAAATAAATTCTATGCTTTGTAAAATTACTTTGTAGGTAATTTAGTTAAGGGTTGGCTCTTTTAAGCTAAAGTCTATTGTAGTTTTTGACAACAATAGCCAGCTGGAATTAAAGGGTACACAAATAAAAGCAAATTGGAATTTCAGATAGGGACATCTTATTTAGCCGGGCCATACAAATTAATTACTTAGCCGGCTCGTGCCACTCGTCCATACACAATTTCTCAGTTTCTATTTTACTGGAGACGAAGTAAAATTAGTTTCTTTGAAAACAGTTCCAGTCTTATACAGTTTATAAAAAAATTCTTTGTTAAAAAACAGTGATGCCAACGATATAGTTTAAAACATGAGATCATACCGTTCACTAACATCTTCGTTCAGTTTCAACCATTTCGTTTTGCAAAATATTCGTTCGTTCGTTCGTATGAGCAAGTGGCCAACTCTGGTGACGGAGTTTTTAGGCCGCCTAAAGGCCTCCGTCATGGTTTATTGACGTATGTAATATTCGCCGTTTTATAACGTTCACAGTTTCTCAGACACCGAAGCTGAACCGAGAGCGCAAATAAAGAACAACTATTTAATTATTATGACCGTACCCTTCCTTTGAACGCCTTCGTGCTGCGCAATGAAATTGTTGGAGCAAATCCTGATTTTGTTAGATGAAGATTTTCAGGAAGTATTGCGACTGGGCGGTTCAAACCTTATTGTAACGTTTAAATTATTTTATTTGAATTGTATTCTTTGTTTAGATAATGCTTGTTTTCGCAATGTTGCAGGCAAACTCCTTGGTGTCTCGCAATGGTTCTCAAGTAAATATACTAACTACAATAATATTCTTAGCGTTAATTCAACCATACGTTGTAGTAAGTTTATGAACTTGTTAAGTTTCCTCTCGATATTTTTTCCTAAAAAGAAAATGCCTTTGTTGCATAACCAGAAATTGAATAAAAAACCAATAAACGAAAGTCAAGGTAGTTACAGACTCACTAGAATCTAGTGACTAGATAATTGAAATTCACGCATTGAAGAGCTTGAGAAGTTGCTTGTTTTGTTTCTATATATCGATGGAAGTTAAGCGTCACAAAATGGATGGGTGACCACAAGGTGCAGTAACAACTAAACGCTTCCGTAGGTACTTCGGAGTGCATGATACGAGTACATTTTGATTCAAAACCATAAGCCATGTCGTTCTTTAGGTGGCCTATAAAACGTCGTCATTAAAGTCAGACACTAATTCATACCAACTTATTAAGCTGCATTCATTTTTTAGTGTATTGAGATACTATTTTTAGAGTTTTACATTATAAAACAATACTGCGAAAAAGATCCTAAAGTATGTCACCCAAACAAACCGCCAGATATTGTTAATTAAAAATAGCGAGGTTTGAGGCGGCTGTTGGTAAATTTAATTAAACGCGGTCGTCGATCGACGCGATTTATTGGAACCGCATTGAGCTGAGACTTTTTGTCGGACAGGCTGCATTATTTAGGGGCTGTGGGTCGGGCCTTTTGTAGGATTTACTTGTAGAATCACTGTATCACTGCCACTTGTATCTGAACAAGGTCTTTTTGTGTTAAGAGCGGTCAACCCAGCTCACTTTTCATACAAACGCTCGTACGTGATTATGCCGTTGTAACAGATCTTTCTTTTTAACTTTTGGACTAATAGGTATCTTGTGCACTATATCTAGGTTTCTATCGAAACTAAAAATCAAAATTTTGAGAAACAAATGCAGTATAAGCTTCCAAAAACCTGCTTTTAGCATAAATTTTACCTGAACTTTGGCCGTTCATAATGTACTCATAAATTGTAAAAGTAAAGAAAAAATTGTGATAGAAACCTTGCAAATGTTATGGAGATTCTAAATGACAAACATTTATTTTACAAACTTGTAAGGCTTACTGAAAAAAACGTATTTCCTGGAACACTTTTTATGAAATTTGCGCACACTATTTTTCGAGTGAGCGAGTGAGCGGCGAAAGTACCTACTGAATGCCGAGCGCTGAGGCGCTATCTCTCTTTTTTCGCTTTGCTTCTTTTTCTAGCATTGTGCTGGATGAAACAACAAGCTTTTCAGCTAGGCCCGCGTCGATGATAGACGCACCGGGAAGGGCCACCTTAAGGTGCTCACTCACCGAGGGTTTATCACAATAATGCAGTGCGTACGAGTACCTTCAGCAGTTGTTCTTGTTCCATTACAGAAGTCCATCCTATTGTTGTGGTGGGTACAGACCACAGAACATAATATACTCTGACGAGGTACAGACTGGTGAAACGTAATATGAAATAATCAGTCTACGTTTCATTGCGTGTTCGCTGGAAGCGTGGACGACATGACAGTCCAAAACATGTTTTTTTTGTTTTGTCATTGAATATGAATTCATTTGAGGACACACTTAGGATCTTAGGATCATCCGGAGTTAGCCACTTGCTCATGCAAAGAACAGGAATTGAGTAGTTTTAAGACGTTTCTGTATGATATTCTGCGGGTTCCTCCAAAATTATAAACACATTTATTACAAAACCCCGTACTTCATGACAACGCAACGGTGTGGCTTCTCTTTTAGCCTTTTTATCATCGAAGAGTTTGAATCGTATTTGAGTCGGCATTGTGCGCGTCAAACGGCTCGTGAAGATAGGTTTGTCCCGAGTGACGGACACCACCGCTTTATTAGCTTTGTTTCCAATAACAATGGACAATATACTTTTATTGAAGCTCAATGATTTCGCCTCCCGCATGTTTGCTTTTTTAAATGTAATCGTGTTTTTCTTTAAACATTGTGTTTTTGTGTACTTATGTAAAAATCATTTAAAAAAGCACTTCGTAACTCGTTTATTTCTGTTATAGTGAGTACTCAAAAATTATTAATTAAATTAAAACATTTACAGCTGGTTTCTCGGACGCAGATCATCACAAAAATTAACTAATCAACCGTCAAATTACGTGACAGTTTCGAATTTGTTCCTCAAAATCAAAATCAAAATCATAAATATCCTATAAATAAAAAAATAAATAATAAAAAAATAAATGTATTTATTCAGTACGATCGTTTATAGACCACTTTGACATGTCACGTTCTTAAAATTAGGGGATTCTACTGCCCGTTCCAACGCGACTCCCTACACCAGGGAAAGAATCAGGCAAGCTAGGTGTGGGCCTAGCTTTTTTTTCAGCGGTCCAATCTTAATACTAAGTAAATATAAACTGAGTCGGAGCACGTTTAGTCCCAAGCGTTTTTGTCATCAAAGTAATCTGAATCTCCTCATTTGACACTTATCACGTGATTTCACCATTGATTCGATTTTGGAGATTTATTTATTTATTTATTTATTGATCTGTTTTCGAGAAACCGGCTGTAAGTCAAACTAATATAAATTAACAAAAGTCAAATTAAATCGTAATTTCAAAGAACATTACAAAGTTATAAAACTTTAAGAAGACAATCCCTCAGCAATAAAGACTGCATCCGCGAGGTGAAATTAAAATATATTATGCAGCGTGCAGTCACCTCGAGTCGTCGCCTCGAAATAATTAAACTCGCCTCAAACACAGAGAAAATAACACTGTTTAGTGCAGAATATTCACTCAAAATGTCTTAGCAGCATTACTTAATCTTTTTATTCGAGAATATTAATAACTTCATAGCGCTCTATTTTCTTGCTCCATATCAATAAAGGGGTTTGTGTAGTTACTGCGACATTTTAGCATTCAAAATAAACAGTGGATCATAGAACCTTCTATTTTTTTAAGTCGGTTAATAATTTAAAAATGATTCAGTACATCATAACTCCACTAAGCAACTTGTTAATGTTATCTTATTTTCAACAATGTATAGATGGAATTATTTCTTAAAACACACTGCTAAAGTATTCGAAGTGCTTATATTTCTGCTTTCAACGGAGTTGCCACCAGAAGTAACATTTACATGCCATTTTCTTGTATCAGAGCACTAATTGAATGTAAAATAAGAAATAGTTGACGTTCAATAATTGCAAGCAACTGTTGTTTAGAACATGCAAGTCATGATGACAGTCAATTTGATTGTATGCAACAGGCAAGAATCTTGCATCGTTTAAATGACACTTATAACTTTAATAAAACCTCAACTTAAGTATCCTTTATCCAACCTCCACTCCGTCAGATCTACATTTATTTAGTGCATTCCATATGCATAGAAAATGCGTCATAACTCTTTCATTTGACTAAACAAAGTCGAATAGCAGCAGCTCGCCCATTTTTCAACCCTACATTCATGCAATATTGGATCTAAATCAAATGAGATAAAGCTCAATTCACATAGAAATGGAACGAAAATGACACAAGCGGCTTCAAATCCCGGCTCAACATAATTCACTGATTTCCATATCGCCGTGGGCTAATATGGATAACTTATCAACTCGGCCAGTTATGAGCGCAGTATAATCTCGCCAGCTTAGACGCTGCCTAAAGATAGATTGAGTTTGAAATTACTGTTGTTGGAGTTCGTTACAATTCAAACAAGTTGCAAAAATAAAAAAATCCCTAAGTAAGTACTTAAATTTTGTAGGGAGAGTTAATTTCCTTAAAAATGTAAGCAATAGAAAATGTGCACTTTTGAGTTGCACATCTTTTTATAACACAGATCTTAAGAAAGAAAGAAAGAAAGAAAGAAAGAAAAAATATTTATTTTGTCATTACAATTATTATAGAAAACACATATATAAAAAGAGAAAGATAAAACAAGAAGAATGACAAAAATGGCTACTACTCAGCATGATGCTTAGGCATGAACCAAGGAACCTGTCAAAGCGCTGGTCTTCCGTAGCGCCGCAAAAAAAAAAAAGTTTTATGACCACCTTGGGAGTAGGTATTATTTAAAAAAAATATATTAATGTCGGTTCTCAATTGCCAATGACAAACGTACATAAAAAAAAACACTGTGCAACATAACATCTGCTCCTTTTTTGAAATTGGTTAATTATTTCGTCGGGTATTTACAGATATCGCAGGCTAGACTTGTCTAAAATTGGCGGAACATCGGGCATTCAAGATGTCCAGGAAGCGAGCGCTTGTTCCGGTAATAATAGATGTCCAGGCAACTAGGGAGGCGACACGGCTCTATATATAACTATAGGCACCAATATATAACCAGTTTTGCGTATTTGCATTTCTCTCTGAAAGAATTGCAATGGAAGCTATTATTTTGAACATTCTAGGTCACCTTCACAAAATGTCAAGTCAACGGCTATTTTATTACATCCTCTCTCCAGCATTTGTAGCTATTTTATTAAAAAAAAATAATCTATCAAGAAATGAAATTACAGAAACGAACGGCTGACGTCATTACTTACTTCCTATCTCTAATCCTGAATGCTGAAGATGCTGAATATTGAATTCAGCATCTTCCAGGATTTTCCCCAGGACCACCTTTGAGTCTAAATGCGGAAAAGCGAGTCCCCATACATACAATACTAATACCCCATACATACTTCCAGGATTTTCGAAAAACTACAGAACGAAAACATTTAGCTCAACAAATACGGCCCCGCGGTATGTAGGTCAGAATTCGCTAATATCCAAATTACCTGGAACCTTTGAATGGAAAGCTATCATTTAATATAACGTATGAGTCCAAATCCTGAATGGAATTTGAACATAATGCAGGTTTTAATTAATGGATAGGCGACTAATACTGGGATAATGGGATCGAGAGAAAGAGTATCAAAACACTCTAGTCAGCCACTTCAGAGGAGTATGAACTGCGGGGCGTACCATCAACTTTAAAAGAACTTGATTCAAGCTTGCAGCAATATTGTTTATTGTCATTTAAATTGTAAGTGAAAGTGAGGCTGTCTCGCTCTATAAAGTGTCATATACACGATGCGAGATTCTTGCCTTGTGCATACAATTTGACGACCTCTGTGGCGCAGTGGGCGAAAGCCCGCCTGAGACGCAGAGGTTGCGGGTTCGATCCCCGCTGCGGGACAAATGTTTGCATGATTTGCAAATATTTGTTTCGTGTCTGGGTGTTTTCTATGTATAATATGTATGTATTTACAAAAAAAAATGTATCTATGTAGTTTATCAGTCATCTGGTTACCATAACACAAGCATTAAATTGCTTAGCTTGGGACTAGATGACGCCGTGTGAAATGTCCAAGGATATTTATTATTATTATTTTTAGTTTTCTATTTTATGTACTCAGTTTACGGGTAAACTGGAAGTTAACTAAAATGCACGGGCCGAAGCCAAGTGCAAATCAGTATCTACCTATAATTTATTGTGTTGTGACTGTCCGAGCTAAGATCAGTCTGTAAAAATTTCCTCACTATTCTGCATGTGTTCAATATGACCGCCTTTTGAAGCAGAGCGTAGGTATGTTTTGGGAGGTCTATTACCTCAAGAGACTGAAACAGTTGTTTGGGGATCACACCTGTGGATGACAACACTATGGGGACGATAGAAACCTTATGAAGACGCCACATGCGAGTTATTTCATTCTTTAAGTCAATATATTTGGAAAGTTTTTCTGCGATTGTGCTTTGAAGATTGTGGGTATTGGGGATAGCAATATCAATTAATAAGGCTGTGTTGTTGGTTTTGTTAAGTAAAGTTATATCAGGTCTATTAAAATGGGTGGTTTTGTCAGTGAGGATAGCTCGGTCGTAGTAGAGTTTATAAGTGGAATTCTCCAACACAGTTTCAGGGGCGTATTTATAATATGGTATAGGTTTTGAACTAACATCAATTAGGTTGTATTTTGTGGCTAATCTTTGATGGATGATATTAGCCACTTGATCATGTCGGAACTTATAATCTGTTTGAGCTAGAGATTTACACGCCCCTGTAATGTGTTGGATAGTTTCCGACGGTCCATTACATCGGCGACAGGCTTCGGTTGGTATGTGTGTCTTCATAATGTGTCTTTGGTAGTTCCTTGTTTCTATCACTTGGTCCTGGATAGCTATCATGAACCCTTCAGTCTCAGGAAAGAGTTCACCTCGATTGAGCCATTCGTTCGACGCTTGTTTGTCGACGGTAGGCTGGCTCAGATCGTGGTGGTGCCTTCCATGTAGAGACTTCCGAGCCCAATCTGCATGTAATGTCTGTCCGTCTGTCAGTTCTTCATTTCGTTGTTTGTTGTGGTTGTCCAAGTTGAGTGGTGTGTGTTTATGATCCAATCTCGATGCGGCCCTATGAAGTATGGATGTTTCAGATTTATTTTGGAAATATGTTCTGAGGGTTGTTATCTGTCTATTGTGTAGGTTTTGTATGTCGATTATTCCTCTTCCTCCTTCCAGCCTAGGTAAAATCTGCCTCTGTATGCATGCCCGTGGATGATGTTTTCTGTTTTTAGTCATTGTGACATTCACGAGTCGTTGTAGATCTTTTAATTCCTTCTTACTCCAATTTATGACACCGAATGAATATGTTAGGATTGGGATGGCAAATGAATTAATCGCTTTTATGGTATTTTTTGAGTAAAGTTGTGTTTTAAAAATAGAATTTAACCTATGTTTGAATTTTTGTGTTAGTTTTGCTTTAATTTCTTTATGCTGTATTTGTTTTGACTGGTTGAAGCCTAAGTATTTATATGTTTCGATATCATCAAGAGAGTCTATAATCTCACCAGACTGTAACTGATAAATGTGTTGATAGTTTTGCCCTGCTCTAATAGAGTTTATTTTACATTTTTCTATACCAAAGTTCATAGAAATGTCTGTAGAGAATTGCTCTGTGATCTGTATGAGTTGTTCTAGTTCATCTTGTGTACTGGCGTATATTTTTATGTCATCCATATAGAGAAGATGGTTTAATTTATGTTCTGTATAATCTGTCTGTCTATCACGTTTATTGTCTAGGGTATAACCGAGGTATGTCGAATTAAGGCAATTAGAAAGAGGATTTAGAGCAAGGCAGAACCAGAGAGGACTCAGTGCATCTCCTTGAAAGATACCTCTGCGAATGCATATTGGTGTTGTTTCTACAACTCTACCTGAAGTTTGTGCTTTAAGTTGAGTGGTCCATCTAGCCATAGAATTTCTTAAAAATGAGATAATTTGCGGATGTATTTTATAAATATCTAGGATTTTTACCAGCCAGTCATGTGGAACGGAATCATATGCTTTCTTGTAATCAATGTATATGGAAAATAAATCTTCTTTATTTCGTTCTATCTGTTTTAAAATGATTGAATCAAGTATCAGTTGTTCTTTACATCCCTGGCTGAATTTTTTACAACCTTTTTGTTGTTCAGCTAGTAACTGAGTTTTGTTTAAGTGACAGTAAATTAACTGTGATAAGCAAGCTGTAATGATTTTGTAGATTGTTTGTAGACACGTTATCGGGCGATATTTGGCAGGATTAGTTAAGTCATTTGAGTCTTTGGGTATCATATACGTAATCCCGGAAGTGATGTACGTCGGCAATATGTGAGGGTTGTGAATGAAGTTATTAATGTGGTTGTAAAGAAAGGGGTGTAAGTAAGAGAATTTTTTGTACCAGTAATTATGAATATGGTCAGTACCAGGGGCTTTCCAATTATGTGATCCTTTTAGGACTTTATGAAATATATCTACAGGTATGTTAAGGTATTCCATTTGGTCTATGGCTAGACATTTTGTTTGCTCCGCGGTGACCCACTCTGCATCGTGAGTGTAATTCACAGGGTTTTCCCAAATGTTCGCCCAGAATTGTCGGAGCTCTGTAGCGTTTAGCACATTGGTGTTAGAATCGTTATTATTATTGTTGTCATTGTAATTTATTGTTGTTTTTGTTAAACCCTGATAAAATTTCTTTTCATTGTTTGTAAATTGACTATTTTGAGTTCTGCGATCTGCACATGCTATGTAGCGCCGAAGTCGGCTGCTGACAACCGTAAGTTTCTGTTTCAATGTATCTAAATACAATGAGAGATTAGAGTTAGGTTAGTTATTATTATTATTATTATTAATTCTATTGACTGTCATCATGACTTCAACACACGGCAACATTTTTAGTGCTGTCAAATTATTCATTTAGTTTTTGAAACATCTGAATTGACACCAATATGCACCTTATCTAGAGCTTGCTCAACATATCTCCTTGATCGAACAAACGCGAGTGGATATTAGGATTTTCCGGACTAGCTGAATGGAATGCCGAATTACATTCCAAATTAGAATGTTGTAATTAATTGGGAGATAAAGAATTGAATCAGCTGAACGTAATCGTCGCTCAAAGGATTAGCAAGCGTTAGGAATGTATCTTGTTATCGTGTCGTACAATTTTAGTACCACATCTATCCGCTAGGGGCACTGTAATATTTTTCTACATTATTATCTGTCATATCTACACGTGAGCGCGTGTAGTTTGATTGGCAAACGTCATGACACTGAAGCTTTTTTTTAATTGATTTTTAATTCTATTGGAATGTTTTTAGAACAGTGACACATTTACAAAAAAATTGGCCATGCACAAAAATCATTTTTGAAAAATGTATACACCGAGATTTTTATTTTAAGTCAAGCAAGATACTAGACTACCTACATAGACTCAGACAGACCGTCAATAAATTAATACTACGATATAGCGTTACCTAACTTATTTTGGTATAGCATAATTAGATTATTCCAAGATAGCAGGACTGATAGTGACGTGAATAGATGAAGCTTCCAGACTATTATTTAGCGCAGTACCTACCTAGTCGAATAGCTGTGCGCTTGCGAGAAGCTAAGCTCCTTGGGAAACCTAGGGTTCACACGGAAGATTATACCTACTATCCTGAATTTCAATAGATGACCATTGACATCCAGAGCTTGTTTTATAATAATATTTGCATGTTATGTATGACAAATAGCTGAATGTGATGAACTGTAGGTACTTATTAAATTTTAACACCTGTTTGTAACTTACCATGTTCAAGGCAAATAAATGAATTTGAATTAGAATTTGAGTAATAATGAAATGAAAATAAATGATATTAATAAAAATGTCAATGAAATAATTAAAATAATTGATTGTTCTGATAAAACATTGGTCATTAATGCGTTTCGGCCTAAGCTTCTATGTCATTAAAGTTTACTTAGAGTTAACTAACACCTTTCCCATACATCCAAATGTTTTCTGAAAGAAATTTCTATAAGAAATAAGACCGCCCATTATACTAAGATTACGTGCTTTAATTGTGTACTCTTTAAATGTTAGTGTAATCTATACTAATATTTTAAAGAGGTAATGTTGGTTTGTTTGTTTGTATGTTTGGGGTAATCTTCGAAACTACTCATCCGATTTCAAAAATTCTTTCACCAATTTGTAGCTTAGACTTTCCCAATGAACATAGGCTATTTATATAGGCTATTTATCAAGGTAGGTACCATGTGAGCAATGCCACGGGCAAGTTAGCTAGTACTTTATAAATGTAGGTATTCATTTATTTATCAAAAGATCTAAAAATGTCTAAAAGATCTGAAAAAATATGTCTACCGTCTCTTGGGAATACAGTCGTGATCTTATTTCTTTTTTTCATTTAATTTATCAATTTAAATACGAGGTACTTACCTACACTGTAGATCACAATTTTTATAATATTGTTTTCCTTGTTGGTGCCAGCCCTAGCTGCAGTGCCGTCTCCACGTCAAAATGTTAGGTTTCACAGCCCTATTGGCTTTCAGGAGTTTGTATTGATTTAACCGCATCCGCATTCAATCGACCCCCTTCGGGTCTCAGCATCCCCATTAGCACCCCGACAAAGGGGAAGCGTTTTCTAAGTTCTTACATCAACTAGCAAAGGCTATAAGGCCTTACATAAACAAAAGCCTATGTTTAAAAATAGACTTAATAAATTGCCGTTTTCTACTCTGAGGACGGAGTTATAAGGCCACATAAAGGCTACGTTGACTTTTTGAATTAAGAAAGCAGCAGCTCAGCCGTAAAACGTCCCATAACACAAAAACTAAGTTGCTTAGCTTGGCATTAGATGACGGTATGTGATATGTCCAAAGATATTTAATTATTTAACTGTCTTTCCTGTGGATATGGCTGGCTAAGCTGAGAGGATGGTTAAGGTGCTGGGCAAGCCTATTCCATCTCAACAATGTCCCAGGCACTACAGTGTCCCGTTAAGTGTAGGCAAAGCTTGCCTCCTGACTCTGTATATCATCTAGTAAAGATGTAAAGGCCTAAGTTTAACTCGTCGAAGACACGAACACACAAGGCGACTTTTTAAACAAATACGTGTAGAAAGTTAAACAAGTTGAACTTTGTTTACTCGTACGCGTTATTTGGAGACAGGAGTTATAAATTAGCCTGGGGTATCTTAAGATTTAAAAGAGGGGGTAAAAGTGTCAATACTGTACCACTGCTAGTTATCAATCAATCATTTATTTATTTCTCTCACAAACAATACAGTTACTTAAATAAGTATAAATACAGGAAAATAAAATGAATTTAAAAATAAATAAACAAATACAGTTAAAAATTATACAAAAATAAGTGTCGGTTCTAACTTATTACAAAGAAATGTTGTGAGAGACTGGTGCCTGAAATAGGTATATATTAATAATGTGTTACGGGTCACCAGTGCCCTACTTCACTGATCTGCATAGGAAAAACCTAAACAATAAAATTTTGACAAGAGATAGAAAGTTAAGAACTAAATATTAAAAAGTGTTAGGGATTTTTTATAGATTTGGCCTCCCTGTAGCGACGGTAAACGATCCCGGCTAGTGATTCTGTGCTAGTAGCTTAAGCGTCTCCCAAGGGTTATCTCGACAGTAAAGAGCGCTTATCTCTCATTAGCCGATACAGAGACATCGTTAACCAGTTATGGACCAATAAAAGCTAAGATAAATTCCGTCACCCCTTTGGATGGTGTAGATAGAGATTATCGTTGCAAAACCTGTTTTTATGAAGCGGAGGCTGTCAGGTGACGACCGCACCTACTACAAGTTCAAATTGTTTATTTATTTCAAATTCAAATTCAAATTTATTTATTGCGTATTATGTGTTAGTAAGAGATGGTTAATGCTACAGTTCAGTACATCCATAATCAGCGTCTTGCGCATACAACATTCATAAACACAATTTATCAAGCAGGTATTCTAATTCAAAATGCATTATTATAGGTAATTAAGGAAGAAAATAATAACAATAATAATAATAATGAAATGTCAATAATAATAATTTTCTCTCACAACACTTACCAAAAATATAAAGTAATTAATTTTTTTAAAAATACTGTTAAAAATAGTGATAAATTCAAACAATCGTAGGTTTTGTGAGAGACTGGTGCCATATCATCATCATTATCACCATCGTCAGTGTCTCCACTGGTCTATGATACATGATCACTTTTGTTGAATAATTCTCGTCTATTTTTATGAAAACTAAACGACTACTAAACAGAAGTCCCTAGTGTACACTATAGTTTTAAGAGTCAAAGTTTTTGCTCAATAATATTAGGTCAGACTTACAGTCTGAGTCAGATCAACATACAGCGTAGGATTGCAATGTAACATATTTTTTCCCGTCCTAGGTAACCTTAGTTCTTTATGGACATGTTCTTCATGAAAAAAAAAAGAAGCACTAACTATTTACTAGTTAATGTTCGTGGTATTGGAAATTACCAATGAATGTTATCTATGACATACTTGAAAAATACAGTCTTCTCGATCACAAGCACATTGTCCCAATTGACACATTGTAACAATATGCCGTTGGATTCGAAGCTCTCATAAACCCATAACCGGCTCACGTGGCCCGTAAACTCCTTTATCGATGACACAGCCTAAAATAAATACAGCTCACAAAGTTAACTTTAAAAATAATTAATTCTGCAAGACCGCTCTCGCTGTGATTACATTTAAAAGTTTTAAAAACTACGGGACTCTAGCATCGAGGTAGTATTATAGAGCCACAATCAGACAAATAAAATGTAAACACCAAAACTCGGCGCACGCTACGTAGTGCGCAGAGTCAAATGTCATTGTAGAACATTGAATTTGCACGCACATTTTTTGAGTGTTGTCAGCTATTAGATTGTGACTCTTTAATACTACATCGATAGACTAGACTATTTATTTAAAGTAATGTGTGTAAAAATTGTGTTTCAAACACTTTCAGAGTAAAGGCACCTACGATTTTGTAAAATAAATTCTTATAATCAAAAAGCGTGCACCATTCATGTGAGCATACAATGAATGGTGAATATTTTAATCACTTTACCAGTGGAAAAGCGGTTGGAAAAGCTTATTATTATACTCTGTTGAAAGTTAAATGTTTCGAAAATATTTGTCAGTTAATACCAAAGACGATTAATATCTAGAAGACAGACAAAGGCCATACACAAAATCGTAACCCTGATCCCGCAGTAACAGATAGCCTGGAAACTTTAAAACATCAATTTTATCCAAGAAATTTCAATACTTAGTAGTAGGTAGCAACAATATTCAATATAAACAAAATTTTAGGTAGGTAAGTAATTTTAACCAGAAAGTAATTGAAATTTCTTGGATAAAATTGATGTTTTAAAGTTTCCAGGCTATCTGGTAGGGTTACGATTTTGTGTATGGCCTTTGTCTGTCTTCTAGATATTAATCGTCTTTGGTTAATACTAACATACATCAAGGCTTATTTCCTTTCAATAAATTATTCTAAATTTATCACAACGATACAATATTCATACATTACATTGCAAGTAGGTACTTATTACTATTTTATTTACTATTTAAAAAAAATAGTAATCTAGCATATTCATTAAGTATAATGAAGTCTTTTATGTTTCTTCTAAAAGCTATATGAAATTTAGTTTGAATTCATATAATGTTTTAGCTCTAAACAATATATCATTGGCGGTGATTCTGTTGGAACACTGCGAAATAAGAGCTTTCTGATTCAGGAATAATTTAACTAGTCAGTGTTGCAACAGAATCGATGCCATTGCATTACTACTTTCGCTTAGTTAGATAAAAGTGTCTATTCAGATGTAGCAAAATCTTAACTAAACTAATTTGGCAGCACTAAAATTGATGCCATCCTTTTATTACGATCGTTTTGGGTCGGCAACATTTTTAGTGCTGTCAAATTAGTTTAGTTTAGTTTTGGTGACATCTGAATTAACACCAATTCCAACGTCATTTGACCAAAATAACATAGTAATGAACGAGCTGGTTAGAGCATAAGGGCTGCGTACTTCCTGAAAGAATTCAATTTTAGTTGAAACAGCGCCGTTCGGGTGGAATTCTGCATGATTTTATTTGCAAAGCTTTTGTAAACTAAGTAATCCTCGTTTCTTTGTAAGTCGAGTGCCAACGAATGAAGCATTGTTGCTGAACACTGTAACGAGATATGCTTCGAGTGATTTTTACTAAAATACCTGTGAATAAAGCTTTTCAACGTATCATTTTATTATAAAAGACACTAGACCTGACTTGTTTCAAAAGTCGGTCGTCTAGAAGTTCATGATCTTTGGCGATCTCCCACTACTTATTAAAAGATTTTTTTATGAGAATATCGTTGATCATTTGGTCTGTTTCCAATCAATAATATAAATTGAGTATAATTGTTACCAAAATACTATCTCTGAAATAAAAATAATAATTATAATTGTATAGGATATTACAATGGTCATAACTAGCTGCGCCTCGCGGTGAATAGTTCCCGTGAGAATACCAGGATCAAAAGTAGCCTATGTGTTAATCCAGGATATAAGCTATCCTGGTACCAAATTTCATTCAAATCCGTCCAGCCGTTTAAGCGTGAAGGAGTAACAAACATTCATACTTACATACTCACAAACTTCCACCTTTATTATATTAGTGTGATAACTATTATGGCCCTAATGCACGACCACTTATCACTTCAAAAATAATATTACATATTTATTTCTTAGCCTATCCATAACAATAGCCGGAATAATTTGTTACAATACAATGATTGCATTCCCCGCCCCGCTCCCCCCACTCCCCCCACCACGTGCCCTCGTATTTAAAGCTTCCAGTTTTTCTTATTCGGGTGCCGAGGACGAGCGTGTATGATGATAATAAATCCTAACACAAAGTTTGCAAAATTCGACAAAAACTACGCTCTTTTCGCCAAAAAGCATTTTCGTAAAAAACGCAATTAGCAACGCAACGCCACCGTTTTATTTCGCCTTTTTAGAATGCCAAGTTTTTAGGGTACCGTGTGGATAGAGGCGTTTTAGTAATTGGCGAGAGATCCGCGATAAGAACGATACGGAGCACGCGAACTACAATTTATGCCTTTATGACGTTTCGGGTGTGCACGAGCTTCGAAAGCGGCACTAACCGAAATTACAATCTAGCTAGAAGGTATACCAGGAACCAATGTTGTAGCATTTTCCATTGCCGTGTTCTTGTTACTATTGTGTTCATCAAGAGCAGTGATACCGGGACATACTTTTCATTCAAAAGTCATTGCTCATGAATTTTGGTAATGCGTTAGAGACCGTCTCCACGAGCGTGAGCGTCCCGGCGATATTATCATCGCGCCACGTATCTCTATACACTTTCTATGAAAGTGTCTCCACACGGCGATTTCATCGCGACGATACTAAAAAAGTAAGTACTTTTTTACCCGATGACAGGAGAACGGAATCGTCGCGATACACTCGCCCGTGGAGACTGTCCCTTAGTTAGAGTTAGAGCCGAGGAAATGAATCAATATTTTTTTAGATAAGGGCCTAAGTTATTAATCAACGTTCGATAACAACACGTATTGAATGTTAATTTCTCCAAAATGTGGTTCTTAAATGTATTTGGTCATGCTTCTGATTAAGTTGCTTAGCTTGGGACTAGATGATGCTGTGAAATGTCCAAGGATATTCATAAAACCTACGGGACCCAGTCTATATTGGCAAGCAAAAAGTTCTCAGAGCCGCTTGGAATAAATAAATAAGAGGGTATTTAAAAATAAGTTATTGCTCAAGTTTATAGTAGGTTAAAAATAACTAAGCACTTTATAAATTAAACTGTGAAAAGGACATGTTTTATGTAAGAGAGCCAACCTAATGGGCTTGCTGCTTATTATGTTTATTCGTTGTAGATTCCTCAACGTAATGATAATGCACTGTTAACTCGCGCTAGACGTGGAGCAGCGCACTATAGACTCGCTCGACGTTAAGCAGCGCACTATAGACTCGCTCGACGTTTAGCAGCGCACTATAGACTCGCTCGACGTTTAGCAGCGCACTATAGACTCGCTCGACGTTTAGCAGCGCACTATAGACTTGCTCGACGTTTAGCAGCGCACTATAGACTCGCTCGACGTTTAGCAGCGCACTATATAGACTCGCTCGACGTTTAGCAGCGCACTATAGACTCGCTCGACGTTTAGCAGCGCACTATAGACTCGCTCGACGTTTAGCAGCGCACTATAGACTCGCTCGACGTTTAGCAGCGCACTATATAGACTCGCTCGACGTTTAGCAGCGCACTATAGACTCGCTCGACGTTTAGCAGCGCACTATAGACTCGCTCGACGTTTAGCAGCGCACTATAGACTCGCTCGACGTTTAGCAGCGCACTATAGACTCGCTCGACGTTTAGCAGCGCACTATAGACTCGCTCGACGTTTAGCAGCGCACTATAGACTCGCTCGACGTTTAGCAGCGCACTATAGACTCGCTCGACGTTTAGCAGCGCACTATAGACTCGCTCGACGTTTAGCAGCGCACTATAGACTCGCTCGACGTTTAGCAGCGCACTATAGACTCGCTCGACGTTTAGCAGCGCACTATAGACTCGCTCGACGTTTAGCAGCGCACTATAGACTCGCTCGACGTTTAGCAGCGCACTATAGACTCGCTCGACGTTTAGCAGCGCACTATAGACTCGCTCGACGTTTAGCAGCGCACTATAGACTCGCTCGACGTTTAGCAGCGCACAATAGACTCGCTCGACGTTTAGCAGCGCACTATAGACTCGCTCGACGTTTAGCAGCGCACTATAGACTCGCTCGACGTTTAGCAGCGCACTATAGACTCGCTCGACGTTTAGCAGCGCACTATAGACTCGCTCGACGTTTAGCAGCGCACTATAGACTCGCTCGACGTTTAGCAGCGCACTATAGACTCGCTCGACGTTTAGCAGCGCACTATAGACTCGCTCGACGTTTAGCAGCGCACTATAGACTCGCTCGACGTTTAGCAGCGCACTATAGACTCGCTCGACGTTTAGCAGCGCACTATAGACTCGCTCGACGTTTAGCAGCGCACTATAGACTCGCTCGACGTTTAGCAGCGCACTATAGACTCGCTCGACGTTTAGCAGCGCACTATAGACTCGCTCGACGTTTAGCAGCGCACTATATAGACTCGCGCGACGTTTCCGCACGATTCGAATCACCATTCGTTATTTTTTGCTAAAAGTATTCTATTGCTTTCTTGATTTGTTGCAATAGTCAGGGAGACACTCTTTAGTAGTCAAATGTAGCGTAGTTTGCATGAGCATTTGGCTAATTTTAGTAAACGAAATATAAAAGAACTACACACCCGTACCTAATAGGGCAGTGAATGGATAGGTGATCGCCAGGGGTGGTTTTATTACTGTTTTTCTTAGTTGTTTTCCGCGGTCCTCGGACTAGTGACCCGAGGCCGTTGAGTTGAAGCCCCTATGAATATGCGTGTTGGCCGTGTGTAAGTACCTCGACTTTTGTTCAGAAGGTCGCGGGTTCGAATCCCGCCCGTGCATCAAATGATTTTTCGTTTTGAAAAAATGTATATTCACTTTAATATAAGCTCTAACCGCTCTAACATTCTGAAGACATTCAGATTAACTTATATTTCAAATAAGGCGTGAGATAATATAATTTTCCCCTTACAAAATAACACGTTTCAAAAGTATGTTGGTACATGACAATATTCTCCACCGCCCAACAGACTCTGCAGTAATGCAGAAAACATTTTCCCTTCGAAGTGAGTATTTAAAAGAATCGTTAAAGCGGCCCGCCCGCATTAAACGTCTTCCGCTCCGGGCTGTAATTAAAGAAGCCTGCCGAGACGCGTTCAAACACAACATTCCAGAACTCACAATATTACATTAAAATCTGCGCCATCGCGGAGCCTAAGTAATGCACTCCGACCTCACAGCGAAAACGTCCCAACTACATCTGCAATGCAAGAGAATAGAACTCTGTCGCGGGTAAGAATGAAGCGCTGGAGAAAAATGCTGGAAATTTCGCGAGTGGAGCGAATTAAAATAAATCGAACCGACATTGAATTGTTGCCTTTCAGAGCTTGTAATTGCTTCGTTCCCCGCCAGGCGGCGCTCCATTATGGATGCGCTTTCTACTACCGTCTACTCTAAGTGGAATGGTATTTATTCCTTAGCTCTTGTCACTTGTCGACCACAGACGTGTCGCTTTGTCTATTAGAATTTAACCAGATTCTATCTAAAATGTTTATAAGCCTTGTTTGTTTCGTCGATTTCGACTTACCATCGCTTTGTCTTGGCACTTTTGCTATCCAAAGTCAAATGAAGATTAAAACGCGAAGAATGAAACAGGGATACTTAGCTCTACGTAGTGTCTATTATTCCTGAAAATAATACTGACTAAAGTACTGGTCAGACTTAATTCACCTGAACATTATACTACACACGATATTCGATTATTTACGTAGGTATCTGATGCCCCTGACTCTTTAAGATCATCTAGACTCAACGACCTAAAAGTGTGGGCATTGTTATCAATTTAAATGCATTAAAACAATGCCATTTTATATTGAAGAAATAATTAGTTACTTATTAAAATCTTAGATGAGAAAATAGTAAAGAAAGCATTGTTCCTTGCGGCACCCACGAACCTACCCACACTAACAAGTGTTTGTGAAACCGCAAACAACTTGCAATTGTAAAACAAGAAATCATATTTCTCTGAGAGTCGATAGAGTCTGGGAGACAGAAGTTTAAACACTACATTGAAGTCAAACGTTAGGTAGAGATTTGCTTTTATATGCCAACTCAAAAGTGGTTTTAGCGTTAGTAAGAAACAAAATGTAAGTCCAGTGAAAATTTAATTTTCTGACTTGAATTTTTATTGTGTCGTGGGTTTCGGACGTGCATCAGTAGATTTTTAAAATTATACGTTATTTACACGAGCTCAATAATCATAATTTATAAAACCGGCTAGCTCTCTATTAGCAATATGCTTGTAATCTGTCACAAATATATAACTTTTTGGGTTATAGTCGTGACCAGACCATTTCTATTAACTATGCATACAAATATAACTAGATTGTACGTTGTACATAAACGACCGACATTTATATAGATACAACGTACGAGTTAGATGTGCATCTTCCAAAATGAACCAAGGACAGAAAAAGGTGGAAAGAGGGATGCCTTTAGAATTCAGTGGGACAATATAGGCTATAAATAATAATAAATGAGCAGTGGGCTCCCGGTCTAGTTGCAGCTCGGTGGTTCAGAGGCTGGCGGGTCGAGTTCCGAGGCGCGTAAACAACGAATGCGAAACTTGACCTCAACGTCGCTCATTTCTACAAGATCATTTCTGAGGAAATATTATAGTTCGAGCACTAGTTTTCAACATGATATTAAGTGCACTTACAATTACGATTGTGGGACAGACATCAAAGAATTAAACTGTAATTCTGTAAAAAAAACCGTGTACTTAGAATTTAAAGTTGGCTCATCCTCGAAAAGTCTAGGTAAATCCCACTAGACTAGACAATAAAAATAATAGAAATACAAAAATTGAGTTTGCGAGTTTGAGAGACTGTTTGATGAAAGACCACCACAAATTTAATTCAAAAGTAGAGATATAAACTAACCTGCGTATCAAGAAGCATGAAAAATATTATAACATGCAGTTAAAGAGATTTAAATTATGGCCTACAAGCTCACTCGCCCGCGGCTTCGCCCGCGTGGTACCTGGATAAAAAGTAGTCTGTATATTATTCCAGGTCATAAACTATATATATTCCAAGTTTCAGCCAAATCCGTTTAGTAGTTTTCGCGTGAAAGAGTAATCCATCCATCTATCCATACTCATACTCAGGGGTAGGCAGTGTGACTCATGTATCTGTTAATGTGATAACTACTGCTAAGGGTACTTGAGTAATAAACTGTACGACGGCAAAACCATGTTTTAGTGCAGAACCCTTTCACGTAATGATGATGAGTAGTTCAAACTTACTGAACAGAAATTGTTGTTGAGACACGATTTTTAAAATAAAGGTGTGTGTATCCAGCATATTTTATTTATTTATTCACTATTAAAATGTGTAATGCAAACGAAGCCGTGGGTAAAAGATTAAAAACCATAACAAAGAAACGGTGTATCAAAGGAGTTCTTAGAATCGTATCAATCGTTTTCAAGAATACCTTTCACAGATGTGAAGCAAGACTAACTCTATGCAATAAGTAAAATATTAAAATATAAAATATTATACTCGAGTACTACACTTTAGAATGAATTTGCACAATTATTAATATTAAACGCCGTGTTGGCCAAGTGGATAAGTACTTCGACTTTCGATCCGACGGTCGTGAGTTCGAATCCGGCACGGCTACAATGGACTTTTCGTGTCAAAAAATGTATATGCACGATATATTTTCTATAGTGACCGCACACGCAGCTATAATATATAAGCTGCGTGTGCGGTCACTTGAATATTTGTATAGAAAATATATCGTAATATGCCCTATAATTTATAGTAATATATATTATAGCTACGTGAGTAACGGGCTTAATAGCCAAGAGTTCTTTCCGAACTATGAGTGACGCAATAGTATAATTCCCTGAAACAAATATGAATAACGATAGCCCCGAGCTAAATAACTACAGCGTAAATACAGAAACATAATCAGAGCGCCGGCTTACAACACAAATAGCTTCCCAAACATGACTCCAACTCCAAATTAGCGCAACAAACATACGATCAGAGCCAATAAGCCTAATACAAACACTTTGATTGCATTTACACAGGAAATTTTTATGGAAGGAATATTTTTGATGAACAGTCAATACAATATAACCCCTAGGATCATGTTGAGTCGTTATTGGTAAGATGATTTCAGTTAAGCACCGATCAGCGCCGTCTTAGGCTCAACTCACACCAAAAGAGCATCGAAGAGCAGCGAAGCGGAGCGCAGTATCAGTGTCATACGAATTTCAACTTTATTTTCATTTCTACAATACTTATTATAGCATGAGAAACTCGAACGAGTCGCGAGGATGCCCGCGACGCCGCGGGAATTCGGGCGAATTAGAATACGCGCGCCTTCTCTGCGATAATAAGTATTATTAGTAATTAAAATAAAGTTAAAAGTCGTATGACTCTGAAACTACGCTCCGCTTCGCTGCTCTTCGATGCTCTTTTGGTGTGAGTTGAGCCTAAAAGAAACTAGAAGAGAACACCTTCACATGGTTTGAAGTTATATTCAGTACGTTAGTTCTATTGACAAGAAATGTGGCTGGAGTTACAGACTCTTCTACTTCTTTCTATATCTCGCCGAAATCGAAATTTTTTATAAGATGTTTCATAATATAATGAAATACCTAATAGTATATTTTATATCGTGGGACTAAACGAAACCATAATAAACTCGAGTCAAAAAACCGTGGGTATTTGATTAATTTAATAATTAATCTATGACACACATCAAAAACATTGTTTATTGCCAGAATATGCCTCTAGCTCAATTCAATTAACTATAAGGCCATGTTATTCTTGTCTTCCCAAGACCAACTAGTGTTCAGTCTATATATTTCTATCAATAATACATAGAAGAGTGGTAAGATTGGCCAATTTTAGATATTATTAAATAAAAATACCTATATGGGATATAGGTATAGGCCCCCTTAGACATCTTCAAAAGATCTAAAAATTGCCTAATGATCTGAAAGAAAGTGTCTACCACTCCCGGGAATATAGTCGTGATCATATTTCATTTTTTCATTTCAAAAATACCTATTTGTATTCACCCGGTTTCAGTATACATTCGGTGTAACATGTAAAAGTTCCCCTACCAAGGCAAACTACGGCGTCCCATAGCGACCGTTTCACAACGTTTGCACAAACTGAGCAAAAACAATAACTTAGGTACTTATGTTTGACTTAACTTCTAAATCTTCTAAGTTTAAATATTAGGAACGATATTGGATTAGCTTCGTCTCTTTCTACTTGAGGATCAAAAAGATGAGATAAGTTTTATACACAAATGCCGATCAATATCGCACGACTTGTCAAAGATACGTTTCGGGCCATAACCCTATATTCGGTAGTATCAAAGGTACGCGACTCGTCTTTGTTCCAAGATATTATTATTTTCTGAGATAATAATACCCAGGCACACACATAGTCACGATCCCACAAAGAATAGCCTGTGTCGTAGATACCTATCTGTAACTAAATATTATTGTCTTACAACAACAAGACTCAGTACACATACATATACCTAAAACTTACAAAAAAATATTTAACGCGAGTTTCGGACCTGCACCACGTTTTAGTTGAGCAATCGACACTCCGCCATTGCATATAGTCTCATAAAATGGAGATACTTAAAGATCGGCCTCGCCCTCGGTGTTGAAGTAAAGATTAAGTTTTCTTACCTGATTCCTCCCCGTAAAGGATAGTACTTACAGTAATTTCGTATGAGTTAATAGTCTACTCTCGTGGCGGAGTTTTAAGGCAGTCTAAAAGAATCCGTCATGGCATAACGACTTTTAAAAGCCGGTACCAGCAATTTAACTGTCCTTTCGAAGCACGGAAGTGCTAAGCTGTTAATGCCACTTGTAGTCACACATCCAAATTGTGACAATACTACCGAATGTGTGTCTTGTGAACATACAAAATATCTCATGTTTATTCTTCTGACAAAACACTTTCAAGTAGTTAACTTAAATCGGGTTTTGTAACAAATGTCAATTCACTATTGATATTTATAAATACATGTACACGGGGTTTTATCGCGTTATTTACCTTATTTCTCATTTCTTTTCCTGTGTACATGTATTTATAAATATGAATTGTGATCGCGAAAGTTTAAGAAAAACAATTCACTATTGGTCTAGCTTTGCTCTGACAAGTTCGCTTTACCTACATCAAATTACATTTTACGACAAATTCTTATAAATTATGGTCGGAAAGACCGTATTCAGATGCAAAGGGCGCGAACCGCAAAACCACAACAGAAACAAACGCGTATCAAAGAAACAAAGCGCGCGAATTGTAAAACGCAGTCGAGATTAAAGCATGCATAGTTAAAGGGTTAAGTCCTGAAGATATCGCGGCGCTGCAGGAACGCACTTGCGTTGGAGATGTACCGGGTTCACTTTTATTTTATGACAGCTGTCATCTGTCAATAGTATCTGTGTTTTACTATGATTTGCCAAACTTAACAAGCGCTGGCATAGAGTACCTAGACGTTTAAGCAGAGGCAAGGAAGAATACATATTTCGATTTGTTTTATGTAACTTCATACTACAAAATTCTGTATTTTGAGACAAGATTATAACAAACAACGCTCTTCTCTTTAGAATATAATAGAAAAGTTTTTATTTTCCATCAACATAAACATGAGTAACATACAAATAAAAAATACTTAGGTATATAATACTTTAGGTCTTTTATACGCTTGAATACAGAACCAGGCGGACTGAGACCCAAAGCATGATTTTATTTATAAATCTGTGACCATTAAATAACATGCACTTGCATAATATCTTGAAATTTTAAAGAAAAATCCAAAAGAACCTTTATGTGTTTGCCACATCATAAAAACACTAAGTTTTATAAAAGCGTCTAGACACAGCCAGAAGGTAGATAATTCCACGTCTGTCCAGCAAAAATAAAACGTAGGTTTACATTAATCATCGTCTAGTCTGGATCATAGCTGAGGAACGCAATAAAATAGCCGTAAAGTGTACAGCTTTATTGGTCTGTGAAATGGCAGATTGTGCTACCATTAGAGATAACATTTCAAAATTATATTTGAAAAATAATTCTAGTTGAGTCTGTAGAACAAACATAAAAATATCAAGTCGTTATTGTAAAACAAAAGGTATAACTGTGTGGAAACTCTGTAAGTTTAATTAACAATTTTTAATATAAATAGCTTAACCATTCAGTGTCCATCACATCATCTCTGTTCTTAGCCAAGTTACTTTAGAATAGAAACAAAAAAATATGAGAATGAATTGACACTCGATGACGAAAACTCGAGCAAACAGGAATGTAAAATCTGTCAATACCTATCGATCGGTACATTTTTGTTCAGTTCGATTCTAAAGCGATTGTAGATGTTTTTTGCAAATGTAACTTAACTTCAGGGCCTGTTCTTGTCCCTCTGTTGTTTCACGACCAAAACCATAAGTTAGTGGCCAAAGCTACGAGTAGATGTAATATAACTATTGCCACCATTTCGATTACACTAGTTTTTTGAGCACGATGTATCCCCAGCCTAAAGCATCCGAAACACATAAATAATTCATATTTCACGCCGAGCGAGACCCGACTCCTGCCGATTCTATAGCTGTTAACTTCATTTAAAATAACGACTTCGTTATATACCGCACACCACTATTATGCATGATGCCAATAAATATGTAATAACCCTAGAATTTCAGTTTTTCGGTTTCATAATCTATTATTTCTCTTTGTTGAATTCAAAGGATCTAGGTGTGAAGATGTTTGTTAAAATGAATTTGTGAAAACCATCGGAAAACATTTATACGAAACTTTTTTATTTCTAATTGTTCATTTAATTTTTATTAAATAACTGGATCAGAAAAAATACAATTAGACAATTATTCATTTACAACTTAGAATAAAATCGGTAAGAACCGGTCAGCTAAATGAGAAATAAGAATTACAGAATATTTAGCAAAATTATTATCTAAAGGGTGGGTGGAAAAATGAGGTTCATTAGAAAATATTGCTAATGAATTACGCGTCCTAATTAGGATTTATGAAATTAGCATTAACAAGAGCAATATTGAGTGTAATAACAAAGCCTAAAAAAATACCTCCACTCAAATTCCTCATTACCTAATATAATTCAGGTAGGCTAGGAGTAGGTATTTAGTTTTAAGCACATGGATTATTGAAAAAAATCTAGGGTTTCAACCGTTTTGTGCTGTATCAATTCACGTCCCTTTTTAAATGGTTTTATAGAGTTTTGACGGATTCGCAGTTCAGCAGGTAAGGGCTATATAATGGCCAGTTTACATTATTCCAGTCCAGCAATCCAGTCCAGCACTGGAATGAACTGAATACAGTAAGTTCATTCCAGTGCCGGTTTACATTTTTCCAGTAAGCAATCCAGTGCTGGACTGGATTGCTGGACTGGAATAATGTAAACTGGCCATAAGTTCACTCGTCAGACAATATTCTGTCAGTGTTTCTAACTTCAGACTCTTCTCGACGAATGTAACGCATTATAAAAAAGTTATGATCATTTAAGTATCGTTTTTAATTAGTAGTCAGAAGCAAGTAGAAAATAAGCCACCAACCAACAGTGCGCGAGATCTCGCGAACTAACTTATCTTTGAATAGTTTTAGGGTCTTGTACTCCAAAGCAAAAAAAACGTTTTTTATGTATACGCATTTCTGGTGATTTATTAGTTTGTAACTACTTGGTCCTATCTACTATTGTTTAGAATCGATGTAATCTCTCCTCCCCGGCAGCATAATAGCAATTGGTTTGTTCATAAAACTAATAAATCCACTTATTACCGATAACCAAACTAGTGGCAATGTTATGCGATTTGCAACCTTGTTTCACACAGAATTGAAAATAAACTAGAGTAACATGTTTGCAAATAATATTTTGCTGTTTTCAAAACTATGACCACGTTAGTACTAATTTGGTGGTAAAACACAACGCAATTTTAGGAGTTTAAATCTGAAACTGTAACTTTGTATTTTACTAGCAGACCCCGCGTGGCTTCGCTCTCGTTTTCTACATAAACTTCGACACTGCATTTAACCCTTTTAAAGGGTTTATTTTGAAAAACCCTTAAACACGTATATATTTATTTTGCATTGTTAGTATTACAACCAAATTTCAAGCAAATCGAACTACCCATTAAAAAGTTCCCATACAAACTTTGACACGACATTTTACCCCTTTTCAGGTGTTTTTTGAAAATTTCTGAAAAACGTGTAAATTTATTTATCGTTTACAATATTTATACCGTGTTTGAAGAAAATCGCTTTACGCATAAAGTTGCATACAACGGTTTTCACCCCTTTTCAACCCTTTAGGGGTGGAATTTCGAAAAATCCCTTCTTAGTGCTCAGTTTTGTTTTAAAGGGAAGCTACCTTCCAAATTTCAGCTTCATAGCTTCAGCGGTTTGGTCTGTGCGTTGATTCCAGAAAAATTGATAATGTAACTAGCTAACTTGCCCGTGGCTTCGCTCACGTGGTAGCTACCTTGATAAAATATAGACTATGTTCATTCGGAAAGTCTAAGCTACAAATTGGTGAAAGAATTTTTGAAATCGGATGAGTAGTTTGGAAGATTACCCCAAACATACAAACAAACAAACAAACCAACTTTACCTCTTTATAATATTATATATATATAGTATAGATGGAGAGAGATAGAGAGATATTAGTATAGATTTTTTGAAAATACTTTTCAGATTAATTTAACTTATTTCGTAAATAGACTGTAAAGTTGTAATGCATACATTTTGTAGGTACCTACCTATTGCTGTAATATATTCTGTGCTGCAATGCAACCTATTCCTATTTGTCAAGTATTTTCCATTCGCCATCGTTTTTTTGAAAAAGTTTTCGTCCAGTAATCTGAGTTACTAAACGTATACAAATTTATTAAAAATTATTAATAATTTTTAAATAATTATTAATAATTTTTAACCTCCAACGAAAAAGAGGGATGTTATAAGTGTGTATTTGTGTTCTTGCGTGTCAGTCCGAGGTGTCTTTATCGAGAGTGTTCTTAGCTATGTTTCAAGAAAGTCTACTTAGCCATTTGATCATCATCAGCTCCAATAAATATTTAATTTAATTTAATCCAATACATATTCATTAAATATTGAATTTAATTGTTAAAATAGACCAATGATGATGTTCAAACTGCCGTTTCCTTATGTCATCACTACATAGTATAAAACGAAGTCACTTTCTCTGTCCCTATATCCCTATGTACCTATGCTTTAATCTTTAAAACTACGCAACGGATTTTAAATGCGTTTTTTTTATTAGATAGAGTGATTGAAGAGGAAGGTTTATATATATATGATACATAATAAGGCTACTTTTAACTACCGCGGGTAACACCGCGGGGCGCACCTAGTATCTTATAAAGCTCTAAAAAGGAACCCCAGCACATAGTCTAAAATGTTCGCACACTAGCTAGTTTTTATTATAAAAAGCATAAACTTCACGATCGTGCCGCTGACAGTCCGATGCATCCGATAAATACGGTAGACGCCGAATAAAAAATATATTTCGCGGTATCTTGTACTGTGGTTGACAGTTATGGAGACCGACTGCGGCATGGGCAGGGCAGGCTGTTTAGTATCCTGCAAAACAAATATAGTGATATAGAGTGATGCCTGAAAGAAATCGCTTCTGGAAATAACACTGCCGCGCTGCGTACGTTGAACTTTACATAATAAAAGTGATCGACGTTGCTCTTAGAATAAATATATTTTTAATTATTGAAAATGCAAGTCATACGCAGGCTCGAGTCACCACTGCTTTATTCTTTATTGTATACAAAAAACAAACAATTTATAAAAATACACACAGAAAGGACACATACAAAGGCTAGCTTAACCTTAAAAAGAGTTTTGAAACTGCTGAAGAATGGACTTTATTAAATATGGCGTAGAATTGAATATGTCTTGTAAATAGTATAGTCAATAGACCACTGGCCATGGATACATTACGGAGAGCTGGTGAGCATGTCTTGTTTCATAAGTAACATTTCCTGAGTAATGTGTTATTTTAAATGTGTGTTGTGTGTCAAGTATTCTCGTAATAACTAAACATTAGATAACAATACAAGACAATTTATGCCGGGTTCCTATATCCAACTAACGGATGTCCGTAGGTCGGTCGACGACTTTTTGATAGATAACAACGTTGCTATGAGCAACGTTGTTATCTATCAAAAAGTCTCATACATTTTGTCTTGAATAAACAGCGTTGCTATGACGACCTACGTACGGACATCCGTTAGTTGGATATAGGAACCCAGCATTAGAGGTTTTCGCATATTGAAGCTTGCTTTGACATGTTACAAAACAAAAAGAAGAACAAAATTGGTAATAAACAAACGCATCGGCAAATGCCGTCAAAGCAAACGCTTTGATTGAAATTTACCGATTTCATCACCTAACAATGCTGATGTGATATTCCTTGTTATTCATATTTCACGTGGACATGTCGACGTAGCTGCGCGATCCATCAGAACCCGCCACAACTCACCGAGCGCACTCTATTACACCCATTTTGTTACCGACATAAAAACGTACCAGGTATCTATAGTTTACCCTGTGTACAGTCAACTACATTTTTCTCAAAATGGTTCTCAAACCGGGGAACTGTATTCTCTGTGACCTTTACAATAGGTATCATTATTATTTACCAATTCTAGATCTATTCGACTTTTTATAAAACAATTTCAACTACTTACATAGGTAGGTACTTTATATTAGAGCCTAAAATGATAATCAGAAGCTAAAAACATTAAATATCATATTAATTTACTAATTTCAGGAGGTAAAAGTGGGAGAAAGTATTTGTCTGACAGTAGAACAGGTAGGTACTTTTAAAATCATATTTCGGTTATAATTCTAAGTTTAACCTGGATTGTCTTATTCCTTATTTTCTAATAATTTCCAAGGGTTTCTAAGGTCTACGTTTAGTAAACCGAAAAGCGTCAGTATGCAAAAAATTCGGCAATTTAAAAAATATCGATCTCGGGCTATTAATCAATAAACCATATACCTAGCTGGTTTTTGATACCCATTTCGTAGGCCAGACCAACATTTCGTTTATATATATATATTTTTTTTTATATTGTTGATAAACAATTTATTAAGCTAACTGTACTTAATAAATGCCAGCACCAGTTCTGTGGAATAGAAGTTTTCGATTACCGAATGCGTCTAGAGAAGTCATAGCAGTCGCTTTTATCGCGGGCTGATAAAATGAAGGCAAGAGATAGAAATTTAAAGGCTCACAGTGAGCAGCTTACAGTTTACCTCTAGTTTGCCTCTTCTCCTACTTTATGCACTGCTTATTATTATATTTAATGGAGTCTACATGCAGCGCGTACTGTACGCAGTTCATAGCATTTCGCTTGCTGACTCTTTCAGTGAGCTGTTGATTCGCAGTTAGCTCAGTTAGCTTACTTCGTGCCGCTCAGCGTCAGTCACGGACAGTCAGCCGCTCATTATGAGCCTAGACAACGCATACTTATACTCGTAATACAACGTAATGCATCAAAACGTAGTAACTTAGTATTATGTTTATTTTTCGAATCAGCAAGGACTTGTCATACAATTACAAAATAATCGCTTGTTATTAGAAAAGTGTTAGAGTAATAGCATTTGAGGAGGCAGTCCAGCAGTGGGTTACAACAAGTTTTAAATCTTGATAAATAGTATACTATAAAAATAAGTATGTCTCAACATCTGAAATTTGCTTTGACTTCTTGAATTCATTTTCATAAGTTTACTTGTGAATTTTGATAGAAAATAAGTACAATAAGTACCTACACCTTGATGCAGAAATATTCGTTTCCTCACGCAAACTTAAGTAAACTTAAAGTTTCATCGCGTGTCTTAGCGCAGAAGTGAAACTCCATAGTTCATGGCTCCAGTTCGTATGATTTGCGCGCGCCGGCCGAGTTATGAGCCCTGCGCCACATCTATTGTGTTGTCCCGACCGCTCACGGAAGCGATGCTTTTTGTACTGACAGTAAATTTAGCAGAGAATAAGCTTTCTTATCGCTTTTAAGTTCATAATAATCACTAGGGCGCTGGACAGACAGAAAAGACATTTGTCTCGCGGCGGGGATGGAACCCGCAACCTCCGCGTCTCAGGCGGGCTTTCGCCCACTGTGCCACAGATGTCGTCAAAAAATAAATAAATAAATATCCTTGGACATTTCATACGGCGTCATCTTGTCCCAAGCTAAGCAACTTAATGCTTGTGTTATGGTAACCAGATGACTGATATACTACTTAGATACATTTTTTTTTGTAAATACATACATATTATAAGTTAAATAACATCCAGACCCGAAACAAATATCTGTAGAAAATACAAACATTTGTCCCGTGGCGGGAATCGAACCCGCAACCTCCGCGTCTCAGGCGAGCCTTCGCCCACCGCGCCACAGAGGTCGTCTAAAAAGAATACATGTTGTGCCGAGCCCACATAGTGGGATAAGGGCATGAAGAAGAATATTGTAATGTTTTGCTATCATAAGCTTACTCTCTGGACTATCTGTGTTGTGTTTGGTACTGTTAAGGTATTCTCCAACCGCGTGGCTTTTTCATATGCGGCTGGCGATGCGGCGGGGATGTCCAGATATTGTTTATTGTTGTATCCTATATCCAACCTACTTATTGTTTGTTTGTGCAAGTGAAGAAGCTACCATAATATGTAATGGGACGACTTAAATTGATAATGTAATTACGTACATTATTTCAAATTCATATCAACACAGTTGGTTTTTTTGACAGACAATAAACCAATAACAATTGTATACCAATAAATAGATCCTTTGAAAATTACTAGTGTATGTGTTACATTTTGGTACATACCCACATTATACAAACAAAAGTTAACATACCATATCTGACAGGGTGCGCGCTATTGTTAAACTGGTTTCCTCACGATATTTTCATTCACAATTTAGAGCTCATGTTAATGCGCATAATATATTTTTCGGAACGAAAAAACCAAAGTCGAGGTACTAATCCACTTGGCTAACTCGGCACGCTATGAAATGTCTCTAACATCTACATGCTCACATTTTGCAAGTTCTTTCATATGAATAGAAACTAAGCATATTTTGCAGGTGCTTCTGCGCGTTCATAGTTTCATCATTGAGCAAGCGATCAGCAAACATATCACAGTTACTCTGTCATTTCCATAGAGACGCTGTAGATCCATAGCGGTGTTGTCTTTGCGTCAACTTGTGCTTGCTTAGGACCGACAGTCCAATCTCGGGAATAAACTCCGTTTTTTATAACAATAACAGTGGAATGGAAGATCGATTGCAAACCACTTTGAGGAACACGGTTCAGTCAACTGTTATATAATCTAGTTGAGAACTCTACAAAGAATAATAACCTCCTTGTATCGTAACAAGTACAAAACTATAATTTTATTCTTTAGAGATGTCCAAGAAGGAAGTCAGAGGAATGTACAAACAAAATTTCGGTATATGTCTACATTTAGCATAATTATCTAACTAAATGCTCAAATATTGCACGTTTGAGCATTTTGACGATACTATTCGAGCAAAACCGTTTTTAAGGTACCTAAATATTTTATCAGAAAGTACCACTACTAACCAAGAACTAAGTGATTTAGAATAACATAAATCTTTAAATCTGACGATTCATACGATACGCTACAAGATCAGTATCGTAGACACGTAGCAAGTAGCTACGGACTCAGCTACGTCGTAGCACGTGCTACGCTTTCATTTAAACTTTCTAAGAAATTGTTTACCCCAGTTTTAAAAATATTCTTCCTTATGTCCTACTTCTCGTTTTGCCAATCGCTGCGGAAAGTACAGTCGACTAAGTTTTATGTTATTAAAATAAAGTGTAATTGTTAAGTGGCTTAAGTGGGTACCTACTATACTCGTACGTTTCAAAATAATAGAATCAGTGAGTCGAAAATAACTAGTAGAGTAGGTACAGGGTGTAAGACTACTTCTAGAAACTCAAACGCGACGTGCATTATAATACAAATATAAATTATATGTTTTTATTGCATGTGCTTGATTGCAGATGTGTCCGCATTTTAATAATTCCATCAGCATCACTCACTATTAAAAAACTAGACAGGACATGTTTGAATCTATCTGAATACTACTGAATACCTATACATCTATAATCTGTATAGGTATTCAGTAGTATTCATTATCAAAACTGATTAACTTTTGAAATATACTATGCACACCCGGGTGCGCACGATTTCATATTAAGTAATGTGTAACCTTGGCACGCAACGGTTTAAAAACCGATCTGAGTCTACTTTTATTGAATGTCATAACTATTCTCTTCATACCTCATTCATCTTCATACCGGTACAAAATGGCATTTTTATAGTTTTAACGAGTTCTCTTATTACACCCAGTCTTTAAATATATTACAATACCATTCCGAGGCAATCTTTTTTTCAGACATCACAATAATTCTATAGTTCAATAATTAAATCACCGTTCCATGGTACCTACTCATTATTGGCGGACTGGAGCGGAGTGGAACGGAGAGGAGCGGATTGGCAGAAAGAGGCGAGTGCGCTATTCAGGGCGCAATCTAATTTATTTCTATGAATAGAGCGAGCCCTTTATATTGTACTAGCTTTTTGCCGAGGCTTCGTTTACGGTGTATAGTTATTAAATACGGTAAAAAAGGATAACAGGTTACCTAAAAAAAACACTTATATAGCTATCTTAGGGCTTGCACAACTATTGAAAATTGTTCTTCTTTTTTAAGCCTTGAGCGTGGAGACCGAATCCAGAAATTCCGTAACGAAAATAACCTAACACCTCCCACGAAAAAAAATGCTATGCAATAGCTTTACCGCGGCAGTCTCCGAGTGCTACACGTCTTTTTGTTTAAAAGAAGTATAATACACTCCCGAGGTATAAAATTAAAGATCTGTCAATAGTTATATTATAGTAGGTAATAACAGAAATACATCTCGAAAGTGCATGAAATTGCTCCCTCCTTATGAAATTGAAGTCGGTTTATTATTTTCTATAATTTTGCCACTTGTTTAATGACAAGAAAGATCATTCCTAATTGAAAAATATGATACATCTTTATCGCATATTATTCATATATTTCAACTCTGACTACCCCCTCAGACATCTTCGAAAAGATCTAAAAAATTACCTAATGATCTGAAAGAAATGTCTACCGCTCCCGGGATACAGTCGTGATCATATTTCATTTTTTTTTTCTAAACATAAACACAAACAAACCCAATTATATTATTAGTGGGAAATAAATACACTCATTATCCCGGGGTATATTAATAGGGTTTCTGTATATTTCCAACAATGAAACTTCAGATGAATACATTTTGTATGTATTTAGAGGCGGACTCCAAAAACAAATGAGTATCGTTTGTTATGATCCACGAGGATGAACTGGACCGTGGCGTTGAATAGAAAAGTAGCATAATGTGATATAGAAACGCAACTCCTATTGATAGTATTGAATATGTTTCAAAAACCTTGCTAAGCTGTCCAAGATTGACTTTACGACGAATGATAGAAGAGAGTGGATGAGTAATATTTATTTATTTATATGTTGTGCCGACCCCACTTAACGTGAGATACGGGCAGGATGATGATTTTTTCATAGGTACCATTTATTAATGTGTAGGTTCCAATGCCACTTCACTTAAGCCATGACGGAGGCCTTTTGGCAGCTTAAAAACTCCGTCACCAGAGTTGGCCACTTGCTCATACGAACGAACGAATGCCACTTCTATATCATATCATTTTCTAATGTAGGTAGGTACATTAACCACTGAAATGAAATATAAGTAAGTATTTCAAAGGACTTGCGAAGGAAATGAACCGCAAGTAGAGTAATGAGCGAAATAGCGCGGGTTTGATTCCCTCATTAACTCTCACGTGATCTCATTATAATGTACAATGGGCAAAATTATTATTTGGCCAATGACCATTATACCCACTGAAGCTTGACTATTTACATTGTTAATCGCTTTTAAAAAAACCAGGCACACACCACCAGGTTCTTGCCTGATTCTTTCCCTAGTGTAGGGAGTCACGTTGGAACAGGCATTAGAATCACCTAGAATCACCTGTGTTTATTATTTTTTGTTGGGTATAATCCTCGTCTTTATTACGCCATTATGTACGTGCCCTGAGACCCATCATAAAGTTTAAATCTAAAACTATTAGTAATCATAACCGTTGGACTTTATTAAAACACAAACAAACACATAAATTAATATTTTGAATAGGTATAGACTATATTGTGGTGATCTTGTTGCGATCATCATTCGTTTTAAAATCCTTACAAATAATAAAACTGAATTTTATTGAGAATGCAAGACATTTAAATAAACAAAACCAATCTTGAAAGTAAGTAGAAACATAACTAAGTAAAGGCCAAGTTTCAGTCCAATATCAGAGAAACACTTTCCAAATTCAAAAATACTTTCCAAATCTTTTAATTTGATATCGGCCTGGCATCCCGATCAGGCCGTCTACTCTGCAAAACGAAAAACGAAGTTTCGTGACAATTTTCGGGGTCAGCTTATGTTGGTGGATACTGAATTCGTAATAGTTCACCAACATAATTAGAACCCTAAAATTGTCACGAAACTTCGTTTTTCATTTTGCAGAGTAGACGCGCAGTTATCATTTGACAAAAGGCCGATAAAATAGGGTCCAATTATTAATATTAAATGAGCTGACATTTTATTGATGCCAACCTGTCAGATCTTGGAGAAGTCTGCGGGACCAATCAATATTGGTGCCTACAGGTATTATACTATAATTATCGAATTATCCAATTTAGAATTAATTTAAATAAAGTAAAATGTAAATTTATACAGCCTCAGATAAACTTAGGCCTTTACATTGGTCAATACTGTCAATACGTGTGAGGTGAGAGAGAGACTAAGCCGCGGGTTTCCTCACGTTTAAAGCTCGTGTTAAAGTGCATATAAATTTTTCGACACGAAAAGTTCATTGATGCACGGCCGGATTCGAACTCACGACCTTCGGATCGAAAGTCGAAGTACTTATCCACTTGACCAACACAGCTTTTTAGCATCAGATATATCTATTATATTTAGATATTTGTGCTTCAATAGAATTTTATCGCTTCGAAGCGATCTCTTCCAGGCAACCTTTGGATGGAGAGAAATTAAGTAATCTTATTCTAGTAATGCTGAATGAGCATTAGTAATCTTGCAAATCTATTAAGCAATCAACAAATAGTTTATGCATCTTTAAAATCTATCAGATGTTTTTTGGGATCTAATGTATCAAAACTTTTAGCACAACTAAAAACCCATTCCAGAAAGTGTCGAACTTGTTCGTTCATTTTGTCCCTTTTATTTGCACAATCACATCTTTCACAGCTTGTATTATTTCCCAAGTGGCCTATCTAAGTAATGTATTTATTATGAGTATATAGTGTGGTATACAGGGTGTTGTCCCGACGGCCGGTCCGGCTCGTTATTGCCGGAACGGCCTCCATTACACCGCAAACTACTTCACTAAATAATAGGCTCCGGCGAATACACCCTGTATATGCCATTGTGTTTACTGCTAATAGTAATGTATAGTGGTATAAAAACTCGGTATTAAGTGCCTGTTAAGGTGAGAGTGAGATTTGTGATTTTATAGGTTTTAGATAAATAAATAATAAAAAAATATCCTTGGACATTTCACACGGCGTCATCTAGTCCCAAGCTAAGCAACTTAATGCTTCTGTTATGGTAACCAGATGACTGATATACTACATAGATACATTTTTTTTTGTAAATACATACATATTATAGATAGAAAAACATCCAGACCCGGAACAAATATCTGCAGAACATACAAAAATTTGTCCCGTGGCGGTGATCGAACCCGCAACCTCCGCGTCTCAGGCGGACCATCGCCCACTGCGCCACAGAGGTCGTAGATGATTAACATCATACAATTACTGGCTAGGAAGTAAATAAACCACATGAATTACCCAGCTTGTTTAAATTCCCTGCGAATATACGATTTTGTTGCATATTGGTGTAGGTAGATATCGTATCTATAATTTCTCACGCGTTTCTTAATAATCTTTAACAAAAAATTAAAATGTGAGAAGCATCAATTTGGTGAAATAACTACAATGTTTATAAGTATTTTCGTATTGTGTGTCAAATCTCAGTCAGTAGGTCGTTCACTCGACCCGTTTGCCCTTTTCGTAAAGTCCAAGTATACTTAATACAAATTACCTATTTAAATCTAGTTTTATTGATAAAAGGCGTTAAAAATGACTCAATTTAACACCAGTGTAATGATTAAAGCAAAGTAGTTTCGAAACAAATGAGTGTAATGAATCTGGGAAAATTAAAAATGGTTGTAAGCCACAGAGGCCTAAGCGCAATTTGGTTAAAAAGTTGCAATCAATTTGGCGAAACGCCGCCCGCACCTGCGCCGCACTAAGCTACGCGCTTTAAGAACCATTCTCTGCTCAGATGCTTTAGAATGAGGAGACCGTCAGATGCTGATCAACTATTACGGACCTTAGATGAAATTATTTCAACAACTAAACTCACTAAACGGGACTAACTAACTTCACGGGAGGGGCTAATTTCTGTTTTCATTTTCAGTGTAGGAAGGTACCTACCCACCGTCCTCTTAAAATGTTGGTTTTCTTGTTTTTCTACTCGTATCTGTACCTACCTACCTTCCTATATTACCTGTATTGTGTCCTTCTCTGTTATTGTTTTATCTATTGTATGTGTGCGTGATGAATAAATGTTTATCTATCTATCTATCTAAAATACTTTATTAACACGACATCTCAATAAGGTAGGCTATAGAGCAAACCGTTCAATCAATGTAAAAGCCAAAGGATTGTATGTATGGATGTTTGTTACTCTTCTGCTGGTGTAGGGAGTCGCGTTGGAACAAGCAATAGAATCACCTAGCATGTAAGACGAAGTTGAAGTGATCCTTGAGGGCCTACCACAATAATCGAAAAAACAAGTTCTAAACAGATTTGGAATAATACATAGGCTACTTTTATAAGCTTTATTTTATCATTATTTTATTGCAAAAAAAAACAAAATCGATCGAATCGCTAAGATGAGAAGAATCACGGACAACTGTCTTATAGAATGAAATAGAACAGAAAAAGTTTTTATTTTCCATCAACTTAAACATGGGTATTTCAGTTTACTATTAGACTATTATTATTACATTAGGCTTTCAAACTAGTCCGTGTGAGTTCGCCTACGTACCTCAAAAACATGATTGCCCCAGGCGATAGCGAAACCAACATCGATATCTTAGAGTTGAAGTGCCTATATTGGTATTACCTACTTGTTTACTGTTACTTGTTTGTTAGTTCTCTATTGATATTTGGTGCTTGGTAACACGGCTTCATATTCAATTCAAGATCGAAATAAAGTAGTTCCATATTTTTAATTAAAAGCTGAGAGGATGGTTTAGGTGCTAGATAAGCCTATTCTCAACAATGTCTCAGGCACTACAGTGTCCCGTTGAGTGTAGGCAAAGCTAGCTTTCTGACTCTGTATAAATCATCTAGTAAAAGCCTAAGTTAGTTATCGAATCCAAAAAAAAGACATGTGGCACTCGGGGCTGCCGCAGTAAAGCTATTGCATGGGGGGTGTTGGGTTATTTTCGTTACGGAATTTCTGGATTTGGTCTCTACGCTCAAGGCCCGCGATAGAAGCTATGCTATAGCTTAAAAATCTTGCTAGAGGGTTCTGTTTCAATAAAAAAAGTGGCTCACGTTGGTAAGAAGAATCTCATCGAAGATGACAAAACGAAATAATGGGCTACTTATACCTTTCATAAACCTGTCACTACAGCCGAATTATGAGGGTAAGGAAGGCACGGCTCCGTACAATGATTGAGAGAAGTACCGACTATTTATATCCTTTATCGTCCCTCACCAGCAATTGTTTACAATCCATCGGAAAAAGCGCTTTGTAAACCTTCAGCTTCCGCATTGTAACGAATACCAGCATTCACACTATCAATATTCTTGAATAATTTAAAGTCGAAACCGCGCGCTTAAAAATTCATCAATGAAGGGCGGCAAGTCGACTTCGACGTAACGATGAGTCCAAATAAAATTATGTACCGAATAATTGATGAGGCCATTCGATCAATTAATTCAAGCAATTAATATTCACGGGCAAAAGGAAAAACGTAAGGCTCCCGTTCACACGGAATGATTCACGAACAGCCCTTTGTTCGATTCATTTCGACCTTAACTTTGGCCTTATTAAAATTGTCCAGCGATTGAACAATTAGAAAGATAGCAATGAAAAAGGTAGGTACTCAATTCAATAATTGTTTGGGATTTTAGATAATTATATTTTAGATTTTATTTTTTTACTTATAGCTATAGTAAAGTTAAAATTTAAGATCCCATTAAAATATAAATTCGAATTATTAGATAAACTTACTACTAGTACATTATGACACGCAATCATCCGAATGCTGTTTGTATTGTAAGGCAACAGAAATTGTTAGGTTGCATGATCTGCCTCGCTCGAGGGACCGCCTCGCTGCCCTAAACTATAAACAAATACAGCTAATTTACTAAAACTATTAACGTTGCTTTCATCTTCTGTAATATAAAAGAAAGTCGTAGTAGTTACAACACTATAACTCGAGACTGACGGCAGACGGCAGACGGCAGACGGCAGACGGCAGACGGCAGACGGCAGACGGCAGACGGCAGACGGCAGACGGCAGACGGCAGACGGCAGACGGCAGACGACAGACGACAGACGACTGATGGACTGATGGACAGGTGACAGATGACAGACAATCTGTCTTGTGACATTACAGGCACCTGAACAAATTAAAATCTCCAACATTTTAAACAAACAATGAACAATTTTTGGGGTTGATGATGATGATGCACAGAAGCAGTCAGAAACTATTGCGAGGTATTGCCCCAGCGGGCGTGTGTTTGCTTAGGCCGGCTTGCTCGACAAATACCATCGCCGGCCCATTCCGAGCTTAATACAATTTTATGGGATTGTTTTATGCTAAATTGTAATTTTTTTACGTAAATCTGTCCAGTAGTTTTAGCTTAGGGTTCTGTATTTAGATTTAGTGAAATTTGAGTTTAATATTTCTATCTTTTTTAAAAGTAGGTTGCATGTGGCTAAGGCTAGCGCAGGATATAGGTGAATGGCAAACACGAAGGGAGGCAGCAGTGGGTATGATAATGATGATGACATTTTTGTACGTGAAATTGAAATGTTGAAGTATCGTTCAGATTTCTGAATTCTCCTTAAACATATAAGTACTTTAGATCAGATCGCAAAGTTAGAAATTCGAATAAGTAATACCAAGAAATCTATCACTGAAGAGTTAGGCAGCTGTCCCACCGCGTACAGTAAGATACTTGCTATATACTTGTAATTCAGTGGGACCACTAGAATTACATTGAAATGCTTGATTCTCCAACTCCAGGAAAGAATCAGGCAAAAAAACAAGGGGTGCGGCCTAGTTTTTTTTCGGTGACCGACTATTTTTTCAAGTGTGTGTTGATTGATTGAATTTGAATTTGAATTTAAAGAAATAAACTGAAATATTTTGATTTGAATATTGAAATAAAACATATACAATATTATTAATAGTTGATTGCTGAATCTTCACTTTGTAGTTTTTCTTTAACTTTCGCGATCACAATTTATATTTATACACATGGACACGGGGTTTTGTCCCGTTATTTACGCGTTATTAACGCGATAAAACCCCGTGTCCATGTGTTCACACTGAGTCGGTGAGATCTCTCGCTCCACCATTTTGTCGCAGCAAAAAGTACTCGTGGCTCAGTTTATAGCCCAAGTTATAGCTTTACTGGTTTCGCGGTAGGACAGGTGCCTTACCTGGGTACATTAATAATTACACGTGCTCATGCGTAATTCTAAACGAGTGGAACTTTCGGCAGCCTACACGTGCCTCAATAAGTACACGCAGTTGAACCGCAAAGGGGATCAACAACTCAAAGGAACCATTTTCATGTTTAATTTGTATGTTGACTCGTTATATATATTCATAGATTTAATTAGTGTATTATGTTTTATGTCTAGTTAAATAGGTAACTCTTTACTGCTGATTGTATATCTTTGGAAAGCTATTTAATTTCTTTGTATTGTTAATTTTGTAAGTATGGTGCGCAATACAGTATTTTCTACCTATCTCTACCTATAAATGTTTTTATTATTATCGCAAGTTATGTTCAAATTGATGGTGGCAACAAGTTGTATGACAAGACACAAGCTGTTCAATTTCATTCTTTGTAAAATAATCTGATAGAGCTGAAACATAATATTCCTCATGAGAATTTAAATCGTAAGTACCTACTCTAATATTTGTCTTTTGATTGCATCGACTTTCTTCGTACATCGGAAAATAAATCCAAAAAAAACAAATTCTAAGGTTTTACAGTTGTATTCAAATGCCTAATTAAGGCGGTACTACGACTCAAACTAGCGCAACTTTAAAATAATTTATGGTTGGCCTGAGGATTGTATACACCGTTAAATATACATTTGCTTTAATACCGGCAGTCGTTCTTAGAAATCTGTATTTATAATCCGAGTGTACCTCCAGGCATTATCGTAATATAGTGCCATCCGCGGAGCAAACACGCTCAAATCTCGCTAATCTCGTGATACAAACATTATACTCAGAACTACATGTACAAGCATTTGCGTCCTTGAGGATTCCATACTTGTTTTACAATTAATGAACGTATTTTTAAACACGTTATACTCGTAGAAGCTAAAGCTGAAAAAAAATTTGATCACAAGTACTCACAGTGTTATGAGACCCAGTTTTCGGAAATGTCCTTTTTATTTAAAAACTCGTTAGGTTATGATTTTTAATGCTAGATGAGAACTCTCGAGTCTCTGTCTAAGTTAATCTTCCTCACGATGTTTTCCTTCACCGTCAAGTTGAGGCTGCAACACAGTTTTAATAACTTCTGCAGCTCTCTTTGTTCTTTTAATAATCTGTCTCATGTTATGTTATGTTGTTCTGAATAAATAAATAAAATAAATAGCTATAGCAACAGTGCATTAAATCATTTTTCATTTATCATGTTTGAGGTGATAATCAAAGTCACTGCAAATAGAGTCTACGGTTATGATAATCGTCCACTCCCAGTAGTGGAGGCGCTAAGTGAAAGATAAGTCGGTGGTAATGAGCTCGTTATCACGTGCCAGGTGACGCCGAGGTAATCGCACGGGAACTACCTGACCATTTACAGACAGACTGATCATTGAACGTATAATATAACTTGATATATGAATAATTCTATTGAGAATTAAGAACTAAACGAAATTTTGGATTCAGAAGGGATTACCCGTTTCGTTTTCATCGAAATTGTGTGGTTTAACATTATAAAAATTAAAGAGAATTAAATAAATCTATAATTGAAAATCATCATTGATTTTATGGTGATATTTGAAGTAAATTATTATGTCCAGTGTATATTAGCCACACTTATGTACACGTTCACGAACACTCAACTGGGTTAATAATCCACTATTATTACACAAACAAAATTTTCGGAAAAAAAAAAAAGAAAACATCGACGTTCCAACCGAATAAAGCGGTAATATGTTTTTACGTCAAATTATTTTTATCGCATATTTGGATTCTGTGCATCCAGAAGCATTACGTAAATTTTTTTCATAAACTTACAGCCATAATTCGCAAAATTATAGCGGCAGACGTCTTTATTCTTTCGAAAAAAGGCACACTATTTAAAGGCGAAAATTGACATTTGAATGCATTGCGCTTACTATCGTCGCTACAAAACCGAGTAACAAAATATTACGTCTTTATTCATCTGAAGGCGGTTAATGCTCTGATTGTATTCTGCTATAACGTTATTATTCGTATTATATAAGATCAAGTTATGGTTGGTAGCTAATTTATACAAATTAATTCATTTAAAATTCTACTCGCTACTGATTTATATTGCGTAACTTTTGATGTTATTTTTCATGTACTGTCTTATTAGTTTACAGAAAGGACATAATACATCTGGAAAGTCAGTTGTTATGTTTCGTAAAATGAGTTTATGAATCTATAAAACGTATTAACTTGTGCGTAAAGAACTATACACTACCTATTGTGTTACCAAATTTAAAAAAAAAACCACTAGCTGCGCCCCGCGATGTTATCCGCGGTGAATAGTTCCCGTTCCCGTGGGTAAACGAGGATCAAAAGTACCTAGCCTATTTTTTTAATCCAGGATATAAGCAATCCTTATACCAAATTTCATTAAAATCCGTCCAGCTGTTTGAGCGTGAAAGCCTTACTTTGTTCTTCCCTTCCCACTGAAGCTTTAATATTTGGATTGGTACGGGATCGCTTTTAAAAAAAAGCTAGGCCCACACCACCAGGTTTTGGCCTGATTCTTTCCTTGGTGTAAGCTAAAATAACGTCATACAATTTATATACTAACAAAAGAAGTAAAAGTTAATTGCACCACTTCATATAAAATCTACTGCCGGTATAGTTTGGAAGAGGAATATAACAGTTTAACAACCACACGCCAGGTTTCTCGTCGAATAAGAAACATGCCATCTTCTTTAGTTAATGCATTATGATGATGAGTTAATTACAGTGCTGAGACCTTTGTACAATGACTTAAGCTTTATGTGATTTGGAAGCTATTTCTGTCCAATACTTCTACTGAAGTGGGTTCCACAAAATCAGTCTACTGATGCAGTTACTGCATCAGGCTCTAATGTTTCTGAACATGATGACTAATATAATAAACCAAAGCATAACACATAGTAGTAGGCCGAGTAATTTTGTTGATTAGTTTACCCAAGCATTTTCAATATTTTGGAAAGTCTGTTGATTAGTAATAGGTAAATAAATAAAATTATTTTTATTAAGAACTAGCTAACTTGCCCGTGGCTTCGCTCATGTGGTACCTACCTTGATAAAATATAGCCTATGTTCATTCGGAAAGTCTAAGCCACAAATTGGTGAAAGAATTTTTGAAATCGGATGAGTAGTTTCAGAGTTTACCCCAAACATACAAACAAACAAACAAACTAACTTTACCTCTTTATAATATTGGTATAGAACTTTTTAAACTATCGTGACTTGAAAACATATTACAGTAGAATAACGCTTTAAATTTAAGTTCTGTAATGTTATTCGAAGTTGTAATAAATTGAGAATTGTCTAATTGTCTAATCTATCTATCATAAAATCTATCTCCTTCAAAACAAATATTTTTTGAAGGAGGAGGTATAGAAAAGAAGTCATGTCGACGCCCCAACCGAATAAAGCGGTTATATCAAAAACGCAATTTTACAGGAGAGCAAAAAAACATAAAAATCAGTCTAGCTACTCGGGTGTTCAGTGGATACTAATAAATAGGGCATCATTAGAAGCGGAAAAAAATCACTATCTATTGATATTAATAAAATACGCCACAAACTTATATAATTTAGTAATAAATATTAAAAACTACATAACATTTTTGTTCGTCCTTAATTGTTTTAAACGGTTTTTTGTGTTACTTCTTACGTCTTTATTCGCCTAGAAACAATGACAAGATTTTTTTGTACAAAATGCATACCTCCCTTACACAAGGATTTTATGCGAACATAAGCTCATCGTTTTAAGCTATTACGTCTTTATTCGCCTGTAGATTCAATGTCATGATTTTGGTAAATATGTTTTGTATACTTTTTTGTTATACAATGCTGACCTAACTTGTAATCATAAAAACGAATGTATTATTTAGTTTTTGGAAGGTTATACCGATAAAACAAAGTATTTTTAAATATTTTCTATGGTAAACATAATGCATAATCAACACTTAACTATAGTTTTTTAAAGAAACTCGATTTTGTAATCCTAGTTAATGGAGAAAAAAAATATTACTCCAATTATTCAGCACGTTGTTGTTTGTCATAGAAATGATATTTTTTCACCGTACAACACCTCATTTTATTTTTTTAGCATGATTTTCTAATATGTTAGTATATATTTACCATTATTTACATTACCATTCACCAACAGACGTTATTAACATTTATAAACAAACTAATCAACAAAATTGCTCTGCTTTCCCCTGGTACCTACCAACGGCAAGTCAACACGAGATCATTATAACAAAGTATTTTGAAATATTTACTGTAATTTTAATAAATACAAGTTGTTCATCAACAACTAACCAGACTTTTTTCAAAACGGTCGGTATTTGAATGCTAGTTTTTGGAGAAAAAATATAAGTTAAGTGGGTACTCCTATTCTCTCAAATGTTATTATTTTAATCTCAATTAATTTTATAATTATTACTTATGAGCATAATCTATACCTCTATACCAATATTTAAAAATATTAACGGGACTTAATCGCGTATTGAAATCAATATTATTTATTTACCTCGACGTTTCGATGACATTAAACGTCGAGGTAAATAAATAATATTGATTTCAATACGCGATTAAGTCCCGTTAATATTTTTAAATATTGGTATAGAGGTATAGATTATGCTCATAAGTAATAATTATAAAATTAATTGAGATTAAAATAATAACATTTGAGAGAATAGGAGTACCCACTTAACTTATATTTTTTCTCCAAAAACTAGCATTCAAATACCGACCGTTTTGAAAAAAGTCTGGTTAGTTGTTGATGAACAACTTGTATTTATTAAAATTACAGTAAATATTTCAAAATACTTTGTTATAATGATCTCGTGTTGACTTGCCGTTGTTAGGTACCAGGGGAAAGCAGAGCAATTTTGTTGATTAGTTTGTTTATAAATGTTAATAACGTCTGTTGGTGAATGGTAATGTAAATAATGGTAAATATATACTAACATATTAGAAAATCATGCTAAAAAAATAAAATGAGGTGTTGTACGGTGAAAAAATATCATTTCTATGACAAACAACAACGTGCTGAATAATTGGAGTAATATTTTTTTTCTCCATTAACTAGGATTACAAAATCGAGTTTCTTTAAAAAACTATAGTTAAGTGTTGATTATGCATTATGTTTACCATAGAAAATATTTAAAAATACTTTGTTTTATCGGTATAACCTTCCAAAAACTAAATAATACATTCGTTTTTATGATTACAAGTTAGGTCAGCATTGTATAACAAAAAAGTATACAAAACATATTTACCAAAATCATGACATTGAATCTACAGGCGAATAAAGACGTAATAGCTTAAAACGATGAGCTTATGTTCGCATAAAATCCTTGTGTAAGGGAGGTATGCATTTTGTACAAAAAAATCTTGTCATTGTTTCTAGGCGAATAAAGACGTAAGAAGTAACACAAAAAACCGTTTAAAACAATTAAGGACGAACAAAAATGTTATGTAGTTTTTAATATTTATTACTAAATTATATAAGTTTGTGGCGTATTTTATTAATATCAATAGATAGTGATTTTTTTCCGCTTCTAATGATGCCCTATTTATTAGTATCCACTGAACACCCGAGTAGCTAGACTGATTTTTATGTTTTTTTGCTCTCCTGTAAAATTGCGTTTTTGATATAACCGCTTTATTCGGTTGGGGCGTCGACATGACTTCTTTTCTATACCTCCTCCTTCAAAAAATATTTGTTTTGAAGGAGATAGATTTTATGATAGATAGATTAGACAATTAGACAATTCTCAATTTATTACAACTTCGAATAACATTACAGAACTTAAATTTAAAGCGTTATTCTACTGAGATCAATTACTTAAATAAAATACAAAATTATAACAACAAAAACAAATAGAGAAAAAAATATATATATATCAAATTCCTAAAACTTAACAAAACGAAGACTTTATTGACTTCTTTCTTACAGTCTAGAGTCCTAAAGTAAAAGGTTACAACAATCTGATTTAACGCACAAGCGCCCCACGTGACTCCGGGAGCGGGTCTCCGTAAACATTACGGCTTTACGAAAACTATTTTCCTTAGAAGTCGATTCAGTCAGCCATCTCCAAAATTCAAAGAACATTTCCATTGTAACTTTGATATTATTTTTACTCGGAAATACTGTTATTTTTGTGATCGTAGTATTCAGAGCTTCTCAGTATCGATGTATGAAAAATATTCCAACGGAATGTTTGGTTGATACGATTGTATTCTCGTTATTGTGTGAGTACACTATAAACAAATACGTCATGTTCGGACCTCACAAGAGGGGAGAACTGAATGGCCCCGTCATATCAATTATACTTTGATTTTGATGTATACCTACACTCTCACATACATAATGCACCCTGGACGCGCAATTGTCACTGACTGTGCGAAACTCATACAAACATACCTACATTTTCACCTACATCTACAGGCATCCTCGATGCAATAGTCTCTGACTGCTGACCGTTAATTGGGCCGTCAACACCGGGCGCCGGACGGATCGGACACGGCGGATCGGACATCGGATCAAGATAGCAGTGATCGGCAGTGTTACTATTAATTAGGTACCTGTATTGATATGAACTGTTGATCCGCGTTTAATACATTCCGTCAACTCTGCAGGTTATTAACTAAAATTTTAAGTTTAAAAACATATTCACTTATTGCAAAAACGTGGTTCGTGGTCGTTTATCGCTTTTCTTTTTTCATCTCGCCGACAGTCGTTTTCGACATCGTATGCAGGGGCCTTACTCTGGATCAATGAAAACGAATTTACGTGGCAATTTTCGGGGTCAGCTTTATGTTGGTGGATACTGAATTCGTAATAGTTCACCAACATAATTAGAACCCGAAAATTGTCACGAAACTTCGTTTTCGTTGATCCGGAGTAAGGCCCCTGAGTCGGATTACAACGACTTTCAATGTAGGTTTAGAAAAGCAATGCATCTATGGATTTTACTTTTGAAAAATGTATATTCAACGAGACCATCGATAATAAACCCAGTTAGTGTTCTGATAGGCCGTGACGGGCTCCCAACGCATTAAATATGCAAATATAAATTTTGCAACCAAACGTCTATTTGGCCATACTATTGACTAACGCTTACTTTCTTTAAGGATATTGAATACATAAGGTCTGACAGAATGTCTACCGCGCCTTATATTTCGAATGGTGGAGAGAATATGATATGGTGGCTTTCAAAACAAATAATTTACTATCGAGGTAAATGCTGCTACACTGCATATTGCATAGGACATAGGACACATTACAAACTTTGCTGAATCGTAGAATCAATCAAAATAAGACATACAAACTAACAACTAAATCCTACAAATAGATAACGTTTTATTTGAAACCGTTGCTCAGAAAAAATACAGTAACAATGTCGCGTGTTTTCTACTTGTTCTTATTTGAAAACTACAGCCAACACTAATATTGTTAGTGTAACAACATGAAAGTGTTGTAATCCCAAATTACTGTTCCAAAAAAACGAGAAATAAACCCGTATCCACGCTTACGGCGCTGCAGCGGCGACAGTGTGCGACAAATAAATTATTTTTATGCTTCCTACAGAATATAATACTAACTATTAACGTACAAAGGTTCTCATACTGTGTGGCTACTCGGACAGTATGGATTGTTAACAATCTTGTAAACGTAAAATATTAAATAATTATTATTCATTCATTTGTGAACTTGTATGCGCTGCCTGCCATTTTTTGTATGAAAATGCATTTAGATTAGCAAGTAGCAATAAAGCTTAGTTTTAATTTTAATCCAGAGTGGTCCCGGCTGGAGCAGCGAGTCCGCTGCTCTGTCTGAGAGACAATGGCGGTGCGGCTGCACGCATGGCTACCGCTGCCTCCACGCGGCGTGCACTTTCTACAAAATATCAGCTAAATGTTCCCACGGAAAATATAATGCTTTCAACGAATTTTCAAATCCGCACTCCGGAAATTCCAGCCAAATTCACAAACTTATCAGTTTATCCCCTTTTAACAGCCACTAACTTCTAATTCGCGCATTCGCATATATCAACGGGCGCATTCCGAGGCATCATTTCAATAACATGCCGCTACATAAAACATTTTACGGCAACATAAAAATGATCCCCGAACATTTGGAATTGCTTGCATAATCGAACGGCAACCCTCTCGCGATTCAAAACCAAACTACATTAAACTGGAAGATGCAGATGATATAAGAACACCGCCCGATACTATTTACATATCTCTATCCTCGGTGCGTTTTAATATTATCCACATTTCATGAGTTCATATTTTTACAGAAACACTCGGAACTCCGACTGCATTCTGCGATCGTTCCGCGGAATGAAGAGAGTTTTCTGGAATTCAATATGGAACAAAACTGGCTATTTGCGGAAATGTGGGTCATATGTGGCGAAGGATGTCATTAAAACTTGAGCCCGGAAGAATGTCTCGCGACGAATGCAATTTTAAAAGGCTCGAAACGGGCCTTGACAAGCCCCTCATAACTTATCTAACTTCGTTGGATGCCTCTGATGAGTTGTCTTTTGTTCGCTATTAGCCATTATAAAGTTCTCTCGTCTAAATTGTGATGGAGAGTGACATATAAGTAGATGCGAATGAAGATCGATGGCGGAATAGGTTTATCTAGAACTTGCCATCGCGAAAATTGAATTGGAAGGTAAGTAGTTTTACCGCCTACGAGAACAAAAGCTTTCTACTTTATATTATTTCATTTTCTCAATATTGAATAAAATATGATCTATTTTTTAAGATTCTGATATATATTCTTATTGATATATTTCAGATGATATAATTCAGATTGATAAGATTTAGATATATTATTATATTTTGATATTTTGAAGACCTAGTAGCGCAGTGGGTGAAAGCCCGCCTGAGACGCAGATGTTGCGGGTTCGATCCCCGCTGCGGGACAAATGTTTGCATGATCTGCAAATATGTCTCGAGTCTGGGTGCTTTCTATGTATAATAATGTTATGTATGTATTTACAAAAAATATATCTATAATCTATGTAGTATATCAGTCATCTGGGTACCATAACACAAGCATTAAATTGCTTAGCTTGGGACTAGATGACGCTGTGTGGTTATGGTTACCAGATGACTGATATACTACATAGATAATTTTTTTTTTGTAAATACATACATATTATACATAGAAAAACCACCAGACCCGGAACAAATATTTGCAGAACATGCAAACATTTGTCCCGCGGCGGGGATCGAACCCGCAACCTCCGCGTCAGGCGAGCTTTCGCCCACTGCGCCACAGAGGTCGTCTGGTCGAGCTAGTGGGTAACTCTGGTTACAGAGTTTTAAAACTGTAGCAGGCTTCTATATCCATATCCAATTTGGATGGATCACGCTGTATAATAACGTATCTATTTAGTAAGTACTAAAATACATAGCTAGTAGAGCATGTTCTAATTCAAAGTCAAGCTTGCTCCCCGAGCTACAATAACTTGCTAAGTGAAATGGGCGCAGTGTCGGAAGTTGCCGAACAGTCAAACTTTATGTAACAGGTAACGGATCATATCCGGCTGTTGAATCTACCGGTGATGTTACACAGATTATAAAAAGAAAGAGTTAAGTCTGTATTATACTATATTCATAGTTTTCACCCAAACATGAAGCATGTAATCGTCTCTCGATGATTTATTCTACAATTTATATGCAGAACCTAAAAAAATCACAATAGTAAAATATATTTGTCAATTTAGCAAGGTTTTTTCACCCAAACAAACATGAAGCATGTAATCGTCTCTCGATGATTTATTCTAAAATTTCTATGCTGAACCTAAAAAAATCACATTATTAAAACATATTTATAAATAAATAAATAATAAATAAATATCACTGGACATTCCACATAGCGTCATCTAGTCCCAAGCTAAGCAATTTAATGCTTGTGTTATGGTAACCAAATGACTGATATACTACATAGATACTTTTTTCATTTGTCAATTTAGCAAGGTTTGTGTTTTATATAACTCACATGTAATTGAAGAGATGACATCAGATTTAGCAGCCGCTTGAGTTCTAGCAAGTTTATCAAACCATTCTAAATAGCAGGTAATAATTTTGAATGTAGCTTGAATTTTCTTTTAAATCCAAATTTTTATTCCTTGCAACCTGTCACGTATGGAAAGTTAACTTCTGCAAAAAGTGGGCATGTACCAAATATGTATGTATTTGGACATACCTCTGACTACCATCTTCGAAAAGATCTAATAATTGCCTAATGATCTGAAAGAAATCTACCGCTCCCGGGATTTTTGTTTAACTTCTAGCGACTTAAGTACCTTATTCCAACGAGCAGTATCCACTTGGATCGTCATAGAGCTTATTTCAAAGTAACAAAATTCAATAACGAAAACCTGCAAAGTTTCTGTAGGCCAGAAACACGCGCATTGTCTAATTTATCACGCGAGTTCAGACTCTATTTTTATAAGAATAAGAGTGTGAGGTGTGGTAAGTAAAGTTTGCACTTATTTATTAAGAAACGAGCGAGATCTGTCCGCATTTTACAAGGGGGCCAAAGGTCTTGCAAGTTAGATTAAAATAGTTGAGGTAACGCGACATATTCGTACAAGACATGTTTATTACCAGAACTTTTATACACTCAAGTATTATCAGCCAGCAGTCAAATGAACGCGCTTAAGCCTTAAACTAACATAATTTTTACTTTTTTGATTACTATTATCTGTCTCACTGCTGGACAAAAACTTAATTTAACCTTGAGCTATCCGCCAATTCTCCGGATGAGGTTCTAATTAGCCTCGCCTTCTTCACGTTACCTGAACTATACACATATTATTGTACCTACTTATTTTACCTCGTTTCACTTCAGTATTATTTTTCTGTGCCACTACTTATCAACTAACTAGATGTTTTACTTGATATAAAATAAATAAAAATAAATAAATATCCTTGAACATTTCACACGGCGTCATCTAGTCCCAAACTAAGCAATTTAATGCTTGTGTTACGGTAACCAGATGACTGATAAACTACATAGATACATTTTTTTATATTCTTGTGTTTTTTAAATTGAAAAGAGACAGCAACAGATTTAGCAGCCGACTGCATCTAGGAAGTCTTATTAGTCCATCATGAATAACAACATAATACTTTATAACTAGTTTGAAACAATTTTCTTACAATCAAGGAATACTTAGGTATGATATTGAGCGTGCTCGTAGCGTTTCGTAGGCACGTAGCGCGTTTGCTACGATGGTTTAGCACACGTGTAACGCTTTGATTTATAATAATATAATTATGTTTGTTGGACTTTTCGGTTAATGGTTTAACTAGCGCCGCCACCTATATTATCTTATTATTACGTTGAACAAAGGTATTTAAAAAAACGATTGTACCGTTTGTGATACATATCATAAGCTTTTTTTTTATACCTCTGTAATAGTTTTGGAAGAGTATCGAAGTTGCACTTGGTGGCCACCAAACTCTGTTTTTGCTACTAAGATAAAATAGTTTCACGCTCAGTATTCCTAAAATTAAAAAGTGGTAATAGTGACACAATTTGACATTATTTTAAGATAATTAAGGGTAATTTAAATACAAATCCTGCGCAAACAAACTTACATTTATTTTTCATACGTCTTGAAAATCATTTTATCGGAACGTAGGTACCTACTTACATAATTTTTCACAAATTATTATTTACATCTAAAAATGCCTAAAAAATGAGCCTAAAGAATTGTCTACCGCACTTTGGGAATACAGTCGTGATCATATTTTTTTTTTTTTTATTATTTACATGTAAGTCAGGTCGCGCCACGTACAAACTGTGCATAACGCGGCGCACTTCATACCATTCATTTAGCGAGTGCTATTGGTTCTTCCTCCTCAGCGCTCTTTTTACATGGCGCGACCTATACCTATCATGCAAAATAGGACCATGCCAACCAAAGACGATTAATATCTAGAAGACAGACAAAGGCCATACACAAAATCGTAACCCTGATCCCGCAGTACCAGATAGCCTGGAAACTTCAAAACATCAATTTTATCCAAGAAATTTCAATACTTAGTAGTAGGTAGCAACAATATTCAATATAAAAAAATTTTAGGTAAGTAATTTTAACTAGAAAATAATTGAAGTTTCTTGGATAAAATTGATGTTTTAAAGTTTCCAGGTTATCTGGTACGGGTTACGATTTTGTGTATGGCCTTTGTCTGTCTTCTAGATATTAATCGTCTTTGATGCCAACCAAGCTTCATATAAAACGTTCATGAAATGACGTCTGACATTCTCCTCATCTTCAAAGGAAATTGGAAGTCTGAATATGAGCTGTTGCTGTTTATGTGCCTGTTGTGAGCCTGTTTACGTATTTGTTTGTAAAGTTTGTAAGAGCCTAGGAAAAAAAATATAATTTTGAAATGATACAAAAAAGAAGAATCCAGGGATAAAAACTTAATGATTCACATTCTGGATTCGAACCCAAGACCTTTAATCGAAACTCGATGAAGTCAAGGTCAAAAATCATGGCACACACATCCTCAGCGATTGGAGCCCACGACTGTTGTGCTCCCTAGCTCAACCTATCCTTATCTGAGTTATTTTCATTCCATCAGTGTGTACACGCTATTTAATCCGGTATGTAACGGGCCCGTGGGAGGCTGACATCCCCGGATTAAGATATGCAAATGAGATCGACTCAACACGCACGCGATTGGATGTGCAGATCCTCCTAATACAGAGCCTGAGACACTGATAAACAACTTCTGGGTAATATGATCTTTGCTACAGAGATATAAGGCTCTTTTTGACTCTGGTAATGTTGGAACATACTTGGTTTCTTATAGAAACTGAAAGTAATTGCTACTAAATATTTAGACATTAACATTTCATATCGTGGCATCAGACTGCACAGCAAATTCGTTTCATGATATTTATACCAGCCAAGTAACAAAGTACATTTTTATCTTTGATTTACTCGTTAGAATAAAACTGGCATGAACCCCGATGCTATATAAATCATCTAAAAAAGATGTAGAGGCCTACTATTTTTATAAGAGTGATTTCAGATTTTCGTTAATTTTGGTATAATATGTGTACCACCACACCGCCGGCGCGGCGACGTGCCTGAGTTCCTATTACATGCTCTTTGCTGAGTTCTTTCTATAGCGGTACCAGAGATTAGGGAAACCCTTTATCTATGGCGGTACGTTCAATGAACAGCATTTGTCAAAGTGAAACATCAGTAACTGCGTACTAAATTTGATCTGTTGTAATGTCAACAAGAGACTTGATAATGCTGTATGCTAAATAAGGCAATCAAAGGTAATCTATTCAATTACTGCTTTAGGGAAGCAAGCTAGTACCTGTGTTTCTTCCTGTGAGATAACAACATCATCTTATTCGATTCTCACGGCGCCAGCGGGACAAATATTTGTATGATCTAGAGATACTAGTCGGTTTATGATCATCATCATTCTCCTGCCCTTATCCCACGCTAAGTGGGGTCGGCACAAAATGTTTATGATATCCTAGACAAATGGAATTCTAGAATGGGATCAGAAGAATTTATTGAGACTAGGAAAACTTAAATAATGAAGGTTGTAGAGATAACAATAATATTTGTGTGTTTCTTTCTTTGTTCATAAATAAAGTTAAATAAAAAAGTTTGAATGGGCTTAGCGTGTACCTTGATAGTAATTGCAAAAGAGGTGGTTTTAAACTATGGCCTGCATAAATGCTTTTTCAAAATGCCAGCACGTCTTTTGCAGACATTTTGGGAAAAAAATAATTTTAGGAAAACAGATATTTCAGGCCTGAGCCCTAATTTGTTTTGCATTCTAAGTGTTAAATGTTTCTTTACAGTATTTTGCTAATATATTATTCTGTATTTTTTTTTACAGTGACACAGATCTCAAGTCCTCCGAGACGTCCTGCCCAGGTTATTGCGAAAAGAAATAAGGTTATTGTTGTGAAATGGCGGGCCCGTTCGGTTTCTGCTTATGCAGCGAAACAAAAGCTGTTTGCATTTAAATTCCAACTCCTTGCTGTCCTGCTCCAGGTGTCGTCGTCGCAGATAGCTGCGGCACTTAGCTGCTAAATAAGCTTCTAGTTTAGGAATCATTTACACAGAATGCGGACCGACAAAGATTTAAAGTGACTTTATATCTTTGTCGGTCCGCATTCCAAATTGTTTATATTAATAAACAATTTGGAAAAATGAGAATGTGTTTCGTGTATTGCTTATTATTATTATAAGAGCCGATTAGCCAAATGAGATGACATCGTAACTTTTGGTCAAATAAATCGTATCGTCGAATCCTAGCCGTGCAGAAAAGCGACGAAATGAAAATCATGAGAAAGCCCGTGGCTAAATCAGCCCCAAAAGGGGGTACGAAGTCTTTCTTGTGTATAATTGCAGGAAACGTGTCTCCACTTCCTACAAATAATTTAAGTGTTGGGCAAGCATCATCATTATTTCTGCCTGGTAATGGGGGTAATTCTGAGTGTCGCAAAAGCTAAAATAAACTAACTAAAATTATTGCCATCCTTTTTATTCCCTTTCGCTATGAAAGGGACGGCAACAATTTTAGTTAGCTTAGTTTAGCTTTTGCGACACTCAGAATTGCCACTATTACCCACTTTATTATAGCCTCTTTTGCTTTCACCAAGCCCAGTCCTTCTAAACAATGTTTAGCGAATCTAAAGTAATAGTACCTAATTGTCTAGTTTAATTCATTTTGAAAATGCTACACATTTATCAAAACGAAAAGATTTACTCTGAAGCACGTTTTATTTATTTTATTTTTTAGGGACAACAAACAGCTACAATATACAGCGTTGTGTAAACTTAATAGGATGCACTAGGTATATTAGATAATATTGTGACCACTTTGACATGTCACGTCCTTAAAACAAGGGGATTAGCCTGTTCCAACGCGACACCCTACACCAGGGAAATAATCAGGCAAGAACCAGGTGGTGTGGGCCTAGTTTTTTTTTTCCGCGGTCCAATCTTAATACTTCATAAAATCATAATAAAAAAAACATTTTGATATTAGTATTTATCGCATGATGTGTGAGTGCGATGCAAGCTGCCCGCTCGCAGCTAAATTACCTGAAAGGCGAGGACGGGCGATAACATCGCCACTCGCAGCTCACTATTAGGTGATGCGAATATCTTGCGCAAACACAGCACAGTAATAGATGCAGCTCGAGCATATTATACAAGAGTCCTATGATAAGAGAACAGATACTGGTAGAGAGGAAAATGACAAAACAAAGATAAGTAGGTAGGTATATAACAAAAGCTATGAGATGATTGGCGGTTATGGAAGGAGGCTTATGCCCAGCGTGGGTCACAAAAAGCTGAATATGATGATGATGAAAATACAAATGTTAAGTTTTTTTTTCTAATAAAAGTTTTGTTGAAACAAGTCTTAAGCCTTCGTAGGGCTGATTTCATCATCTTCAAATTAACTATTGACTAGTTATTATCTTAGTAATGTTATTTGATAGATAACTAAATGCAATCAAGGACAGCTAAATCCTACTTAATGATGACGAAGACCGGGAGCGCTTTTTTTCTTCAACAAACAAAGTATAGGAAATAAGGGATGGGATTTTTTTAATTTTGGTCATAAAAAGCTAAATATAAAAAAAAAATCTCAGTTTTCCACTGAGTTTCAATCTGTCGCCCAAACTACTATTAAAAACCGTTCACTGGATAACAAAAGATTACGTTCTTTTTTCTTTCTAAAATCTAGTAAGTATCTATTTCAGCAATCTTCCTGCAACAGCTCAAGTAGTATAAGTACAGTTCTAAACAAAATTGGGTTAACAGCTACAAGTAGGTATGAGTAGGTCTGCACTACTCCGACTTCGTCCAACTTTATTCCATTTAGCACGCTTTGGACAACTCTGTTCATATTATTCTACTTTCCTTAGGAAGAACTTTTCTTAAACTATTCAGCATCGACTGTCTCCTCTCAATTAATAGGTACTTAGTGACTTTGATTTTTAAGTAATAATAATAATAATATAATAATAATAATAATCGATGTTTATTTGATTACTAACCAATCAGCATTACTAAAAACTAAACCGTGGATGTTAATCTGATAAATCAACGAATTAATATTTTTATGATTCAAGAAAACGTAACCTCATAAACATTAATTATTTTTTTTTTTAATATTTTCTGTTTGTGGCCAGTAATTGCGTAATTTTCTCGTAAGACTTATTTATAAACACAGCCATAAGTTTGTGTGAACACTTTAAAACAAACTTGTGTAGAACTGTAATTACTAGAGAATCAGCGTGACCTCAATCAGTAGTGTAGGTGCCCGTTAATTAGCTGTAATCCCTGTTTGCGCCGGTAATAGTATGCGCGAATATCTCACAAGCAAACCGACCTAATTAGTTTTGCAGTTTGCTGAATACATTCTGCAACGGCAAGAAGGAAGGTAAGAACGAAAACCTACTGTAAATAGTCAATAAATGGATGGGTGACCGTTAAATATGTAATGGATCATGTTCTTGCAACTGCGATACCTACCAGTGGAGCATATATTTGAACACTGGAGCATTCATTCTTATCCACCTACAAATACCTTCCGAAGAATCTTGGCTCGCCTTTGTATAGGTATATGCCCTTAAAATGTGTATTTTTATTGTATTATTTCATTGTGTACTACAATAAAAGAATAAAGAAGAAATTGAACTTTGACTTATGTACCTATATACTTTGTGTTATTATAATTATTTTACTTTGTTTTATGAAAGTATTATATGTAGCTTATATGTGACTTATTGTTTATTACTGTGTGAATTATTATGATTGAGTAAATAAATATTTTCTAGACAAATTTATCGTCATCAAAACCTTCAAAACTAACTAACATGAATCCCTCCAACGTGATGCATCTGAACTTAATAACCTTGAGTCAGTGGACCGGCAAGAAATCAATTTCTCAGAATCGTCTTATCTATGAAATCGGTGAAATATTGAGTGAATTGACGAAGTGGCTATTGACCAGCGGGTCGGCCAGGCCAGGAGCATTGGATTAGCATAACTGATCTGATCGGCCCTTGGATCGAGTGATGAAGAAAACAGGTTTTCAGCGCAGGTTTTTATATCTTGTTTGTCCAGAAGAAAACAACAGAAGAAACGATGCGTAAATAATTTACGTTTTAGCAGTTTTAGCTATTATTTTGTAATAAGTAGGTACTTTATTGTGAAATATGGTATTCGCAAATGGACTTTGTTTCATTGGGCTGATTTAATATGCTAGTTTGTGTTATTGTAAGCAGTAACCTTCGTTATCAGCAACATTGAGTGTTCACGATGGTAAAATGTTACCGTGCAATTACCAGGTGCATCTAGCGGGTTGGGTATCGCGATTAGGTAATCGCCAGACGTTTATTCTCTCAGATAACTACTATCTTTAATACTTCACATCCACAGTGACTATGTAGGTATAAGCTGCCGACAATTAGTTGCCTGCCTACTGCCTACCGGCTACCACCGACAAACATATTACTAAGCTTTCCACCAAAATGCTCCCTTTGAAGCTCGAAAAAGAAATTAGATTGGGATACAATGACTACCTGTACCTCCGATACTTGGAATAATTGAATTGAAGCTCTTTGTGAAGGCATTGTCTACTTATGTGAGCCTTTTGGAAAGGAATCTTATAGAAGCTCAGTTATTTTGCTCAAAGACTTTTCCGTAATACGTTTTGTTGATCGACACAAGTGAATACAGATATCTGGTGCCGAGCCAAGCGTTCGTTGTTTGTGTTCCTGCTACTACTTTTTTATTTATGTTTTCAGTACCTAGATATCCACTACGACTTTTACTCTTAGGCTAGATAAATAACTTAATATTTCGGTATACTAATTACTATTGGCATCTGTTGATCAATATAGGTGATTCTACCTTGGTCAATCACCAATCACTATGAATGTGATTAGTGATTGACCAAGGTATTCAGTGCGAGCGATGCTAGACAAAACTTAACGTTTGCTTATCTCGTTACCAAATTGTAACTTTGAATGTAGGTACATACTACTTTAATAAAAACTACTTGGAATTATTACTCCGAATATTAAATGAGTATGACCTGAATTAGGTATTAGGTGAAGATGGTGGTAAGCTCATTAACAATGACTAAGCTAACTTAGTTCGACCAGGATTTCTAGTTAAAAGACGGGCACCTTTAGAAATGTCTAGTAGCATACCTACACCGGCTATAGAGGAAACCTAGCACAAATTAGGCATTTTCAGGTAACTTTAACTCTTTGGAGATGTCTAAGGGGATAGTAAAAAAAAATGTATTTATGAAATTGTTATAAAGGTACACATATTATCTGAAGTGTAATGGTGTTTTTGAATATTCCCGCCTTTATCATGTTTCGGTTCACTACTTCATTATGGCTACGTATTTTAAAGTAGTAAGTATGTCATCTGTCACGTTGTCATTAGGACAGTGACAGATGTAAAGTAAAATTAACATTCTCGTTCTATAGTGTTGCCGGATTAGACACGGCTGCTGGAAAGTCGCCAAGTTTTGTTCTCACCGGCCAGCATTAATTTAGCTTTTTTTATAGTTTCAGGTTTAGTTTCAGTGTCAGATCTTTAGAATTGTCAAATTCGCATTGCAGATATTTTGGCTGTGCTTCACTTCATCAAAGTTCATTGAACCTTCGTTGTGAAATTGAAATAGTAAACAAATTTAAATATCGGAATCAATTATGGTTTTCTGGGAATCCAGGTATTCCCTGAGCTGGAAACCCGGTTCTTTCTTTGGTTAGATCGAGTGCCCTGGGCACGTCCTTCCTTTTATCTTTCGAAAACAATCAGTGAATTTTAATTACATCTCAGCTGGTAAGCATCTTTATAATGGATTTCCTATCGACGGCTGCCAATTCAGGGAGCCGGGAATAAATATTTGTGGTTTTTGCCGTAGGACTCGTCGCCGGCGCGTGCGCATAGCCGAACTCGTGGTGTCCTCCCAGTGAATAGACCAGCTTTTCCATCATTTTACCCACGAGTGGACGGAAGCCCTGGCGAGTGCTTTCCCGGCGAAGACGCGGCGACAGAGTCCAGCTGAGGATTCAGCTCTGTTTCTCGGTGCTCAAAAAGGACCCCGTTCGGGGTAAGTTTCCTTTATTTCACCGCCAATCCCTCAATGACGTGGTCACTGGTCAGTGAGTAATGAACGTTTCGTTCAACAGGTTCTTCGGATTCTTCGTTCTTCGGATTCTTCTTCTTCTGGTTCAGAGGTAAGTATGTATTACTTGTTACATGCCCATATTTGCCGAAATTGACAATTCATACGTGACGGATCGCAAGCCCATTCACACAATTAGGAAAGTAATTGATTTCCTCAGGATTTTTTCTTTCATTGCGCATATCAATTTTACGAAGCCAAAAACTATTGATGCACGATTGGGTTCGACCTCTGATCAAAAGACGACTTAAATCACTAACCCATTAGCCAACAAACACGGCTCCGTGTTTTTACTGTAATCAAAATTAATAAGGTCGGGTATCTTTCTACAGGTCCAAATTAGCATGCCTTTGGAGTGCATATTGGCTGCAGCGCACGTGCCGTTAGTTCGGGCGTTAATTAGGCGATACCATCAGCACTCGAGGATTACTGTCGTAATTGACCCGTCTTGTGCTGAAACATAAACATGAAGGATATAATACTAGCTAGATACACATAAAATCACTGATTTGAAACCAACTTCATATTGTCATTGTGAAGTTCCGTGCTTCGGAGGGCACGTTAAATTGTCGGTCCCGGCTTTTAAAGTCGTTAAGCCATGACGGAGGCCTTTAGGCGGCCTAAAAACTCCGTCACCAGAGTTGGTCACTTGCTCATACGACGAACGAACGAAATTGTGAAGTTGCATGTTATGCATGAAGAAATAATGGAGGATTTTTTTCCTATAGAGTCCCACTATGTGTAACAGTATGACAAGTTGGGTGGGAGTGGGACAAAATTAACAAAAAAAAGTTTGAAAAGATGAGAAAAAAATTCAACGAGTCACATCTCTTCATAATCAACATTATCGTTTTATCATATTTTCACCCACTGTTGTGTGTAGAGGCCTTCTCTTTATCACGTCACTCGCACCGAACTCTCGCGAGTCTCATCCACTGATTCCCAACCACGTTCACCGATTTCGTTCACCATCGTGCGGTCTGTATATCTCTCTAACATTTTTTAAATAACTTGAAAAAACGAGGGCAACACTGAACGTAACAACAAGTTGTTAGCGTAATAAACTATCCTAAAGTGTTTTATCATTGGGAACTATGTTATTTTCCAAAACAATCGTGTTAAAGTGCTAATTTTCATACAAAATACATAGCGGCAAAATTATCTTCGGCAGTGCAATTTCAAAAAACCGTGACATGACAATCGATACAGTTCTGATGTGAAAATGACGCTTTTATTTGCTTTTATAACTATGATGATGATGCATGTTAAATATTATGTCCTAAATTAATGAGCATTTCATAATCTCCATACATGTTTTGAGGTTATCGTCGAACTCGAAGTTGTGACTTCTCTATGCATGCAAAACATAACTGAATTACCTACTGAACTAACCTTTAGTAAACTAACTAACAGGGAAAACGTTTTATAAAAGTGAAGAACTTTAACTTCTTGTGTGGAGCTTCGTTTCATGCATGTTGGTGCTGGCAATCTTAAAAATACTTTGTACCTACGCAGACCACTGGAAAACATTAAACTTCATATTCATGATTGTTTCTCTGAATAATGAATAATAACATGGCACTTTCAAGAACACCAATAAAAATTGCCTTGGACTGTGGTGGATGTCCTCAAAAGATACATAATAGACAATATATGAAATGCAGCAAATGTTTACTGACATTTGATCTCCAATGTGCAAATGTCTCCACACCCAGGTATCTCAGACTCACTAAAGAGCATAAAGAAAAATGGAAATGTTGTGGTTGTATCAAGAAACCGTCCGGGGACAACTCTAACACACCTGTTGGCAAATCTAGTTTTAACTTGGAAGTTAATGGAAATATCACACTTAGGAAACCCCGAAAGCTCCACGTTTCACTCGATAATCTATCAGCAAATGAGAGTTTTCTATGTGGTTACTCTAACAACTCTTCAGATATTTTTGATGGTGAAAATTCTGATAAGACTAAATTAAAAGCTGAACTTCAAGAAATAACAGCACAGCTTATAAAAGCAAAAGAAGAAATTAACAACTTGTACATTGAAAACTCAAAACTGAAACAAACCATTTTGGACATGAAATTGCAAAAGAACGAAACTGAAGTTGATGAAAACTTTAATTTAATAGAAAAAAGTACAAAAATACCTGAAACGGACTGCACAACTACCAAAGAAGCACAAACAAATGATGAACAAAAAACATTGAAACCCGAGACTTCAATTCTCACTCTTCATGAAAACAAAAAATACAACCATGATTGTAAGATAAAGGGAAAAAAATCGAACACTTTGAATGAAATTTATGATAGAGAAATGAAAGACAAACCCAGAATTGTTATTGTGGGAGATCAGACTTGTAAAAGTTTTGCATCTTCCCTTTTGGAGTTACGTGCAGAATGTCGAAATGCAAAGGACTATACCATCGAAAACTACACTTTTCCTGATGCACCGGCTGATCATGTCTTGAAAAATGTCAACCTTGAAAACCAGCTTCATGATCAGGACTGGGTGGTACTGTCTGTAGGCTCTAATGATACAAACCCTACTCGACTTCTGATTGAATTAACTGCTTTCCTTAATACAAATAAGCATTTAAATGTACTGTTATTGGGAGTTAGGAGAAACAAATATTTGAGTGAGGATAAATTAAACCAACATTTGAAAGATATGAGCAAAAACTTTCCAAAATGTGTATTTTTGCAAATACCTCAACAAACATATCACAAACATAAAGAAATAAAAATAAAACATTCATGCAGGCATATAAACAATTTAATAAATACACTTGATTATGAAACTTGCTTCATTGGGAAAAACATAACAAAAACTAAATTCAGATCAACTTTTAAAAAAACTCACACTACTCTAACAAGCCAGCCTTCATATCAAAATGATAAAATCCCGGAAAGTTCTAAACCCAAGCCAGGAACCATTCCTTTCTATTTCAACAAAACTAAGAAAATTGTAACTATTTGCAAATCAAGCGATGCTTCAATAGGTAATAAGCAAAATACTGTGAGCCTTAATGTCAGTACCGATAGTCAGAGGGATGAGAATGAGATACACTGTGATAGCACAATTCACAAAGCCAAAAATTCAAAAACATTGATCAACTCATTAGAACCTCAAGACCAGTTTTTTCTTGAATAAAATGGAACAAAATTTTATTATAATGCATATTAACATTCAAAGCCTTAAAGCAAAAATAGATCAATTGGAAATTTTAATGTCTGAAAAGTCAGTAGATGTGTGCTGTTTGAGTGAATCATTTTTTCGTGAAAATGAAGCGGAAGCAATACAACTACAAAGCTATCAAAAAGTTGCTTATTTCTCAAGAAAAATGAAATCTAGAGGTGGTGTGTGCATTTTTATTAAAAATACAATAAATAGTAAAAAATTAGATTGGATTACAGAAATGTCTATCGAACGTCATTTTGAATGTTGTGGAATTGAAATCCCTGAACTAAACTTTATTGTCATTTGTCTGTATAGAACTCCAAACAGTAATTTCAATTTGTTTATTGCAACACTTAACAATTTATTCAATAAAATCTCGCTTAGAGTCAGGAATAACAAAAAAAAGGTCTTTGTACTAGGAGATTTCAATGTAGATATATTAATGAAAAATAAAAAATCAGAAACCTTTCTCAACACCTTGAAAATGTATAATCTCAAACCTACTATAAATAATCCAACAAGAATAACTAGTCACTCTCAGACTTGCATTGACAACATAATTACAAATGTTAAACGTTATAACTCTCAAGTCTTGAACTTGGGAATCTCGGATCATACTGCACAAGTTATCAAACTTTCAACCAATATTAGTTTTAAGGAAAAATTCTGGTATGTAAATAGAAGGAATGTTGACACTAATTTGGATATTTTCTTGCACTACATAAAACAAATAAATTTCAAAAATATATTACTACACACTAATGCAGATGATGCTTTTACTGAATTTTCTGACCTCTTTAACTTAATATTCAACTTATGTATACCTTTGGAAAGAATAAAAATAACTCATAAAAAGAAACCCAACTGGAAAACGAAAGGAATTGTTATAGCAAGTAAAAAAAAACGTTGTCTTCTTCTTAAAAAACAAATGAATCAAAATGAAGAAAATAATATTAATTACTACAAATATAGCAAAATAATGAAAAAGGTTGTAAAACACTCCAAAAAAATTTCAAATATAAGATACATAAATAAAAGTACTAACAAAACGAAAGCAACTTGGAGTATTATAAAGCAACATACATCTTCAACAAACAATATACAAACAACTATAGAAAAAATTTGCATCAATAATAAAATCATAACGGAACCTCAAATGATCTCCGAAAAGATTAACGATCATTTTATAAATTTAAATAAAACTGGTTCTAAAAGGATAAATTCATACAAACCTATAACAAAGCGCAGCATTAATAGTATTTTTATTGCCCCAGTTGATGCTACAGAAATAAGGAATGTGGTGAATCAATTAAAAAATAAAAAGAGTACGGGTTATGACAATATACCTGTTCAAGTAATTAAATTCTCAATTGATTATATAGTAGAATCTTTAGTATTTATAATAAACTTATGTATTGAAACTGGCTGTTTTCCAAACTGCCTTAAAAATGCTATTATAAAACCGTTGTTCAAAAAGGGCCTAAAAACAGAAATTAACAATTATCGTCCCATTGCGCTTCTTTCAAATTTCTCTAAAATATTCGAAAAAATTATTTACTTACGTCTTGTCTCCTTCTTTAACTACAATAACACTATCAATAAAGATCAATTTGGTTTTCAAAAAGGAAAACACACTTCTCTAGCTGTTTTCAGTATGCTAAGACAGGCTTGGGATCATATTAACAACAAAAGCACAGGTGTAGCTTTATTTCTTGACTTATCCAAGGCTTTTGACTGTGTCGTACATAGTATTTTGTTACAAAAGCTCGAGCATATTGGCATAAGAGGTGTTGCGTTATCACTTATTGAATCATACCTTCAAAATCGATCACAATTTACCGTTATTGATGCCTATAATAAATATTCAAAATCAATCAATAAAATTTCATCAAACTCTGGAAAGGTTGAACTAGGCGTTCCTCAAGGAAGCATACTAGGTCCACTTCTTTTCTTAATTTATATTAATGAGCTACCACTAACTACACATCACCTCACCGTTATGTATGCAGATGACGCCACAATCTTTATACCCAAATTGAACTTATCATTACTTAACTTTGAAGCTGAGATTAATTCCACTCTAGAAAAAGTCATTAACTGGTTAGATGCTATCAATTTAAAAGTAAATGTAGATAAAACTTTGTTTATGCAATTTAAAAATTACAAAACAATACCCTTGAATATTGATATTAAAAACAAAGGAACCTCCATAAAAGAAGCAAAAGAAACAAATTTTTTGGGTGTTACCATTGATTCGTACTTGTGCTGGAAGACACACGTCAGTAAAGTTAATAATAAACTTTCCCAATACATATACGCTCTTTCAGTACTTACTAATATATCTTCCAAAAGCATAGCAAAAAATGCATACTATGGTTATGTTTATCCTCAGTTAACTTATGGTGTAATCTTTTGGGGAAATTCGGTAAACGTTAAATCGACTTTTTTGTGTCAAAAAAGATGCATAAGAGCCATTTACGGCCTTTCAAGCACCGATTCTTTGCGTGGTATTTTCCAACATCAACATTTTTTAACGCTCACTAGTATTTATATTCTTGAAACATGCTTATTTGTAAAAAAGAACCAGGAGTACTTTTTAGATAATAAATGTAAACGCAACCTCCGAAATAAATATAAATATAATATAAGTATTCCTCAGGTCAATAATTCTATGTTTCACAAAAGTGCTTATTATTCTTCTATTAAAATTTACAACAATTTACCTCTGCATCTCAAACTGCTGAGTGGTGATGCTTTCGGCAATAAACTTAAAACTTGGCTTATTTCAAAAGTTTATTACGATCTGGAAGAATTCTACAGTGATGAATGTACCTAAATGAATGTTTTGAATTTTAGTTTGTAAGTATTTTTTAATGTTGTACGTCCGAAAAGGGCAAACTGTTTGTACATCTTAAACAAACCTACCATCCTTGTAACCATTCAACAGTTTTACAATAAAAATTTATCTTATCTTATCTTATCTTATCTTAGGTACTATATTTTATAGTCTTTAGCCAAAAATAAATCGAAAACCTATAATTTGATTTGATTTGATTTGATGCTATTGGTGACGAAATAAGCTTATTTTCAAGCAAACCTCTTTTCAAGTTTAAAGTACATCTGTAGCTGGTTATAAAAGGGAAACATCGTCGTATTGGCCCGATTACATTAGCATATCTTAATGTGGCGCCATGTACGACTACAGCCTACTTCCGATACTAATATTGGCATAAACATGCAGTGCAAGGGAGTTTATATGGCAATCAAGGAGTAATAAAGTTTTTTTTTTTAAACGGACAATACCTAATGTTAGAATAGGTACTTGTTAAGTTACGACAACGCAACGATAACAATTTTTTTTACAGAATATTGGCGTGGTACTTATTTAAGTAATTAGTTTACAATGAATCATAAATATTATTTTATGTTGTATGAATTGTTTAGCATGCTGAATAATATAAATTGACTTGGTTGATTAGTTAGTTAGTAGGTACCTAGTAAGAAATTGTTAAAAAATATATAATAATGTGTGTGTTAGTTAGTTAGTAGGTACCTACCTAGTACGAAATTGTTAAAAAATGTCAACTACTACTACTAGTGTGTGTGTGTATGTGTCCACTCTTTTGTGTCGGGGGTTAATAAAATGACTCTTCAACCACTGTTTTAAAGGCAGATTTTTAAACACTGGACCAAAATCATGTTGATATTTTCCTACCGTGCATACAGTATTCGCGAGCACTGTAATCAAATACGGATAAGGTCGGAAATTGTAATTAATTACAGATTAATTACATTGGATCCCGCGCTGTAACTGTAGAAATATGTAAATCTTCGCTCTTGGCGTTCAAGGAATCAGGGATTAGGATTACCTATTAATATCAAACATCGGTATACACGAGCTAAGTGAAGGGAAATCGTGAACACATCAGTATTCAGACAAAGGGCAATGAACTTGTTAATGCTGTGACTACCTAGCAGGATACCTGTGTTGCCTATGCACAGGCCTGAAGGGACGCAAAACGAGAATCAAGTAGATTGTAGACTATTATCTAATATTTGATTTATTTTTCAAAAAACCGAAATGAAACGCTTACTTCTAAAAAACTAAAAATACGACCAGGTATTTAAAGGTTTTCCAGAATAGGATTTAAAATACGTTTCACGAGCTTCAGCTCGAATTCTTTGTCTTTTTTATGCATAAATTATTAAAGATAATGCTTTCATGGTACGTAAGTATATCCTCATTACCAAAAAGGATACCCTAAAATAATAGTGTCCTCGTTACCTAAATAATTTCTTCAAAGCCGGCAGAAGAACGGGATGTCTCTACAAAAACTGCATCGGGTCTTGAGGAGCATCAAAAGAGGCCATTCATGGCCGCACAATAGATCCACGTACGCCTGTGCATGTGCGCCCGCGGTGCCGCCGCTGTGTCAGAAGTGCCAGAGCAACCAAGCTGCGAAATACCCTACACACTGAACTTCAACGACGACAAAACGACCATGACCTGCTATGAAGAAATTAAATCCTTATAGTGTATGGCATTGATTCTATTGTCCACTTACTAACTAATTTATCGCTAAATTCTCTTATTAATTCATCGCTCTTATTTTGTTCTCGCTTTAGACCCATGGATACCTCAACAGTAACATTAAAAGTTACATTTTGAGAAGTTAATTACTGAAGCTACAAAAAAACTAAAAAAAATAAGCACGATGCGCAGTAGCCTACATTAATACGCTGATGAACAACAGTTTTTTACGAAGATGCTCATCTAATTTCGACAGAGTATCTGTTATGCAATCTGTGACAGGCTTCTATAAATTCAAAAATGGTACGAAGAAAGCGCCGCATGTAGCCATTTATTCTGAGACCGTCACAATGGCGACCATGTATGGAATTCGTTCCCTGTTTATTACAATCCGCACAATTACCTGTTAGGCTAGGCTGTATACAATAAACATATAATTATAAGTAGTGTATCAGTCATTTGGCATGCATTTAATTGCTTAGCTTAGAACTAGATGTGAAATGTCCAAGGTAATTAATTTATTTATTTATTTGTTAAATCTAACGAGATAATTCGAGTGAAATAGACGCGCCCTTATTTCCTTTGGCAAGAACGCTCTTTCTTATTGAGGCTGTGTGCATGGACAATTGGCGTAGACAATTTATTCGTAGCATACTCGTAGCACTCTCGTAGCTATTAGCTACGATATTAGTACGCGTTGTAAACAATACATTTTTATAGGCAAATACTACAAAGATCCCGACAAGAATTCAGCTTTGTAGCGAATTCTTATTGATAAATTATGCATTGATGTTTGAATGTTGGTTAGTCTGAATGGATTCGAAGGCAACTTAAATTATTAAAGCAAAGACATGTGTTGTGTGCAACCAACTTAAGTAGGTAGGTTAGGTACCTATAAGTACATAATCTACATAGTAGAGTAAACTAAATTCTTAGGAACGTTGATCTTCCGCAGTAAAGCCGCTTTGCTACGGATATACTATACATTTGTATATCTATGTGATAATATACAAATGGAGCCAGAATTCATTCTGTAGATTCCCGCGCGTTCGAATATCCGCGTGTTAGGAGGTCCGCATCCGCACGATAATTCGATCCGATAAATGCCTATCGCCGGATGGGTTTCATTAGGAAATGGAATGTGTTGGGCTATTGCCGCTTAGCGTGCCTCTAGGTAGCTGCCCGCGCCCCTAGATACTTGCCATGTGCTAGCGATAGAGCGGTAATAGAAAAAAAATCTGTAATTCTAGCTAGACCATTGAAGGTCAAAGGCTTATAAAAACGTCATAAAAATTAAAAATATAGGTAATTCCGTGCTTCGGAGGGCACGAATTGTCGGTCCCGGTTTCGGTCATGGCTTAACGATTTTAATCGTTAAGCCATGACGGAGGCCTTTAGGCGGCCTAAAAACTCCGTCATCAGAGTTGGCCACTTGCTCATACGAACGAACGAACGAAAATATAATAGCCACTCTTGCTCACTAGAGGAGTACCTAGCAGCAGCGCAGGATCAAACTACAAAATTCCAGGTAAAGTTCGAAGTGAAAGGCAACATAGAATAATTACTATGTAGGTACCTACGAGAGTTTCAGTAGACTGTATGGCGCAACTAACCTGGTCTCGTCAATCCAGCAGGTCCAGCGTCTCGTCCGGCTTGCACTGAGAATTCACCGCACTTTCTAGGTCCATAGGGTGAGGAATGATGCTGACTGTAGTTTGTGTCTCTTATGGAACGATCACTACTTACCAAATTATCCGAAAACCTGTTCAGTTTTTGTAGTATTTCATAGTAGGTACCTAGATAATATTTCCATAATAATAAAATGTACCATAACATAACCTAGAATAATCAATCAACGAAAATAAAGCTTAGTTAAATAGGTACCTTCTTTAACCAATCGCTATCGTTCAACGCAACCCACGCATCGGTCGTTTGTCTATCCATCTGATGTTGATTATCCTATACATAAACGAGCTTGTAGTGGAGATTGACCCAATTTGTCAGTCCAATGTGCCTTTAGATTAGAGTGAATGGTGATCAACTGTTTTATTGGAAACAAACTGATTAATTCCAACATTTTCGTACCAACTCATTTGTTAATTCAATTAAAAGCTATGTATGAGACGTATTACAACCTTTATTTCTGTTGATTTTATTTCTCAATTATTGGGGATTTGTGACTACTTCCTTCAATTTAAATTACTATCAACTCGGTCAAAACCCAACTCTGGAAAGCAATTCAATTCTATGAGTGAACGATTATTTACATGCACGTCGAATTTGGCTGAAGTTTATGTATAATAGTGGCAATTCGGAGTATCGCAAAAGCTAAACTTAACTTATTAAAAATGTTGCCGTCCCATAGCGATGGGAATAAACAAATTATGTATTTCATCTTAATCTGTACCTATGTTTTACAATAAATGACAATTCTATTCTATTCTATTCTATTCTATAAAAAGGATGGCATTAATTTTAGTTAGTTTAGTTTAGCTTTTGCGACACTCCGAATTGCCACTAATATCTGGTTATATATTTCTTTATTCTATCTATAGGGACCTTGGCGCACTCGCTTCGGCTCGGATCAATGGCAAAAACAATAGTTCGTGCATGGTTGGTGCAATCAAAAATTTACTTAAATAAAACTGGTGGAACGAAGTGCGCCGGGTCAGCTTGTATTGAATAGGTAATTTGGTTTTTTAGTTTTTCAGATCACTTTGTAATTGTACCTACCTACTTACATTATGCTATTCTAAGTTTAACATTAGTGGCAATTCTGAGTGTCGCAAAAGCTAAACTAAGCTAACTAAAATTGTTGCCGTCCCTTTCATAGCGATGGAAATAAAAAGGATGGCAATCATTTTAGTTAGCTTAGTTTAGCTTTTGCGACACTCCGAATTGCCACTATTAACAACGTACTTATTCCAAGTCTCATTCGAAATAGATTCAATCTTAAACAACCAATCTACCATAAACTTTAATAAATAATAAAAGTAGGATGACTTTAATATTAAAAAATGAAACTCTATTGACTTTGAATATACCTACTTTATTCATAAAAGATTAAACAATCAATCCTTATTATGCTAACGGGACGAGTGCTTAAATAATCATGGAATTTAAACTAATATTAAATAACTAAATATAAAACATAGGATAACAAACATAAACTTACTTAAAAAATCTCTTTAGACGTACACTCTTTACCGCCAAATTGTGCGAGATTTTGAAGCACTCGAAATATTCCTTTGCGATAAATGTCCAACGCGGCAAAGCGTGTACGTGTAAAGTACTAATATCGGTCTAAATACGCCAGTCTAAATCTTTGGTACTGAACAACTAAATCACAGATAATAGGCGAACGGAAATATCGAATTGTAATTTCCAATAACGAAATGCATGTTGATTGCAATTTAAGATAAAATTATACAGATATCTAAATTATACAAAATAATTAAATGCTTGAAATGGCACTGATGAATAAATACCTAAACATACACTTAGTGACTTACAACTAAATAGATTTTAAATAAATACATATAAGGTCTGTTTTAGCACGGTCTGTAATACAGACATACCTTTTAACGAGTTAGAACTTAAACAGCCAATGATAAAACCGACCTAGTCAATAATTTTTCCATCTCAGTACATAAGTGTATCAACACACCATGATTTGCTCATTATAATCCACCTTTGTGACGAAACCCGCGGCGTATTTCCTGAGGATATGGACGGCTAAGCTGAGAGGTTAAGGCAAGCCTATTCCATCTTGACAATGTCCCCTACAGTGTCCCGTTAAGTATAGGCAAAAGACTGCCTACAGACACTGTATAAATCTTTAAAGGTTTGAAGGTTTAAAAGAGACTTTTTTTAAACATTTTGGATGATAATAAGCATTTGTCATAGTGTGTATGTACACTTTATTCAACCCATTTCTTCTTAGCCACTTTCGAATGTATTACTGTGGCATTCCATTTTATATTCTATGCACAACTTTAAAGGCTGATTTTCATCTACACAACTTTATCCCCGCTTAAAATTAACCTTGATGACTTAAGAATGTGCTTATTCTAAAACTTGAACTATGACTAACATTGACACAGATATGGTGAATATATTTGTGGATTACTAAAACGTTATTTTGGATTACAATAATGGGTCTTGGAAATTCTGGATAGAGAATTAGCTTAACTAATATTATGTATCTTTAACAGACTTGATAAAGTCTAAAATTGAGAAACATCGACAATTTCCTTCACATTCTAAGTACTACAGAATTTCATCAAGAACCTTACAAGTTCTAGAGTAACTGACTAAACACGAGTTTGCAATTTAAATAACATCGTGAAACTTGTTTCTATCTCGCTCTATCGTAGCGTGTTTTACTACTGTGACGTCAGATTTGCAGACTGAAAAGATAAATGCTATTACGAAATGAAACGGAGAAATATGTCTGTCCCGCTTTGTCGCATCTGTTGTTCTGTGGTACGAATCGTATGTATACTTAGTATTACTTATTTTAGGGTTATTAGACGTAAATAAGATGTTTATTCCTATGTAGTTTAACATTATTCTGGTTCAAGGACATTTTTTTATTATTATTGTTATTTAGGTTCTATACAGCTCCGGTAACATAGTGAGCAGCGAAGGTCGAGCGTAGCTGTATCAATGACATCGTATAAACAACTACAGTACAGCGCTGATGAACTGCTCCGCGCGTACAGCTCTATAATTGCTACGACGTACGGTCAGCGCGTACAGCTCGCTCTGAGGTCGGTCTAAAGTAGCTGTATCAATGACATGTATGAAGGACTACGGTACAGCGCTAGTGAATTGCTACGCGCGTACAGCTATAATTGCCACGACGTACGGTCAGCGCTTACGGTACGCGCTGAACACTAACTCACTCTATAGGAAATGTAAGTAATCCCGCTCTAGACTTTGTAAGACAAAAATTGATAGTTCCCGTAGAAAATGTAAGATGATGAAGTGCATGACATATAACTGTCCCGCTCTAGTGTAGCGTGTTGTCCCGCTCTAGTGCTGCGTGTTGTCCTGCTCGTGCTGCAGTAAATCGGCGAGGTTGGATATCTCTATCTCTTGCACGCGGTGGCCGGCGAACTGGATGTAATCGTGGGACGGAGCGTCGGTTGAACGCTTGCGGACTGGAAAAGGAAAGGAATCTGTTAGGGTTGCTTTATAATTATTATTATTACGTCCGTGTTACATACAACATGACTATCTGGAAAACTGTTACTTCTAAAGAATTACAATTTTGTGTATCGGATTCGTCAGAATGTTTTAGAAGATTTGTTTCGATTTGGTGGAATAAAGTCTAGGGGGTATATAATTTTTTCTAGTGGATGCAGAATCGTATTTGTTTGTGCAACCGTTCAAGGGTGGAGCGTTGAGAACGCTAAATATACTTACTTTACTTATTTACTCCTTTCAGAAAAAATGCCAACTAGCCTATTAAATATATGTTTCTGAATATTTAAGCATTCTGTGAGTGATTCACACTTCTCGGAATGCATCCGATTCGAAGATTTTCTTCAACAAGTTGACGTTTTTACAGCGAAGAAATGAAACGGACATGGTGTCAAACGAAGTGATCGCGCCAGGCCCGCCGGTACCTCTAGCTAGGAGTACCTCCAGGCAGGAACTGCCCCGGCTCACGTGGAAGTCACCAGCCTGGATCTCGACGGAAACGAGGTTCGGCTCGTGCGCGCTGCCGCGAAGTATATGTAAATATGTAGGATCCATCCTCCCGTGTCGCGGATTGTTCGCGGGCGAGTGTGGACAGGCAGGGCGTCATGTCTCACTTACTGATGACACGCTCCTGCTGCAGACGGTAGACGGGGCGCGCGCGGCACTGCTCCCGCAGCTCGCGGCTGGCCAGCTGCTGCAGGGCGTCATGTCTCACTTACTGATGACACGCTCCTGCTGCAGACGGTAGACGGGGCGCGCGCGGCACTGCTCCCGCAGCTCGCGGCTGGCCAGCTGGTGCAGGGCGTCATGTCTCACTTACTGATGACACGCTCCTGCTGCAGACGGTAGACGGGGCGCGCGCGGCACTGCTCCCGCAGCTCGCGGCTGGCCAGCTGCTGCAGGGCGTCATGTCTCACTTACTGATGACACGCTCCTGCTGCAGACGGTAGACGGGGCGCGCGCGGCACTGCTCCCGCAGCTCGCGGCTGGCCAGCTGCTGCAGGGCGTCATGTCTCACTTACTGATGACACGCTCCTGCTGCAGACGGTAGACGGGGCGCGCGCGGCACTGCTCCCGCAGCTCGCGGCTGGCCAGCTGCTGCAGGGCGTCATGTCTCACTTACTGATGACACGCTCCTGCTGCAGACGGTAGACGGGGCGCGCGCGGCACTGCTCCCGCAGCTCGCGGCTGGCCAGCTGCTGCAGGGCGTCATGTCTCACTTACTGATGACACGCTCCTGCTGCAGACGGTAGACGGGGCGCGCGCGGCACTGCTCCCGCAGCTCGCGGCTGGCCAGCTGGTGCAGGGCGTCATGTCTCACTTACTGATGACACGCTCCTGCTGCAGACGGTAGACGGGGCGCGCGCGGCACTGCTCCCGCAGCTCGCGGCTGGCCAGCTGCTGCAGGGCGTCATGTCTCACTTACTGATGACACGCTCCTGCTGCAGACGGTAGACGGGGCGCGCGCGGCACTGCTCCCGCAGCTCGCGGCTGGCCAGCTGGTGCAGGGCGTCATGTCTCACTTACTGATGACACGCTCCTGCTGCAGACGGTAGACGGGGCGCGCGCGGCACTGCTCCCGCAGCTCGCGGCTGGCCAGCTGCTGCAGGGCGTCATGTCTCACTTACTGATGACACGCTCCTGCTGCAGACGGTAGACGGGGCGCGCGCGGCACTGCTCCCGCAGCTCGCGGCTGGCCAGCTGCTGCAGGGCGTCATGTCTCACTTACTGATGACACGCTCCTGCTGCAGACGGTAGACGGGGCGCGCGCGGCACTGCTCCCGCAGCTCGCGGCTGGCCAGCTGCTGCAGGGCGTCATGTCTCACTTACTGATGACACGCTCCTGCTGCAGACGGTAGACGGGGCGCGCGCGGCACTGCTCCCGCAGCTCGCGGCTGGCCAGCTGCTGCAGGGCGTCATGTCTCACTTACTGATGACACGCTCCTGCTGCAGACGGTAGACGGGGCGCGCGCGGCACTGCTCCCGCAGCTCGCGGCTGGCCAGCTGGTGCAGGGCGTCATGTCTCACTTACTGATGACACGCTCCTGCTGCAGACGGTAGACGGGGCGCGCGCGGCACTGCTCCCGCAGCTCGCGGCTGGCCAGCTGCTGCAGGGCGTCATGTCTCACTTACTGATGACACGCTCCTGCTGCAGACGGTAGACGGGGCGCGCGCGGCACTGCTCCCGCAGCTCGCGGCTGGCCAGCTGGTGCAGGGCGTCATGTCTCACTTACTGATGACACGCTCCTGCTGCAGACGGTAGACGGGGCGCGCGCGGCACTGCTCCCGCAGCTCGCGGCTGGCCAGCTGCTGCAGGGCGTCATGTCTCACTTACTGATGACACGCTCCTGCTGCAGACGGTAGACGGGGCGCGCGCGGCACTGCTCCCGCAGCTCGCGGCTGGCCAGCTGGTGCAGGGCGTCATGTCTCACTTACTGATGACACGCTCCTGCTGCAGACGGTAGACGGGGCGCGCGCGGCACTGCTCCCGCAGCTCGCGGCTGGCCAGCTGCTGCAGGGCGTCATGTCTCACTTACTGATGACACGCTCCTGCTGCAGACGGTAGACGGGGCGCGCGCGGCACTGCTCCCGCAGCTCGCGGCTGGCCAGCTGCTGCAGGGCGTCATGTCTCACTTACTGATGACACGCTCCTGCTGCAGACGGTAGACGGGGCGCGCGCGGCACTGCTCCCGCAGCTCGCGGCTGGCCAGCTGCTGCAGGGCGTCATGTCTCACTTACTGATGACACGCTCCTGCTGCAGACGGTAGACGGGGCGCGCGCGGCACTGCTCCCGCAGCTCGCGGCTGGCCAGCTGCTGCAGGGCGTCATGTCTCACTTACTGATGACACGCTCCTGCTGCAGACGGTAGACGGGGCGCGCGCGGCACTGCTCCCGCAGCTCGCGGCTGGCCAGCTGGTGCAGGGCGTCATGTCTCACTTACTGATGACACGCTCCTGCTGCAGACGGTAGACGGGGCGCGCGCGGCACTGCTCCCGCAGCTCGCGGCTGGCCAGCTGCTGCAGGGCGTCATGTCTCACTTACTGATGACACGCTCCTGCTGCAGACGGTAGACGGGGCGCGCGCGGCACTGCTCCCGCAGCTCGCGGCTGGCCAGCTGGTGCAGGGCGTCATGTCTCACTTACTGATGACACGCTCCTGCTGCAGACGGTAGACGGGGCGCGCGCGGCACTGCTCCCGCAGCTCGCGGCTGGCCAGCTGCTGCAGGGCGTCATGTCTCACTTACTGATGACACGCTCCTGCTGCAGACGGTAGACGGGGCGCGCGCGGCACTGCTCCCGCAGCTCGCGGCTGGCCAGCTGGTGCAGGGCGTCATGTCTCACTTACTGATGACACGCTCCTGCTGCAGACGGTAGACGGGGCGCGCGCGGCACTGCTCCCGCAGCTCGCGGCTGGCCAGCTGGTGCAGGGCGTCATGTCTCACTTACTGATGACACGCTCCTGCTGCAGACGGTAGACGGGGCGCGCGCGGCACTGCTCCCGCAGCTCGCGGCTGGCCAGCTGCTGCAGGGCGTCATGTCTCACTTACTGATGACACGCTCCTGCTGCAGACGGTAGACGGGGCGCGCGCGGCACTGCTCCCGCAGCTCGCGGCTGGCCAGCTGCTGCAGGGCGTCATGTCTCACTTACTGATGACACGCTCCTGCTGCAGACGGTAGACGGGGCGCGCGCGGCACTGCTCCCGCAGCTCGCGGCTGGCCAGCTGCTGCAGGGCGTCATGTCTCACTTACTGATGACACGCTCCTGCTGCAGACGGTAGACGGGGCGCGCGCGGCACTGCTCCCGCAGCTCGCGGCTGGCCAGCTGCTGCAGGGCGTCATGTCTCACTTACTGATGACACGCTCCTGCTGCAGACGGTAGACGGGGCGCGCGCGGCACTGCTCCCGCAGCTCGCGGCTGGCCAGCTGGTGCAGGGCGTCATGTCTCACTTACTGATGACACGCTCCTGCTGCAGACGGTAGACGGGGCGCGCGCGGCACTGCTCCCGCAGCTCGCGGCTGGCCAGCTGCTGCAGGGCGTCATGTCTCACTTACTGATGACACGCTCCTGCTGCAGACGGTAGACGGGGCGCGCGCGGCACTGCTCCCGCAGCTCGCGGCTGGCCAGCTGGTGCAGGGCGTCATGTCTCACTTACTGATGACACGCTCCTGCTGCAGACGGTAGACGGGGCGCGCGCGGCACTGCTCCCGCAGCTCGCGGCTGGCCAGCTGCTGCAGGGCGTCATGTCTCACTTACTGATGACACGCTCCTGCTGCAGACGGTAGACGGGGCGCGCGCGGCACTGCTCCCGCAGCTCGCGGCTGGCCAGCTGGTGCAGGGCGTCATGTCTCACTTACTGATGACACGCTCCTGCTGCAGACGGTAGACGGGGCGCGCGCGGCACTGCTCCCGCAGCTCGCGGCTGGCCAGCTGCTGCAGGGCGTCATGTCTCACTTACTGATGACACGCTCCTGCTGCAGACGGTAGACGGGGCGCGCGCGGCACTGCTCCCGCAGCTCGCGGCTGGCCAGCTGGTGCAGGGCGTCATGTCTCACTTACTGATGACACGCTCCTGCTGCAGACGGTAGACGGGGCGCGCGCGGCACTGCTCCCGCAGCTCGCGGCTGGCCAGCTGGTGCAGGGCGTCATGTCTCACTTACTGATGACACGCTCCTGCTGCAGACGGTAGACGGGGCGCGCGCGGCACTGCTCCCGCAGCTCGCGGCTGGCCAGCTGGTGCAGGGCGTCATGTCTCACTTACTGATGACACGCTCCTGCTGCAGACGGTAGACGGGGCGCGCGCGGCACTGCTCCCGCAGCTCGCGGCTGGCCAGCTGGTGCAGGGCGGGCAGGGCGGCGCGCAGGGTGGAGCGCACGCGCGTCATGTCGAACTGGGCGCCGCCCTCGATGCTGAGCACCAGCACCTCGGGCGCCAGCACCATCTCCGGGTCCAGGTCCATCATGAAGCAGCGGTCCGAGTCCACGATACCTGGAACACAAATACAACTTGAAGCTACACGGCAACGGCTGCATCGCGATACGAACCGGAGCGCAAGGCATGCACGCGCGCGTTATATGTGTCGTGTGGTTTACGGTGTGATGCTGAAACTCACCAGTGACGTTAGCCTCGAAGTCATGTATGAAATTAACATGGCGCCCGTTATCCATAACGGAGATCTTCTCGACCGTGTCTCCGATGTCGAACTGCTCGCGCAGGCCGTTGATGACGTCATCCGTGGTGTCCTCTCCCGCGGTGCTGAACACTTGCACGTCCGGGTGCGAGACCCAGCGCAGCGGCATCACCTTGTAGCTGGGCTGGTCGTAGTACGACGGGTCCTCGGGGATGTCCTGGAAATCAAAGAAATCTTGCTAAATAATATTCGCACTTCTCGTGCAACAATGGCATTTTTACAAAACGTGTTTTTTTCAGGAGAGGGATTTTAAATATTGCATTTAAGGATAACATATATTTAGCCAGAAAGACATTCTATAACCCAATCTATGTACACATGAGTACTTAGATTGGGATTCGTTAAAGTTCGTCCAAAATAAATGCTTTGTTGTTACGTGTTTGGTGCACATCAACAAAGCAATTATTTTGGGTGAATCTGATGCGAGTCCGGCTGTATCTGCCGAGCGTCCAGTCAGTAGGTAACATCGTAAAGTATCGACTCAAAACTAAAAATAAATCACAATAGTAGGTAGGTACCTTCATTCATCCCTAAGTACAATAGACAGAAATTCAGGAATTTAAAATCATAATCTAATTAAAAAAGGGTAGTCACAGAAGCATGTCCACTGGTACATACTACCAACGTTTCGTAAGTACCTAATTCCAGAAGTAAGTTAGTCTTCTACGACGTACAGAAAACAACATGCAATGCCAATTACCCAGTTGAACTTCCAGGAAAACCCTCGTCAGTTATCGATTGACCTGTTATTACCTCAGTTTCTAGGTCACGCAGGGAACGCCCGGTCTAGATAAACTGTAGGTTGCCTGCATGTCCTAGAAACCTAGATAGTAATATATTAACTTGTAGCTACGAAACTGAACCGAAATTGTTTTAAAGCTCTTCAAATAAAAATGATAAAATTGCTGAAGTATTTCAGTGCACTTGTTTTCCGCATTAATTTTGCGATTTTGTTCGTAAACGTGATTGGCTTTTCATTTGAGTCTAAATACCGATATTTTCTGTCTGTTTTTGTTGTGTTTTCTGTTTACCTATAAGCCACATTCTCATAATACATATTAGACATGAATATTTACGACCAAAGTGGTCGTAAATATTCATGTCACATAGTTAGGCAGTAGGTACCATACTGCTTGTTTCTGTAAAAAATATATTTTGCACCATAAGCTCTGCTAATCTAAGCATTGACATCTACAAACTCAGACATTTTTTTAATTGCTCGTCTAATTTGACGCCGTGTGTAGGTAGATATCTCCGAGATAGCGAAATCTGATGACAACAAGTAACATTCATGAATGTTTTTTTATTTAGGTATTTAAGCGGAACGATAATTAAGTAATTAAATCCCAAATGGAGTTCTTTCGCGTTTCATTTAAACCCAAATGGAGAATGATTAAGTTCCATTTCGCGGGTATTATGGTTGTAAACAGTTTCATTCAATAAATCGAGAGGACCTTGAACTTGAGCCAAAGAATTTGACCCCGAGCTTGAACTCTGATGAGGCTAGAAGCCATAGTACACCAATCTACCAACCCGTCCCGCGCAAACACTAATCCAATTGAACAAACCAACGAGTAACGACAGATTATGGTAAATTGGAACTCAGTAAATCGCATAAAGTCTTAGAGCATTTGGTTTAATGCTCTTAGCCTAAAGAACTTGCCTAATCTACAGCAATCCACAATCAATAGAGGCGTAACATCACAGGTTAAAAGTAGGCACTAATATAATAGGTAATAGTGAATAAGCTGAAACATAAGCTAAGACACAGATTTCATCAATAGATAAGTGCCGAATTAACGAAGGTGTCATTGATTACAAATAAAGACTGTAACTTAACTTTCAGCCCTTTCAGCGTTAAGTTGCCCTCGGTGATTAATTTATAGACTTTAAAAGTGTCTCTTGGTTTAAGGTAAACTTCGAGTTGGTGGAAGAGACTTGGTCCTACGCCAACTCTTAGAAGTAGGTACTTAAGAGGCCATTAAACAGTGAGCCGACCTCCAAGTCCACACTCTGAAGGATCTAGGTCATGCTCTGTGAAACTCGAAAGGCTCTTTTGCCATCTAGGTTAGATAGTTAGGTTATCTAACTTAAGCTCATTATTCCAAAGGTGCATAAGTCAACCATATTTAAATTAGACATTTTTAATTCAATAAAAATAATATCATTTGAGCATTGTCGCCAAATAAATCATTGTCTATACTTCTATACCTACTATCTATCGGTACTATATATTATATTGTAAAGAGAGAAAGTTGGTTTGTTTGTATGTTTGGGAACATCTCCGAAACTACTCATTAGATTAAAAAAAAATTTCACCGATGTGTAGTTTAGACTTTCTGAATGAATAATAGGGTATATTTTATCAAGGTAGGTAGGTACCACGCGAGCAAAGCCGCGGGCAAGTAAGCTAGTATGAATATAAAAAGCCGACAGAACGTCGTGGATGTCTACCTACCCTCTGCTTATGACTATCGTAAGTCTCTTTGTGTTCAATTTAACCTTCAATAGAACTTATTGATTTTCATATGTAACATAGTTTGCATATCAGCTGAATCTGGGCCGGTCATTTATAGATCGTGAAATCAATAAAGAACAAGTTTGTAAATAATGCAGTTACATCGATCGGGCTATACGAAGCAACGCGAAGGCCGCCAGGTCAACTCAGCCGTCGTCAATCCGACCTAATTGCATTTTGTATTTTCAGAGCGCTCCACGTTATTCTCAACTCTATGATCAGTAGGTATTGAGAGTCGACTTATCTTCTTCGCGTAATAGTTTTAGCTACCTAAGTAATTGGTCCAGCGGCTACTTATCAAAGTCCTTAAAAACGGCTCACGACTATTATATTCTTAGATAGTTTATTTATTTTACAGTGTTAAACCACACTTAGGTGTATTATACTACACTTAGGTATCATCTAACTAATAGTTTCAGCAGCAATAGTTGCAGCCTAGGGCTTACAGGGTCCGTAGCCTAGTGGTCAGGCAGCTCGGCTTAAGAGCGATCGCTTGTATCTACGCAGGTTCGAATCCTGCCGGAGCCGTTAATTTTTAGTAAGATTTTTCATTTATAATGATATATTCTTAGAGTCATCAACAGAGATATTCTCGCATACAAGATCCGTTGCAAATGTACAATAAGAGTTTGAGGACATACAAATTATTTTCTAGGTATTCTTTCTATCATAAAAATACGAAAACACTTCAAGAAACCTTTTCTTCAGTTATGTACCTTTTTTTTATCAACCTATACCTATCGTCCCACGGCTGGGCAAAGGTGTGCCCCATACATATCTCTTCAACAGTTAGGTACCTACCTACTGCTTATATTAAACTAGCTAATTTGCCCGTGGCTTCGCTCACGTGGTACCTACCTTGATAAAATATAGCCTATGTTCATTCGGAAAGCCTAAAGCTACAAATTGGTGAAAGAATTTTTGAAATCGGATGAGTAGTTTCGAAGATTACCTACCCCAAACATACAAACAAACAAACAAACCAACATTACCTCTTTTTAATATTAGTACTTATAGTATAGATATAGATAGTATAGATATAAATAAATACCTGCACTGATGTGATTATTCAAAAACCTGCTTAACATTATGTAGGTTTTGTCAAGACAAGAATACATTCGTAACATACCTAAGTGTAAAACAATAATCCCAAATGACTTTAAAAGAACTTGCCCTACCTAGCTGGTAGGTATATTGTCAAAATTCTACATTTGCGAGGTTCACCGTATCTAATCATCATTTTCAGGTTCTAAAAAAAAAAGTACTGCTGGAAATAAGCCCAAGGTTTAGTCAAACAAATAAAACATATTCTAACAATATATTAGTAGGTAAAAATACAAAGCATTCAAACTTAAACATAGAACTCCTTCTTTTTTGAAGTTGGTTCAAAAGTAGGCACACAGCTGAAAAACCCTATAAATAGTGGTTGAACATACCTTGATCGGAATGGTGCAGAAGCCTTGGTACCGAGTGGTGGTGGTGAGGGTCAGGTTGGGCAGAAGCACCAGCATAACTCCAAGGCAGGCTAGCATGACCAGCGTCACCACAGTGAAGACAAAGAATGGTGGGCCGATAACTCGAGCTGGCACTCGGTAAACCGGTTGAGAGCGGTTCACGACCCGCATTCGGATCACATGATCCTGGAAGGATTTTGGGAACACAGTTAAAAGTAAAGCTAGTAGACAACTCTAGTGACCTCGGTTTTAAAAGGCCACAGTCATATCTTAAAAGGACTTAAAATATTATCATGCTCTGCAATGATTGTGAATTGAATTTTAATTACAATATACTTACCTAACTATTTGTATGTTATGACAATGACTGAATATGCAGAACTAGGTATTTGATGTAACATGCTTTGACCTGTATTCAGAACAAATAAATAAATCTTTACGACCTCTGTGGCACAATGGGCGAAAGCCTGCCTGAGATGCAGAGGTTGCGGGTTCGATCCCCGCTACGGGAAAAATGTTTGTATGATCTGCAAGTATTTGTTTCGTGTCTGGTTGTTTTCTATGTATAATATGTATGTATTTACAAAAAAATGTATCTATGTAGTATATCAGTCATCTGGTTACCATAACACAAGCATTAAAATGCTTAGCTTGGGACTCGATGACGCTGTGTGGAATGTCCAGGGATATTTATTTATTTATTTATCTTTACGGAAAGCTCAGCTGTTCATGCCACTTGTGGTCACCCATCCAAATTGTGACCGTTCAAAATGAAGCTTAATTTCAACGATCTAAACGTCAAATCAAGTGGTTATCTGTATTCTGTGTTGTCAACTAAGTGATATTGTAGTATTTCACCAACTTTATTTAAAAACTTGAAAAATTCATGGTATGAAACTTAGTAGAAAGGCATCCAAGAAAACCTTTCTACATAAACATTCAGGCGCCCAAATTTCAACTTACTGATACTAAAGTCTATCCTGAAGTTGTTCCAATGGAGTTAGTGTTTCACTTTCTCTTTAATATTTTAAAATAAGACACATAAAATATCTACCTACAACTTTAAGTACCTACCTATATATCTAAATACCTAATTTTACTACTATAATGTACCTACTTCTGTTGCCTAAATAATATGGGGAAGGAAATTATCAATAATTTAATAAAGCTTGATATCAATCCACTAGATTCAATATTTAGCTAATTTAAAGCAGAGGTATGGCTGCAAAAATGGATGAAAAACAGCAGTCAGAGTTGGTGCAAATTATTATTTATTAAACAATAAACAGCATAGAAATAAACAAGCAAGGTAAAAACATGATCAGGAAAGCTTATTGGATTTTTTTGTGTTGTAAAATAATGCAAATCAGAAGCTAGAATTGATAAAATATGCAAAGAATAAATAATTAAAAAAAAACTTACATGGGGTTTGCCATTGATTACCGGAACACTCTTGGCGGCCAGGCTTGGTCCTGTTATGAACGTCATGTTGTATGATGCCTTAGTTAGGAATTTTCGTTAATTTGCTCACTAACACTCAACAAAACCGACGTTTTTAAGACAAACAACTTGTAGTACAGCACAGACTACTACTTGCAGTTTGCGCAAAAAGCTCCATCTCCATCACACACATCAATAAAATTTATTTTTGATTCTAGTTGCCATAAAATAAATCATGTAATAATAGGAAGGAGCATTTCTCAATTTTCGTTTGTGGCAATAAAATATTTATTTTAAGTCGACTATTTGCAATCGAGTTGGAATCGATGATCAGATTATCTTTGTCTGTGGTATCAAAAATGGAACTGTCATTCATTATGTTAATAATCTGTCTGCTGTATAGTCTGTTTAGAAATGACTAAAAATTAAAAAAAAGGAAGAAAAGAAAAGAAATTCGAGGAGGAAACGGACAATTTCGTGTCGTGTGTGTAGATTATTTTTAAGAAAAACAGAATAAATGAATCACCTACGCGCTCAGTGTCGTTGTATCATGTTTGATTAGTTCCTTTTAACTTATTATTCAGTTCTTTCTTTGTTTCATTGTGTAAATAACACGTTTTGAAGTTCGATTCGACGGCAAAACGAAAATAAAATGGCGACCGATCCAGCAAAGAACCGCATGCATGTCTTCAAGAACACAGGCAAAGATGTCGACGTAAGTATTCAAATACGAACGATTTGCTAGGCTAGCTTGCTACGCAACCAGCAACTTCCACTCAAAAAACCTCCTTATTCTACATACTTATTCCATGTTTTCAGGAAATGCGCAGACGGAGGAACGAAGTGACGGTGGAGCTGAGGAAAAATAAACGTGATGAAACTCTACAAAAGCGGCGTAATGTTCCCGTCAACTACTCCACAGACGAGGAGGAGATTGAGAGGACACTTGCTTGCACCGACCTGAAGGAGCTGGTGATGAACGCGGCAAACGCTGCGGAGCCTGAAGTGCAGTTGGCGGCCGTGCAACAGTGTCGCAAGCTTCTCTCCTCGGACAAAAACCCGCCAATCGACAACCTTATCGCGGCCGGTATCCTGCCTATCCTCGTACATTGCCTCTCCCGCGCCGACAACCCCACGCTGCAGTTCGAGACGGCCTGGGCCCTCACCAACATCGCGTCCGGCACCTCCGCACAGACCAACAAGGTCGTCCACGCTGGGGCCGTCCCCGTCTTCCTCCAGCTGCTCATGTCCCCGCATGAGAATGTCTGCGAGCAGGCTGTTTGGGCCCTCGGTAATATCATCGGAGATGGTCCGGTGCTCAGAGACTTTGTGATTGAACTCGGAGTGGTGAAACCTCTCTTGAGCTTCATCAAGCCGGAGATCCCTATTTCCTTCCTGCGCAACGTCACATGGGTCATCGTAAACCTCTGTAGGAGTAAGGATCCCCCGCCACAAGTCAAAACTATTCAAGAAATTCTTCCAGCACTGAACCTTCTCATAATGCATAATGATGTCAATGTGAGTACTTATGAATCACCATGGATGTATTAAAATTCTTGCTACTTATTGACTAACACCAGTCTTAGCCAGATAATCTGTTCTTTGATCAATCAGTTATACAAGATTATCTTTATCTCTATGTAAGTTTGTACTGATTTGTCAATGTGACGACCCAAAAGAAAACATTCAGATTGACGCAGATAAGACATGTTTTTAGTTATTGTTTAATCATTCCCTAATGGGATAACTTTAAATCATAACAAGATGACCACTGCAATGGTAAATATTAATAATGATAATGAGATAATGTATTTTAATCAAACAAAAGCTTAATGAGAACTTCTGTTAACAATAACAAAAATTATTTAAATATACATACATGAACTATGAAATATTTACTTTCAGATCCTCGTAGACACAGTTTGGGCCATCAGTTACCTAACAGATGGAGGCAATGACCAGATCCAGATGGTCATAGAATCCGGAATAGTGCCTAAGCTGATCCCACTCCTCTCACACAAAGAAGTTAAAGTCCAGACAGCGGCTCTCCGTGCGGTCGGCAACATAGTCACAGGCACCGATGAACAGACTCAAGTTGTGCTCAACTGCGACGCTCTCTCACACTTCCCTCACTTATTGTCACACCCTGTAAGTCATATCATGTCAAGTTCTGGGTAAGTTTACTCCTAGGCATTGTGCTTGGGAGTAAACACGATTAAACAGTCACCTGGTGATCAAAATGTATATTCTAATGCTATAAGTAATAGTAATATTCATTAGTTGCAGTCAATCTCGTAACAAGACTTTATAATTACATAATTTGCATATTCTCTGCCAAGGAGGTAAATTCACTATAATTATACCCATAACAATAGAATAAACTGTACAGTTTAACCCTAGATCTGTGGAATCTCATTCAGTGCTAACAAAACCATCCATGACCAATTGACCATCTACAGAAAGAGAAGATTTGCAAAGAAGCAGTCTGGTTCCTCTCCAACATCACAGCGGGCAACAAGCAACAAGTCCAGGCGGTCATCGACGCAGGCCTACTGCCCAAGATAGTTGAGAACCTCAGCAAAGGAGAGTTCCAGACGCAGAAGGAAGCCGCCTGGGCCGTCTCCAACCTGAGCATAAGCGGGACCAAGGAGCAGGTCGCCGCGCTCATAGCGTGCGGAGTCATACCGCCCTTCTGTAATCTACTCAGCTGCAAGGACACGCAAGTTATCAATGTGAGTATCACTTGTAACCTGACTACACCCTAATAATCGTTGGTTCCTTACATTTTTATCAAGCCAAGCTTTTGAATCTGTGTTTTCCGATTAAAATGTGATATTTCTATTTCTTTTGGGCAACTTTGTCCAAAAAAACAAATGTCCAAGACAATGGTTATCACCATAAAATTGCGTTTGACTACCCTTTCTTCAGTCTTTTCAATGAATTTCGGAAGTCCAAAAGATCTGGAATAAAGTCTAACAATGCCTTGGATACACTTTCGAAACTAATAAAGAACTTGGCGGCAGCGGCACCGCGATTTGTATAGATTTTATCAAATCATGAAATAGCGCACGAAACATATTTTATGAACAAACGGCTATTTGGGCCACAACAACAATCTAGATCACATTTGTCTCTTGTTTATTTTAGCAACTTTTTCCTGTTCAGTCTAAGCTAAAAATTGCAATAATAAAATAATAAATATGCAAAAGAATAACAATAATTTATTTAACTTATTCCAATTGAATTTACCTTTAAGAGTTGATCCTAGTATTTATGCGATATTTTCTCCTGTCCGATCTAGCAAGCTTTGCGATGGATGATTTACACAGCCCAGAAAAATAATGATCTATCTGAATAGTCAATAGAAAAACACTGACAGACTTAGATAGATAATGCGTACAGGATGGTTATATAACAGCGAAATTCCTGTACTCGGACTCGCTTGATCAGCTCCCTACCAAAAGCTTCTATCTTGAATTACTATTGTTGAACATGTCGTTATTTATTTCCAGGTTGTTCTCGACGGCATCAGCAACATGCTGAAGATGGCCGGAGAGAACGTGGAGCAAGTGGCCAACATGATCGAGGAGTGCGGAGGGATCGACAAGATAGAGGCCCTGCAGAGCCACGAGAAGGTCGAGATATACAAGATGGCGTACGATATCATCGAGCAATACTTCGCGGGAGAGGTGAGGGCGTTCGCTTATGATCATCACTTATGACGACCTCTGTGGCGCAGTGGGCGAAAGCCCGCCTGAGACGCGGAGGTTGCGGGTTCGATTCCCGCCGCGGGACAAATGTTTGCATGTTCTGCAGATATTTGTTCCGGGTCTGGTTGTTTTTCTATGTATAATGTGTATGTATTTACAAAAAAAATGTATCTAAGTAGTATATCAGTCATCTGGTTACCATAATACAAGCATTAAGTTGCTTAGCTTGGGACTAGATGACGATGTGTGGAATGTCCAAGGATATTTATTTATTTATTTATTTATCTCAGGCCAGAGGCATTTGACGGCTACTCCAGCTGGCCAAAAAAGCCGAGCCAAATGGAAGTAGGGAAGGGAGGTTTTCCCAGCAGTTATCATTCCGAAGATTTTCTAATCTAATAAGCCAACTGGATCCCACTGCTAAATAATGAGAAAATTTGATTGAATTTTGAAACTGAGTGAGATGCCACTAGTTTTCGTATGAACCGAAATTTTGAAACTATTGCGATCATAATACCGCGCTTCTTTGGCTAGAGTAGATGAATAGAAGGTTCAATGAAAAGTTACATGTTACACTATTTCATGAACATTAGCAGCTTTCTTAAACCAAAGCGCTTGTGGCTTAGCTTGCTACGACATTCTCGATAGATGGTTGAAGTTAGCCACTCTGGTGTGCTTTGGGTCATGTGGTCACAATTTGGATGGGTGACCATAAATGGCATTAACAGCTGAGCGCTTCCGTGCTCCGGAGGGCACGTCCAGGGATATTTACTTATTAAAGCGATATTAATTTGTAAAAATCGTCGTGTGAGACGCGACCGCGAGGACGCGTAGTGTGAGACGCGACCGCTAGGAGTGACCACAATACAACTCACGATAGTTTTGAAAGTGAATGTAATGTGTCGTGTTGTTTGCAAGGAGGAGGACGCCTCCCTGGTGCCGAGCAGTGTGGAGGCCGGCTTCGCGTTCGAGCCGACGAGTGGAGCGCCGCACGACGCCTTCAGGTTCTAGCGGGCCCCGGGCCCCGGGCGTCTCGCAGACACTCTCCATCACCATACTTAGTTATAGTTGACGCGCGTTTTTTAATTAATGATAATTGAATGAGACGGTCGCCCGCGCTCGTCGATCGGCGCGCTCGCGAGGCTCCGTTGTGATGTTACAAATATTAGATCCGTTGTGAGGACGATGGACGCGAAGTGAGCAGCTTTAACGTCGAGCGTACCGATGTGTACCGCTCCGCTTCATCGACGCTTTTTGATATAACATAGTGTTTATGTTTCGTTTAACTCGAGTGTAATGTATCATACTGTCGTACTGGACGATTGGACGCGTTCCGGTCTATGGAATTTTGTTCTGATTTGGAGCCCATCTGTATCTATACTATATCAATAAATTCTGTCCAATATTATGAATTGTTTTATTTCAAACTACATGCTATCGTTTGAGAATATGGAGGGCAGAGAGACTCGGCGCAGTCGACCATGACACATCTTCAGGTCCAACTCGAACTTTTTCTGTAAACGAAAAATACACTGAGGCACTCTGTTTCATCATGTAAGGTACCATAATTATGCAAGGAAGGGAAGGCAACATTTCATAGGGTTGTTGCAATGAATGGACCTATAGTTGATTCAGAACTGATCATTGTAATGTAATGGTCACAATTTATTTTGTAAGGCTACTAGTATAGTATTATATTGGGGGCAATTCTGAGTGTCGCAAAAGCTAAAATAAACTAACTAAAATGATTGCCATCCTTTTTATTCCCTTTCGCTATGAAAGGGACGGCAACAATTTTAGTTAGCTTAGTTTAGCTTTTGCGACACTCAGAATTGCCACTAATAGTGGCAATTCTGAGTGTCGCAAAATTTTTATTATGTGTGGTAAGGCTAAGGGCCTACCTTCTTGAGATCGCAGGCGTAGCACTTGACGTTGCTATAGCTCTCTTCCGGCGACTCCTCCACGAGCGAGCGCGCCGTGAGCCTGCTGTTGAGGGACTCCGCGTCGTAGAACAGACCCACTTTATGTTGGAAACTGAAATCATCCAGACAATACTTCAGGATTACAGTACTAACATTATGTTTTTAATAAAAAAAACTACAAGGCATCGCTAGCGAACTCTAGAAAATATACATATAATTATCTATATACCTATAATATTTTCCTGTCTGTTTATAACTGGTGACCTTGTGAACAGCCGGCACCTACACTGAGGTCGTTTGCATTAGGTACGTCTTACATAATTATTACTTATCTGGCTATAAAGTAGGTACTTAACTAAAAGATTTTATCTAAAACAACAACGACAAAAATACTTAGGTCGTACTTTAATAGATGATTTTAGTGTTATGAAAAAATGTTTTCCTAATTTGCCTAAACTTAACAGGACAGTGCCTGGATCTGAAATGGCATATTATACTATGAAAGTAAGTACCTAGGTAGAGATGTGGAGATTGTAATTAGGTAAGTAGGGGAAGACCGGTACCCTTCGTACACTTTTTACTCTAAGCCCTGTAAAAAAAAAACTAACTGCAATTTTTTAATAAATTCAATGCTATTGGTTAACCTACATATCTGGCTATAGTAATGAGATACATAAATATTTGTTCAATGCATCATAACCAAGTAATGGCGGTTTTCGTATAAGATGGAAATTGTACGAAGGCACCCCACACGCGGGGTAGGTTCGTACATACCGTGGGTCACATTCGTACATGGTAGGGAGCATTCGTACACAGTTTAAAAAAACCCATTTACTACCTAAAAAATGTTTTTTATTCAAATATGAGACTTGTTTTCCTAAAACGAACCTAATCTTAGATAATCTATCTTATTAAAATGTTTGCAATTGAGATCAAACACTTATTAGCCTTAAAAATAGAAAGTACTGTTTTTACGTAAAATTCAAATAAAAACCCGTTAAAAAATCTTATTATAATAAACTCATTAAATTTTTTTTCTCCTCATCTGTTCCCCTTTTAAGGTAACTTCGTGGCATAGTTCTGAAACAAAACATTTATAAAATTCTTGGTAAATAAACAACAACCAGCTGTTTTATTCATAGATCTGATCACACATTAGAATTCCCTGTGTCGTGGGTGTCCCAAACTACGAGTACCATAGTACCACAACACCCAGGCCCGGAAAAAATACTTGCCGTGGACCTCCGCAAATAACACCGGGGTACATTAGCATGCACGAATCTACCCCCGTTTCTATGTATGAAGGTACCCCAAACCAAAAAAAATAATATTTAATTAAAAATAAAAAAAACTGTTAGCTTTGTAGCAAAATAAAAACGTACACCTTAAAGTAAGGCATCAGTGCTTTATTTGTAATAAATTCCATTTACAATTAAAGTAAAACTTACTGGTAGCAAACACTTTCAAAGATGAACCCAAACTATACTCACGCGGAGCGAAAACAGGTATCGACTCATTCCACCGAAGCCGTCGGTCGCACTGCCTCGTTATTCCGCGGGTACCTTGCGGGTATAGGGGGTAGTCACACACTTAAGTATGAACTCGCTAACGTTTTAAATCGCGGAGAAATATTGAATGTACGAATGCTCCCGCTGTACGAAGGGTACCGGTCTTCCCCTAAGTACCTAGGTAGGTACATAAATTAAAAGAAAGTAGTTGAAGGCACTAACTTGGGCAACGGCTTGCTCCAATGGTTATCGAGTCTATTGACCTTCATGATGGAGTTCAGTCGCTGCAGTAGACTGTAGTTGTCATTCTGGATCTTGTTCTTGCGATCGAGCTCCCACTGGCACTTCTTCAGCTTGAGCGCCACATGTGGCCGCCTTGCCGGAGCGCCATCGTCAATAGCAGGCAATGCAGAACGGACCTTGGTAGATATTTAGGCAGTAGGTAAGAATGTATACATTGAGTATGTAAGGTAGTTGAAGTCACATAATATACAGTCCATAATCCAGGTGTCGAGTAGTTCAATCACCTCGAACGATATAGGTAGGTACCTAAGTAATTGATTTGAATTTCCAATTGGTTTGGCTAGAACTGTGCCTTACTTACACACACAGTCATGCTCTTTGCTTACACATGTAGATAGATAATCTGTGTAGCTTAAAACTACCTTCAAGCGCAATAACTTGTATTCGTTACCTTCGCACGGTGATCCTTGAACCGACGGTCCTCCCAGGGTTGAACCAACAGCTTATCGCGACGAGACAGCATTGTGCAGTTTCAATATAACACGAACATTGTGATGGAAATAGAACTGATTGATCGATGGGCTGTTGCTATTAGTAACAGTGAGGTCGTAAAGTTACTTTGATTTGGCCAAGGCATGCAGCTGTATTCCCTAGGTAGGTAGGGTCGGTAGTTATATTCAAGTACATAACCATTCTACCGATAATGATTGTAGCTGTGAAAAAAATGTTAAGACTACCTACCTACTGTAGGTAAACATCAGCATCGTGAGGTAACAAGCATGACAAAGAAAATACCAACTGCTTGCAAGATGCAGACATAATATACAAACCGTGTTTGATCTGCGCCCGATAACCCCCCTAAACAGTACCAAGAATTTTAGCAATTTATAGGGTAGGGGTAGGAACATCTTGGTAGATGTCTACCATCGGTACCTATGGATGCAGAAAATACATTATGTTATATTTAATAAATATTCTGATGCAATAACAACTTCTGTAGAAATAAAACAGCATAGCAAATTAATAAATAAATTATATTGTTAAATATTATACACTGCACTTACAATGGTATCATAATAATGCTCGATACAGATAATATACACGAAAACGTACAAACATGGTTACAGATACAAATTATAAAATAATATACTTTGAGCAATACAAAAATAAAAAAAACTGAATCACTCTAATAAAATCTAAATCTACACTATAAAACATATTCAATGTAGTTCGATAGAAATACTGGCTTGGGAACGGTACGGTACCTCTTGGGAGTTTATCATCGCAAATGATTTTGTCGAAACTAAGTTATCAATCGCGATGTCAAACTATCAACTTTTAAAAGGTATACATGATTCGTACTGCCCTCACCAGAGTCAAGCATCCGCAATGTAAATACGTTATTACGCCTAGGAATGTAGGTCAGCATTCTCCTTAATTTGGCAATGTTTAATTTGATAAAGCTTTTACGTTAAAAATTAGTGCATTCACATTCTAGACATTCATTTTACCTTGATACATTCATTGACACTTCCATTCAGTTAACAATCTATAGCCTTCTATTAGTTTTGTGCATTTCTTTTACTTCACTCAGATGCTTCGGTCGGAAGACATGAAATTATACCTACACAAGATCGATTCGCAATGAAAGCGGGTTGCCGGTGATCGCCGGCTGACTACCCGCTTGTTACATTTGCCCGGAGATGAGAATAGGCATCTAACCAAACATGATAACAAACTCTACCTACAACAGTGTGGTTCATTCACCTCTAATCTACCGGCTGTCTCTATAATCTAATTACATGAGTATAAAACGTATTAAATACCTCAAAAAGATCTAGTTACGAAACCTGCCTTTTGAAATATGACTAAGTTTCCATTTAAGTGTTGAACTAAAACCTTACCACAATCACTGCCTGGTTTAAAATTTAGACAGCGATCTGGTAAGAATGATGTTGTATGAAACTGCAGTCATAATTCAAATGTATCACATATAATTGATTAGTGCGCAGTGATATCACATAGATATCCCTCCTTAAGAATGCTTTTAAGAATGCTTTCCTATGAACATTAAATATAGAACACACACACAAAACTCAAGAAAATACATAGTGACAGAAATGCTCATAGGACACGGATAACTGCGAACCGAGATTTTAAACTTTTTAGTTTTCTCCAGAACTAGATATAGGCTCAACTCACACCAAAAGAGCATCGAAGAGCAGCGAAGCGGAGCGCAGTTTCAGTGTTATACGAATTTCAACTTTATTTTCATTACTATAATACTTTTATTATCGCATGAGAAACTCGAACGAGTCGTGAGGATGCCCGCGGCTTCGCGGGAATTCCGGCGAATTCGAATACACGCGCCTTCTCTGCGGTAATAAGTATTATTGTAATGAAAATAAATTCGAAATTCGTATGACACTGAAACTGCGCTCCGCTTCGCTGCTCTTCGATGCTCTTTTGGTGTGAGTTGAGCCATAGGTGTTGATGCGTCGGTTAGCGAGTTGGCCGTGGCCCCAGGTGAATGTTTAGATTATAGATAAATGCAAAGTATACATTGGAAAACACCCTCAATAGTGTAGTATCCTAGTCTTACCACTAAAATCCGCCATACAAATATACCTACACTTGGTGCATAACCATTAAGCTGTCACAATGTTAAACCAAAATGTTCGTACAAAAATAAATTGTTCCATTACAAGCTATTTTAATACTTTTTTAATGGAGTGTCTTAGAACAAAAGATGCTTGGACGTTACTTTAGGAGTTCAAAAAGGCATTGAAATTGACCTATATTAACTTTTAAATGCTAACTTAAAACCAATAGCTTGTATCGTTGGTATAATAATCGTTATGGTATAATAAAAAACAAAAACAACAAATCAGCTGCCATCGTTTTTGTCACAACTATAAACTCATTCTCGTAATAATTAATCTATATTATTAGGGTGTGTAAATAATACAGAAAGTGCAGGAAAAAAGCGAAAGCTTTGTGATGCTGGCGTATATGACTAGCAATTGTCACATCAGAGGAAACCGACCAAGAGATTCCAAACCCACGGCCAAGTTTACATTGTGTAAAGACTCACTCAACACGAAGACATTTTTATACAAAATTGTAATATCTTCACGAGTCGAGAATTTAAAAATGTTTGTACTTGATTGTATCTAAACATAGAGTACAGAAACCATTTACAAATACATTCACATAATATAAACTTCAGCCGTATCCTTCCACCAAAATACTGGGATACCTAACTCGTTGTCAAAGACTAAATATTGGAATTCGTATTATGATAGACTAAACGCTCTCACACTAGTCAGACTTCATACTTTAGAACGTAGCTTATTATTTATGATATAAAAACCGTGGTACACTCGACTATAAAAAATGTACAAAATCCCCACTTTTCGTGCATTCCGCGATACTCCCTGACAATGACTTACAATAACTTACATAGCCAAACATCACAACAATATATGCATTTATGTGTTGTATAAATTGTATAATTCCATAATTAGTATACTATGGTTGGTGAGGAAACTCTTTATCGAGCGAAAACTGAATCACAATATTTATACATTATAATAGCACACGGGAAATTACTCACGTAAAATTATCACACAATTTTTATATTAAAACATCTTGCAGCAGATGGTTCAAACTGTTTGAACATGAAATAACTTTTGACTTCATGTGAACATCATTTTGAGTTCATGCTTATATTTTGAGTACAGTTACAATTCAAATTTCGCTCAATGAATAAATTCCTTCTGAAGCTTTAAAACTATAAATAATGTATAAGATATCGCGCAAGTTCACCATTCTTCCTTTAGTGATAAATTTACTTTTACAATACGTTTAACTATAAAACTCATTTCAAAATTACGCTACTTACTGAGAGACTAACCTAAAATAACATTTAAAAAATCGCTCTTATACACTTACTATTGAGACGCGTCAAAGAAGCCAATTTTTGGTTTATTATTATTGTTTAATAATTAGTTATTATAAATCGGGCATTGCATCAATGCCTAATTACACTAGACATAAGAGTATATTATAGGGGTTAAATTGAACAGATTCCTAAACACTTATTGTACTATGACAATGAATAGCCCTTGATCATTTTTCTAGCCCACTTTTGTTCAATCCCAAGGTTTTTAAGGCCTTAAGCGTTTACAACTATTTGAGCCCCAATCTCGTGAATATCAACACTTCAGAGTCTGTCCGATACGTGACCACTCAAGAACTACATAAGTTCAATACATTTTGTAAAGTTTTCGGAAGCTCGGAATAACAAGAAATATAGAATGTTTTTGTGTCTGGAAATATACAAGTCAGATCAATACAATTATACTTCAAAGTATGGCTATCACAATAACAAAATTGTTGGAGTCATTCATTAATTATACAAAAATCAAGTCATAAATGGCGTGACAATTTTGTCGTGAGACGAGAATTTTTTTTGTAGAGCCAATCTATACAAGACATCACTTATATTTTCATGATCAAATTATAACTAGTTTTTAATCTCTGCTGTCAAAACACAAGGTCAGACGAATAGGGCGATAAAGAGTTAGCTAGGGGCAACTTTTTTGCCCAGGTTTAAACAGTAACGTTCCAAATAGAAAGGTTTGGTACTTTTATATGTTATTTGGTCATAGATTGTAAACAAGTCAGTTATGGCAAGGAAAATTATAATTCCGAGTACTTTTTTACCAAGTAGTTCATTTAGACCAGCTCATTGTAATAAGCAATAAGTTGGCAAAGACCAATGCAATCACATTATACTATTTTACAAGTTTTCTAGTCGGTGGTGCGCTATACAAATGATGAATTGAACAAATCTATAGGAACAGTACTACATCCCCATTGAAAAGCCTCAATGTCAAATTATCTTGTGGATAAAACTTTACCAGAAGCTAAAAGGCCTTTGGCTAAGCTGTATCGATCCAGCCCCTCTACTTTATAAGCCAAAAACTAAACAGCGCGACAATTAACACAGGTCAGCGTATGTTGGTTTATCTTCTGAATTCAGTTTCCACCAACATAAGCTGACCTGCGATTATTGGCACGACGATGCATCGTCGGTTTGTAGAGGAGAGGGATTGTTCCCTCGATATTCACGTCTCTGTTCTAATCTCAATAACACAACTCTCATCTCTCCCCGAAGCCAATTTAGCAAGACACACCGAGCTTGTCTGAGATCTCTTGCAAATTTATTTCTATGGGGATGTACAAGTACATGTACAGTCGCCTGCACTACATTGTACACATCCAAACACTACTAAATTATGTAACCATCAATTTGTGCCATTATCATCTATTATAATATTCATTAAAATAATGTATAAATTGAAAATGTAAGATGATAATGGCACAAGTTGATGGTACCATAGTTTTCGAGCGTTTTGATTTGAACATCTTATGCCAATTCTATATTCTACTAACGAATGACCGTACATCTATCTTAATAGCATGGTCTTATTTATAAAGATTTGTCAATTTAATATAGATTTAAAGAATGTTATTTTCTTGTTACTATTATATCAATGAAAAAAGATTTATTATCCGTTTTAGCTAAAGTAGGTTTACTAAACCAATATGCATATGGGGGAAGTTTATACAACACAATATGCATGACACTTTTTGACAGATAACAGCCCAATATGCATAAGGAAGTTGCAGACCACAATATGTATGACACTTTTTGACAGATAACAGCGTTGCTATGTCATAGATCTACGGTCATTCGTCAGTTGATAACACCGGGCGTAAGCGTCCTTCGGGGAGTGTATTAGTCTGCCCTGGGCAGGGGTCGCACAAGGTACAGTTTCTCTCCTTGCTTGTTGGTGTAGATGGGCGCGCGCTGGTAGTGCGCCACCAGCTGGTCGAGGGTGGGGAACTTGCGCTGCCCGATGCAGTAGAGGGCGCCCTCCACGTGCACCCGGAAATGTTTGTTGCGGCCCGGAGCCTTCAGGGATACTGAGAAGTCACCCACCTGTATAAGGTCACCAAATTAGCACATAGAACTTTAGAGAGAGTGAGAAATAGAGCGCTGTATATTCCTTTTTCAGTCACACAAAAACAAAGAAGAATATATACAACATTCTTGTCAGTAAAAGAGACAAAGCATTATATCTTTCATCGCGTGCCGCTTTTTTGTAGAGCCGGAAACTTGGTGCTTTGAATTTTATACTACGAAACTATGCATTTACTGCATTTTTTTCGTCCAGGTACTAAACTAGGTCCATGACTAGCAACTTCGTCAAACACACGTTTAAATAACGACTAACTACAACGCAACAAAGCGCTTCGTTCCTGCGGTAGTAAATGCCTAAACTTACCATTTCATTCTAATGGCATTTAAATGTAGTATTTTTGTCTCTGTCACGTGTCTAAGTAGTAACGAGCGACGCTTACAAATCTAACGTAAATCAACTAAAAAGGCCGTCCGTATCGTGACGATTTTTTTTCTAAATAAAAAGTGGAGTTTGTGTGTGGAGTGATATGCCTAATTTGTCGCAAGATCGAAATTTGTCGCCATAACTGTCAAATAACGTAAAATAACTGTCAAATATGACAGTACATCAACCATTACCGTCAGATTTGACAGTAAATGATTTACTGTCAAATCTGACATGGAAATATAGTTTCCGATCTAGGCAATCAGCAACCCAGTTAACATAGACTCCGCCCGAAAAAAAAACGGCCTGTAATTAAAATGAAAGTGCGTAAGGTATAGTTACATTGGTCTCGGAGTCTCGTATGAGGAAGTCTCCGTCATGTCCGTGCTGGTTGAGCAGCAGATCGCAGTGCGTGCGCGTGATCGCGCCGTAGTACCACGCGCGCCCCAGGCAGCCCCCCCCTGCCGGCCCCCCCGCGCCCCCGCCCCCGCCCCCGCCCCGCGCGCCGCCGCCCTCACTGGAACAAACAACAATGCTAACTAATGCTAAACGTATTAACTGGAAAGATTTGATCAGTGACAAGTGGCAAAATTAAAAATATTTATAAATACATGTACACGGGATTTTATCGCGTTATTTACCTTATTTCTTTTCTTCCCGACGTTTCGGCTATGTTGCAATAGCCATGGTCGCGGGTGGACTGGAGTATGCTTCAATTTGAGTTACATGTATTTATAAATATGAATTGTGATCGCGAAAGTTTAAGAAAAACTAAAATTAAAAATGTTAAGACTTAAACTAGTATACTCGTAGTATTTTTTATCTGTGCATAAATCGATTTCAATTTTGTAATGCGGGGCACCACACATGGTTCCAACATCTTGGGGAGCGATCTTGGACGGTCATTGGACACAGACGGAGCATTGCCATTCTATTCGAGCCAATGTTGGAACCAAATTGAAGCCAATGTGTGGTGCCCGCATAGGAGATTCCCGAGGTGCATTTCTATTTTTTACTCTGAAGATGGTCATACTTTTTAATGGGACCATTTTGGGAGTTAACCGATGAACAAACATAAAAAATACGTACAGTGGAACATAGAACGGCACTAAACCAAATCAGAGAGTAGAAACTCATAATACAACAAACTCCACCGTTCCTTAGCAGGTATCTTATAGTCTTTTTCAAACTTTCGCGATCAGAACACATGATAAAACATATACATCATAATATACATAAAAATAATATAGATAAAATCAAAATTAAATAAAGGTAAATAGCGATAAATACCCGTAAATGTATATGTTTTATCATAGGTATCTTATAGCTGAGAGTCGTATTTAAAAGTATAATCTCACGGCGGCATGGTGAGGTAGTCAGCGAGCTCCTGCAGATAGTTCCGCGGCACCAGTCCCACGTTGCCGCGGTTGTCGCGGGCGCGGAACCACTCGGGGTCGGAGGGCGGCCGCTCCACTATCTCCAGCCGGTCCCCCTTCTCGAACGACAACTCCTGCTCGTTGCTAGACGTGAACGAGTATAGCGCCACCTGGGGATACAAAACACAAACTAATATGAGCAGGAGTTCTCTTGTGTCCCCTGTAGATGGCGCTTATTAATGCTTTACGAGAATCATGTTAGCAATAATTAATATGAGCAGGAGTGAAAGAAAGAAAGAAAGAAAGAAAGAAAGAAAGAAAGAAAGAAAGAAAAATCATTTATTCTTGTAGGACCTCAAGGATCACTTAAGTATCGTTTTACATGCTAGGTGATTCTAATGCCAGTTCTTTTGTGTCCCCTGTAGATGGCGCTTATTAATGTTTTACGAGAATCATGTTACCAATAATTTATTCATGGGTTCCGTGGCCAAGTTGGTAAGGCAGTCCGGCTAGAGGATGAACGTATTATCGCGGGTTCGAGTCCCGCCGGTATCGAAAATATTGGTAAGATTTTTCAATTATAATTCATTTTGGAAAGGAATTACAGGAATAACACTTAAAATAAAATAATAGACTAAAGAAAATAATAAACTAACTAAAGTAATATTATGCTGGCAAAATCAGTTACATAGAAATTAAAATTAAATGAAATATGATCACGACTGTATTCCCAATGAGCGGTAGACATATTATTCTTCAGATCCTTAAGCATTAAGTAAATAAGATTGGATAAATTTATGTATTTTCTCCACTTCTCTTATCACTCATCATCTCAACACTCACTCATTTCACGTTCAATACTAAATACTAAAAACAAGAACAACATCAATATAAGTATAATACAAAACTACAAACTCACACTGACCACAATATCTAGTACATTCTCAGCCATGGCGTATGTGTGAACTGGGTCGTCGTCGCCTTCTTCACTCGTGTAGTTGGAGGGAAACCTGCAGATCACGTTCAATATGTTCATTATTATAGGTCGCGCCACGTAAAAAGAGCTGAAGGGAAGTAGTGGGGATATGTTTGCGCCTGTGTTCACTCGCTGACGAACCAATAGCACTCGTTAAATCAATGGTATGAAGTGCGCCGCAACACCTCTACCAAAGAGCATGTAATAGTAACCTCTACCTACACCAATCATCGACTACTGCGCATTTTGACAGCCAGCGCTCTTTTTATGTGGCGCGACCTATACCATTACGTGATTATTACTATCACCTGCCCCCTGATTGTGTACTTGTCTCGGATTATATCCAAGTTAGAAAAAATCACAGTAAATCGCGAAAACTAGCTCAAATTTTTATCCATGTTTTGTCACAGGTAATCAGAACACCCTATCCTACCCATTTCTAGGTCTATGATAGCCAAGCTGCCTCAACTTAACCCAGCAAACGTAACTTTGACTGTTAATGTAGATCGCGCGTTTCTATGTTATTTATTGGATCAGATGGTTTTGGACGCTAAATGTTCTTCTGTGCACATTGACTGTAATATAAAATGCTCAATTTAAAATGGTTTCGAAAGTGAATTGGCCTTTCCAATAGTTACTGTCAAACCTGTCCTTTTAGTCATGTTTCATTTTTCATTATTCAGTGTGGTTCACAACCTAGGTAAATTACAGATGGTGGTATAGCTTAGAGAACATCTAGATTCTGCTAGTATAGCAAACAAACAGTCATTCTTAATTATTAAATAATAAAACAAAGTCATGTCGTATCAAGAAGTAAAAGAGATCGCATTGAAAAGAAGCATATGGAGGAAATTGCATCATTACACCGACAAGAGCTGAGCTCTTAAGTTTTATATATATAAAACAAAATCATTAATATAAAATAATGTCAATTAAAATGCATATGTACCTAACCTACACACAACACAACAATAAATGTTTTCTTTGAATCTGTTTGAAACTGTAAACTCACCACCCAGTATGACTCTGGTACTGTCCCCGCCACCAGCCATCATTACTCTTCTCTAAAATGAGAATCCTCGTGCCTTTAGTTAGGGACAGTTCATCCGGCTGCTGCGCCTGATAGTTGTACTTGACGACGGCCGTGCCCAGCGCCTCCCCGGGCTCCACGCGGCGCGCCCCGGGGGACTCCGCCCCGCCGCCGCGGACAGGCGAGCTGTTCGAAGGCAGGGTCTTCGAACCTGAACCTTTTTTGACCTTCTTTTTGATGCTGGAAATGTGTAAAGTGTGCTGTGAGTTTGGGACATCAATAACATGTTACAGAACAACAAAACAACTTTATTGATATTTTTTTATTCATTTAATATAATTATTCAATGCTACACCAACTAGCACCTTTTTTCAACAAAAAATGAAATTGTTTAGCACAGAGGATCCTAGAATATAGATAGATAGATAGAATAAAAGTAGGTGACTTCTGAGACATACCATGACACATGAAAAATTATATTAACAAAACTCATGAAAACATTTATGAGTATAACTTGAAACAACTGAGTAAGTCATGATTTGAATTGACTCATAACTTCTATGCTACAATATTATTGATAACTAAATAAATAACAAATGCACAAGTAAGATCAAGTCGAAATGTTCTTTGAAACAAATAAGGCACTACAATTTAAATTAAATCAATTTATGATTTAAAAGTTAGAAAAATATTCATTCATTTTAATTGTTGTAAATGACTCACTGGTCAAGCCTACAAACATTTTGATGAATAAGAAAGTTATCATTCAGAAAGTATATGCCCCTCTAAATTGGTAAATATTGAGATCCAGTTTCCGTAGTTTATATTTACACAACTTTCATATTGAATGCCAATAAGCTGTTATTTATTCTAATAATTCATTATTTTTTTGTTAACTTTCTAGTTTTTGTGATTTGGAAGCATAGATAATAATTTTTGCATGTGTTACTCACACTTCTGTTTCTGTCTACTCTATGGATACATAGTACAGGACATACACAGCTAGAACAATGTGAGGTCGCGGGTTTTGATCCCCGCTGCGGGACAAATGTTTGCATTATGTCTTGAGGTGTTTCTATGTATAATATTATTATTATTATTATTTATAATACACAGGCAGCTCTTAGAGCTGATGCGTGTATATCTTATTAGTCAGTGCGCTTTAAATATTTGTCTAGTCTATTTTTAAAAGAGTTCACTGATAATATGTATTGTATTTACAAAAGTTTTTGTAGTATATCATCTGGTTACCATAACACAAGTACATAACTGTAATCCGTTAAAATAAGTTTTTGAAGAGCATAGTTACCTATCAAAGAGTGATGGTTTCTCTTTCTTGACATAGTTGGAGGGTACATAGCCAGACTGGCTGCGCGCGTTTTGCACGCGCCACCAATGCTTGGTGTCGTCCAGGAGTAGATACCGCTCATTCTTACGCAGATCCAACTCTTGCGCGCCTTGAGCCGCGTAGTCGTACTTAGCCACCACGTAACACACGTCGTCCTGAAACAAAAACAATATTTCAGCACATAATAAATCATATTACCTACAATTGTTTGAATTTATCATTATTTTTAATTGTATCTATTTTTAAAATTTGTTATATTTTTTATTTATGTTTGTGAGAGAAAAAAATAAACAATTTCAGTTTGAATTTATATATTTACGGGTATTTATCGCTATTTACCTTTATTTAATTTTATCCCGACGTTAATTTTTTCTGCATTAAGTAAGTTTGGTTTGTAACTTTGGTGACATAATTTTTAAGCCATCTAATCAAAGGCCTTTGTCATGGCTTAACAACTTTAATAGCTGTGACCAACAAGTTAACCAGCCTTCTTTCACGGAAGTTTTAATACAAAGTCACCTAAAGTTTAGAATGCGTTCTTAGATCCCTCTCTGTTATTGTAATACTTTAACTAACTTTATTTTTCTACCAATTTTGTTCTTCTTTTTGCAACCTGGTTTTTTGTGATTTGTCAAGCAAGCATTAATAATAGCTTCTATAATATGCAAAAACCTCTAAATGGTCTTTAGTATTAGGTTTAGTTATTAAATTTGTTTTATAAGACTGTTTGTTTTTCTAAGATGTAAAAATAAAATAAATAAATGTAATAACATTACTACCATGGAACTGAATTTCTGCTTTAAATTCTCTATTATAGTAGAATATAGTCAATAGTCATCTTAATCCAACAAATGACTAATAGCAGTTGTAATAACTGGGAAAAACATTACTATTGTAAAATTGTACTTCATCAACATTATCATGTTATTGTGGTAAGCATCAAGTAGCATTTAGTTTATAAGTTTGAGATTCCAGTACATATGTTTATGTACTAATAAACTTTGCAGATTATTTGATCAACTTGCAATTACCTACCTACATCAAAATCAAGCAATAGCCAATACCTATTTAAAATTTGGAAACTAAGGTTTTTAGTAAACCAGATGTAAGTAATTAGGGTACTGATTGTTTTCCACACTAAATTAGCTAGTTACCACAGGACATCCTAATTAGTCTTGTTGGAACTATTATTGCCAATTGAAGGATTGAAACAATGCTTTCTATTACCAAGTCCATGGTCAGGAGTGCAGTTCTCATCAGCTGGAGAGGATGAATGAAGCTGACAGATGTTAGCTAGGTTCTTTGTATGAAAGGTAGGAAATAGGAAAGTTCAAGGTGCTTCCACCCACCTGGGCCTTCCCGTGCCTGCTGTTGGCCATCGCGTGCGGCGCCGGCAGCGGCTTACTCGCCCACACCGAGTCTGCGGCGCGCGCCGACCGCGTCTCCAGCATGTCACCCCGTCTAGGGATCCCTGCGGACACCCCGCACCCTCACAGGAACATTGCGACACCCCGGCACCCTGCTGCACCACCCAACACAACACCACACTGCACCGCGCGCGATGCCCGATCGATTTACTGCACCGATGCACCACTTTTGTTTACCGCAGGAGGCGAAATCCTATCGAAAGCTACCGATTCAATAGCTTCCTGGCGATCGGCCTCCGGATGAGATCGAATTATTTTCACAGGTCTAAATAACATAGGATAAACCTCGAGTTGGTTGAAACAATTTTTAGACGATTTTTCTCACAATTCTATTCGGTTTTAAGATTTTTTTTTGGTAAATTTCACTATTCGGTGGGGCATTGAACAAAAAAACGACAAATCAATAGACAAAACTTTTTTTGAGATGAATGAAATGTCATCGACAAGATTGTAGTCTGAATGCCTTGTGACTAGTGAAGTACACCCTGCAGAATCATCATTCATTTTAGTCGATTACTATTATACAAATTGAAAGTGATGATGCTATTAGATCGTCTATTTTCATTCCCTTTCCTCGATTTATTTATTTTAGTCCGTCTAGTTCAGCCTCTAGCAAAGAGAAATAAAATATTGCTACGGAAAGCCCTAATTTCAAGTCTGTGGTTTTGATCGAGCGAGGCGAGTGGAGTTGTGGTGTTGTGTATTGTGGTGGTTTGGTTACGTAGTGTTTATTTACTTTCTCTGTGGTGGTTATATTCTCTTTGGTCTGGCTGGTGGTTGTGACGTTGTGACGTTCATTCATTCATTCAGTCAGTGACGTTTTGTGATGTAAAATTGTTGTAAAGCTATTTTTTCTAATTTCCCGAATTATTTTCTAATGTGTCAAAATCATTGATTTTGTTTATCAAAGCAATATCGAAGATGTCGGACTCAGAAGCCAGTAACTTTTCTGGTAGTGGCTCTGATGCTGGTAGCGTGGGGTCTCGGCGATCTCGCCGGAGCGCTGTGTCCAATAAGTCTGCGAGGTCTCGCTCAGGCTCCCATAGGTCACGTTCTGGAAGCCGCAGCCCTTCACGAAGCCCGTCACGGTCGCGATCGAGATCGCGTTCAAGATCCAAATCAAATTCTCGGTCCAGGTAAATTATTAAAGAAGGAAAACTATAATCGGACCCGAAGCCTTGATGTAACGTGTTTTTGTTTCGTGGCAGGAGCCGCTCGGCTGGATCCGACGGCAGCCGCGGTAGTCGCCACCGGGCTGATGAAGCTAAGGAAGCTTCTGGAGATGAAGAAGTTGAGGTATTCTTTAGAATGTATTCTAAATTCTAATTGTAAACATAAGCTGCAAAATCATACACACTTACAATGTTAAAATGTCAAAGGATATTAGTTTATTTATTTTATTGATTCATTAGTAACTAACCTACTTGTAGAATAAGAGTATTTTTATGTTCTTTTCAGGATGAACAGGAACCAGAAGGTGAGGACTTAGTGGACTCTGAAGAGTATGAAGAAGATGAGGAAGAAGAAAGACTGAGAAAGAAACGTAAGAAGGACAGCCGCTATGGAGGTTTCATCATTGACGAAGCCGAGGTATGCATTTTAATGAGATTGTCCAATTCCAAAAGTTATGTAGCCATTCATTATGATGTTACTAACCTTTTTATAATTGACAGGTGGATGATGAAGTGGATGAAGACGATGAATGGGAGGAAGGAGCCCAAGAAATGGGCATTGTTGGAAATGAAGTTGATGAAATTGGACCTACAGCCCGGGAAATTGAAGGGCGGAGGCGAGGCACTAACCTCTGGGATTCACAGAAAGAGGAAGAAATTGAAGAGTACCTAAGAAATAAGTATGCAGATGAATCAGCTGCCCTCAGACATTTTGGTGAGGGAGGTGAGGAAATGTCAGATGAAATCACACAACAAACTCTACTCCCTGGCATCAAAGACCCTAATCTATGGATGGTGAAGTGCAGGATAGGAGAAGAAAAAGCCACAGTGCTTTTACTAATGAGAAAGTTCATAGCATACCAATTCTCTGATGAACCTTTCCAGATTAAATCTGTGGTCGCTCCTGAGGGTGTGAAAGGTTACATCTACATCGAAGCTTACAAACAGACTCATGTCAAAAACATCATCAACAATGTAGGAACACTCAGAATAGGTATATGGAAACAGGAGATGGTTCCCATCAAAGAGATGACTGATGTGTTGAGAGTTGTTAAGGAACAATCTGGACTAAAACCTAAGCAATGGGTCAGGTTAAAACGTGGACTTTACAAAGATGATATAGCTCAAGTTGATTTCGTAGATCTCGCTCAAAACCAAGTTCATCTGAAGCTTCTACCGAGAATAGACTACACGAGACTGAGAGGGGCCCTCAGAACGGTCCAGAGCGAGAGCGAAGCCGCTAAAAGAAAGAAAAAGCGGCGTCCCGCGGCGAAACCCTTCGATCCCGAGGCCATCCGCGCTATCGGAGGCGAGGTCACGTCCGACGGTGACTTCCTCATATTCGAAGGCAACAGATACTCGCGCAAGGGCTTCCTCTACAAGAACTTCACGATGTCGGCCATCCTCGCCGAGGGGGTCAAACCGACCCTCACGGAGCTGGAACGCTTCGAGGAACAGCCGGAGGGGGTGGACATCGAGCTGGCGGCGCCGGCGCGGGACGACCCCGCCGCGCTCCACTCCTTCAGCATGGGGGACAACGTGGAGGTCTCCGCCGGGGACCTGGCCAACCTGCAGGCGCGCATCGTCGCCATAGACGGCTCCATGATCACAGTCATGCCCAAACACGACGCGCTGAAGGATCCCCTCGTCTTCAAGCCGAACGAGCTGAGGAAGTACTTCAAGCAGGGCGACCACGTCAAGGTGACTAGAAACATTCTCCGCTGATGTGCCATCGGCGGGGGAGACTTTTCTCTGAGCAGATTCGAGAGAACTTATTCAGAAATTGTGGTTGTCAATAATAATATGTATGTCCGTAGGTGGTGGCGGGGCGGTACGAGGGCGACACGGGGCTGGTGGTGCGCGTGGAGCCGCACCGCGCCGTGCTGGTGTCCGACCTCACCATGCACGAGCTGGAGGTGCTGCCGCGCGACCTGCAGCTCTGCTCCGACATGGCCACCGGGGTGGACTCGCTGGGACACTTCCAGTGGGGCGACATGGTGCAGCTGGACCCGCAGACCGTCGGGGTCATCGTGCGCCTGGAGCGCGAGTCCTTCCACGTGCTGGGCGTGCAGGGCAAGGTCATCGAGTGCAAGCCGCAGGCGCTGCAGAAGCGGCGCGAGAACCGGTTCACCATGGCGCTCGACTCCGAGCACAACAACATCCAGAAGCGCGACATCGTCAAGGTGATAGACGGCCCGCACGCCGGCCGCAGCGGCGAGATCAAACATCTCTACCGCAACTTCGCCTTCCTGCAGTCCCGGATGTACCTCGACAACGGCGGCGTGTTCGTCTGCAAGACGCGACATCTCCAGCTCGCGGGCGGCGCGCGCAGCGGGGGCGCGCCGCCCGGCCTCGCGCTCGGGTTCATGTCCCCCAGGATACAGTCCCCCGCGCACGGCCGGGGGGGGCAGACGCCCGCGCGCGGCAGGGGGGGGCGGGGGGCCGGACGAGGGGGCGCCACGCGCGACCGGGAGCTCATCGGGCAGACCATCAAGATCACCGGCGGGCCCTACAAGGGCAACGTGGGCATCGTCAAGGACGCGACCGGCAGCACGGCGCGCGTGGAGCTGCACTCCGCTTGCCAGACCATCTCCGTGGACCGCGGCCACATCGCCGGCGCCGGCTCGGCGGGCCGCGACCCGGCCGCCTCCTTCTACGCGCGCACGCCGGGCGCCGGGGGCCGCACGCCCGCGCTGGGCGCGCAGACCCCGACCTACCGCGACGTGGGCGCCAAGACCCCGATGCACGGCTCGCAGACGCCGATCTACGACGTCGGCGGGCGCACTCCGCACTACGGCGGGGCCACGCCCTCGCACGACGGCGGCCGCACGCCCGCGCACGGCGCCTGGGACCCGGCCGCCGCGCAGACGCCGGCGCGCGCGCCCGACTTCGACCACGCGGACCGCAGCCCCGGCTACGACGGCGCGGGGTACGGCGCGGGTCCCTTCACGCCGGCCACGCCGGGCACCATGTACGGCTCGGACCACACGTACAGCCCGTACCGCCCCTCCCCCTCCCCGCACTACGGCGGCGGGTCGCCGGCGGAGGCGCGCTCGCCGGGCGAGGCGGCGGACTGGCCGCACGCGGAGCTGGAGGTGCGCGTGCTGGCGGGGGAGTGCGCGGGGCGGGCGGGGGTGGTGCGCGGGGTGTCGGGGGGCGCGGTGGCGCTGTACGTGCCGGCGGAGGAGCGCGTGCTGACGGTGCCGGCGGCCGCGCTGGAGCCGACGCCGCCGGCCGCGGGGGACCGCGTGCGGGTGATCGCGGGCGAGGACCGCGAGGCCACCGGACACCTCATCTCGATAGAGAACCAGGAGGGCGTCGTCAAGTTCGGCGCGGACGACATCAAGATCATGCAGCTGCGCCACCTCTGCAAGATGACACCGGCCTAGGGGCCGAGCGAGAGGCTCGTCCGCGCTCACACGCGCTCTTGAGCTCCGCTGTTGAGATCTTGGAGTTCGTGATCGGATTCTAGAATATCACGATTGTGACGAAGAAAATATTATGAGGAAACTGATATTGAGCTTAGAATATTAAAACTATACTCTAAGCTAAGTGTACCTTTGTTGTAAGCTTTAGACGTGTTAGTTGTGAATGAAATGACAACGTAGAAGATACCTATCCAGATCCAAATGTCACTCGATGAAGAAAATTACATGTAATTTACGGAACCTGTACAATAAATATCTAACAAAGAACTTTTAGTATTATTGATTACAAGCAAAAAAGAGATACCCAAATAATATTAACTACTTAAATCAGCTAAGTACCTTTATTAGCACCCCTGCCACCCGCGCATCTCGCTTGCTGCCTAACTGCCACAGACTGCTTCCTAGTAGTATGTACACAGACTACTAGGATGCTACTAACCAAAGAGCTACTAACTGCATAAGGCCCGTAGCGTAGCGTAGTGGCTGCAATGCAACGTATAGGTACTATTACATGCTCTTTGATGCAACGCGCAGATAGAACATTAGTGTGCGTTAAGCCAGCGTACACAATCGAATTCACATTTTTTTATGCCCAAAAAATAGTGCATAATTAGGGCAAAAAAGAAAAAAATAGTGCCTCTTTGGTTCAAGAGATAATGACCATTCTATAGGGGTACGCCAGCATAACGTTATGATAGCGTACCTACCCATGCCCCGTTCTCAGAAATGGCTAATACTACAGCGACGAAATTTACACTCATAATTAGTGCCTGAGCTATGCAAAATTTCAAAGTGATTGCTCTTAAAAGGAGGAAAGGAGATATTGAACAATACTTTTTAAAAAATAACGGTCAAGCGTTATGCCAGCGTACCCATTTTTCATTGAATTAGTTCGCCGAGACCCGAGCGTTTCATAATATGTTATATGAAAAAATAGTGCGTTAAATAGTGCCTCTGCCAGTAGGTTTACTTTATGCAAATTTCTTGTGCAACAATATAAAAAGTCGATGTAAAGTTCTAGGAACAAAATATTGTGGTACAGTCAGGCAAAACAAATAATTTGCATAAACCGACCAATTTAAGTAGGTTAGGTGGTAAGACTGTAAGTAAGTAGTTTTGTTACTGAGTGTTTCAACTACCTACCTACATTTAGTAATTTGACCAAATATTTAATCCATCTTCCTAGTTACAAACAAACTTTCACGTTAGAGAATACAAATGTAACCAAACCACAGACTACTATAATAGAATAGGTGCATTTTTTTTGCCGTTCTAGCATTTTTAGTGTTATTTAAGCACTAGAAAATTTAAGGTAGGTACATATTATATAAAGACGAAGTCAAAAGATTATCAACCAAGTGCGGATTTTAGGATGTTTTTTAGCATTTGTTTTAGACATTTTTTTGCATTGTCTGGCTGGAGCAAGTTCTAGCATTTTCTCAAAATAAAAAACGGCAACACTGGGGTAACTGGTGGTAATAAATTATAGAATATAATAAATTAATTGGATTCATCTGTTCTGTGGATGGATCGGTCGGTTCGGTTATCCTTCCTTTTTTTTCTTTTCGTACAGTTGATTTCATTGAGTATTTGAGTTGGATTATGCGTTAGCATCCTAGTAGTCTGTGGTTGGATTGTTTTTAACTAACTGATGAAAAATGTTAAATCTAACAAAGCATTTGTACATGTCGACATTAACGTCTTTTACCAAAAATGACATGCTCAAAATTGATGTATCACCAGGTAAGTAAGGTGTACCTACTCCGTTACTGTTTAAAATATACTTTTAGGGCCGAGTAGTATTGAGCAATCGTCCTTGGTATGAGCAATACACAAGATCACCTTACAAATTAATCCATCATTTTATTTATTTTTCAGGGGAATATAAACTCATTCCATTTGAAGAAGGCTATGTGTTCAGCAAAACCTCAGAAGACCTTAAAAATCTTGATATAGTAAAGATTTTTGCAACCAGAGATGGTGATAAAGGATTAACTGGCACTTATTATGGAGGGGAGTCGGATGACCATAATCAGTTGAGACTGTTCACAACTTGGCTGTATAAAAACTTTGATACATCTGATGAAACTTATAGGCATTCCTTTGCTTATTATGGAAAGAAGAGGAGAATAGAGGCTCTGAAACGTGAATTATTTAATTATGATGCTTATGAAGCGAGATCCTTTAATTTTGAAGACTACAATAATTATGATTTTCATGCAGCTGCAGAACTTGAAAGAAATATTCTTAAATATATCAAAAGGTTTAAATGCTACAACAACCTTCCATTCTTGTTTTACTTGAATAAAGAAGTTACAAACTTTGATGATATACAGTTGGTGGAAGCAGATCAAATTGATAATTGTGGCTATTTGTGGAAAGTATATGAAGGTGAAGATAATATTGGTTTTGTAGTTCAAAAGAAATTACATGATATGCTGGGAGACCAGGCTGGTATAGCTTTGTTTGAAGGTGCAGTTGCTTTTGGAAACTTTGATTATGGTTACTACTACCGGTCAGATAGGGAAGATACATATGAAGAGGGAAGGAATGGATATCAGTGCAGATTTGATAATTGTGAGTGTGATACACTATATGAAGCTGCAATCAGGAATAATGCATTGAGGAAGAGCTTCGCTGAAATTTATAAAAAAAATAAAAAGGCTATTTTCTCACGCGAGTAAGTAATGTGATGAAATTTGTTGTAGGTATACTTTTTGCTACATAATAAAGATTTGGTTTGTAATATTTTATTTTGTTTAAATAGTACCTATACCTACCTACATACCAATTTGTAAGGGATTCTTTTAATAAAACTAAAATTAATGATTTTATTAACATTTATTGAATAAATAATACAAAAATGGTTCTCATTGCAGTTTTAAAAATTTCAAACATAAAGTCACATTAACTGAGCAAAGAACACCTACTGAAACTATCACTTGAAATATTACACTATACTTCCAAAACTATGTAAGTAGGTATTACATTTAGGTACATATCGAAAAATATGTTGCTACTCATTACAGTAGGTAACATACATACATTACATTTCACATTAAATACATCAATGGAATTTCACATTAAACATTAAGATTTAAATTGATTGACAAAATAAATTAAGTTGATACAATGTGAGGATGTAAATGCTCAGCAAAATGCGTCCAGAACAGACAAAATGCTATACAGTAACATTCGAAGTAACACTGACTAGCCTTGTGGTCTAAGTTGAAATTGGACACTAGTTCAGAATAGCCATGATTTGTAAAATAAAACTAATTAACAATTTTCGCTTCAACAACGTGGCCACCGCGGTCTACTGGGTAAACAGGATGAAGAACACTATCACAGAAAGTAGAAGCAGCTGTCTCAAACTATCACTCGTCGGGCGCTATCGAGACCAGCGAGTGGCGACGCCGTTTACAAATAAGGACAAAATTAAAACAAACCATTTGGCTACAAGATTATGCAGTGATCTTCACTTCATCACCCAACGCGATACATTCTCGCTTTGGCTACGTTAGTACTAGTGGCAATTCGGAGTATCGCAAAAGCTTAACTAACTTAAAATGTTGCCGTCTCTTTCATAGCGATGGGAATAAAAAGGATGGCATTAATTTTAGCTAGTTTAGCTTTTGCGACACTCCGAATTGCCACTAATATCAGTTTCATAAACCTCGAATAATGATTGACCTGCAATTCATGTATTCTGCAAATGTCGATAAAATGTCGCTAACGCAGCCATCGATTAACAACTAAAACTATATTATTGCAGAAAAATATTATTAAATTGGCAAACTCTAACCCCGATACTCTCTAAGTACTAAACGTTAACTTATCCTATCGAGTTTGCGAACAGAACTGCCGATAAAGGACGTTGTAGTCAGCATGATGCAAAACAAGTCTATGTAGTGTGGATAACTTTATTATGCTGAGATTATATCGGCAGTAGAATGTCCCGTAAACGTCACAAGTTGTCTTTTGGTGCTAGAGACGAGTCTATAAAGACAACAAAGACAATAGGCCAATATCTACACTCAAAGTACAGTTCCGCCGATATAAACAAACTTGCAAGTTGGTAAAGCCTGTTGCATCGGCAGAACCAACTCCTACTGTCATTCATGCAAAACTCATTCTCACTAAACTCTAAACATTCAAATTCAGATCTATTTTACACAATCTCATCTTGAATTGAATATTATTTTGAATGTAAAATTTACAACAGAACAGCCATCCTCACACGGGTAATGCATTACAATAAATACACTACATAACATTCAAAACGAACATAAATAAATATGTACAAGACTTACAAAAACGTAGAACTAGAACCGATTGAAGCTATGATTTTATTATGACTACTACAAATCGGTGTGAAAATGACACAGCTGCTTTCAATTAATAAAATGTACACCTGTGATGCTCGATATACAGATACGGTGCCTAATGTTCTCAAGAAAACAGAGGAAAATGGAGCCTTCACTACACACAACAGACTAACTTTACAGCAATCATTTCAATCAATTTATAAATCATCTTTGTGGTAGGAATGTTGTATGTGAAACAGAACCAATCTTGTTTAAATGCGATTGCAACTGAATAAAATAGGATAAAATAAACAAAAGTGTTAAAGTAAAAGCTCCACCGCCCTAATTTCATGGTTCTAACTATACTATGACGACGGCGCGAACAAACCGTACCACGTGGCTTGCAACGGTATATTGTGGAAAAGAGGTCTAGAGTCCGCGCCACCACGAAGTCTTACGGCAAAAGCGGGAACTAAATTTGTATCATTAATAATCTCCTCGTACTACACACATCCACTTTTATCAAGCAAAAGGTTATCTTGCTTCATCTGCCAATCAAGAGACAGGCATTAGAATCACCTAGCATGTAAAACGAAACTCAAGTGATCCTTGAGGTCCTACAAGAATAAATGATTTTTTCTTTCTTTCTTTCTTTCTTTCTTTCAACTGCCTAAATATTACTGTACAAGCCGTATTGGAAAATTGGTAATTATTTATAGTTCGGACTTCAGTGGTGGCGCGGACTCTACTGTTTCCGCTGACACATTCAGTTCTATCAGATTTATCATCGACAAGAATAAAATAATCAGTCAACAGAATAGACGATCGTTTAACTGCAACGTGTGGCATACTTTCAGATGGTGCAATTACATAAACCTCTCATCCACATGTGGGCCGCTCCGCCCCGCCCCGCTCCGCTCCTCCCCGCTCCGCTCCGCCCCGCTCCGCTCCGCCCCACTCCACTCAGGAAGCGTACATGCGCTTGATGTCCTCCTTGTAGCGTTCCTGGATGTCTTTCCGCTTGATCTTGAAGGCGGCGGTGACCAGCCCCATGTCGGGCGACCACACCTCCGTGCAGAGCTTCACGGCGGTCGGCACTTCGAATCTCTCCAGACCACCTGAACACAATATATTCATTAGAATAGAATAGACAACGTTAATTGACAACGCACACAAAAATAGTACAAAAAAGAATAGAAGACAGAGCTAAGGCAACAAAACTATTGTTAAACTGTCTGTTATATGAAGCTTGTCCGAAGCACTGTAGTACCGGCGGTTTTTGTGTAGTGTAGTAATCTATCCTCGCTCACGTGTCATGTATGGAATGTTTAGAGACATTCATCATCATCTTCATATTCAGCTTTTTGTGACCCACTGCTGGGCATAAGCCTCCTTCCATAACCGCCAATCAGCTCCACTTTGGGCCTTCTGCATCCAGGTCTTACCTACGGCAACTATGTCGTCCATCCATCTAGCAGGTAGAGACATCAGGAGCAAATAAACAAGAAAACCTCTAACGCCTCACTAATAAACAAACGAAATAGTTAACGTACACTTCTTAGCATGGTCAGCGAGCTCCTTCACGACCGCCTTCTCGACGGCCTCGTTCTTGCAGAGCTGCTGGAAGTCGAGGTCCGGCAGCGCCAGGCGCGCCGCCAGCTCGGCCAGCCGCTGGGGGTGCGGCACCACGAGCGCCACGGTGTAGTTCTTGGAGCTGTCCCCGTACACGCAGATGTTCTCCACGATGGAGCAGGTCTTGAGCTCGGCCTCCACTTTGCCGAGGGAGACGTATTCCCCCGCTTGGAGTTTCACGAGGTCCTTCTTGCGGTCTGTGGGAGGTTAGTTATAAATAAACACATTTTAAATGAGCAGAAGACCTTTGCCCAGCAGTTGAACACGATAGATTAACAAAAAAAAATTGAGCTCGACTGTTATTTTTATTTAACTTTTTATTAGGCTACTTATTTATTTATTGGAATTTCTTGGATAAAATAGATGTTTTAAAGTTTCCACTTGGTACTGCGGGATCAGGGTTACGATTTTGTGAATGGCCTTTGTCTGTCTTCCAGATGTTAATCGTCTTTGGTAATAGTAATAAAGTTGAAATAGTACCGATGATCTTGATACATCCGTCGTGATGCAGCTCGGCGATGTCTCCGCTGCGGAACCAGCGGCGGCCGTCCTCGTCCAGGAACTCCTCGCGCGTCTTCTCCGGCATGCGGTAGTAGCCCTCCGCTACGCAGTCGCCGCCTATTATCACCTCGCCCTGGATACCATGAAAGAAAGAAAGAAAGAAAGAAAAATCATTTATTCTTGTAGGACCTCAAGGATCACTTAAGTATCGTTTTACATGCTAGGTGATTCTAATGCCTGTTCCAACGCGACTCCCTACACCAGGGAAAGAATCAGGCAAGAACCTGGTGGTGTGGGCCTAGCTTTTTTTTAAAAGCGATCCCTTAACAATCTAAAATAATCTAAATAGTCAAGCTTCAGTGGGAAGCCAGTCGAACAAAGTAAGGCATGTCAAAAAAAGTAAAAGTAATTGTAAAGTTAACAAGATAACACCTCAACAAAATGTTGTCTGGCAAAATGAAATGTGTATGAGCCCAGAGATTTGCTGTTGTTTTGAGTTAAACACCGAAACCGAAATAATAGTATTTGTATTGAATTAGTATTACAAGTAGGTGCGTTGAATACTCATGCACTCCCGGTCGCGGTAATTGCTTAACTAAATTAATGTAGGTCGCGTTTAATCGCGGTGTCAGCACTGTACGTAAACACGTAAACCGTACAAAATGTTTTCAAAACTCCAAATATACTTATACTAGCTAACTTGCCCGTGGCTTTACCTACCTTGATAAAATATAGCCTATGTTCATTCAGAAAGTCTAAGCTACAAATTGGTGAAAGAATTTTTGAAATCGGATGAGTAGTTTCGAAGATTACCCCAAACAAACAAACAAACCAACATTAGTGGCTATTCGGAGCGTCGCAAAAGCTAAACTAAACTAACTAAAATTAATGCCATCCTTTTTATTGCAATCGCTATGACAGGGACGGCAACATTTTTAGTTAGTTTAGTTTAGCTTTTGCGACACTCCGAATTGCCACTATTACATCTTTATAATATTAGTATAGAATAGTATAGATTAGGAAGAGTAGCGAAAACAGAGTTTGGTGACCACCAAGTGCAACTTCGCTACTCCTCCTAAACTATACAAAATGAAACTATTACAGAGGCATTAAAAAAAGCTTATGATAGATTTCACAAACTGTAAATTCAGTTTTTTTTAATTCTTTTGTTCAACGTAATAATAATATAAAGTAGGCGGCGGCGCTAGTTTGAAGCATACAGACACCTTAAAAGCCAACTCACCTGAGGGAAAGGCTTGTTGGTGACTCTATAGTTTCCCTCCTCCCAGTCTATCAGCTTCAGCCTCGTGTCCGTAGTGGGAGCGCCCACCCGGCCCGTCGATCTATCACATTCAAATTCAAATTGTTTACTTGTTTCTCTCACAACATATAAAAATATAATGTAATTAATTTTAAAAATAAATAGTTAAAAATAAGGATAAATTCAAACAATCGAAAGACTGGTGCCTGAAATACGAGTAGGTATAAGAACCTGAGCTACAGGTAACCCAGTGTACATTCCACTGATTTAACATCTAACAAAACTAATACATTTTAAACAAATATTTATAAATACCTAACATACATACACAAAAGTGGCAATTCTGGATGTCGCCAAAACTCTAAACCAATTTGACAGCACTAAAATTGATGCCATCCTTTTTATTTCGATCGTTATGAAAGGGACGGCAACATTTTTAGTGCTGTCAAATTGGTTTAGTTAAGTTTTGGTGACATCCAGAATTGCCACTATTATATACTTAACTAGCTGCGCCCAGCGGTGTTACCCGCGGTAGTTAAAAGTAGCCTCATCATACATATAAACCTTTCTCTCCAAAAAAACCGCATCAAAATCCGTTGCGTAGTTTTAAAGATTTAAGCATACCTACATAGGGATATAGGGATAGAGAAAGCGACTTTGTTATAAACTATGTAGTGATGAAGTTACCTGTCGAAGACGTCCATGACCGTGGCGCAGGAGGTAGTCTCCGTGTGTTTACTTACTTATTTAGTTACTACGTTTTTGTTTCAATATTTGTTGCCTTACGTTCTGTCTTTGTATTTTCGTACTACATATTTGTGTTGTGTGTTGTCAATAAACCTTTTCTTTCTTTATATTAATGTAGTTACACTACTATGACACCTAACCTGCACTAACACCTATATGACAGGCTCTGCCTAGTTAAGGTGTTAGGGATTTAGTAGGCCTTTTCCTAAGAAAAAATTTAAAGGTATGTCTACCTATTTTTATCTGTTTTTGGTTTTGATAACATTAAATGTACTATCACCAAAAGCGTCGCTTTACCAATTTTGAAACAGTTTAGCTTGCAAGATGTTAGCTAGCTGATCCTGCCCTGTCTATTTTGACCAATCGGAGTCATAAACATCTAAAAGCAATAATTGTTTGATGACTTTTACCATTGTTAAAAACTTACTGTTATTACCTATTTGTTCTTTAAACTTTATAACAAAGCACCGAAATACTTTGTTGCTATTGGTGTTCGAATGTTGCTAAACTGCTAGTTGCGTCACTTGCGTCACAGAAAAAGCACCCTTAAGGTGGTGAAGCGGTGCTTTGGGTGATAGTACCTACCTACCTAATTATTTCATACATACTTATAATCACCTACTGTAATTTATGTCATGTATTTTTGATTAATAAAATGTTTGATTTGATTGATTTGAGTTACCTGTCGAAGACGTCCATGACGGTGGCGCAGGAGGTGGTCTCGGTGAGTCCGTACCCCGCGACCACGTCGCAGCACAGGCAGATGCGCACCTGCGCATGCGTGTCGGGCGACAGCGGCGCGCCGCCACTGACCATCATGCGCACGCGACCGCCGAGCAGACCGCGGATCTTACTGAACATCTGAGGAGATACAATAATAATATATAATAATAAAAATCTTTATTAGGAACATATACAGTGGTACAATTTCATGAAAGTCGATGATATCTGCAGAAGTTAAAAAACTGTGTCGCAGACATCAACGCCCTCCTCCGATGTAAAAAACAGAGTTCCATATGTGAGTAGGTGCAAAAAACATAAGAAGATCAAACTAAAAAATCTAACAAAATTACAAAAATATTAGGTACTAAGAATACAATAGAATAGTTAAAGTTTTTATTTTCCATCAACATAATAAATAAATAAATATCCTTGGACATTCCACACGGCGTCATCTAGTCCCAAGCTAAGCAACTTAATGCTTGTGTTATGGTAACTCACAAGTTTGTTAAGCAGCGGCGTGTCGTAGCCGCGTCGCATCCACGTCTGCTTGTACGTGTAGGCCCATTTAAAGAAGGCGCTCGCGAACGCGCCCTGGCGGGACACCTTGTCCGTGATGCCCTTGCTGATGCGGTCCATTATCAACTGTAATGCACATCATATAAGGTTCATTATTATAATGCAGAGTCAGGAATACTTCTTCGCCAAAGATTCAGCCAGACCAAATTTCTGAGGTAACCATAAAAAAAAATACAGACGAATTAAGAACCTCCCTTTTATAAAGTACTAGCTAACTTGCCCGTGGCTTCGCTCACGTGGTACCTACCTTGATAAAATATAGCCTATGTTCATTCGGAAAGTCTAAGCTACAAATTGGTGAAAGAATTTTTGAAATCGGATGAGTAGTTTCGAAGATTATCCCAAACATACAAACAAACAAACCAACATTACCTCTTTATAATATTAATAACTAGCAGACCCGCGCGGCTTCGCTCGCGTGTTGTATACCTACCTTAAACACTGGTCGTACTGACTGGCTATTTTGAGAAAAGTGAATCTTGATAAATGGAGGTGTACCTACATAGAAGGGATTTCTAGAAATTAAACCAAAATAGAATGAATGAATGGAGTAAAATCGAATTTATATCACAACACAACACAACAAAAAGGTCTCGTAACATTTATTTTCAAAACTACCTCTCAAATGTGAAGGGATCATAAGGTTGTATTAACTTGTATTTAAAGTGGCTACCTACGTTGATTTTGCTTACGGTGCTCATAGAAAAGGCTGACTGTTTGTCGGTTCATATTCTATGGTCTGGCACAGTTCAATCTGCTTGCAAAATATTCTAGAAGCTATGGTGCGAGCGCAGTCAGCTAAACTTTTTTACTGTCACTTGATTTTGCTTACGATTTTCATAAAGAAGCTGACTGTTGGTCGGTTCCTATTATGGTCTGACACAGTTCAATTTGCTTGCATAATATATAGGAAATTTTAAACGGGCTTAGCGATTTGCTTGAAACTCTGTTGCAATACTTAAAAAACAAAAGCTTTGAACCAAGAACTTCTTTGACTCAGAAGCGAGCCGAATTTTTTTAAGACAAATGCGTCATGTGAAACTTGGTTTTGCTTGTAGTAGTATGGTTATCATAGAAAAGACTGGCTGTTGGTCGGTTCTTAATCAATCGTCTGATACAGATAAATTTGCTTGCAAAATATTGAAGAAGCTACCGGGCGAGCGAAGCGAGCTTCAAAGTTTGCGAGCGTAGCGAGCCGAATTTTTTTTAGACAAATGCGTCATTGACTCTTAATTTTGCTTATAGATAAGGCTGGCTGTTGTTCGGTTCATACTCTATTGTCTGACACAGATAAATTCGCTTGCAAAATATTGAAGAAGCTACCGGGCGAGCGAAGCGAGCTTCAAAGTTTGCGAGCGTAGCGAGCCGAATTTTTTTGACAAATGCGTCATTGATTCTTAATTATTAAATACAAATACAAATACAAATTGTTAAATAAACAATTTGTATTTGTATTTAATTTTGCTTATAGCTAACTAAGGCTGACTGTTGTTCGGTTCATACTCTATCGTCTGACACAGATAAATTCGCTTGCAAAATATTGAAGAAGCCACCGGGCTAGCGAAGCGAGCTTCAAAGTTTGCGAGCGTAGCGAGCCGATTTTTTTTTACACAAATGCGTCATTGATTCTTATTTTTGCTTATTCTGCTCATAGATAAGGCTGACTGTTGTTCGGTTCATACTCTATCGTCTGACACAGATAAATTCGCTTGCAAAATATTGAAGAAGCTACCGGGCGAGCGAAGCGAGCTTCAAAGTTTGCGAGCGTAGCGAGCCGATTTTTTTTTACACAAATGCGTCATTGATTCTTAATTTTGCTTATAGCTAAGGCTGACCTGTTGTTCGGTTCATACTCTATCGTCTGACACAGATAAATTTGCTTGCAAAATATTTAAGAAGCTACCGGGCGAGCGAAGCGAGCTTTAATGTTTGCTTTAAAAACCGCCGCGTTTCACTCTTTAAAGGTTTTTTATTTTGTATTTTAAGCGTTACAACTGATTTTGTCGTACAAATCGCTCCACCTTTTAATACGTTTAAATTCACTTCAGACTTTGTCACCGAATTTCACTCTTTATAAGGGTTTTGTCGAAAAACCCTAAAACAATTGCCCATTTATTTTGTAGTATCCATACCGAATTTCCAGTCAATCTCACCTCGCTTTAATACATTTCACTTAAAACTTTTAACATCGGATTTCACCCTTTTTAAGGGTTTTTTGGAAAAACCCTTCAACGCGTGTCTATTTATTTTGTTTTTTAAGCAACAGAGTTTCAAGCAAATCGCTAAGCCCGTTTAAAATTTTCCATACAACCTTTGACACCACTTTTTGCCCCTTTTTAGGGTATTTTTTGAAAATTCCTGAAACACGTGTCCAACCATTTTGTATTTTTAGTATCCAAACCGATTTTCAAGCCAATCGCGCTTCCCTTCAATACGTTTCACTACAAACTTTGACATTGCATTTCACCCTTTTAAAGGGTTTTTTTCGAAAAACCCTAAAACACGTATATATTTATTTTGCATTGTTAGTGTTGTAACCGAGTTTCAAGCAAATCGAACTACCCATTAAAAAGTTCTCATACAAACTTTGACACCCCATTTCACCCCTTATCAGGCTTTTTTTTTTTAATTTCTGATTAACATGTAAATTTATTTATCATTTACCATATTTAAACCAAGTTTGAAGAAAATCGCTTCACGCATTAAAAAGTTGCATACAACGGTTTTCATCCCTTTTCAACCCTTTAGGGGTGGAATTTCGAAAAATCCCTTCTTAGTGCTCACTTTTGTTTTAAAAGGAAGCTACCTTCCAAATTTCAGCTTCATAGCTTCAGCGGTTTGGTCTGTGCGTTGATTGCAGAAAAATGCTTATTGTTTTATATATATTGATTGAAGCAGTCTTAAATAATACATCATTTATTTTGATAAGGGTTAATACCAAGGTACAAATAAAGAGCTTTTTGTAGCGGTGGTATTTTAATTTCTTTTTTTCAATAAAAAAACGCTTATTGTGACATGACTGTAATAGTTAGAGATATGCTGCCGCTGATTTTTTGTAGATAATGGTGTGTTCTAAAAATATGTAGTATATCATTTTGTTCTATCATCAATAGTTTTCGCAGCGCACGCGATGTAAGGTAGTTTTTTGATATTTTTTTCACACCTTGGATTACGTTATCGTAATTTTAGTAAGGATGCCTATTTTTTTTGAAAATGAAATATAGCCTATGTCACTCAGAAATGATGTAGCTTTCCAACAGTGAAAGAATTTTTCAAATCTGCCAAGTAGTTTCGGAGCCTATTCAATTCATACAAACAAACAAACAAACAAAAAATCAAACCTTTCCTCTTTATAATATTTGTATAGATATAAATGTAGGTTAAAAATAATTGATCATCTAGAAAGAGTTAAACTCACCGGTACAGTAGTGATGCAGGTGGGCTTGAGAACGGAGGCATCTCCTTCCGTGCCCTTCATTATCTTGCTGGAGGAGTCCAGCATTGTGAGCGGTGTCGAGTACCCGATTGGCACACCTGGGCATAGCGTTACTTACATCAGTACTGATTTATTTATTTTAATATTATAATTAAGTAGCTAATTGGGGGCAATTCGGAGTGTCGCAAAAGCTAAATTAAACTAACTAAAATTATTGCCATCCTTTTTATTTCCATCGCTATGAAAGGGACGGCAACAATTTTAGTTAGCTTAGTTTAGCTTTTGCGACACTCAGAATTGCCACTATTATCTACTTAGAATTAAGATGGTTTTTTTTTAACGCATGTTGTGATACCCTTTAATTATGGGAGCACTAGTTTTTGTTTTCTAATATTTGGCTATCAATTGATGCATATGTACAGTGTAACCCTATGTTGGGAATCCTTAAAATATAATAAAATAAAATCACTTACGTATAGTACTATACGCATATAAATAACTATACGCATACTATATGCACAGATAACTTTGAGAGCTTTGTTTATTAAGATAATTTTGAACACCTTAAGTGCATGCAACAATATGATGATTCGAACTGCGTAGGTATATCAAATTGCCGTGCCGACAGGAGAATGATGATGGATACTGAAGTAAACAACAAGATGGCTGGTTCAAGACCGTTTATTCACACGGCTACGATGCCTACCCACACATATACATAAATGATAATCTAGTACATCTTTCCCGCAATAACCAAAATTAAGAACATGCGATATCCCTTATAAATTACTTAAGTGAGTACATTCAACATTAGGTACATTGGATCATCATTCGAACATTACATTTACATTCGATCTCCTTCCGCGAAGAAGGAAATGAAAAACTTTAATTTTATGACACAAGCAGGTATTGTATCTAAATATCATTATAATTAGACAGAAGTTATTTAGGTACCTAGTTATTATATATAGGTATACATCCAGGAATTACTCACTATAGGTACATTTTATAAAACTTTATGTAAGTAAGTATAGTAATACATAATTCTGAATGCAAAATAATTATGAATTGTTTAACATAGCTTTTAGATTGAAAAAAGTCACGAAAACAGTTAAGAATAAACTTAAGAAATTTACGAAGTTGTCACAATAAGTGCTTAGCATTATTATTGTAACACAAATTAAATTAAAACATAAGTAAGTAGGTACTTATACTTATACTAGTTTCTTTCAAGCTAAGATAAGGACTTGTTTTGTTATCTAAGAGGCTATAGATAGTTAGTTACCTACATAGAACCTATATTAGTATGATGTCTTTTTTAACTTTTTACAAGCCTCTCTTGCGGCAGCTCTTACTGGACGTTGCTGGTGGAGATGAAAGGATGATTCATCCGGCAAGGATTCCGGGTCAGTGTCGGCGTCGGTGTCGACACAAGAGCCGTAGCTATCGGGCTGTTCCTCGGTCAAGTCCGAGTTACTTTCAACTACCTCACGCATCGTCTCATCCAACGACGTCGTGGGAGACGGACATTCGGGGAGCTTAATGAGATGTCTGCGATTCCGCCGTAGGACTTTTCCCAGGCCATCGGCGACTATGTACGAGCGTGGTTGTGGAGCGGGCGCGATGACGCGCACGCGCCTGCGCCTGGCTCCGTCCACCGTCACCACAGCGTCGCCGGGCTCCAGCTGTGGCAGCGCTCGCGCATGTTTGTCGTACTGCTGACGGCTTCTTTCTTGATTGCGTAAAACATTTTTAATGTCATCCGAGCTATCTCGGTCTGGTTTCAATTTCATAGGGTGCGACGGCAAGCGCGTATTGAGCCTGCGACCCATCAAGAGCTGAGCAGGGCTCGCTATACCATCTCTTGGAGCTGCTCTGTAATTAAGCAAGGCCAGGTAAAAATCTTCATTTGAGTCCTTGCATTTTTTAATTATTTCCTTAACAGTACGTACCGACCGCTCGCTTCGACCATTGGACTGTGGATAGTTGGGAGAAGAGGTTGTATGTTTGAATTCCCAACTATGTGTGAAGCTCCGAAATTCTTTCGACGCATACGCAGGTCCATTATCAGTGATCAGCTCCTCTGGTATTCCATGTCTAGCGAACTGGTCTTTCATCGCCAAAATGACTTGTTTAGATGTGATATCTTTAAGCGGACATACTTCAACGTAATTCGTAAGATAATCGACTAAAATTAAGTAATATCTTTTAGAATACTCAAATATGTCCGATCCCAGTTTAGTCCAAGGTAAGTGTGGTATGTCGTGTGGCATCATCGGTTCTCGCATGGGGCGCGGCGCATGCTCGGCGCACACTCGACAGCGGCGCACCGTGCGCTCGACGTCGCGCGACATGCCCCCCCAGAACATGACGTCGCGCGCTCTGCGCTTGCACCGGTCGATGCCCAAGTGCCCCTCGTGCACACGCGACAACATCTCACCACGTAGCCCTCTCGGAATAAATACTAAATTATTACAGAATATGACTCCTTCCGCAAACTCAAAACATTCTCTATAGCTCCAGTATTGCCGTGCTCGTTCATCGGTATCGTACTTACTTTTTGGCCAACCATTCAAAATATAATCTTTTATGATTATCGATTCTGTGTCGATTTTTGTGTGTTCTTTTATGGACTTCAATCGCTCGTCGCTGAATCTAACATTTTGTAACATGTGGCAAGTCTGAACGTCTATCTCTTCGGACAGATTAGTCTGTAGAAGCTCCGGAAGCGCCGCGCGAGACAACGCGTCTGCGACGTGTAAATATTTACCTGGTTTATAGACGACCTGAAAATCATATCGCTGGGTTCGCAACATCATGCGCTGAAGTCTGGCCGGCACCGAATCAAGCGACTTCTTGAAGAGCGCTTCCAGTGGCTTATGATCCGTTTCTACGGTTACATCATTTTTACCAAAAATGTATTGGTGAAATCTCTCTAGAGCGAATACGATAGCGAGCATCTCCTTTTCGATCTGTGCGTACCTTTGTTGGGTGTCCGTGAGCGTCAGCGACGCGAACTCGACCGGGCGGCCCGCCTGCAGCAGCACGGCGCCGAGCGCGGCCGCGCTCGCGTCCACCGACAGCAGCGCCGGCTCGCGCGCCGCGTACAGCGCCAGCACGGGCGCGCTGCACAGCGCCTCCTTCAGGGCACTCACCACACGCTCCTCGCACGCACCCCAACACCACTCGTTGTCTTTTTTCAGCAAGTTACGCAGTGGGCTTACCTTTTCAGAGTAATTAGGTATAAATTTATTTACATAATTTATCATACCGAGAAATCTCTCAAGCGATTGCCGGTCGCTTGGGGATGGCATCTCTGTTATCGCTTTCAGCTTTGACTGGTCTATCTTCATGCCCTCGATGCTGAAAGTGTGGCCCAAGTACGTGACTTCGGTAACGCAAAACTCGCACTTATTGCGGTTAAATTTAATACCGACAGACCGCGCCCTGTCTAATAAAAGGTTGAGACGTCTATCGTGCTCTTCTTTCGAGGATGCCCACACGATAATGTCGTCGACAAAGGAGTCCACGCCCTCCAGATCTTCAAGCAGCTGTCGAACCTTTGCATGAAAGACTTCAGATGCCGAATTTATACCATAGGGTAGGCGTAGATATTGAAATCTACCAAAAGGCGTCCCAAAAGTACACAAATCAGCGCTTTCATCGTCCAGCTGAACCATCCAGAAACCAGATTTGGCGTCCAGCTTACTGAAATACCGCGCACCCTTCAAATTGGTGGCTATTTCAGTTAGAGTCGGCAATGGATAGTGTTGTCGTCTAATTGCTTTGTTTAGCGGGCGCGGATCTAGACACACTCTAATGCTGCCGTCCTTTTTAGCTACAATTACGATACCGTTCACCCAGGAGGTTGGGTGTGTAACCCTCCTTATGACTCCTAACTCCTCCATGCGGGTTAATTCTTGTTTAAGTTGGTCCCTTACACCAACAGGTATTTTCCTAACAGGGCATATGCAAGGAGTGGCATCACTTTCTAACGGTATTTTATAGCGACCCGGTAATCTACCTATACCCTCAAACAAGTCCTCATATTGATCTAAATTGACTGAGTAAACTCTTTTTATCAACCCTAATTCATCTAAGCTGTGTTTTCCTAAGATACTTTGACATGACTCACTAGATATTATAAATTTCAATTGATATTCACAATGTTTATATTCAACCTTAATTATTGTCGAGCCCACAATAGATAAGTAGTTGCCACAGAACGATTTTGCCCGTATGTTTTCGGTGCAAATTTGAGATAAGGAAAATCCTAACTGGACAAAACTGTCCCGTGACAAGACATTTAAGTCGGATCCTGTATCCAATTTAAATCTATGATTAGAGCCACATTCAGGTAAATAAAATTGTTCATGCCACTTATCGTCATTTATCTTAGAAATGGAATCAATACATTCAATTGTGGATATGTAGTAGAACTCACCATCGTCGCTGTCCTCGTTTAACTCATAAACTTTATATTTCCTTACCGGACACTTCGCTTTAAAGTGACCCTTATTGCCACAAATAAAACACTTCACTCTTTTTGCCGCACACCGATCACCACCGTCACAGTGAGGCATGGCGCAGGCGCCGCACGAGCCCGGCCGCGCGCTCCTGCCGCTGCCGCTCGCACCGCCCGCGCCGGCCCCGGGCCCGCTGGCCCAGCCGGAGGACGCGCGCGCGCCGCGCCCGCCGCCGCCGCCGCCGCCGCCGCCGCCGCGTGCCCTGCTTGACCCGCCGCCGCTTCCACCTCCGTATGCCCCGGCTTTAGACTTCCACAGCGCATTCACCGATGCGGTTTTCGTCTCGCTTTTGACACCTTCGATGTGGCGGCTGTCATCAACAGAAATTTCATTGGCTTGACATATTTTCACCGCTTTAACAAGCGTTAAATCGTCAGCCCTCAACAACCGGTCACGCACGCTACTGTCGGCGACACCGCAGACGATCCTGTCCCGAATCAAGCTATCTTCCAGTTGATCAAATTCACATTTTTGACTCAGGAGTTTCAAGGCCGTGACGTATTCATCTATGCTTTCGCCTGTTTCTTGACTCCGAGAGAAGAATTTAAATCTAACCATTATTATGTTCGTTTTCGTTCCAAAGTACACATTGAAGGCTTCAATTACTTTTGTGATGTTTTCTTTGTCTTCTTCGTCTTTGAATTTTAAAGTTAGAAATATATCGTATCCCTCTGGTCCAATCAAATTAATCAATAAGCTGGCTTGCACGTCGCTAGTTTCCTTGCACACCCCGGCTGCTTTTATAAATACTTGGAACTGCCGCAACCATCTTTGCCACGCGTCGGCTCGACTTGCCGGTCCACCTTCCAAAGTTAACGGCGCGGGAGGTCGAGCGTGTTCCATTACAAATAACACTCGACTAAGTTATTAACGTAGTTTAACTACACTGCTTGATGTGATTTTATGCAAATTATGGCAGTAAAATAATTAATTTCCGAGCACCGCTGTCACCATGAAGTAAACAACAAGATGGCTGGTTCAAGACCGTTTATTCACACGGCTACGATGCCTACCCACACATATACATAAATGATAATCTAGTACAGATACAAGTGTGATTTTCAAACATACCTCCATACAAGCACATGTTCTCAGCTAACAGTTCGAACACATGCGCCAAAGGCAGGAAGCCCATGAGTATATCCGTGTCCAGTATGGGCATGGCGTCGGTGAAGGACTTGAGTGTTGCCAGCATGTTGCGATGCGACAACACAACTCCTTTGGGCACGCCGGTCGAGCCTGACGTGTACATTATGATGGCCGTGTCGGAGGGAGTTGGAGGAACGCTCGCTAGAAGAAAAACGACTTTTGTAACAGCTTATTCTTTGGACATGCCTTACTTTGTTCGACTGGCTTTTAAAAAAAAGCTAGGCCCACACCACCAGGTTCTTGTCTGATTCTTTCCCTGGTGTAGGGAGTCGCGTTGGAACAGGCATTAGAATCACCTAGCATGTAAAACGAAACTTAAGTGATCCTTGAGGTCCTACAAGAATAAATGATTTTTTCTTTCTTTCTTTTTTTCATTCAAAGTTGGAAAGAGCTAGAATGTTTTTTCGGTAGGTAGAAGATATAACAATGATACATTTTTATACCTTCTTTATTTCTAATGTTGTTTTACAACATGCATAAGTCATTTTAAGCTCAAAGAGGAGCGCTCGTGGCGGATTGCTGAGACGTTCTTGATAGATCGTCGACGTTCTGAGCGGTCACAACTTGGGTGACCGCATTATCAGCTGAGCGCTTCCGTGCTTCGGAGGGTACGTTAAATTGTCGGTTGTTGTGTTGTCGTAATACTTACTATACATGTCGTTCATTGGTATTGTAATGCTTTTTGACCTCAACACGTATCTCAAAATAGATTATTTAATGATAAACCATTTATGACAAGCTCTTCGTAGGATTATCTGATTGTTATCATCATAATTTATTTCAGAGTTGTTTCAATTATTGTTAAATCATTTATTACCTACTATCATTTGTGTATCCTATAATTTTCCTATGACAATGTAGATAAGGATATATTGCAGAACGTAGAATCACCAAATCGAATTTATTTAAGAGTCTGCCATAACGCCGAGGAATGAGCGGGAGAGCGAATAATGTTTTTACTCGTGAGTGAGAAGCGCAGAACGATAGACACGCAACATAATTTATAGCGAAAAAACAGTTTTTATTTAATTACAAGTTAATTAAACAAGCAATCGAAAAATTTAAAAATCAGAACTAAATAAATCCTTCTAGGTTATTTGTCAAAAACCAAAAATAGCGTTCTGTTCCTGAGATAAATAGCAAAATGTGTGAAAAACATGTATTTTTCAAAAAAATATATGATCGAGAACTTTTACCAATCGTGTTTCTAAAAAACCATAACGCAAGATAAAAGTTTAAAGTATCATTTCCCTAAATATGAAGGACGTTGCTTTCACATATACCTACTGAGATAAATAAGGATTTCGAAGACTAATTTGCATATGGCGCTCTCTTAAAACAAACTACACTAATTCACAAACACAGGGCATCCCAGAATAAATAAATATAATTAAAATAAATAAATCAATAACTAGAATTAGCAATTGAGACATCTAGTAAACATTGGATAAATCGTAATTGAAAATTATGTACGTAACTAGAGGGAAAGACATGAATGAGAACGACTCAGTGCCGATTATAGTGACATTTTAGGGAGGAGGCTTATAACTTTATAACCATCTCTCTCCAACGCCACATTACTGGGTATTAAACAGCAAGAGATGGATGATTTTAATAAACTGTCGTACAATATTCCAAAACTCACCAATCTTAGACACTTTCCCCATTTCCACAACTTCCTTGTACCCGACTATCCTGATCCCCTGCTTGAAGCCGTCCCTCTCCGTGGCCTTGAGCTGGTCTTCCATGAAGATGATGGTGTCAACTCGGGGGGTGTTCGCCAGGATCTTCTTGAATTTGGGCAGGAGGTCGTGGGAGGTGATGACCGTGGAGACCTCCGTCTCGTTGATGCCGTGAGCGATGGCGTCGTCCCCGAGGGTTGCGTAGATTGTTACCACTGGAATAAAAGTTGGAGATTAGAGAATATTTGGTAGAGTAGTTGGTGTTGGAGCCATTTATTTAAGTTGGGCTGGTGAAATACCTTACTAACAGGTTTCTCAAACGCAAATCATCTCAATAATTAACTTATCAACGGTCAAATCACGTGACAAGTATCAGCCAAGATAAAGGAAAGAAGACTAACAGTACTTAAAAAAAGATTTTAAGAACAAGCAAGTGACAAGTTTCCGCTTGCTTATGCCGGGTTCCTATATCCAACGAACGGATGTCCGTAGGTCGGTCGTCATAGCAACGCTGTCATCTGATCTGACACAAAATGTATAACACTTTTTGACAGATAACAACGTTGGTATGACGACCGACCTGCGGACATCCGTTTCTCCGATATAGGAACCCGGCATAAGCAGGCAAAAGCTCAGCTTCTTTCTAACTGACCAGCTTGTATTTCATTCAACCTTGTGAAGAGGCTTTTACAAGATATTTTTCTATGTATAATATGTATATATTTACAAAAAAAATGTATCTAGGTAGTATATCAGTCACCTGGTTACCATAACACAAGCATTAAGTTGCTTAGCTTGGAACTAGATGACGCCGTGTGGAATGTCCAAGGATATTTATTTATTTATTTTATTTGCTTACCAGGTATGCTCTGCTTGAAGCAGCCGTGCGCGGCCAACATCCACTCAGCGCGGGTCTCGGCGAACATGACAACATTCTGTCGGACTGCGCAGCCGAGCTCCCTCAGTCCGGCGCCGAAGTACCCGGCTTCACTATCCACGTCTGTATACGACCGCCACACGTAATCCCCCATGTTGAACTGTGCACCAAATAGACTTATCACTTCAGCTTTTAAAACAGTGGCATATAAGCAAGTTTATTATGAGTAAACTGGCGTGGGCACTTACTCTGGATCAACGAAAACGGAGTTTCGTAACAATTTTCGGGTTCCAATTATGTTGGTTAACTATCACGAATTCAGTATCCACCAACATAAGCTGACCCCAAAAATTGTCACGAAACTATGTTTTCGTTGATCCCGTGTACGGCCTCAGATGCTAGGGTTTATCGTGAGTAAAGAACGAAGACCTTCATTCAGCATGGTCCTAACTGACGATCAGACTAGTTTATTATTAGATCTTGTATGAGCTGGTAGCTGGCTGAAGAATGTTGATAACTTAACAATTTAACTAACGCTACCGCTGCTCAAAGTAAGTTGTGGCTTCGTTTGCATGGAACACAACCTACAGTTTTGTTTAACATAACAGTAGTCTCTTAAACCTATTCACAAATTGTGGTTATTATAATAGAAAGAAAGAATGAAAAAAAAATCATTTATTCTTGTAGGACCTCAAGGATCACTTAAGTTTCGTTTTACATGCTAGGTGATTCTAATGCCTGTTCCATGATATACACAAAATATGACATGCAAGTGGCTAAATGCACAAGCCGTGCGAAGCCAAAACAAAGAAAGAAGAAGAAAGCTTACCTTCTTGAAGACGCGTCCATTAGGCTGCGGCTCGTCTTCCTCTCCCAGTACAGTCCTGGTGCCGAGACAGGGGCGCTCGCGCCAGCGCGCCGCGGCCGAGCGAAGCATGGCCTCCATGGTCTTGACCTCATCGCGAATCAATCGCACGTGCAGCTCGCACGGCTCAGACACCGACTCTACGGTCACGCTGTTCGGCGTGCTCTGAATTATACGCGCCTGGAATTATACGTACTCTTTAGTGATCTCATAGAAATTTGTTATGGGTAGGTTTTCGATTACATTCGTATTTCAATGAAATGATCTTTAAGGGACAGACGATTCGTGTACCTACTTTTTGTGTCGTGTTAATGTAAAGAGATGGTTATTAACCTAAAAGCTGTTGAACGTAACGAGACAAATCATTAGTGTCTTACTAGTATTATAAATCTGAACATGCGACATTATTTTAATTACGGAACGCCATAACGACTAAAAATTTAATTAGAATAGATACGAATAGATATGTTCGCGCTAGTCATTTTCTTTATCATTACCCGGACCTAGAACTACTGAGTCACTGCATCAAAAATCCAAATTGTAATAGGTGTAACTACCGCCACACAATATCAAAATGTGTCTATGAAAAGATATTTACAACGCTACATTATGACGTCAAAGATAGAAAGTTTGCTGTACTAAACTATATCTATACGAAGGGCGGCAGCGGGACACATCACTGGGATCGTAAATCTAAGCCAAAGGTCATACCTGATATTCGATCTCTGATTCTAATTAAAGTCTGTGTACTTTCAACAAATATTTACTTGATTATGAAATCAGTAAAATAAAGCTGTTAGCACACCCAGTTCAACAGTTCCCTCATTATGCACGTGGGTGGTCAATGAACAGAACATTAGGTTTGGAAACAGGTCAACTGAAAATAGCGACACTGGTGTGAATGGCACACAATGTGGTTTCATAATTGAATAACTTGCAGTTGTTTGTTAGCGGTAAGTCACGGCCCACCGCTCGGAGATAGTAGACTGGCATAAAGCTTCAATTAATGTTCTTAGTTCTCTCGTGACGGTTCTTAGTTTTTTCTTGCTTTTAGACTAGGCCATCATTTATTAATAAAGCTTTGTATATTGATATGAAAACGGCGAGCGTGTATGAAGAATGAACCCTATGTTGGGAATCCTTTAAATAAATAAATAAATAAGAATGTAATGGAAGTGGATAAGCCGAAAGATTCGTGTCATGATCGCAGCAAAGTTTTTATGTAATTTTATAAGTCTGAAATAAATGAAATTGAATTGAAAAGTAGAGGTCCGTGATCTTTGCATAAGTGCATGCCCCTCTAGAAATGTGGCGTGTTTGATTTTTGTAATACTAGCTGCGCCCCGCGGTAAATAGTTTCCATTCCCGTGGGAATCCCGGGATCAAAAATAGCCTTTTTTTAAATCCAGGATATAAGCTATCCTGGTACCAAATTTCATTAAAATCCGTCCAATCGTTTGAGCGTGAAGGAGTAACAAACATTCACACGAACAAACAAACTTTAACCTTAATATTTTATGTATGATGTGATGCAAATAAAATGTGTGTAATTTTTATTATGTGCGCAATTACTGGGGTTAATTTAGCATTTCCGATCACATTTTTAAGTTGAGAGTTTGAGTTGTTGAGTTTGTGAGTTGTAACGTTCAAATAATGTTCCGCTTTCCTTGTTAAAGTTACCTTGATTCTCCGTGACAGAGCTCGTTTCCGCCATGGTCTTTGTGCGATCAGGTGTATGGGGAAGGTGATGACGTCGAAGACCAAAGCAACTGCTCTGATGGTCTTCAACACCACCGACACCCACAATGATTCCGGCCTGGAAAAAACAACGCAATTGTTAGACATTTTGAGGGTTTCTACGATGAGAAAGATAAAATTCGGTTTATATTATTTTAAGTTACACAGTGAAACTATGTCACAGGATATAGCAGCGACGGTGTCTCCTTGACTAAAATGTTACATTTAAAAGGGACCACCGGGACCCCACTTTATGATAGGGGTCACAAATAGGTCGCTGTCTAAAGGTCTATTCCCAGGTATCAGGTATTAGACAATGTTCATTTTCATCTAAAAAACTTAAGTATGACAAAAAATAAATATTAAAATAAGTACAAAAGCCTACCATCGCAAAAACATTAATGTTAATAGCGACTCTACCAACGCACCAAATCCCCAGAGTGCTGATCGTAAACATGCCATTTCATTCTTACAGAGTTATCCATTGCTCTTTACAGTCACACGCGTAAGAAATTTCGGTCATTTGTGAAAACCAACTAAACAGGCCGCCGAATTTTTATGCTAAATCAGCGGAGTGTGCTAGGCCTGAGGCCTTACTCCGCAACAACGAAAACAAAGTTTCGTGACAATTTTCGGGGTCAGCTTATGTTGGTGGATACTGAATTCGTAATAGTTCACCAACATAATTGGAACCCGAAAATTGTCACGAAAATTTTCGTTGATCCGGAGTAAGGCCCCTGGGTATGACTAGGATTTCGGTCAGCATAACTGATACAAGTTAGAAGTACTTATCCAAGTAATCAATCTCCATACTTGCAAGACGAGTTCCACGTATAAGTTCAACAAGGATAATTAGAATCGGCTTGCGCAGCCGCGGCACCCGGCCACCTCGACCTATAACCGGAGTATTAGCGTGCCTTGCCATTTTAGACCGGTAACTGTGCAAGTTCCCTTGGCCGGCACTTCCGAAGTACTTCATTTTACTTTCATGAAAGGCCACCTGCATGGTGCTAGCAGTTGCTTTATACCTATGATGTGTCGTCTTTAAAACTATTGCCTCATTAAGACATCAAGAGTATTTCCTCTGAAGTCTGAACAAGCTGAAAATAACTATGAATAATAATTTTTATAAGTTCACACGCAAACAGAAGCTTTTTTTAATATCATTATAATGTGCAGAGTGATAAGGTACAAGCAAAAACTCAAATAAATGTATGCATTGTATCATTGTTAATAACTTTTAGAGAATCCCTCAAGTCGAACGTAAATATCCCTTACAAAGTTATATTCAAGAAAGTTCTGAATTCAAATCGAGTCACGGAGCCAATATAACTTTTACCACAAATAATATTGGTACATCAACGATTCCATCCATATTTACAGGCTTGTAACAATGATTAGTACCTACTGTAAAGTCAAATCGAATTACGAAATTAATTAAATGATTTCTTTCATTATCGTGTTCAAAGCTGGTACCAAATAATCAAAGATCCGCTTTGATAAGATAAGTACAGACATTGTTACTACACTAGACCGTGACCTAGAATAGATGAGGTAAGCCATACAGATTGTCCCGAACGCCAAAACAATGAACATTGCCTCAATTACATCGCCCCTGATAAAACATCCGGATGCTGCTGTTGATAGTTTGGTATCGTGACCGTGACCTGACGAATGTTTATTTCTACATTTCACAGCACTGCGATCTCCGATCTTCACGAGTTAGAACAGATATTTAATTATAATGGAAATCTTCTATGGTTGTTCTTAGTTATTATTCAGTTTTCTGAATTATATAGGCTTTCTAATCAAGTAACAGCTCCCTGTGATTTGCTCAATAATACTTTTTAAATCATAGCCCATACCTACATCTCATAATGCGCCTATCTGACAGCTAACCGCATCATTACTGCGCAGGAAAGCTCTTACAAACAGTCCCGAACTGTCTAGCCACAACCAAATGACATCAAATTAAATGAAGCAAAACAATATATCTGCTTCAGCGATTAATTATAACATGTCCCCGATAAAGGCCGGATGCATCTGTTGATAGTGGCCGTGACCCGGCGAAGGGCACGCATGCGCGGACCGCGGCCAGCGCTCCGGCCGTGCAGTGGTGCATCTCGCGAACCTTGACATTTGGACCGGGATGCGTAGGTTTGTCTCGTCATTGTAGAGACGATATCTGTTTGCGAGGGATGGACTATCGAACAACACCGGAAATTAGAGATATCGAGCTTATAGGCGACGGGAGCGGTGAATGCAAAATGACCAAAAATACTCGTAGAATAGAAGTTTTGATAAGCCCCAGCCAGAGCTTTAGAACATCTATTGTAATGAAAGAATCATGATTCATCTTTCGAATGGCACTCCATATTACCTATTTACAACAAATTCAAACTAAAAGGATAAAAGTTAAGTGTAATTCAGAACCATCTTACTAACGCTAAGCTAGTTCTAACTAGAATTCGCTATCCGTTGAACAGGGTAACTTATACTGTATAAATTACCTATTGCTAGGTATTCCAATGCTTGCGCAATAGATCTTGCAGTAAAGAGCAGACACCAGCAAAAACTAAGTGCGTCACGTTCACACATGATTCCTCTACCTGACGCGTAAATTATTCATGAAATTTTGAAACAAGAGTCCTGCGTAGTTTCAAAATTGTGAACCTTTACAAGTTTTTATTATTTCGTTTTATTTAGGATTGTCAATTGAAGATCACCAAAATATTTATTTATTGGTTGCAAGAACATTGAATATGTAACTCAATCCTTTTACAGCTATTCTAGATAATTTATACAGCGTTAACCTAATTAAATATACCCTCAAGGGGAAGCTGGCACTGTAGTGCCTGGGGACATTGTTGAGATGGAGTAATCTTGCTCAGCACCTTAACCATCTTCTCAGTGTCAGATAGTTGGTTATTCATATAGTTACTTATTGTAATGTGTGTGAGTGATGTAAATAAATGTTTTTCTATTCTATTCTATTCACAAATAAAGAAGTGGTATATCTCATGTTGCTGGTATAATATATCGTACTCCGAGGTAATTTCAAATCTCGACAAGACAAAATGATTACTACTTAATATCAAAACGAATAAACATAGAAAGCAATAAACTAATCAAAGATCAAATACAAAACTATGAAACGCATCAACCATCGGATGAAAGTAAACAAAAAAGTATCGTTCCCACGATCGGTTGCATTCGCTTTGCAAAACAACTGAAATGATCACATTGCTTTCGTGAAATGACAAGCAACGTGGGAAGTCTGACCATCTGTGTGTTTACTCGTATGATTGTTTGAGCGGTTTTCAGACAGATTCGAAAACATTTTGCTGTTATAGTTCCTTTGACTGCGCTGTATATTCAGTAGACCACAAAGCAGACAAGCGTTTTGATATAAAAAAACCTTTGAATAGATTTTGGGATCTGTAAATAATCTCTTTTAAAAATAGTTTGATAATGCTTAAATCGAGAAGGTAGATTATAGGTATCCACTTCGGTCAACATGGCTTTTGTCTCAGTACTTTTACTCATAAAGACTATCACGTGGACAAATTTAAAAATAATCATACAATTCTAGGTAATCGGTCGCTAGACAGTGGAAAATATTATAAAATTTAGGTGTTACATTACTAATTACTAAGATAACACTTAGGCATGAGTAAGACGAATTTTAATCATTGCATAAATCGGCAAGTTTTCGTGTAAAGTTGTATTGTATCTGATATGATAACAGTCTAAATCGTTATAGTCACAATTCATCATTTGATATTATCTGTTATACGAGTAATATTAGTCACTAATTCTTTACATTGAACCACGTATGTATCACATTACGTTAAGTAATATTCATGGAATGAAGAATTAAATTAGGTTTGGTAAGAAGCGATAAGAACAAGTAAATATTTTTACTCTAGAATGATAACTATTGGCCTGGTGACAAATGCATACTATTATAACTATTTTTGTGTTGATGAAAGTCATAGGGACGTTCTGATAAGAAATAAGTCTTAAGCTTGATGGTTACATTGTTTTTTAGAGCTCTACAATAAACGAGTGTGAATTCTTGATACAATTAAATGCATGAATTGCGACGATGAGCTCAGTTAAGGAGCTGAATGAATTCGCAGCTGTCGTCACTAATAGCAAAGACGATTAATATCTAGAAGACAGACAAAAGGCCATACACAAAATCGTAACCCGATCCCGCAGTACCAGATAGCCTGAAAACTTTAAAACATCAATTTTATCCAAGAAATTTCAATACTTAGTAGTAGGTAGCAACAATATTCAATATTTAAACATTTTTAACTAGAAAGTAATTGAAATTTCTTGGATAAAATTGATGTTTTAGAGTTTTCAGGCTATTTTTTAGGGCTAATATCTAGATATTAATCGTCTTTGCTAATAGGCACTACATAGTTTCTAAAATCACAATCGACTAGAGGCCTTACTCCGGATCAACGAAAACGAAGTTTCGTGGCAATTTTCGGGGTCTGCCCTGCTACTCTGCAAAACGAAAAACGAAGTTTCGTGACAATTTTCGGGGTCAGCTTATGTTGGTGGATACTGAATTCGTAATAGTTCACCAACATAATTAGAACCCAAAAATTGTCACGAAACTTCGTTTTTCGTTTTGCAGAGTAGCAGGGCAGCTTATGTTGGTGGATACTGAATTCGTAATAGTTCACCAACAGAATTGGAACCCGAAAATTGTCACGAAACTTCATTTTCGTTGATCCGGAGTAAGGCCCCAGTAGATCAATATACAATATTCATTTGTTATGATTATAATGTTACAGCAAAATGTTTTATGATACAAAGCATTAAAAAACGTTTTTCCAATATTTCGCATCCACTAATATTTTTTGCCGAGCGGGTGCGAAGTACAATCCTCAAGGTGTCTCTCAAGGTTCATACGCAAATTATGTTGTGCAAACCAACTATTTGTTATACTGTGGCCTAACTGACACTTTGTCATGTTTATGTTTCAAATAGCACACTGACTAGGGCTTTGTTACGCCAATTTCACAGTACTTTACAAGACGATTATCTTTTACGAGACAATAATCAGTGATACTTATGAATGTAAGAGCCTCTTCATTGTGAGAGGCTGCATAGTATGTTTTTGTTATTGGTTAATTTTTTGTATAGGTAAGTATCTGACCTTGGCATTCAAAGTGACTCTAAAAGTACTTGAACCAGTGTCCTCACTGGTTCAAAGTACTTTTAGAGTCACTTTGGAGGAAAAGTAGTGATATAACAAAAAACAACCTTTGATTCGTGTTTTACTTATAAACCTATCTATACGTGATCAGTAGTCTAGACATTACAATTCAACCATTTTAATCCTTTTAATCGGCCTTAGAAATCAGTGTGTCAATACCTATCCAAGGTATTGAGGTTATATCGCTGTGATAAAGATGCTTAACACTGACACAATTTCCATAATTATTCTATGACACGTAATGTACGATAAAAGTAGAGGCAGGCTGAATACAACGATAATAAAATTTAGGGTACCTTGGAAACCGTAGAGATTACTATTGTAATGAATACCAGTAGATATCTACAATCTCTCAGTAGTTTTGTACAATATAGTACAATAATAAGTGCAGTTTTACCTACTTGTAACCATCCTAACTGTTATTGTTTGTTATTCTTTCACAAAAAATTACTGAACAGATTTGACTGAAACTTGGAATAACACTAGGCTACTTTTATCCAGGTTAGTACCACGCGAGCGAAGCCGCGGGCGAAAGCTTGTTGTATATAAAGCTATCTTATCTCGAATCTAGAATCTGACATTCTGATCCAAGAAATAACAAGCACAATATAAGTACGTAGTCAGCAAAATACATTTATTTAAATGTCTGTTACTGTATATTCGCCTGAGGGTGCTATTGTGCGTAGTTTTGTGAGTAACAAAGCTAATTTAACACATTACAAAAATAACCAAACACACTTTTATATAGACGACATTGTTTAGGTTACAAAGACATTACTACATGTGTTACATTGAAGTTTTGTAATTGTAATAAACACAAATTAACACAATAGCTATTATCGTTGCATACATGAATAAGAATTCCTAGGCTATAGGTTAATTGCACAAAATAAATTAAGTATATATCGTGAGGTTTAACTAACTGCAGAAAAAGTACCTGTGTATTAGTCATTTTGATTTTATAATGATATCGATTGACTGAATGACTTAAAATATGTAAATCAACCAAGTTCAAGATTTAAATTATACAGTTGATACTCGTAGTATTATCAACACTTTTCATAACCGTAATTCAATCGACTAAATTTAAGTGTATTGTTGGTTTCGTATAACCTAACGAAATAAAGGTTACTTTATACAAAACCAACAATACTTTGCTTTATGTTTTATGTTTATAGTAACGAGATGGCTGATTGAAACAAATAAATGTATTTAAGTATCTAGCTCTATATGAGTCTAGCTAGATAATCCTAGTATTTATTTCGGATATATCTACTAACAGGTCAACAACAATGAATCCGATAATAAATTTAGAAGTACCCTAAACCGAAGAGCGTGTATGAAGAATGTAATGAGAAAAAGGTGTGTCAGGATCGTAGCAAGTGGAGATCCGCGGTCCCTGCCTACCCCCATGGGAAAGAGGCGTGATTTTATGTATGTATGTATGTATATTTTATCAGATAATTTTTCACACTGATGTTAACCATTACGCAACCAATGACCCATAAACGATTGTATTGTAAGGCGATTCCAGTGCGGTAAATCAAGACACCTGTGATCGTCGATGAAACTAGGCCGTCTTTGAAGTTAACTACAACCTTCGCATTTGATGTTTTCAATAGGTATATTTTGTGCATTATCAACAATAGCGTATTTCAGTAGAGGATCTCAAAGATATATTCTTAAGACTCTCAAGATTCGCAATATAAGTTAATAAATTGAATTAAATCATTGGTCGAAATAGAATAAGTTCGAATCTAAACGTAAATATCGATGAGTAAGGTAAAAGTTGATTTTACTATCAAAACTATAGTGAGTTGTATTAGACATTATAATAGCACACGGGAAATTACTCACGTAAAATTATCGTCGGTTTAGATACCGACAATGTTTCGATTCTTCCGGAGAATCTTCATCTGGGTATGAGTGTGGTCACTCCTGTGTGTGGTCACTCCTGTGTGTGTGACAATGTGACAAAGTGAGTAATTTCCCGTGTGCTATTATATTAATGTAAAAGTTGATTATTATATTGATTCGCTTGGTCTAAATTATTTAGAACGTAGGCAAAAGATGATTCACGACGCCGACGTCTGCTATTGGAGTTCAGTAAACTGGGGTGTAAATATTTGGGATGAACTATTTGTTTAGAGATTTGAACGTTGAATTGATACTGGCCGACGTTGGCTGACCGATAAAATATTCGATTTTCAGTGTATTTTGTTCATTATTTGAATATGCCAAAGGAGCCAAGATTACGCGATGTTGGTCTTTGAGAAGAGGTTTAGAAAGGATTTTTAAAATATCTTTAAAGACATTTAACATTTTAGTTAAGAAATATCGGAATCTTTTAAGTTTTGATCACAAAAGCCCTGGCTATATAAAATATATTAAATAGCAATTCATCAGCAATAAAAGAGATTAACTATAATAAAACACAAAAAAGTAAATATTACGTATAAATCCATAATGCAGCCCTAATCTAAGGTGATATAAATTTAAACGGTCAAGTGCGAGCTAAAGTGCATCTGGGGGGTTCTGCACTTTAAAAGTATTGTCAAAATAACATCTCAATGCAAAATAAGGACAAAAGTATATTCACAATATTCACATTTACAAACAATCATTCTGTGGCAGGTCTACAATTTAGACTTAATTTATGCATTCTGGCATTCCAAATTTAAAAAAAAAATAGAGGACGTACAAAATATGCTTTGGATAAGCAAATTTTTTGTAAAAGAATCCATTTCGGAGGGGATTTTTTGAACCCACACCATCGTATCGAAAATCGAGGCATTCAAAAAAAGGGTGACATGTGTCAATCTATCAAATCTCACTCATAAAATACCGATCAACCTCATAAACCTAAATCCGTGGTATCGATAAGTAGATACGTTAAAGCCTAGATAAATCATCAAAGTAACTTAAGTGTGTGCCATAACGCCGAGGAATGAGCGGGAGAGCGAATAATGTTTTTACTCGTGAGTGAGAAGCGCAGAACGATAGACACGCAACATAATTTATAGCGAAAAAACAGTTTTTATTTAATTACAAGTTAATTAAACAAGTAATCGAAAAATTAAAAAACCAGAACTAAATGAATACTTCTAGGCTATTTGTCAAAACATAAAACCAACAAAAATAGCGTTCTGTTCCTGAGATAAATAGCAAACTGTGTGAAAAACATGTATTTTTCAAAAAAATATATGATCGAGAAAACTTTTACCAATCGTGTTTCTAAAAAACCACAACGCAAGATAAAAGTTCAAAGTTTAATTTCTCCAAACATTATAAGGTGGTATCTTTCACGGATTTTGAGATCTAATACGATTCAAACCACATATTTGCTACCTACGGCCTCTTAATTATGACCATAAAATAAAAATACAACATGATCTTCATGATCACGATAAAGACAATCATGATCATAAACTACATGATCGTAAAAAAAAACAAAAATTTTGAGAAACCCACGACGGTTAAAAATAATTGAATTATTCATCCCCACTGTTTTGCACTCTCCACATTATTTTCCTTTCATTTGATACCAAACTTGTAGTTTTGGTTTTGCACAAACAATGTTTGCTGCAGCGCCCTTTGGTTAGTTGTCACCGCAACACCTAACTAAGAACATGCACCAATCAAACCCGTACCCATAACTGAAAACTGCATCAAAATCGGACTAGTGGTTTTAGAGGAAAATGGCAGAATAAAGCACAAACAAACAAACATCGTCTAACCCGAAACGCATATACCGTCTCCGTTCCGTCGTGGGTAATAAAGGGTGTATCGGACTGTATCGTATCAAAAGTTGACCGCACGACGACATGCCAGTTGCGTTTTGTACGCAACATTTGTATGCAATAAGTTTTGCAAGCAATATTGCATTCATACAAATGGTATGAGAATAAATCTCCGGACCGAGTCAAGACGACTTAAGTAATATAGCCAAACTCTGAAATAAGAATGTTTATTCGACATTTTCACGCTTAAAGGATGCGTAACTGGATTACTCGAATTCGCATAAATTACATTACAATTAAATTACATCTGCGTTAAATAAAAGATACGAGATGTTTTAGCCAATTTTTGTGAACACAATGAAATACCTTTAACTCTATGATTTAGATTCAATAAGGATCATTGGAAAAGAACAGTAGCCGCATATTCTTAAATCATTTTTTAAGTCGCGAGATATAAACAGGGTAGAATCACCTAGTAAGTATTTTAAAATGTCCAGTGTTGAGTTAATGTCTGGATCAGCGTTTTGTGAAATATATTTCTGCTAACAACGGTTTGACTTAATTTATAAAAACAATAAAAAAACAAGCCAAGAAAGTAAAATAAGTTATTTTGTAATAACACAAAAATAGTTTGATTATTAAGTCTTTTAAAAAGATAAAGGTAATTAACTCACTTCGCAATATATCCCATGTTAGATATGCACTGCACTTCACCACACTATCATCAGCAACTAACTGCTCATTAGGTTTTAAGTGATAAGTTTTATATGCCTCTTTATCTTTACTACCGAATGATTGATAACTTATCTGATAGCACTAGCAACGATCAACCGGACAAAGTACATAAATAATCATTAGAGACATCGCTTTCAACGTAGCGGCCGTTTAATCCAGAAAGAACAGAAAATCTATTTGTTATTGACTATTACGATATGCTGGCAATAGTGGCTATGCTATGCCGTGTATGCTGCATGTCGGTCGACTTGTGGGCTAAGACCACAAACAAATAAGCGCTCAACGCAAGACCTCCATGGCAGATCAAGGAGATAGCAGGACGAGTTTGATGTGCACCTTTCAGATTGGCCAACTGTGGCCAAGGATAGAAAAAGCTGAAAGGAAGGAGGCATTTGCCCTGCAGTGGGACACTATGGGCTAAATTCAGCTATAGAGCAACTTTTTGGCATAAGTAATTAAGTTTGAATTTGTGAGATAAGAAAAAAGATTTTATAGGATAAGTAATGATATTATAATGATTTTAGAAAAGCAAATTTACAGATGAACTAGAGTAGGCAGGCACTCAGCAGACACAAATACACAATAGTAAGTCAGAACAGAAGTGAGAGGTAGATAGATGCACTTGGATGTGTTCCAGAAATTGCGCAGAGATATTCTTATATTTTGGTAATGACATGACAATGGTAGTATCATATTCAAAGCTACAATCATGATATTCACTCACACATGAAGAGCTCGTGACAAAGCTTGCTAAGACTTTCTTGATAGATCAACCAATATGTGGCTTATTTCAAATGACAAGTTAAATGGACCCTATTTAACGACGAGAAGACATAATTTAGTCTTTGTAAGAAGTTCATAACAATGCTAGACCGAGTCTGTAATACGGAAATCTGTAAGAGGACGAAGGTAGTGGATATCGGAAAGCATATTGCAAGACTTAGGTGGCACTGGGCTGAACACGTGGGCAGATTTGGTGACGGCAGGTAGTGTAAGGCCGAGACCGAGTGGTAACTAAGAGAGAGTGATAGAGGTAGCCAGGTGGGCGATAGAGAGGCCATAGAAGTGAAGTGAAGACGGACGAGAACGGCATAGGGCCGATTGGAATAGCGTTTGAGGGCGGAGGCATCAGCCTATTGACTATTGGCCCTATTGACTATCAAGTCGCAGTGGGCTATTTTTGAGCTGCAAATAATATGAAGAAGTTCAATAAATCCACAAAGCAAACATAACAGTCTCATTGCACAAACAATAACACAGCAATCATTGCACCTAAACGAACCATAGTGTAAACTAAACAACATTGAAACAAAACTGAATGTCGTAAAAAATACCGAGAATCGCGGCGTAAAAAGAACTTGAAGGTTCAAGTCTGAAGAAAAACTGCGTCGAGTCGTCATCTGGCTGCGAGCCAAATTCACTAGGAACACTAACAAACCTAGTAGAAGTGGATATACAAATCAACGAGAGTACTCCATTTCTGCATACGTATTTACAGCTAATGATGATGAGGGTAAATTGCTTGCTAGAAAACGTTCGACTTCGGTCTCAAGAGTTATTTCACCAACTACTGTCATGGTCAGGCAGGTAGGTACCAGGTTTTTTATTACATAACACTGAAGACTATTTTTTCGTTATAAAACTTTTTCAAATAGATAGAGAACGTGCGTGACCGATAATACCGACGTGAACTATAAAATCCTAAAGAAGCGTGTACTAAATCCTACAATTGCAGGTAATAAAGTGCTATCTGAGATACAGCCAGAGGCGCTAGAAAATTGTGAAAATATTCCTTATTTGTAGTCTGTACGCAAACAAGGCACGCGTGACAAATTTGCAGCGTGAACAACGATTTATTTATTTACTTTGAATGACAGTGAACTTATGGAGACTGGAGAGTTTGTATAAGAACTTGATTCATCTTCAGTTCGTTGAGCTGTTGTAGCTTAGCTTTTACCAGTTAAATTAAGAAAAATAGACAAAAAAAATCAAGTCAAAATTGCTCACGGAATTTACGGACATAGGTTGTGGACTTGTGGCATCATGATTTGACACAGAAGCTACATGGCATTCCTTTAAAATTTTGCTCAAGGATGATTATCACGTTCAAAGTACCTACTCAATCAATAAGACCATGAATCGAATCCTTTAGGAGGACGACAACATTCCTTAAATATACAATGTACATAAAAAAATACTTTAAAGTCTACTTACACTTCATTCTCGTCTATAAACATTTCTGTGTGCTTTGACCTGAAACAAAAATCAAGAAATCAATCCAAGTTGGTACAATATTCACGTCCCCTGAAGGCTTCCCTTCTGAGAACAGGCACATTATTTAGTTTTCACGACACTTCCAAAGAAACCATATTAGTGTGAGTGACTTCTATAAATATTACTTAATTTATTTATGAGTAGAAACTAATTGCGTAAGTAAAAACAGCTAATTGTTCCGAATTGATTCTTATGTCAAAGGTCTAAAACACTTTTTATTTTAACACGCCCAATATGTTCATGTTCTGATTAACACCCCTCAATATAGACATCGAAGTTTCAGCGCTATATACCGACTACTGCTATAACCGCTGAATATTAAATACATCTACCATAACATCGTCTTTTCCTGATACTTCCTCTTCTGAGCCGAGATGCTTCTGAGATTATTAAAATAAATCTGCATACTGCCATACAAAGCAATTAAAGACCATTTAATATTTACGGGTTAATTATGGTAACATTTTGTATGTGGCCTAGGTTAGGTTAGAGTCTAACCTAACCTAGGCCACACAGTTAGACGATTATTTCTGATCTCGCAAAATCAATGTTGTTATGTTAATCAAAGCTAGGATTGGCAGTTTCAACCAAATCTGTCTGAAGTGAATTGGTTTCGACTTATGCCCTTTCCAGCTCCCTGATTGACAGGAACCACTCCCGTATATTAGTGAGTCGAGCCCCCGGTTTGCCACAGAATATCGAAGAGTAAATAGCATGGGTTAATTTTAGAAAACTTGCTAGTCGAGTGCTAAGCGTACGACACGCGATGACGGAAGAATGTAGGTCTCAGGAACACAACTAATTCGCTGCAGAGAACACTACAAATGACAGTGAACGAATGTTCATCAAAATCTGCTTGTTGATTGCATAATAACGATCACCCGAACTCGTCAGAGATTCAATTATAACACATAATGAAACTGCAAATTAAAGTCATTTTGCATTATCGCAATCCAACATCAACACATACGAGCAGTACACCGACAATTTAACCCACAAAATCGATGACCTACATGCAAAATCTGTTGATGATAAACAATTAGTTTGTCATTTACACGAAACCCGAGCACGAGATGCCCTTGATACATTGACCTCAATGTATTACTCAGGTAATTCAATTATGTCCACTTGCGAGTAAAGCAACACCATTTCAGTGTAGGTAGGGTCGAAGTCACTGAAGATTAACTGTGGGTGTAATATCACTCAAGGGGATTTTGGGTTGGCAGGACTCTTAGATGTATAGTCATTCTCATTTTGGTTTGGGTTTCTTTCAGTCTATGGCGGTAGGGAGTTGTGATGTGAAGATACGGACAAAATTTATTAGGGCGAGAAAGAGTTTCTGTATTAATGAAAGCCATGAATTGATAAAGGAGCAAAATTGCTTTGGAGAGATTAGAATGCATATCTATAGGACACGTCATAAAATTCATACCTATATAGTATACCAGCTGCGCTCCGCGGTGTTACCCACGGTGAATATAGTTCCCGTTCCTGTGGGAATACCGTGATCAAAAGCAGCCTATGTGTTAATCCAGGATATATATATCCTGGTACCAAATTATACGTATTTAAATTCATCCAGCCGTTAGAGCGTAAAGGAGTAACAAACACTTACATATTTACACACACACAAACTTTCACCTTTATAATATTAGTGTGTTTATTTTTGACTCTGAATTTAAGGTGCCTGTATGGGTAAAACTAGCGCCACCGCCTATTTTATTTTATTATTACGTTGAACAAAGGAATTTAAAAAAACTGAATGTACAGTTTGTGAAACCTATCATAAGCTTTTTTTTAATACCTCTGTAATAGTTTCATTTTGTATAGTTAAGAAGGAGTAGCGAAGTTGCACTTGGTGGTCACCAAACTCTGTTTTCGCTACTCCTCCTAAACTATACAAAATGAAACTATTACAGAGGTATTCAAAAAAAGCTTATGATAGGTTAGTCTCATGGTTGCTACTTAGCAACAGTGGACGATTATCTGTTATCAATCAATAAGCTATGTCTTATATTACTGCAGCAAGTGATATGTTGTCAATAAAACTCAAATGATATGACTCCTAAAAGTAACAATACCTGCTTTATAAGGATGCATCGTTTGTACTGATATGAATTAAATACGATATTGAATAAGGTCAACTTATAAATAGATAAAGAAGTAAATTTAATTAAAATGAAACCAGACTTAAATTGAAAGTAGAGTTGAAAATGAAATTACACTGAAATTTATGATAATGAAACTAGCTACCTACTAAAGTATAAATAGTTAAGTAATTCATAAACCTAGCTAGAGGATAAACAGGTTGTTTATTTGATAACATAGAGTAAAGTCCAATAGCGCAATAAATTATAAATGTTATGTATGACTGGAAAACCACTAATATCATTACAAATTTACAATTTATCCTAGTCTCTGTCCATACAGTGACGTAATATGGTCTTGCAGACATATGAGACAAATTAAACTCAATTGGAGGAAAACACTGAATAATTCATTCAGGAATGTGACCTATGAGTAATTCAGCAGTGGTTCAAAACAATAGGATTAAATAATTTATTTTTACAATTTATAAACGTTTTTTACTAATTCAGGAGGATTCCCAACAAGTCACACTAGATCCTGTCACCGTGTGACACGGGTTTATTCCCATCAGTCACACTATGTGTAACAGTGTGACAGGTTGGGACAACAATTATTCTAACACAAACAAGACCAAGAATAATTATACAATTGATAAATATCGTACGGGTAGTATTGTATGAGGAGTTTCCAAGCTGATAAATATTTAACAGAACTCGGCGCCGAAAGTGTAGTGTTTTGTTTACTCATTAAATTGAAGTTACTGGTATGTGTAACAATTTACATAATGTTATGTTTAATTACTTACACAATGTTGATGACATATCCAATAAGTGGTTGTTTCCTTTAAATATTTACTAATTCGACCACAGACGGACAGATCAACTTTAAGTTAGATATTTGGGAATAAGAGTAGTATAGATAGTCGAAGATAGAAAAACTTACTTCATTGTAGAAAATTAAGCCGATCGATCCATAGAGGAAAAGACACTATAGTTCCACAATTAGCTAATTCCAAAGACAGTGTGAGCGATACGGATGCGGGACCAACAATGCACAATGCCGGCACGTTGGACGGTGTGCCGCAAGGGAATAATGGGGCACGTGACCAGTGAGTCGCGCGCAAATAGAGCCTGTGATACATTGACTCGAACATTACAGAAATGCGTTGTCATACATTGAATATGTCATACAAATACGATTGGAATATAAGTAACTTGCGAATGGTTTCATAGCCTGAAGGTGGCTGGCTTGTTTGTGTCTCTTATCTTTCAAACAGGAGAAAAATAAATAGCCGAGATTTATGATTGTTCAATATTGGTACCACAAAAAGAGGTTGAAAGTCATGCATTTTTCAAGAAATACTTTATGTTCATTCAACATAATTCGAGTTGGTATAAATTTCAGATGACAATATTTCAGTTTTTATATTTCCAGAGTTCATAGCAGTTTCGTTAGTTTCTTTCTGTTCGTAGTTCTGAACCAGGCTTAAATCAAGCATAACAATCTTGGACAATGTAGTTCGAAGTCCAGCGGAGCAATTGTAGCCTCGCACTAGATCCACCGCTGACGACACCGACACGAATTGGACCAGAATGAAAACAAGAACTTTGGACTCTGACAGATTAGATAATAGTTCGGTGTAGGTTCCGGTACCGGGGGACCACGCCATTGGGACGAAGCAATCGTCTACGTCAATTCAATAGCGGCAGAATTGCCATTGATTGAATGAACGTACGTGAAACGGTTTGTTTGGTGTGACGCGAAATTTAAAGTAATAGCTCTGATTTAACTACTGCAGCATTACATAATCCAAACGTGATAGGTGAGAATAAGATACACCAAATTGAGTTGACTTGTTCTCGAAACAGAATGTGTTTTTCAATGAGTAATTTTAAGACTAAAAAGATACTGATAACGCCGCCACATCCATTTGGTGTTTGAACATTAATGAATAACCATAAGCTTAATCAAGTCAACGAACTTACTTTGTTAGGATGACTCATGTTAACATGTTGTATGATTCGCATGTGGGTGCCAAAATGTGAAAAAAAAATCTTTCTTACTATTGCTATCCGTGTAGTGTAGATATGAATAGATCATTTTACGGAAATGATGACTTCATGTGCATAATTTTAAACAGGATTAAACTATAGTTGGCTTCACGATCTCGATACCTTTCGGAAAGACTGGCGGGTTTATAGACTTTGAGAGTTCTGAATTTAAAGATTCCATTACAGAATAAAATCAAATTTCAGACCAGAAATAGGTCATCATCATCATCATTCTCCTGCCCTTATCCCACGCTAAGTGGGGTCGGCACAACATGTTTTCTTCTTCCACTCACTCCTATCACTCGTCAACTCTGAATCTACTCCTCTAACAGACTAGAAATAGGTAAATGTTTGTAATACGCTACACGGTTGACTCATTTAATTGTATAATTTAAAGGTCTTCGTCAGTGTCAAGGTCGTGGAATAATGTACTGTTATCTTACAACCGACGAGGATATCCGACTGAAGCAAAACGACTGCTTATAAAAAAGAAAATAAATCGATAGATGCAAATACAAAGATCGACAAAAGGAACGATACTAAGATGTAACAAATAATTTTGCATAGATAATAAAATCTAAAGCTAAGAAATGTAATGTTTTTCTATTTAAAAAAATGTAGGTATTTTAAATTTGATTGTCAAAAAATTAAGATGAAATTGATTTCATTTTAAGTACAATATCGGCCATAAAAACCTCAACGCATACAAATTTGTTAGACGATAAGATAACTGAGAATGTTTACCAAACTATAATTACATTTGTTATCTATATCCGTTAGAGATGAACAACATACAGAACAGATATAGGGCCAAACATCTATCAGCTAGATGTTTTTTTCCTTGTTTGTTCATAAGGTCACCATTTCAAAGATCATCATCATAATCATTGTCAGCTTTTAGTGACCTACTGCTGGGCATAAGCCTCCCTTCTTTTAAGACATGGAATGAAAATTTCTAGTACCTATGGTCGGCCAAGACAGTGGTCCAGTTTTGAGAAGTTTCTGTGGGATCGAATTATCGATAAGGTTGACTTTTTCTTGCGAGAATTCGAACTTGACACATGGCATGACGCAAATATAGTAAAGAGAGCAATTGTCACTTCATAATGTAAAGTGGAAATCGACCTTGTTGTTTCATGACTTTCAAATTAAACTCAACCGTAGGGTGGTAGACCAAATTTTTGGCCGACCGTACCTAGAAGTTGATACATAATCTAGGTGCCTTGTTATTGATAAGTGAGAACTGACCCTTATGTCATGCCAGCTCCCGGCTATCGTGTGTCCGAGGCCGAGGTCGCAGGTCGACAGATAGGGACCAGGCTCCTGATAACCTTGTTACGAGTATCTGCTCCAAAGGTTGCATTAATATTCCATTTAAGAGGCCGTAGGTAGCAAATATGTGGTTTGAATCGTATTAGATCTCAAAATCCGTGAAAGATACCACCTTATAATGTTTGGAGAAATTAAACTTTGAACTTTTATCTTGCGTTGTGGTTTTTTAGAAACACGATTGGTAAAAGTTTTCTCGATCATATATTTTTTTGAAAAATACATGTTTTTCACACAGTTTGCTATTTATCTCAGGAACAGAACGCTATTTTTGTTGGTTTTATGTTTTGACAAATAGCCTAGAAGTATTCATTTTGTTCTGGTTTTTTAATTTTTCGATTACTTGTTTAATTAACTTGTAATTAAATAAAAACTGTTTTTTCGCTATAAATTATGTTGCGTGTCTATCGTTCTGCGCTTCTCACTCACGAGTAAAAACATTATTCGCTCTCCCGCTCATTCCTCGGCGTTATGGCACACACTTAATTGCACTGGAGACAGGTTTATTTTTAGGTTTTATATCGGTTATGTAACATACATTCAATCTTTTTCCTTTTCAAGGCTTGTTTTGTCAGAGTAAATAAACCTGCTTTCTCATTTGCGGTTAACATATCACTAATGGATTTAAAAATGTAAACGTTTTGAGATTTCATCATTTTTTTAGTTTAATGGTGGTATTATTATTTTTTTGAGACCTTGGTTTGACTTCAAATTGCAAACCAGCGCACTCAGTGTCCCAATATAAAGCAGCCGCGTAAGTGCATGTCCAGATAGCCATTACTGGCTGAGGGTCTCTTTCAAAACAATTGTGGTAAATTACCGTTGCGTATTTCATAGAACATATTTCATCACAATGTTGTAAATCTTGCATGTCAATCTAGGTTCTACCATGGCATTGGTATCATGCAACTGATCCTATCAGTCGTGCACACGTGGTTTGTACGTGGAGTAAACCTCAATACGTCATCTCTGCATCATCATTATGAATACTTAGTCGAGAAAAGAGAAATCGCAATATTAGCAACAACCGTTCTTGAACATTATTTACGAAGCAAAACCACGACAGGTTTTCGGCGGCCATTCCGAGACTTCATGATGAGACTGTTTTGCCTGTAACGCTCACGGTAATGAGGATAAATTAGCCGATGTAAATGCAAACTCATGGATAGGACAACTTCTTGTCATTATCATTACGAATAATTGTAGCTATAGCTACTATAGTGCGTTCTTGGCGAGGCGTAAAATTACTCTCGAGCGCTTTACGTGTCTTTCAGCCCATAATTTGATTCACCGTGAGACCAGAATATACCGAGCTTCTAGTAATCAGCAGATCAATGAACTCATAAGACCATAAGAGCCACTGTTTTACGTGTTTCATCGCAGCAATGACAATCCAGTGTGTGGGTTGCTTAGCACTCTGAGTAATAACGAGTCCTGTGTCACCTCCTCGCGATCTCTTATCGCCTAGTACTCGCTTCAATTTCAACTCTAATCAGTTTCCTTAATTAAGAAGGCTGCTTATGAAGTTAGCTTGATTGCGAACGCTTAATTAGTGTAGCTGATACCTATCTGACCTGGATGACATTGAGTTGACGTATGATTTGCAATTTAATAATGTTCATATTCTTTTTAATTGTATAAAACATTATTGAATGTACATTTAAATAAGGGTAAATACTTTCGCATGTTTTGTTTTCACAGAAGAGTATTGAATTGCTGTTGCTCAGTAGCAATATTGAGTAGCAGTTATTGAAGCGCAGCTCGCTGCACCGTTGGGACGATCCAATATCTAGCACCGAAGCACTCAACCATCCCGAGATTGTTTACGAACAAGTCGACGAACTACAAATTGTATTAACGAGATTTATGTGAACGTTTAAAGACAATAGTTGTGTTATAAACGTAGAGAAAAAGGCGTATAATGTGTGGATGTATAATGTACCTATAGACCTATAAATAGTAATCTCCTTATTAACTAATTAATGGTAAATCACGTGAGTGTCTAATTTGTTCCTAATATGACACTTGTCACGTGATTCGACCATTTATTAGTTAATTCTGGAGATGATCTGCGTTTCTCTGCGTACAAGAAACTGGCTGTAAGCGTGGCCTAAAACGATCAATTTTATATGACTTCCTCAATTATAAATTGGCATGCTGATTTAATTTTGCAGACCGGTTTTTAGAAACATAAGTCTACCAATAAACTAGTTGCAAAGCAGTTTCAAATAATCGTCAATAATCCTGATAAACATTGGTTATAGGACGCTGCACAGTTTATAAAAACAATGTTTGAGTCATAAAAATCATCCTCTCTATCAGACTTCGATGCTGATATGAAAGGAACAGGATATCGTTATTACAAAACCGGTTTCATGTAAATTTAAGATTAAAGAGATTCAAATCGACCGGTATAAACACCGCAAAATTACCAGCATAGGTCAATTAATCATAGAGTACAAATTGTTTAACTGCAACATGAACAAAACGTATTGAAAGTAGAAAGATGTTGTGGCTTTAAAACTTTTGGGAAGAAAAATGGTTAAATCCAATCAATGTCAAGTCTATGAAGATTGTTTTTCTGTGAAATAGAGCAACATGTAGGTAAGGTGGACGTAATTTTATAGAAATAAATATTCAACAAACAATTTAGTACAAAGCTGATAAATCGCGAACAAAAGCAGTCGTGAAGCATAAAAGTAATGACGGTAAACATTGAAGCGTAACACGAACCTACAGTTACTTCCGCAACGAGCGTAAACTTTGGACCCGGCGCACGTGGCAGTGGCACAAGTGTACAACACAATATACGTAGGTATACTAACACTTACCACAAAGCTTTTAGTAGAACTAGTAAAAAATTCACTTAGGCGTATTCAAAATCGGCAACCAGACTTGAGTCTTCGCTCAAGTATCGATTTTGACAGTTCTATGGAAACCGAGTGATGAACCGCTTAAATCTTGATTCACGCTCTTGTATACTCTGAATACGAGCCTTACTACTATCACAGCCACTTTGTAAAGTTTAGAAAAAAATAAAAAAACACGCTCAGCAGTCGTCCGGCCAGCTCGGGCCGCGTTCCGAAACTGAATCAAAATTCCTCGCGAAGCTGTGAGTGTGACGTGGATGGAGACAGTGAAGGGCTCTCGGACCATTTGCGAACTCACCGCGTGTGTTTGCTCCGAGCCGGCAACGGCATAAGTCTACCACTCCTGATGGGAAATGATAGTAAATCTTAGAAGTAGGTATATAGTCGGAGATCGAGTAATGACTGAGCGTCTGGTTTACCAGTTTGTAGGGTTGTCAATGCCGTTGTTGCTTTTATACAAAAAAGGTACCAATATAAACAACCTTCGTGATTGTGAACGCTAAATATACAGTAGATCATAATGACAACATGACATGTCATCATTTTTGTAATTGTACAACGTACCTATCGTTTATTGTCCTTCAACAAACAGGCGTGATGACAAAGCAAAGCAGGTGGCGATTAAGTTATCTGCTAAATTACATATTCAATTGGTAATAAAGACTTTAAAAACAAAAGATTATGACTTCCACTGTAATAACAAATGATTTTATGGACATGACATGCTCCAACTGCGTGAAGCACAAACAGTAACGTTAAACTTTAAAGGGACATCACAGGTCGTTATACTCGTAATACCAAGCCTTTAACAGAGGTGATTGAGTCTTATCAGTTGTGTAAATTGAGTTGTTTGCAATGTGAAGTTGAATAAACCTCAGCGCAGAAAAAAACAGCTGATCGAAACCCCTGAATCTTTCCAGTGTGCATACAAAAATAGATTTAACTCAAGTCCCATCGTATCGTAGCAGTAAAACCGGCCGAGATTTGAAACAGAAACTGGACCACGGCATAGTCTTACATTCTAAGCGTGTAGGGAAGGTCAACGCTATTAGACATGGCACAGACGAACAAATGAAAGGGAATATGGAAATGAATGAGTCATTTTCATATCAAACAACAATGATAGGATTATAGGAATGATCAACAACGATGACGATATATTTACGTGAATAATTTTCCATGTGTTATAAATAAGTTTGCAGCAGATGGCACAGTTTATAAAATACTAGCTGCGCCCCGCGGTGTTATCCGCGGTGAATAGTTCCCGTTCCCGTGGGAATACCGGGATCAAAAGTAGCCTATTCTTTAATCTAGCTAGGGTATAAGCAATTCTGGTACCAAATTCCATACAAAACCCTCCATCCGTTTGAGCGTGAAAGAGTAACAATCACACTTACACACAAACTTTCACCTTTATAATATTCGTGTGATACTTCCCCAATGTTTTTTCTAAGCATTGTAGTGTCTAGGAAGGCTAGATGAAAGAGTCAGAAAAACTTTTGAATTCCTGTATTGTTTTTAATGCTTGTTGAACCAAATTTCCTCATTTAGCTCTCAAGTGGGCGACTACCTCTGTCGCACGCAATAATTGCAAACTAAAAATAATCCCCACATCAGGGTCTAAAGTCGAACAGTGAATAGAATAATTCCACTACAACAATCTCGGAATTATTGCATCCTGCTTTGTTCTTACCCCGCAATAAAATAGTCTTTACGACACTCAAAATAAGAGTGAGATGGTCTTAGGATGTGGGTTACAATGTTATATTGGGTATAAGGAGTCCTGTCTCCTACACACGTGCGGAATGACCCAAGTTCGAATATGTCGACCATGCTGTCTGAGTTACGTGGACTTTATATATACAACCAGAAAAAGGAGGGATCGTCTTGTTGCCAATCCAGCCTTAGAACTAATTGGTATGGTAATTAATCAGCAAGATCGAAGTTTTGATAGTGGGTAACTTACCTACAATTGAAATTTATCGATCTTTTTAGTGATCTTTCGATAAATTTCAGTAAATGTTCCGTTTATATAGGATTATAGCGTGACTAATCATCATAACTATCATCTTCATTGTAAGCTTCAAAAGTTTATCATTTTTATCCCTGAGTCACAACACTTGGTCACACGCAACAAAGAACAAAATAAAATCAATGATAATACGATGGGTATTCGGAAACAATGGAATCCATTCCAAAAATAGGAAAATTGTAAACCATGTGCCGGGTACTACTCCTACGATACTCTGGATATTGGTGGCAATTCGGAGTGTCGCAAAAGCTAAACTAAACTAACTAAAATTAATGCCATCCTTTTTATTCCCATCGCTATGAAAGGAACGGCAACATTTTTAGTTAGTTAAGTTCTTTTGCGATGCTCCGAATTGCCACTATTGTCTTCTCAATTATAATTAAAATTTGGTTTTAGAGTGTAGGCAAGGCTCATATTTAAACATTTATTTTGATCTCTAATAAAAATATCCAGCCAAGCCAAATTATAAGACTGACCTTCGTTCGATATTACGTAGGTACGATGTTTCGATTTCTTAGATAGGTAAGGTATGACATCGAATCATAAAATTGTATGCTTAGAACAAAAAAAGATAACAGACTTAAAAAATAAAACAAACCCGCAAAAGCGAGGATTGACACTTCCCTAATGATCCGTCATTAGACGTGAACTGTTAAAATATCTCGAGTTAGAGTGAATGATGGCTACCACTACCACCGCCAGGACGGCAGGAAAGCGCTTGCGCATGCGATAGGTAGGATAATAACCGCGGGCCGGGTGCGAAGTCCACGCTCGCCCTCCGTCTCCGACCGAGAATAGCTCCAGTGGGAGTACGCCAGTCGCCTTGTGAGCTGGGTTTTAACCGACTTCAAAAAAAGGAGTTTTCTCAATTCGACCGTATGCATATATTTTTTTTGTGTGTTCGCGGATAACTTTGTCGTTTATGATCCGATTTTGATGATTATTTTTTGTTGGAAAGAAGATCTTCCAAGGGTGGTCCCATATAAAAAAATTGAGGATCTGATGAGGATCTTCGGAGTTATGCACAGAAATGCACCTCGAGAGTGCAGGAAAATTATCTCTTCTAACGAAATTAAAATCAGTTTTAGTCACTTCTTACTCCCGGTCCCGTAAGACGAGCAGTTATGATAATGACATAGTAGGATATAGAGTTCATTGTTTTGTTTTGGTCTTACTTACACGCGCGTTGTCATGCGTATTGTATTGAAACCGCAAGCAAACAACATGCGAAAACCCCTGGGAAAGTAAGCTCATTCATGAACGGATTACTGAGGCTGACAAAAATTAAGTTCGTATAAGCAAGTTGCCAACTCTGGTGACGGAGTGTTTAGGCCGCCTAAAGGCCTCCGTCATGGCTTTACGACTTTAAAAGCCGGACCGACAATTTAACGTGCCCTCCGAAGCACGGAAGCGCTCAGCTGATAATGCCACTTGCGGTCACCCATCCAAGTAGTGACCGAATAATACCGACACCTAACATAACATTGTAAGATTGGAAAAGGCTTTCTGGTCCTGGAAAAGGATTTTGGAAACGTAGTAGGTATAACCAGTGAGGGTGGACTATCTCGTGGCGTCCTACTTATTTAACTACTTATTCGAAAGAACACGTCAAAATCAGTATGTGGGCAACTTAATTATTTACCACATATTATAAATTTTTGATGAGGGAGCTGACAATAGTGGTTCCTGTCTGTCAATCTTAATGATTTATTCAAGCATGGGAACTGTTTAATTATGTAGTTTTTCGTAAAGGATTGGTTTCTTATAAAAGCTTTTATCAGGGTCCACTTGACAACAAGATTTGATAGATGAAATAATTACTGTGTTTAAATCAAGAGCAGTCACAACATCGCTTATCGCGGAACTAGGTACAAAATAACAAGCATTAAGGTTATCATCATAGTAGGAATTAATCAAACTAAAAATAACTGCAACAAACATTCCACGAAGTGGCTCCTTGGTCTTCATTAATCAGAGGAGCAAAGTGTAACTTGTCAAGAACTATCGCCTCATTCGAGCGGACTTTGAATCTGTATGACACAAATTATGATTTATGAATGAACTGGGAGTATAGTAATCTACAATGCAAAGGTTAAAGGTTGATGCACACATGTTGTCCTATCAAAGGTTCCACTAAAGCTGGAATGCCCACCGCGTAACCTTTCACTATCGTTTCGCAAAACACTGAGTCACGTAGAATTCATATAATAATAGTTTAAAGGAAAACAGGTTTAGCAGCCTTCCTTAAATGCAACGTGCAAGGAGCCAGTTGGTCGTACTACCTACTCGTAGCCAAATGACAGAGTTGTTTTAATGTACATTTACATGTGTACATTTACATGTACCTACTTGCGATTACAAACTTGCGAAGACAAAAGAACCACTTGAATATGATATGGAAAAAACTAAAAAATTCAACAAACATGTTTGGTAAAGCGGCATGCCCGCATTGATAATTTTCTAAAGTAGGTCGCATAATGATAGAGGGTTCTTCCTTGAACGTTGCTTTATCATGTCTAATTCGTTTGTCATAATGACAAAGTAATCAATTTCCATAATAATCGATAAGTAAATTAGAGAGAAATAAATCCTATTTCTTGAAAGACTTCAGAAGCTGCTTTGCCCACTCAGCGAGTCTTGAAACTTGGCATCTCTAAACATTTACAGCTGTGGACTTTGTGATATGACTGACAAACAACAGAAGCTATTATCTTTCTTTCAATTCCAAATCAGCTGTTTACAAACTCAACTTTAAGTTGGCAAAATTGGCGAAAGCCGAAATAAACTTACTGAACCACGAGCTCTACCCAAATTACAAAACTCCGACATTGGATTTTAGACTCTGTAATCAGCGACCAAGATTGAGTTATGCATGAAGCAATGGTCGTAGGGCCCAAGGGCTCAAGAGCACTCGCCTGTGATAGATAAGTCTTAGAAAACTATTTATATCGAACCGATAAGGGTACTCGAACCACCAATGAAGCTTACTTGTAATGATTACTTGAGCGTCTAACAATGGTTTTGATAAGCTGAGAGATTTCGATGAGATCAATGAATGATAATAATTTTATCATTTGGTTAGTAAACAACACAGTCAGTCTCAGAACATGCTGTAAATGGCAAAGAACTTTCGTAAAAATAAATTAAAAACCACCAATGCGAACGACCTACTAAATTTTAGATACCTTTTAATTCCATTAACATTGCTCACAGCTTCTGTCACAGTGCGAACTTTGATCGTAAAGGAAATAACCAACGATTACCTAATCAGTAACCAACTAGAAAAACAAAGCATCCGCTTACGATCTCGACAAAAACTCTTCTCAGTAGGTATACTTAATAGCATTGTTATCTAACAACATTGTACGGCGTACTATGCCCAGACATTATCGGTAGGTAAACGTTGTAGTAACCGGAGGTTTATCTGACGCATGTGGGACACGACAGATCGCCTGATGTATGACGTGCTCATGGACTTTACTCCTAAGGGCTGCCGATGTCGGTCGAGGTAAAAGGATCAGCAGGGCTATTGCCTACTTGTCGCTAAATCGACATTTTGTCGCCATCACGTCTAATGTCAAATATGACAGTAAAACTCAGATTTTAAGGTAAAACGTTCGTGATGGCGATGAATTTTGTTTCGCGACGGGTAATGTTATGTGTAGGTACATACTTAGATTTTGCCTTTCAATAATATTCAAAGTACAGTGCATGAAAATCTGAAATGTATTTACATATTTAAATTCGTTCAAATATTTGCTCAGATTTGACTACGGCAAATGTGGTTTGGTTTGGTAGTTAGCAGATTATCAGAAATTCATTCGAATCACAATTAACATCGATTGAAACTAGGCTGTGGTTTTGCGGTTAATCGGCGTCTGTTCACTCTACCGACAGGATTGGACAGGCCATTAGAAAATTGGATTAGAAAAAACATTATAAATTTATATAAAAAGGATTGTGGCGGATTTGTATGAATATTCCTATTAATAATTTTTATTTGATTTTCTAGAACCTACATTGTTTTAAATAAATAAATATCCTTGGACATTCCACACAGCGTCATCTAATCCCAAGCTACACAAAATATTTGCAGAGCATACAAACATTTGTCCCGCAGCGGAGACCCGCAACCTCTGCGTCTCAGGCGGGCTTTCGCCCACTGCGCCACAGAAGTCGTCAAAATATATATATGTTTTATAGCAAAAACTAAGTTATATTACAATTAGACTCGAGTTGAGTGTCCTCCTGATACTGAACTATATAGGTAGCCGAATCTGTGCGATTTTGGATTCCCTTCAAAATCCATACAATCATGAGCCCCGTATTGGATAGTTTAATAGGTTTATCCTCACTGTTTCACCTAACAAGAACAGACAGTAATACGTAATAATAATAATAGTAATACACAAAGAGTTGTGGAAATACCACCAACTCTTTTCACGGTTTCAGTGGTACCTATCTAATTACTCTTAATAATGCAATAAATTAATATATAACAAGCAATTCTCATCGGATGTTCCACTTATAAATTACCTACTTCAAGTAGGACTTACATACTTTACTACCTTATGGTCGTATCTGTTTCAAGAAAATTTCTTTGTTAAAATTTAAAGAACATCTCTTTGTTGGAAACATGAATAATGATAACAAAGAGTTATAAGTCCGCAATGATATTTATAACGTGTGGTAGACGTATGACGTATGACGTATCACGTAGCGTGCGTGGAATTTAGTTAGTCGTGTACATCGGCAAACTAACGAGACCTAACGCTAGAGAGGATTTATATCATGCATAATTTACTATTCAACGTTTTCAGTTTGACAATTATAAAAAAATAGATAGTGTTCTAAATTTAAAGTGAACAAACATCTAAAGAGCATGACCACAACGCTTTTCACTGCGCATCTACGCAGAAACTGGCCGTTTGTGCACTACACGGAATTTTACTGTTTTCCGGACCGGAAAGTCAGTTTAAAATGTCTAATTGTCTTCTTATTTCCGATAAGTTAGAGGAGACAAAGACATTTTCTAAACTGGAAAAAATTAAATTCCGTGTAGTTCCGAGTAGTAGTCTGTCTAAGGATATACCTACTCATTTTGATTTAATGATTACTATGGGGGAGACCTTTGCCCAGCAGTGGGACAGCATAAGTTAGATAAAAAAAAAACAAAAAAAAAAAAACATATTTTACAAATCATTGTTAAAAAAAGCCGTGTTGGTCAAGTGGATTAGTACCTCGACTTTCGATCCGAAGGTCGTGGGTTCAAATCGGGCCGTGCATCAACGAACTTTTCGCATCGAAAAATTTATAATATTTTATTTATATTATTATTACACGAGCTTATAACGGTGAAGTAAAACCAGTTAGCTCTCTGCAATAGCGTTCATGGGCTTGCAACCTGTCACGTATGGAATATTAACTTCTGCAAAAAGTGGGCATGTACCAAATATGTATGTATTTGGACATACCTCTGACTACCCCCTTAGACATCTTCGAAAATATCTAAAAATTGCCTAATGATCTGAAAGAAATGTCTAGCGCTCCTGGGATACAGTCGTGATCATATTTAATTTCATTTTTCATTGTTAGACAGTGTTTATCTTGACTAAATTATAAAATAAAAATAAACTACATACCCTGAACATAAAAAAAACAGGAGGTCTGTACTGTAGCGTACATGCTTTATTCTATATTCACTATATTATTATTTTAGTTTCAATGTCAGTTTTCATCCTATTATCCATTATTGCAAAGTCTATGATACAAGCAATGCCATGTTTTGTATATTCTAACATAATCAGTAGTACACCACCTACCAACTTCTAAGGTGAAATGGTTATGAACCTCAAATTAAAGGGTAGTGTTAGACATGGTTTGTAGAATTTAGGCCTATAAAGTGATGTTTTTTTCTAAAATACTTTCCTTTGTTTTTAGCTTGAAATTAAAAAATATAAACTAAGTACTGCACTCTAATAAATACTAATAAACTGCAAATGTAATAAATAACACATTTTTCACTCTAGAATATTTAAAAAAACAGCATTAATGAGGGTGCACCGTGCAACCAAAGTAATGAATGAAACGAGAAGTAATTTCAAATAGGGTGAGAAAAAAAGATTGCCAACTGATTTTCCACATCTGAAGAGAATTAGTAATTGCTATAACCTTCCTGTACCCAAATAAACCTATTTTTTCTCATAAAAAACAATATTTACGAATTTAGATACTTTTTGTTTGCATTTTTCTCGAGGTTATAGCTTCATAGTTTGTCGCTGTAGTATGCAAATTATCGATAGCATGACTTACCCTAGGTTTTCACAAAGCCCACCGACGCTTTACACTAGTAAATTATCACTGTTTTAAATATAAACGAAAGAAAAACATTAGCCGGACCATCCACGAAAACCGCACATTCTAATAGTGTTGTACTACTGACTGAAACTGACGTTTTATTATTTCATGACGTTTGATTTGTCAAAATAAATCCAACTAGATTTAATCGTCTTCCATCTTTAATCGAGTGAAAATGTGAATTTATAGCAAGTAATCATCGTAGTGTAAATTTAATCGTAGTATATTATATTCTCTTTGGTAATCATTATCGCTTACAGGATAAACCTGTTTGCTATAGATTTACGGTCTGTCTTCTTATAAAAACTTAGAGTAGAATTTGAAGTCTTGTTTTGATCTGTTTATGGCATCCACACACAGATTTATGATAATGACCTGTCTTATAATCTACCGTTAACATAAACTTGCTATCGAGTTTTACAAAGTTTATTAGGTGCTTACATCTAGGTATGTCTAACTACATACTTTATAAACGTCTACACACATAAATACATAGGTAGGTACCTAAGTAAAATCACTTCTCTTTTCCATGGGGGTAGGCAGATACCACGGATCTCCAATTCCACTTGCTACGATCCTGACATACCTCTTCACTTTCATTACATTGTATTATTCCGGTTTAGAGTTGGTAGGTACCTAAGTAGGTAATTGTAACCTGGCCTTTTTCTAAAATGTCACTAATTGAATATAAGTATTTGCCTTGGTCTTCCCTTTTCAGATGTCCCATTCACATTTGTCTGTAACTAAAGCTACTAAGTAACTAAATGTTGAAAATGTATATACCTATTTTATTTAATGTTTTCAAGAGTCTTCATAAAAACCGAAATGACTCACACCTTCAATTTAAACACTCGATTACTAATCGAACATTTGACATTTCTCACTAAACATACTCAGCACAGCACTATGACATGTTGAATGTTGACGTATTTTTGTTTGGGGTGGGGGAGAAAGCCAGACTAGACCAATCAGAGCGCAGTAACCGGCTTGAAAAAGGTGGCGTGATCGCTACGTCACGGCCTACATCTGTACAACTACTACCTGCGCCTCTGCTAACTGTTTTAGCAAGATCAATACTATTATAGAAATTAAATTTACATGGGTAAAAAAAATTGAAAAAATAACTTTTCAACAAATAGGTACATTTATATTCAAATCTCATGTGAATCGGTTTCAAATTCTTTCATTAAAAACCGCATCTAGCTTGTGCCATCTTTGGAGTAATCTGTAAAACAGCGTTGGCATTGTTTCACCTTGGTAGCGATAGATGTCGCTAAATCTGAAAAATATATTTAATTTTGTTAGAAAAAATACTATTCATCGATTTGGAGATTGGCTTTTCCAAAGAGTAAAATAATACTACGGAAAGCCTTTTCCAACGGGCTCAATTAGAACTCTTTCGAAAAGATTTTCCCATTTCGATCAGCCCCCTGATTGTGTAACTTGTTTCACATTGTATCCAAGTTGTATCAAAGCAAAAATCACAGTAAATCGCGAAAATAACTGTCAGATTTAACGCTGATTAAGTAAATTTGTAAGTAACTTACTTAATTACTGTCATATTTGACAGTTGTTTTTGCGATTTACTGTGATTTTTGCTTTGATACAACTTGGATACAATGTGAAACAAGTTACACAATCAGGGGGCAGTAACTTGTCTATTCTTGTAAGTTGTAATCATGCTCTTTGGTTGTAATTATTTATTTACATTTTCACAAAAGTCACACACACCAAAGTTTCTCTAATTATTTTCCAAACTCCCTATAAATGGTGGTAGGTTTTTAGGTCCTTACATAATTACTTACTTGTTTACCTACTATCTTCTTTCACTTGGTCTAGTTTTCCCTAAGAAGAAGGAGTTTTCCGTTCTGAAAAGAGAGGCCATGTTCAAGCATTACAAAGATTTATGCGACGTGGTATCTTTATTGGTCTACTGTCCTTCCGAGAGGTCGTATCTCCTCACTAAAGAGGCCAATGGAGAGTTCTGGATTCCTTCAAACAAATCTGAAAAAAACTGCTGGAAGATGACCGCGCATAAAATCAATTTTGAGGTGGGTAACTTTATACTTACCTAGGTCCTACCACAGATAAAAGAATACTAGGTCCTACACAACACACAATCATGAACGATGTGTAGGTCACACCCTTTGGTGTAGGTAGGTAAGTAGGTAGCACCTACCTAGATAGATACTTACCTACCTAAGTAAGTAGTACTTACTTACTTAAGTACTTAGGTACCTACCTACCTATTTTTTGAGATCGTGTAATATTTTTTCTTGTAATTTATTAGGCGTAAGTAGGCACTACTTTTACCTAAGGAGTTGTTAGGTAGAAACCTTTGATGATTAGTTTACCTATTCGTTTAATTAAATAGTCGCTATGCATTAGGTAAGTGATCTCTTTGCTATGCAGAACAAAACCAAGCCAAGAATAGCCGCCTACACCCATAGATAAAAATATAGGTATACCTATACCTACCTAGGTAAGCGCTGTTGCTATGACCTAAGTTAGTATTATAAGTACCTATACAACAATACCAAATGAAAATCCATTCGAAAAAACAAAATAACGAATCGAAGTTTAACTTTAATCTATGTAGGTAAGTAGGTACTTAATTTGTGCAGTTGTTTGGCATGGATGCTGGCGCGCAATGCACGCCGCTGCGCGTGTATAAAATCTGGCTACCGAACCGCCCTCAGGCCAGCGTCTTCCACGCCGTCTACAAGGTGTCCGTGAAGGCTGAGGTGAAGAAGAGGACCAAGATGAAGGCGGTTGGTATCACGAATGTTTTAGCTTTTTGTTCTAACTAATGTCTTCGTGTCTGCGAAATGCGGGCAAATGTTATAGGCCTTTACTCGCCCGGACCCCACCTTCAGAAAGCACCGTGATAGCTGGGCCGGGAATGCCAGGAGGAAATCAATGCCTACACAACATAGGTACACTACTCAATGTAACGCTGTAGTGTAGGTTTGCCTGCCTGAGTCATTGTTGGCACGGTAACCATCACCCTTTTCGCCCTTATCCAGAAAAGATTATTAGGTAACTAGGTAAGGTACTTATGAAAATGAAAAATCTTACGAAAAGTTACGACTTCGACGGGATTCGAACCCGCGTGATTCAAGCGATCATCCTTTAGCCGGATTGCCATCGACCACTCGGCCACGAAGCCAATGACGTCGACGACGAAACTATCAGTAAGATTATATTTTTCGGTTAGAGCACACACTATAATAAAAATATATAAAAAAACTATAGAATTAGCTAAAGCGACATCTCTGGTCATTTTGTACTGAATGCAACTTCAGTCAATGAGCAGGTGTATCTAATTCCTTTAGAATACCTGTAGATGGCGCTAATCGGTGCTCTAACCAAAAAATATAATCTTACTGATAGTTTCGTCGTCGACGTCATTGGCTTCGTGGCCGAGTGGTCGATGGCAATCCGGCTAAAGGATGATCGCTTGAATCACGCGGGTTCGAATCCCGTCGAAGTCGTAACTTTTCGTAAGATTTTTCATTTTCTAATGAAATACCTAAGTGTGGTTTAACACTATAATAAAAATATATAAAAAAACTAAGGTACTTATGGTCCTTATTTTAAACCTTCCTGAAAATCGGTGTGTATTGTACAGTATAGTACTAATAGTATTCTTTTATCTGTGATAGTACCTAACTTATGCCAGAATCGGATTTGTGGTACTTTCAGGGCATAAGGAATCGTCTCCAATGGTTCAACGCGACAGAACTTGAGCGCCAACGCGCTCATTCCACCCTACGCAGTCCAGAAGTTGCTGTCTTCGCGCAAATGGCTATGGGAGACCAGCCTAAGGACCTTGAAGCTACGGTTAGCTCGTCAGTGAACGTAGATAGCAGTAGGTACCTAAGGTACTTCATCGTTAGGAACAAAGGTATTCTTAAACCTTTCATTCAATATCACACGACTAGAACTCTTTGATCTGACTTCCAACCAAATACGTAGGCAGACATTTGGTAGGTATGTGCCAGACCCTCCAATACGATGGTGAAGAAACGCCATAGCAAAATTATAAACTGGTTGTTATAGGAGATGGAAACCGGAACTCTTATTGAGATATGCGAGGAGAATGTTATGTTGGGCGGAGACGTGGCGGGCGGAGCGGTGGCCCTCGCGTCTCCCAACTTCCAGCTTCTGTCAGCTGCGGGATACATGAGAGAAGGCTAGTTGTTCCTTGTTCTTGGCGCATTTAAATACTAGTAGAGACTAGGGACTTATTGTGACTAGCATTGTCCATGTTATTGAATGGAGATGAACGTTCTCCATGAATTATCATGGAGAACGTTCATCTCCATTAACACTGTAGGTACTAGTGTAGGTGTAGGTATTAGTGTATTAACACTGTAGGTACCTACTGTGTACCAGTTACCACTAGGATCCTAGAATTTAGACGTTCCCGTGTGATGCTCCAAAGTATTTGTAGCCTACAAATACGAAATAATATAGGAAATAAGTTGGATTGGATATCAAATCATAATACCTACCTACTTACTTGTCTTGTCTTAGGAAAAGATCCAAAAATGAAAAGGTGTGGTTTAACACTATATAAAAATATAGACAAGATCCAAGTTCAACAATGTGTGTGTGAAACCAGAAGCAAAAGACCAAGTTCATCTGCTAAATGCTTCCACCATTGTGGTTATTATGAAACTATGTTTTGCAGATCAGATCCGCATGTACCGTGAGTTCGTAGTGATGGTCTACCCGGCGCTGTACATGAGTCCTCACGTCTTCACGCAGTTCATGCTGGATGTCGGCTGGCAGAGGGCTCAGTGCCCTAGTTTGTTCAGGTATCTGTTTGACGACCTCTGTAGCGCAGTGGGTGAAAGCCCGCCTGAGACGCGGAGGTTACGGGTTCGTTCCCCGCCGCGGGACAAATGTTTGCATGTTTTGCAGATATTTGTTCCTGGTCTGGATGTTTTTCTATCTATAATATGTAAGTATGTATTTACAAACAAAAATATATTTTAGAATTTTATCAGTCATCTGGTTACCATAACACAAGCATAGTTGCTCAGCTTAGGACTAGATGACGCTGTGTAAAATGTCCAAGGATATTTATTTTAACTCTTCTAGGTACTGCTACATTACAGCCACATCTTTAATCTGATTTCAAGTTGATTTCTGTCTGACTTTTTCTATCAGTTTTCGATCGCTCAGTTCCAAACAGGTTTTTCTACCAGATATTTTTTAGACCTACAGTTGAAAGATTTGGACTAAGTAGGTACTTATATACTTTCAGAGCTGCAGACGTCACAGGACGGGGAGGCTTGTCGTTTCTAGAGTTGATCCTTTGGACAGCCGCTTTGGAACCGGCCACGCAGCATAGCGGCATACCGGCAGAGATTCGTTGTCGATACATCTTCAGGTACCTAGTATTGCTACAGATGTATAATAATATGTCGTAGCTGAAAAACATTAAGACACTTTGCGACGTAGGCACTAGTCTAAAATAAGTACTTATAATAGAATAGAAAACATTTAGCCCACCTATATGTAACACAAAAGGAGAAACAAAAACGGAAAGGGACTAACAAAACATAGCCAAGATGAGTACCTACAGAATATAAAGAATAAAAACGACGTCTTTACCTACAACTATGAAATTAGACCTTCCCACGGATTACGGTGTCAAATTAGGTAATAAGGCTTATTTCTTTAGGTATTTTGACAGCAACCGTGATCTTAAGCTGGAGTATGTGGAATTCAAGGAGTTGGTAGCTGCAGCTCGGGCTGCGAGACAACTGCCTGTGGACGCTCTCAGTGTGGCCAGGGATGCTGATGTTTGTCTTAGGTAAATAACCGCATAGACCCATTTCAAGCGGGCACCACACATTGGCTATGTTGGAACCAAACTAGACTGGTTGCTGCCAACACTCCATTGTGGGGATCGATCTTGGTCGGTTATTGGTCACAAACGGAGCATTGCCGTTGGCTATTCTATTCGTAGCCAGTATTGGAACCAAGTTGAAGCCAATGTGTGGTGCCCGCATTAGCTAAGTAAGTATATCTTGTTACCTTGCCTTATCACCAAGAGACATAAATTACCTACTTACTAGATTTGTTTCTTCTTCATTCTTTTACTTAGGTGTTTGTATTGTGTGTGCAGACAGCTAGGTATGCAGCCAAATGCTCAGCTCCCTTTAGCGGAGTTCCTTCGTGGGGTGGGAGAACTGCGCCTTCGTGGCACCAGCTCTTTGCTACGAGCGCCCAGGAGTATTGTCGGATATCTTCTGGATTTGCAGTAAGTTTTGTTGCAAAAGATACTTTGGCAGTGTAAGTATCAAATACTTGCCTACTTATTTTTTAGCAGAACACTAGATATCTAGGTACCTATCTTACATTAATATTTGGTACTTATTTATTTCTAAACTAAGTAACAAAATAGATCCTATAACAGTCTTCAAGACTATCCTATAACTGTCCTGTAGCATACTACAAGCCTCGATTTGGGCGCAGTTACTGGAGTACAAGTTCTAGTAATGCTCCTGCAATGAGCTAACAGAATGCTAATAAGTCTAGTAACTGTCTTGCACCAGTATTACGGAAGCACTGATGCTCCTATAATTGCCTTATAGAAGATTGTTACTGGAGCCAATACTCCTGTTATTATCTACTTCTAGTTTGTTACAAGTGTAATTATGTTAGTAATGTTCTTATAACATACTTCGTTTTTCATTTTTTGTTACAAATTTTACTCGCTGGTGACAGTCATTTTTTTTTGTTTTTATTATTTGCGCAGTGTTATTTTACCTCGTAAGTAATTTTATAGTTATTGTTTCATTGAATGAAAAGACTAAAATTAATTAAGAATATTTACCTACAAATTACTAAACATAATCTGGCAAATCTATTTTTATTGTAGAAGTGTACCATGTTTCGACTGATTTTTGATCGCGCTTACATAAATCGAATATAAAATCAGCTATTATAAAAATACGATCAAGCATTTATTTATTGTGTTTTGCTCATTCGCCATGTTTTAAAAATTGCTCTGCATGAAGACAATTATCAGACTGTTATAGGTAAAAGAACTCTAGATTTACTCTTAGCCAAGAATAGCTCTCCACCATGTTGAATCAAATTAGAGTTCCTCGATTGATGCCTGAAACCCTGCAACGGCTACACATTTTTTATTTAATTTGTTTTCCTTAGTTATGACAGGGGGAAGTCCTGTATGGTTTCGAAGCACGCCATTCCGAAAAATATTTCAAGTGTACCTACTTAGGCTGTTTTGAAAAACACCGTTTCGAATACCGCTAGGTATTTCGAATACATTTTCGGAATGTACCTACGGAACCCTTCAATAAATTGCTGGTTTCTGATTTTTCAGAACTTGCTTCAGATGATCGCTTTTGTGGTACCAATTCTTCGTGTCTTTTATTTACAGTTCTTCTAAATATGCTCCACTTCTTTTTTCCATACTCGCAAATCCATATTGATAACAACGATACCTACCTAAATCATAATTTTCAATGTCTCCAAACCTGGCGACGTAAAACTAGTAAACAGACTTCATAGTGTTAGCTTAGCACTTTATAAGATTATTTACTCTCATAAAAATCTTATAAGCGACTTTTTTAAGACTACATCGCCTCACCTACCTATACTGATCTCAGCTAAGTATATTATAAAACTATATTTCTGCATACTTGTAATGATCTCAGACAAGTGTATTATAAATTCTGGGAATCTTACACAATGCCTTTATAGGATTATAATTTTCATAGGACTATTTAGACTTCGTCAATGCACTTATTAGATTCTATTATCCTATAATGATCTTAGACAAGTGTATTATAAATTCTGGGAATCTTACACAATGCCTTTATAAGACTACAATTTTCATAGGACTATTTAGACTTCGTCAATGCACTTATAAGATTATATGTCTTGTAACTATCCTATAAAATAGTCTAGTAGTAAACTACAAGGCAATTACATAAGTGAATTTACTCTTGAGAGTATAAATGCTTGCACAATGCTATTATTAGCACAAGAGTCTCCAGAAAAGCCATTATAAGAGCTTTATAAGTCTAATTTTACCTACAGTCATTTATTATAGGATTCCGTTGCTAGTTGGGTAGCTGCGCCTTGTGGTGTTACCCGCGCTAGTTTCCGTTCCCGTGTGAATACCGAAATCAAAAGTAGCCTATGTGTTATTCCTGGTCATAAACTATGTATACTTATTCCAAGTTTCAGCCAAATCCGTTCAGTAGTTTTAGCGTGAAAGAGTAACAAACACACTTACACACACATAAACTTTCACCTTTATAATATTAGTAGGATGTAGGTACCTACCTACCTACCTACTTATATTTTAAAATCTTACAGAGAAAGAGATCGCGAGTTGAGCCAGATTAGCGGTCCATCAACATCTACGTCAAAAGTGGCGCCACCTCCAGGTACCATATTAGTTTTATCTTTGCTTTTGTTAACAAATGCACTTCTTATTTTTGAAATCAATACCTACGTAGGTAGGTACTAATGGTTTTATGCACTTGTTTATCGTGAGTTACCTAGTCCTCCTTTCAACTGCTACTTTAGGTGTCCCTACCTATGGACGACAGGTCGGGACGTGGAGTGTGCCACCCACCCTATAGGTACTCGTGTTCAAAGTGAGCTTTTCTGTAACTTGCAACACTTATTATTTCCAGGCAAGCGACTTCGCTTGCCTTGATGACATTTTATTTATAGGTAGGTACTTACCTACTTAGATAGCTTTTCCTCTTGATTTTCAGTAGCAACATCACAGTCTACTAATTCTGATTCTAAGCTATCTTTCCATCATAATGTTCTGTGACTTCGGTAATCCAGCTGCAACAGGTGTTGGAGCGACTCGCGCAGGCGAACTGTCTCGTGCTTCGGGAGGTGCGAGTGGCACGCGTAGAACTCCCCCACCGAGACCTGACTACAGCATAGCCGTCTACAGTGTCAAGCTGAGGAGACGACCGCCTAATGAGATGCTGGAACTGGGAACTTTTGATGGTGGGTACAATCATTTATTTTATTATAAGTATTTCTAGCCTGTATCGTCCCACTGCAGGGCAAAGGCCTCTCTATTCCCACCTTTCTCGATCTAACGCTATGGAGGACCAATCTTCCACGAACGGGTCTAGCTCATCCCGCCACCTTACGAGCCTGCCGCGACGTCGTCTTCCACCATTGGGGGCCCACTCAGTCGTTGTTTTGGCCCAAAGATCGCTCGACATGCGGCAGATATGCCTGGCCCAGTCCTACTTCAATCTAGCTGCCTTCTGAATGACATCGACGATCTGTATCTTGATGGTACAGTAGCTGTACTAATTTGGTTACCGCTTTGTTATACCTACTTACTACCAATGCGATGCAAAGATCTATCAAAGGATGATGACGATAATCAGACTTAACAAAGCTGGCAGAAAGACGGAAACAAAGCCTAATAAGCAAATTAAAAGTCATGAACTTGAGGTTTTCAACTGTAGAATTAGAAAGTCACTCTCTATTTCCTGTTCGTATAGAAGATGCAGTGAGTCCGTCGACGGCGCGTCTCGTGGCCGGGGCTGTGACGTCACTGGACGTGCTGGGTCCCACGTCCGCGCCCGTGGAGGCGCTTGCGGCTGTGCATTACTTCGCAGCGCCTATTGACAAGATATCCAGTGTAAGATGCCATTCAGCTTCAGTCTGTCTGTTCAAATTAATTTCAGGACATCAGCCAAATAGGTAGTTAGCCACTCGTTTTTGATTCAAAACTTAAATATCGTATAATCCCAATTAGGTAGGTACTCTACTTCGTCTGTTTTGTTACGATCCACATTATAGACTGTCTTTCACCCTGACTTAAAGGATAAACGTAAGTAGGTACTTATGGCAACGGCTTCCAGCACCGCCTAAGCTGATATGCCACTTGCTGTCATCATCATCAGCATCATCCGCAGCCCGACGTCACCCACTGCTAGGCCTTCACTTGTTTATGCCACTCCTCACGGTCTTGCTGTCATCCTTCCAAATTGTGACGGCAGCGGCGCCGACATCGCCAATCATAACGAGATGCTGAATTGGTTGCAGCGCCGAGTTTCTGGTAACAGCGCGGCGGCCGGCGCGTTGTGCAAGGCCGCGTGGTCGTGGGGCGGCGCGGCCGAGGAGGCAGCTATGGGCGCGTTGTTGTTGCGTCTCGCGGAGCCAGTGAGGATCCTGTGTGCTGCTGAACCGAGGTTACTGCGGCTGGCTTCACCTGTCATTGCTGTGGGTTAGTGATCAGCAAGCGGCTCTGTGCTCGGCAATAGGTATATTTAACCACTGATCATGCGGGTTTGGTTTTGAAGGCAATATGTTTAACCAAACTGATTTTCACTCATCTAGGTGGATGGTTACCTACTTGCAGGATGTGTACCTAGTGTAGGCACGTGCCTATCGCGTGTTTTTGCTTTTGGTTTACCCTAGACATCTTCGAAGGCATAATGTTCCCGAAAATGCCAACGACTACCGTAATGAGGATACAGTTTTTAGCTTACTTTCTTTCACCTTGAGATAACTTGATCTATACCTACCTAATTGCTTAGTAGCGAGGCTGCTCTTAGTTTTTACAGACCTAACACAACACATCCTCCAAATTATTTGTTTTCCTAATAACAAGATAGAATTCTCTGTATCTTCTCTCGACAGGTGATCTCCACGGCAATCTTCCCGCACTCCTATCCATGGAGGCGGCGCTTTGGCCATCTGGAACAGCACTTTCTCCATCCCGGATCCTGTTCCTCGGAGACTATGTGGACCGAGGGGCTTATGGAACGGAGCTCATGGCGTATCTAATGGCCGCAAAACTGCAAAGACCTAACGCGGTGCTTCTGATCAGGGGGAACCATGAGACAAGAGATATACAGAAGATGTTCACGTTTTACAAGTAGGTACCTACCAAAGTACTATCCATCTGAAAGTGAAGAAGAAATGACATGAAATAAGTACCTAAATCAGTAATGAATTGTTCGCAGTGAATGTGTTACGAAGTATGGAGAAACTGAAGGCATTAAAATATGGAACGCAATCAATAATGTTTTCGATGCTTTACCTCTAGCAGCTGTTGTGGATGACAAGGTAAATAAGTAGGTATAATTATTAGATCCAGAACTCGATCCCTTCTCGTGGATTCAAAACTCCGCCATGCCATTATATTATGAAAGTATTTTTATAAGCTGTAGGCTGTAGGTACCTACATTAGTAACACAAGTGGTAGTACTGGAAAACCACCAAGGTTTCTCCTCAATCTGATGGTAAGTATAACGATATTCTTCCAGGTGTTCTGTTGTCACGGAGGCATCCCTCCTCCCTGGGTGTGTCCGCTGATCACAGCGATAGACAAGGTTCCAGTGCCGCTTATGAGGCCCGCAGAACAGAGTTCTATCGCCTGGGAACTGCTGTGGAATGACCCCATCAAGTAAGAAAGAAGTTAAATAGTTACCAGGAAATACAAAAAAATCTATTTCGGAAATCGAAGTTTGTTTCGTTAATCTTTACACTACTCTAGAGTTTTGTAGGCACGGAAGATGTCTGACTATGAGCCATGTTTACCTGAGTCAACACACTTTTTACGATGTCTGATTCAAATCTGGCTCCATCTGGCTACAACTTTGTTTAAAGAGATCCTAGAGGCCCCTTTTCCTTTGACAGGCCTAACAAGATGACAGCCACTTTGGCTCTAGAACTCGCTGCAAACGAAGGCTTCGCAGCGAACTCTAAGCGCGGCACAGGGCACGTGTTCGACCAGACAGCGTTGGACCGCTTCCTTCTCGCCAACCAGCTGTCGCACGTCGTGAGGGCGCATGAGCTCCATCAGCAAGGTTTTATGGTGAGTCTTCGAGTTCTTGAAGATGCTGGTTAATAATAATGCTGGACATTACACACAGCATCATTTAGCTACAAAGTCAATAGAGCTTGTGTTATGGGATGTATGAAGGCATCAATCACCGTCGACGGTGATTGATGATAGGATAGGAACGAACTTACTTAGCAAGGACGATATTCGCCCTTGGTTTATAGCACGAGTAATCTTAAATTTTGAATACATTTGAAGATACATTTACCTACCTAGATCGATGTAGGTTCTGGGTTGTATAGTATTATTTTACTCTTTGTTCTGGGTCCCTACGTCAAAATAAGTGTTGTTCCAGTGTCAACTCCGAGGCCGGCTTATATCTGTGTTCTCTTCCTACCACTACTGCGGCGGCACCAACGACTCCGGGGTTGCCTTACTTGAGGGAGGCAAGTTGAGGCTTATAAGAGTCAATGCTGAATAATACAACATTTTGTTAATTTTATGTTATGATGGGTTGTTCCTCGTGGCCAAACTATTTCGCCTAACTGATTTGGCTACGAGGACAAACATTTCCTCATGGCCGAACTCGATTTCAAGAGATACTGAAAATAACGCTCGTAATTATTTTTTTTAAATATTTTTAACATTATTAATTTTATACGATGTTTAATTTTGAAGTGATTTTTTTATTATTTAATATTTATTTTGTTTGTCTACAAGAAAAACAATGTTGATTTCATATTGTTTTATTTATTTTCCATCTTAGAAAATTCTGACCCTCATAGGTTAGGTATACAGATTCTGTTAGACATCAACTTCGTGTAAGTGTAACTTACTTTATAAAAACTTCTATTAATAATCTAATTACATTACATTACAATTATTTTGTAGGAAAAAACAGCTGATTTTTAAGAAGCAATATTGATTGAAGTAGGGTTTAAATAACGCTGTTCAGGAGTATTTTTCACACCCTGTTATAATGTAGTTGGTATGGTATATTATGTACCTACACGTGCCTCATTCACAAAAAATAACATACATTCATCAGAGCTCCTTAGGTTACCTTCAAATAACAAACATTTATAGTTTATGCCTGTCTATATCACTTTAAGACTTCATATATTTTGATCCGTCTCTTCAAATTTAAATGAACGTGGTTTTAGGGCTCATTTTCAATGGTCGACTTTAGTCTTGAATACACACACAGACACACAGCCAAACTTAATAATTGATCTCACTCTACAGCTGCAACTAGTTCAAACGCAAAAAAAAGTTTTCTGAATACATTTTAACAGGTTAGCTGTCCCGAAGCAAGTTTCGATCTTCTTTGTACACGTCCTCGTAGTAAATAATGACAGCTAACATGAGGCACATATGCCTCATGGACGTACCAGTGCAATCACCCATGAGGCACATGTGCCTCATCGGACAGCTAACCTGTTAAAACTTTCTTCCTTTCCTGCGCTTGATTACGACTAATGAAAATGAGTAGCAAAATGTAATGATTATAACATGAATAGAGAAATAATAATTATTGCTAGTGGGATTACAAAATTATGTTTTAAAAAGTCTCACAACTGGAGTCGTCATCAGAAGCCATTGATAGAACTTCAATAAACCTAGGAAATCTGCTATTTTACACTTAGTTAAGAACATTTTGTTCAATTCAATTATTTACATTATATTAATGTCTTATTATTACAAACTAAAGTAAATCTAAGAGGACTAAACAGCTTTCAGATCAAACTAAGTATTGCATTTTCAGCATTGCACATCTCTGTCGATATGAAACGAACAATACAGTGTGCAATAATATAGTTTGAACCATAGCCCTAAATTACTTGGGATTAGATAATCATCAAATCACTTGAAATTTCAATACACACATCAAATAAATAGTTCAGTATAAAAAGCAACTACAGAAACAGCACTGAAGCACAGTCATCAAGACTATTCATAAGTATCACTTATCTATTCTCCTAACTAAGCAAATCTATACCCACCCATGTATACTTTCTCTACTCGATTTTAAACGTAACTCACGCGTTCTTACGATCAAAAGTGGTTACTTCAGTTACTGAATGAGATCCTAACTGTTTATTATGCTGCGTTTACACGCTTGCCGAACCTTGGCAAGCCTCCGCAATCGCAAGCGTGTAAAGAGGGTGATTGTGTTGGTTTGCGTGAGTTTGTAGATGCTTGTATCCGATCGGGTCTAGTGTCGGTTTTTGAACACAAATCAAAGGGCGATTGCGGCAATCGATTGCGTCGCGTTTACACGTTGGCGCGCGCTTAGTAGCCGCTGTGATCTCGTGGCGAACGCACGTCTAGTTCTGACTTCAAAATGAGTGGCTGGTCGAACGAAGAGAGTTTATCGTTTTTGAAAAATTACCAAAAATATCAAAAAAGTTGCAGATGCTTGAAGTCGTCTTGCCCAGTTAATGGGAAAGCCAGTAAAGGAATTAAAATCCAAAAAATAAATATTGATGACAACTTTTCGAAAACATTTTTCTGAGGACCTCTGTGGCACAGTGGGCGAAAGCCCGCCTGAGGTGCAGAGATTGCGGGTTCGATCCCCGCTACGGGACAAATGTTTGTATGATCTGCAAATATTTGTTTCGTGTCTGGTTGTTTTCTACGTATAATATGTACCTACCTACTTATGTACCTACCTATTTACAAAAAAATATAAATCTATGTAGGTAGTACCTACTTATATCAGTCATCTGGTTACCATACACAAGCATTAAAATGCTTAGCTTGGGACTAGATGACGCTGTGTGGAATGTCCAGGGATATTTATTTATTTATTTAAAAAAAACCTGGAAAAAAAAATTAAAAGTAGGTTAAACCAAAGGTAACAGCCGATACAAGATCGACGTCCGCCATGCTTGGATGTACGTAGAACACTGACGCAGTCACAAGCGTGTAAACGCCTTCCAAATTCCAAGCGAGAATTGTGGACGCTTGTGGTTTGCGAAGGTTTGCCAATCCTTCGCAAGCGTGTAAACGCAGCATTAGGATTGATTATGAGTTTAAATTTATAGATTCGAGTATCGAAAATCATTAATTCAGTAATCTCAAAATGTATTAATTCAGTACGATCGTTTAATAGACCACTTTGACACGTCACTTCCTTAAACTAGGGGATTCTACTGCCTGTTAACATGAGTTAAGATCGTAGTCACGAGAGTCAGGATCTTCAACGATACAATTGGCTAGAGCTTCGTTTAACGGATTCAATTAGAATTAATGACCAAAAATAAGACATGCAGTCTTTTAGACGAGCAAGGGGCTGAAACATGACTAACAGCCGGTTTAAATATTAAACTTACAAATGACCGTAGATTGATCGCCATAGTAACTTTGTAGACAACAAAAAATGTAGAACACAGATAACAATTTACTAACAGCCAGTCTCAATAACCTATCTATCCTTGGTTTTGCTTACTGTCAGTAGCTACTTGACGTTTTTTGTATGGAAAAAAATTCAAATAAGTATCTACCCGTAGTAAGCAAAACCAAATATAGATAGGTTATTGAGACTAGCCGTAAGGCGACAGATCTATCTACGATTATTTATTATTCGTAAGTTGAATATTGAAACCGGGAATTAGAGACAATGTGGAATGCTGAATTTAGCCAATGTCTAAATACTAACTAACCTGTTTCTGACATTAAACAACATTCTAACTATATCTATTTCAGCCTGTTATTTTAAGCCTGGAAACAATTCAGTCTGTCTCATAAAACTTAAAAGGCTTTATATTATTTTTTGTCACCCTCCCTCATACTAAACAAAAAGGGACGACATACCATAGCCGTTAGGGCTTTAGGAAACCAATAAGTCTGCTATGAGACAGACCATAAATATCTAAGTACATCAATTACTCTCAAAGTTTTTTTGATGATTTCACAAACAAAGTCACTATAAATAATACAAAATCCATTCACAACTCACTAGATTATCTTTTGAACACTGACGCGCATTTACTTGTACTTCATTTTGTGAGAAATTTTTTCGTACGGTTTGATTCAAGATCCCATCTTCTTACGAGAAATAACTTAGTTTCACTATTATGCCTACCACTGATAATAACAAATTAAGAGTGCCATATCCACAGCATAATTTGAGCATTTCGAGTGATTTTCAATTGTTTATTGGGACAAGAAATTGAAGCATAGCCCGCAACTTATTTGCACGTGAAACCAATAATTTCGTTATCAAACCATTGAAGATTATGCGCTAGAATATCTACTTCATAAGCTTCAGATCATACTTGGTTTGATGGACATCGAAAAAGGCAGCAATGGGTCGTTATTGACCGTTTCATAAGTACCTAAAATACGTTATGGCTTCCTATCGTTTTCGTCATTATTTTTACACTTAGTTTCAACTAAAATATATCCAAAATTTCAGAATACTTCAAAACTCAGCATTTAGTACTGCCCATCAAATATTCATATCCGAAGTAGGTATAGGTCGCGCCACGTAAAAAGAGCGCGGGCGGGGAAGTAGCGGGGGTATGTCTGCGCCTGTGTTCACTCGCTGACGAACCGATAGCCGCTCGCTAAATCAATGATATGAAGTGCGCCGCAACACCTCTCCAATCATCGACCACTGCGCAGTTTGACAGCCAGCGCTCTTTTACATGGCGGCGCCATTGGCGCGGTTAAGAAATCAAATGCCCTGTTTCAGATTTTAGGAACGGTCTCATCAAACAGAGTAAAACCAAATCCGCGTCAGTGACTTACACACATTGTCTACAGCAATAGCTTCCCGGTGACAATTTCTAGCGCCATCTTCCGGCGCAAGTAGGGCATGTGCGACTGGTTGAAGGAGTAGGGAGCGTTCCGCGCTGAGAACTCGGCGAACGTGCACGAAAACATACCGCAGTCACTACCGTTCATCTGCTGGGGTATGTCCTGGAACAATACAAAACAAACTTTATATAAAACAAATTTTTACTAAATGATATACAGAGGAGGCAAGCTTTGCCTACACTTAACGGGACACGTAGTGCCTGGGACATTTGTAGCTATTCGGGATGTCGCCAAGGCTAAACTAAACTAATTTGACAGCACTAAAAATGTTGCCGTCCCTTTCATAACGATCGAAATAAAAAGGATGGCTTCAATTTTAGTGCTGTCAAATTAGTTTAGTTTAGCTTTGGCGACATCCAGAATAACCACCATTGTTGAGATAAAGAAACTTTATAAACAAACTTTAATTTAAACTTTTAAGCTTCCGTCTGGCAGTGGTTTTTCAGTTGAGCTACCTATAGATCGTTTGTAACGATCCTTAGGTGGCGCAGCTAGTTAGTTAAATAAATTAGTTTTTATAAATAACAGAGCCAAAAGAAGCTAAGTTTGAGACATTGTTGTGATCTTTCATATAGCTTTTCAGCCTATTCACAATCCTAGCTAACCTTCAGTATCAAGCTCTTCCAGTCCTTGTCATCAAACGCCTGTCCCTTCTTGTCTTGATGTTCGTCCTGTAGATACTTCCTCAGGGCTTCGAGGCAGGCTCGGTTGTTACCTCCCATGCTGTCGAGGTAGCTGACCGTCTGCGCTCGGAAGTCTATAATACTGAGGCACCAGTGTACACCGAGGTGGACGGGTATCACCATCAGATCGTGTGAGAATATGTCTATCTGAAATGCAAAATTGGTTGTAAACGAGTGACAAAAATAATTTATTTATTAAACTGACTATTTTCGGACAGTCACGTTCGGACGTGAGAACAAAACTTTAGCCAAATGCCCAGATAGGCAGATCGCAAGACAAAAAAAAATAAAAAAAAAAACTGACATAAATTTTGTAAGAAAAGAGCAATTTCTGCTTGAGGTGCATTTCTGTTCATAACTTATTTATTTTCGCGATTTACTGTGATTTTTGCTTTGATACAACTTGGATACAATCCGAGACAAGTGTACACAATCCAGGGGCTGATATCGTCCTTGGTATAAGATAGATAGATATAGCATTTACTTGGACAACACAGAGCACAGACGAACATTACAATGTAAAAACAGGAAGGGAGACAGTAAATTTAAAAATTGTAGGTAAGTAGGTAGGTATTAGTAACTGTCCCCGATCGACATAGGGTAGCCACAAGCGTCCGGCGTAGGTGTGGACCAAAAAGGATAGGTGACTTACCTTATCTATTATCTAGCATGCATGGCAATACAGCTTGTGTAATTTATGCACAATGCACATGCATCCACAGTAAACACGTAAATGTTTCAACTTTGCATTCTATATGCTTTTACAAATAAACAATTTGATTTGATCTGAAGACTACTAATACTACATACTAGTATTTCCTCAAACATTGTGGTGTCCCAACGTTGCTCTTGTTACTAATTTTAAAGACCATTATGTACAAATTTGAAGTAATAAATGAATATGAATATAAGAAGCTGTTTATGACATACCTTCCTAGTCCATCTTCTTAGGCCAGCCTGTCCGCTCTGCATAAGTTTAGGATAGAAGAAGGTATTGCAGGCATAGACCTTCGGCAGGTCCTTGCGTTCCTCACTTCTCTGCATCAACAGGTTCATGTAGAAATTGATCACTTCATCGTTCAACCAGTTCAAGCCAGCTAGCGTTTGGATGTCGCGCCTAGATAATAAAGTCATGTTAGTAAATAACTTATTTTCAAGAGGAAATTCATACGTCACCGCAACCTTAAGGTGCCTGTACGGGTGAAACTAGCGCCACCGCCTATTTTAATTTATTATTACGTTGAACAAAGGAATTTAAAAAAACGGAATGTACAGTTTGTGAAACCTATAAGCTTTTTTTTTTATACCTATGTAATAGTTTCATTTTGTATAGTTTAGGAGGAATAGCGAAAACAGAGTTTGGTGGCCACCAAGTGCAACTTCGCTATTTATCCAGTTTTTTAAAGTTCAACGATTTCAACAAAATAAAATAAAATAGGAGGTGGGGCGCTAGTTTCACCCATACAGGCACCTTAAGGTTTTCGAGAAAAACTTACTTGTGTATTGATAAGTTGAACTTCTGAATAAGCAGAGAATTAGGTGGGCCCGGTCCAAGGACTCGGTTCACCAACTTCTCCTGCTCAGGTGTAAGAGCCGGCAACTCAACAGTGGGCTGAGGCTCCTCATAAATGCTCTCGGGTATACTCAACTCATACTTAAGTTTGTGCTCCAACTGAGCTATCTTCTGTTCACTGTTCACTTTAGATATAATATCTGATTCTCGTTTTGCATCTGCAAGCTTCTCTTGAGTCAACTGTTTCTTTTTTTTATACTTCGAATCAATTTTTGATAACCAATCTGTTGATGTAATTGCAACATCTTTGTGTGAATCCCGCAATGTGTTGATCGGTTGGAACTTGGTTGAGGATGATGTGGAGGCTTCTGATGGTGAATGTATCACTTCCACCTCAGCATCAGATGAGTTGAGTGAAGCTATAATGAGAGGATCGTATTCTGTTGCCGAGTCATTCTCCTTTCCTGCAATTAAGCCTTTCTCCACCAAATTGATTTCATTCAATGCTCTCCTCTGTGTTCTTAGAGTGTTTCTAAATGATGTTGATTCATCTGTTAAATTAATAAAGTCTAACGGTCTCCCAATGCTAGCGGGTTTCATAGACTCCGCTACCTTTCTGATCAACTCCTGGTAGTTTTTCTTTTCATCTAAATTAAATACTTCCGACATAGTGGATCTGGTGTTGCCGTTTAATCCGAGATACCTATTTCGAGGGAGATTCATAGATCTGGTTACAGCTGGGCCTTGTAGCCACCGGGGCACAGGTGAGGGACCTTTTTTGTATGACTTAGTGATTCCTGGGGGAGCTACGAATTTACTGATAGATTTAGGTGACATAGAATTCCGGTCATTTAGCTTTCGACTTAGTTTTGTGTAGGCAGGTTCGGGAGCATCAAAGAAACGGAGATTGATAGGGGGTGGAGTAGAGATTTTCTTTACAAATTGTACTTCATCTTCTTGGTTTTCATTTGTGTCATCATCTTCATCATCTAAGTCTATGTATATTTTTGGTAATTTTTTGGATGCCCGTTTTGTTTTAACTATGATCTGTAATATAAATAAATGAAATTAAAAAACTTTTTTTTTATTATAGGTTAAGTTCAAAGACATTAAAATTTGTACCAATAACAATAACTATCTACTTGTTCACAATTTACTGACAAAGATTCATTATCTGGACTTTGAATGGCTGCTGTCAAATACTGTGTGGAAAGTCCATTGCAAATTAATGAAATATCTCTATTTTAAATACTTTTATTTGATGTTTTGACATATTAGCAAAAACTAATTAATCATCAGCTTCACCCACTGCTGGGTAAATGCCTCCCTTAGTTTGTGTCATCACAATTCTGCTCCAGTCTGATCGATGTCTTGCCCAGAACTTAAATATAGCAATAGTTTTTCTTAAACTTTCGCAATCACAATTCATATTTATAAATACATAGCCAAAACATCAGGATGTAAAGAAATAAGGTAAATAACGCAATAAAACCCCATGTCCATGTAAGTATTTATAAATATTTAAATATAACATACAATACAAATGTATAATCTTTATTATCTTTTTAAATCAGAGTTGGAGAATGATAGGAGTGCGTGAGAGAAGAAAACATGTTGTGCCGACCCCACCTAGCGTGGGATAAGGGCAGGAGAATGATGACAGATGGTATAATCTATACCATCATAATAATTAAATAAAAATGAATCCTATTTTGTTGTCACTCAATAGCTCGAGAATGGCTGGACCGATTTTAATGTTTTTTAATGTCTGTAGATAGTTAGTGCAAAAAAAAACTACAGCTTGGTAGAGTAATAATTGCTGAATAGTGTATTATTGCTAGTGCTAGTGTACATATTGTGAATTGTGTACATATACATGTAGCTTTTACCTCAGGCTCTTCTTCATCATCATCATCATCAACAACAACATGCGACATGGTGCGGATTGGTGTGTGGATTCTTGGTTTACGGCCTGGTGTTGATGGACCATTTACTTTCTTATGTTTCACATTTATCGGTATAGCATGTATTCTGCTTAACTTAGTTCCTGTCTCAATCGGAGTTGATGTGCTAGGGTGGCCTGGTTCCACTATAATTGGTACATGCCGAACATATGGTCTAGGTTTTAATTCTTCACAGAATTCTGGAATAAACAAATCATATTTTATGATACATAGAAATTAAAGCTTCTGTTTCGATGAGTATCACACTAATTACAGGAGAAAGTTTGAGTGTATGTTTGTTCCTCCTTCACGCTCAAATGGCTAGACGGATTTGAATTTTGGTACCAGGATAGCTTATAATGCTGGATTAACACATCATGCTGGATTCACCGCGGGGCGCAGCTAGTGACTTTAAGAATGGATTAAAGCATTATCATTTCTAAATAATAACTAATAAATACCTCTAGAGCTCACAATGTCTGGAAAATTTGTTTTATTCAATTTGTGTCGTTTATAGGCCGGTGCCTCATCGTCATCCGATAGGCCGTCACTTGTCCTGAAATGCAAGCGCATTGAGAATATGAAAGGAGTTCCTATGTAAGTTCACATTGTGTGTAAACCAAAGTACATTGTACAAGTGCTTACTTCCAAAACTTAGATGCAAGCCTCAGAGGAACTGAAAACATTGCTTTTTGTTGTTTTAGCACAGCTGCACAGCTTGGAGATGTATCCTGACTTTGCCGCCATAGCCTAGTTTTTGTAAACAGTCAAACAAATTGTCATACCTGTCTCGCTTGTTGGGAATATCACCGCCTAATCCGATGAGATTTCGAATGTATGACAAAATCCCTGCACTATACGACATCTTGAAATATTTTATAAGGTATCATTGCCTTGTGAAAACAATTTATTATCTGAAAATGCTAAAAAGAAACTCAACTGAACCTCAAAATGACAACTGTGCATACCATAGACCACAAAAAACCATGAACGCTTTTTTTTTCAATTTAGTATGTTAGGTTATGTTTAGTCGATGTAGTCGATTTTTAATCGATTTTTATAAATGCGGGGTGTTATTTTTTTAGGTCCCTTATTCCTCATTTGTAATACCGGCGCGGGCGCAAAGCCTTCTGCCCTCGCCATAGTTCAAATTCAAAGACCAAAAAAATAATCATTCGTATTATCAAAGATTATTTTAGACCTGTATTATTTACAATAGTTTAGTTATAATAAATTTGAATGTTTGTAGACCACAGATTTAGATATTAAATTGTGGTAGACTTTGCGTTGATATTAGTAGGTATTTATATTTTAGTATGATGACAATGAGTGCAAGCAAAGTTTCAAAAGCATTTTTATGCAGCAGCATTGCCATTCAGCGCGCTATCGATTCATACCAGTTTCTTGGACACGCTTCCATCTAGTAGTGGCAGTGGCTTGAATCAGTTGAGTTAATGTACATTATGATCGTTTACAATAATGCATTTAAACGTCATGGCGTTTGCTGGGGGAGAGGAGAACTTTGCTTGTGGGACAAAAGAGGTTAGAAAAAAAAAGGTTTAAAAAGTGTTATAAAAGTACGAGGAAAGTAATTTTTTTTATCGATTGTTTTTATCGACTAAATATTTTGTATAGTTGTCTCTGATCTGTCTTTTTACAAAAGTCAGTCAGTGTCATTGTCATATCAATTGTCAGTCGTCAACATTGACAATATAAAGAATATAATAATAATAAATATAATAATATAATAATAATAAATAATATCTTTCCTTCTTCTGAGGTCGTCAACCAAAGAAGAAGAAGAAATAATTTCAATTCAAAACAAACAAATTAGAAACGTGATTGCTTTTTTTTCAGCTTTAAAAAAATACGATTATTTCAAAATGCTGCAGCCGGTAATGCATGTCTTACGGCAGAAAAACATTGTTTTAGCCAGCGGATCTCCAAGGCGAAAAGAAATGATCGAGAATATTGTAATAACCTACTTGCTCTGGAAAGTTAACTGATCAGCAATATAACAAAATTTTATTGCTTTTATCAAAGGTATACCTTTATGTTCTAGGGTTTGAAAGTGAAGTTATGTCCATCGCTTTTTGAAGAAAACTTAGACCCAAAGTCATTCAGCAGTTTTTCAGAGTTTGTTGAGGAAACAGCTTTTCAGAAAGCATTGGAAGTAGAACAGAGATTGAGCAGGGAAGGCGAGAATGTGGACGTGGTTATAGCTGCCGATACCATGGTGACTCTTGGTCGGGAAATGTTTGGGAAACCAACTTCTGAAGCAGAGGCTTTTGATATGTTATCACGGTGAGCTGAAAACAATGCGAGCGATGCAAACATGCTTTTTCCATAGACTTCTACAGATCGTAAGATTTTTTTATTTCAGTAATGATATTACATACTAGAATAGAATAGAAAAACATTTATTCACATCACTCACACACATTACAGTACAGGTACTATTAAAATATTTTATGTAGGAAATATGAGTGAAGCTAATACTACTGGGTATACAGTACTTAACTTTGCTTGTGCCATTAGAAGCTCAGAAAAGAAATAGAAATATGATTATGGATGCTCTGAATACTACTGGGTATACAGTAAGTACTTAACTTTGCTTGTGCCATTAGAAGCTCAGAAAAGAAATAGAAATATGATTATGGCTGTCATAATCAATAATTTGTAGATGAAAACCAAGAGTTTCCTTAATTCCTATAATTCTTTAATATTTTCAGATTAGCTGGGAGAGGCCACACCGTGTACACCGGAGTTGTTGTTAAAACACCTGATAATGTGATCAAGTTCACCGAGTCAACCAATGTTGTTTTTGGAAAATTAGATGAAGAACAGATAAGGGGGTACATCGCTACAGGAGAGCCTATGTAAGATTTTTGTAGTATTTAAATAGTTTTAAAATTATTTGTGCTATAATAGTGGCAATTCGGGGTGTCGCAAAAGCTAAACTAAACTAACCAAAAATGTTGCCGTCCCTTTCATAGCGATTGGAATAAAAAGGATGGCATTAATTTTAGTTTGTTTAGTTTAGCTTTTGCGACACTCCGAATTGCCACTAATGTCTTCTTAAAATTCACTCTTTTTCATTCAAGAAATGCCTAAACACTTAACTTACCAAGTAATCACTAATAGTTTTATTAAATTAGAAAGAAAATCTTGTAAAATGAACTTACAAATTTTACCTATAATATTTCTGGCTATATCTTTGCAGGGACAAAGCAGGAGGCTATGGCATCCAAGGAGTAGGCGGCACATTTGTTGAAAAGGTTGACGGAGATTACTTCACAGTTGTAGGTCTACCCCTCTATAGACTCACATCTGTACTTTACAACATGTACAAAGATAAAAATTAGAGAATTTGATTCCAGCATGACCAATGTTTAATAATGGAAAAATAGACAACTGTCAACGCAGCTAATAAAGTACTCTACATACATAGCTAGAAAAAACTGAGAAGAGGCAAATAATATAAAATAATAGGCAATAGTGGCAATTCTGAGTGTCACAAAAGCTAAACTAAGCTAACTAAAATAATTGCCGTCCCTTTCATAGCGATGGAAATAAAAAGGATGGCAATAATTTTAGTTAGTTTAGTTTAGCTTTTGCGACACTCCGAATTGCCCCCAATATCCTGTACTAGTTAAACCAATGAAAATGTGATATACAAGCATTTGATAAGAATGTTATGTTGTAAATAAACCTAAAACTAAGCTAAGTTCATAAATTAATTTAATCAACTTTTTTTATGGGTAAGTTGTATCTAGTTATCCCCCATAGATAGACATTTTTTCAAAAGGTATCAAATACCAAATAAAATTCATTATTTCTATTCCAATTATAATTTTTTTACATCTCACAGCTACGATTTTTTATGGCGACCTTAATTTTTTTGTTTTTTTGTCGAAGGCCTTTTGGGTTAGTGCGTGAAGCATGTCTTCAACAAAAACTCCTATTGTGAGGTGTGGGAAACGTATTACACCACAGAGCATATTATAGTTTTTATAGAAACATTTACCACCTGTTTTTGGGAGCCTTAGTAACTCTGAGCTATTCTATGTCAAGCGCCTGTTCCTTTTGTGAAGACTCATCTCAAATCACGTCTGCATTTTTTGCAGAACATAGTGAGATAAAGTAGAAAAGTGTTTTTTGTCGTATTTGGACTTTTTGCGATAAAACGGGTCTAATACTTATTAACTGTTTTATGTAAAATTAAATGCTTGTCAAAATTCCAAAATTTTGTATAAATGCTTACTAGGTATATACCTACCAACAGACCATGGCTGCATTTAAATAATTAAGTGTAGGTGTAGGTATGTTTTCCCTGGGTAAAAAATTCTGAAATAAATTTCTTACCCAGGGAGTTTGATTTGATGTTCCGTCAGTTTTTGGTTACCTACTTATTGTTGACCAACCATTCGTCCAGCAGCATAATCTGGCGTGACCTCGACACAACCCTGGGAATATTGTGAAAAACGTGCCTGCTTGTATACAGTTAAACAAAGAAAACATTTTATGTGTACACTACTTCCTTCCGATCCGAAGTACCATCTACTCGAGTTACGTACTTCCGATTCTGAACGTGTTCCTTAAATACAGTTGTGACAAAAACTTCGGAACAGAGATTTAGAAAAAACTAGTGTGGGAATTGTAGGCAGATGTGGTTGCATGAGCGCGATCTAATAACGTATGTTGTCGTTTACGGTCCATAAAGAATGACACAGAATTAATAGCATAACATTTAATTTAACTCTGGGAAATTATTAAGTGAATAGATTAGATCGTGAGGACTAGATCTAGCGATTGTATGAATTTAGCCACGATACCTTAGCCAACGTGTTAAATGATTAGCATCCAATTACCGGATAATACGTCAAAGTTCTGTATAAGATGCCTGCGCAGATCTCGTGAGCCCTGGAGGAGTCTAGCGCTAGGCCGTGTAGACTGAGGAGTGAGGACTGAGGAGTGGCTTATATAAGAAGAAGTACCAACTCTGCAATCAATGACGCTATGGATTATGACAATGGGCTTAGGGATTCGTATCAAATTGAAGAAAAGTTAATGATAACTCGAGTTCTTTTATGATAAGTAATTTTTTTTTGTAAGGGGGTGGTTTTTCATAGCCAAGATTTATCATCTTGATGAGAAAAGTACCACTTTTGACTTACAGCTCTTCTCAAAAAGTGCTTAAAAGCTTAAAAACTTGAAACGATTTAACAACAAAGTCTTCCCTTGAAGTTTCAAGTAAACAAACTATTTTAAAAAGGCAGGTTGCGGACAGAATTAACTGCGCACGAGTTCAAAACAGTAATGTCCTTCTCCGAAACAATGTTACCCCTTCGGTCGTTTCCGGCGGAGCGCTGCTTGTTGCTTCCGGTCGTTCATAGACAATGTCAAGTTCGCACGCGCCATGTGCGATGCGTGTGCACAGGGAAAACGGAAATAGACGGAGACAAACATTGTACCAACCAGGTACCTACTTGGTACATAGTAATAATAGTAGCTTTGTATGAGGCCCAGCCTATGCACAGATCGTTTTAGACGAAATGCGTAAGTAAGCAATATCAAAAAAACATTCCGACAGCATGAATTTAGTGGGTAGAGGGTAAAATCCGAACACTACTTAAATCAGCTCATCATGAGATGATTTGTTGGGGAGCGCTTATATGATCCCTTTTAACCATCACGAGCAAATAACTCCACCAAAAACTAAAATAAACTTACGGCCATGGGACTGCTTCTATGACAAGAAATCTATAAGGTAATCGTGAAAGTATACTTAATCTACCCACATCAGTGACCTTCTTAAGAGATAAGGCTGGCGCACCTGTGCCTTGCCCTATATTTTATCCATCAATCGAATCTATCAACAAAGCTCTTAGTAATTCCGCCCGCCCACCTCTGCGAGGGCGGGTTTCGTAAGGCCTTATGTGGCCATGTGTTTAGAAGGGCTTCACCTTAGGCCATTGTCGCCGCCCACAGAAGGGCCCACGATTGACTTCCAATAACGAGTAATTTCCGAATTCGGAGTGATTGAGTTTTAAGAGCTTTTAATTTATTTTATTGCCGAGATCGTTTTAAACTGGCTCTAAACAACAACAGAAGATCTCAAAATTATAAAACATGCGAACGGGTATTTATCACGAATTATACCTTTAATATTGCCCGACGTTTCGACCAGATTGCACCAGCCGTGGTCGCGGGAAGACTTAATGTGCTCTGATCGCGAAAGTTAAAAGAGACAATCTCAAAGTTAGTTTGGCGGTCGCTCTACATCATGTTTAAAATCGCGTTTTACTGTTATATCAGTAGTATTATTTTATCTATGGTATGAGACACATTTTTGGTTGTTCTCAAAGATAGACAATCAGCTTGCTGTTAAGACTAATATTTGGATCTTCTCGTGTCCAAAGTTTTGTCAATTAAGAATGAAATAACAGGTTGCAATTACAATGTACCTAATTAACATTCCAAAACTGTGTAAACCTTCCCAGCAGCAAAGGAACCGTTCTCTCAAGTCACGGCAGTCAGTGGGCGATGCGCCTACGACTGACACCGATAAGGAAAAATAGACAAATTTGATTGTCTTACTTACCTTATTAGGTGTCGTTTGGATTTTCCGCCATGTTAGCTTAATGTCACTGAATTGAAATTGGTTGATTATGTAATTTTTTTTTTTACTATGAGCGGGGGTGTAAAACGATTACGAGTAGGTACCTACCTTGATCGCTATAATATTATACTTTACTATTTGATTCATAACTGTCAGGTGTCTGATAAGATTGAAGCAGTTCGTATAATAGAATGATTATTTTAGAGTCTATATAGATTTGGCTGGTCCTATTCATTTATGTTTGTAGTTTATGTTTTGTCTTTTGGACTGTTAAGGTCCCATCTTTCCCCAAAATTACCTACCTACCGTCCCATCCTCTTTTAATGAAAGTCCTTTTACAGCGACTAAAATGCGGACAGTGTTCTCGAGTCTCTTAATTAAAGTAAACTTAATCATTTTTATTGCACAATAGTTTTTAAAAGTGCCCTTTTCATTGGACGTAACCTTCGATAATGACCACGAGGGCGTCAGAACTAGCCATCAAGCCAGCCACAACAGCTGGTTACATTTATCAACGTAATATAGACTTAAAACCAATGCTTTAAGAACTATATTTAACAGAATTTCGTAGTGGTAGTACCGCTGTCTGAATAAGGAGTTGTTTACCAACAAAATGAAAATAATTATTTTTATCAGTCTTGTTGGTTCGAGACTTGAGAGTGGGCAGGGCGCCATATTGGGGATTTAAATTGCAATTTTTCGTTGTAATAAATTAGTTTTCATGTCAGTGTCGTAACTGGCTTTCTCGATTTAAGGTCCCGATTAATTATTACAAATGTTGTATAACTTCCATATTATTTCACCTTCAATAAATCATTAACTTATGCACTTAATTACGCATTTTTTATAGTAGGTACTTATGGAATCAAGGACTCCAGAAAACTTTACGATGCTTATTTTAATAAATGTAATTGATCGTTTTAATGTCTAAGACCTATGGAGTTTTTAAAATGTCAATATACCTACCGAAGGGTATGGGTTACCTAAGGGATGAATGGATTGGTCGATGTCATACGCCATACTAAAAGCTATAACTTGTACATCGACGTCGACTGGTCCATTCTGCCGTTGACTTATGTCGTCAATCAACAGTCGATTGGTCTAACACGTAATAATAAGCCATGACGGAGCAGGCCTTCAAGCGGCTTTAAAACTACTTCCCAAACTTGGCCATTTGCTTATACGATACGAACGATAATTTCAATGAATATCTATGGTTTCATACATAGGTACTTAACTTGTCATTAAAAAATTGTAAAAGGCGCCAATAATTGTTTGTATCGACCTAGATAGTAAATTATCATGTTAGGTAGCTCCCTACAGCTTAGTGGCATGGCACATCGTGCTGAGATTGATGTGATGATAGAGGCAAGGTAACAAAACGCAATAAAACCTACAATTATGCTACTTTACACCGTTCAAGCCCTAGTTAGTTCATTATCTCTCCCAAGCACCATAATCCCATTGTAGCCACGGTTTTATGAAAAAAGTTGGCCGTCATGGAATACAGCGCCGCTCCGGCGCGCCGTATGCACTACACAGAATTTTTCTTTTTTACGGTCCTGAAAATGTCTCTGTCCCCTTCTAACTTATCTATAAGTAGGTACCTACCCACTATTTATCGTTTACCTTAGCTTGGTGTTGAGCAGAAGATATTTCAAACTACCTTTCTCCCTCTAGCTTGTTTTATAGTCTAGCTAGAACTGTAGTCTAGATCATTAAACACATTTTTATTAGATTTTTAAATTAACGTAACGGAGAAGTTAGTATAGTCAGGGATTGTAGGTTTATTGCTTTATGCAAAAGCTAGATACCAAACTCAAAATGTATTTATTCAGTACGATCGATATTAGACCACTTTGACATTTCGCGTCCTTAAAACTAGGGGATTCTACTACCTGTTCCAACGCGACTCCCTACCCCAGGGAAATAATCAGGCAAGAACCTGGTGGTGTGGGCCTTTTTTTCAGTGGTCCAATCTTCCAAAGATACGAGTAGGTATCCAAAGTGACATCGTCAATCGTCGTATGACGGTGTTAGTTTCTTACAGACTGTCGACAGTGGCCGTGTTACTGAGCTACCCGAGCCTACTCCCACACGCTCCACATCCCGACAGCCTCTTCACAGAAAGTAACATGATCAGTGTTTGATAGGAGGCAATAAGTTGCCGATACAACTGTTATTGTTATACGGGAAGATAACGCAGACTAACTACTAGTAATATAAGGCCTGTTGATTTAGCAAGGCATTTTTGATTCAACCTGTCTTGTGTTACAGTTACTGTTGGACAAAGATCTGCTCTAAGTAGTTTCTCTTTCGATCCCATCTTGATGAAATGCGTGACTTTTAGGCCAAAAACCAACCCATAATTTGTGTTGGCTCTTTCGCACGAATAACATGTTTCACGAATTAACAAAATCACTTACTTTGTAGTACTTACTTAACCCATTTTCAGGTTTATTTATATTGTAATTGTAATTTCGGAATTATTAGGTACAAATAATAATTACCTAAGTAAGTACCTACTTAAGTACTTAGAGGTAAGTAGGTACTTTCATACCTACTTTTAATAGATGATGGTGGTCCCTCATAATGTAAGAATTATCTACGGTTACTTCGACACCTATAAGCCTAAGTAGAGCGGATGTTACATTTGAAATTAAATTCTTTAATAACACTTTAATCTTATATTCCAGCAATTAAGTTCAAAATTGTCTCTCTCATTATCTAATAAGAAATGCAACACTTTTGTCGTTGTTCTGCAACAGATAACGGATAATTGAGAAACATAAGGCTACTCGTTATGTTTGGACACTGGACAGGTTTCAATTAAGTAGGTACTTCATTATCCAATCCTAGGATCCAATCACAGTAACAAATTACCGATGACTGATACTGCCAATACTGCATACGTAGTACCTATCTCTACCTAATCTGTGAATACTGCTTATGCTTACAACATCGAAAGAGATTATATGTACCTACATTACCTACAGTAGAACCTCAAATAAAATGATACTTGAATGTTTTGTTCATGCCGTTTTTATTTATTGTTTAACTGTCTGTGAACTAATAGTCTGCATTGTTTTTTTGTAGATAAGTTTCTGAAGTTGGTTAAACGTAGTGGATAGATTCTTTTTGAAGTTGGTGTTCTAGATATCTTTCTTACGAATTTCCAATCTGCATACTTAGATGTAAAGTGTGATAAGTACCTACGTCCCTGTTTCAAGCCTACAAAAGCCTCTAGACCTTCTTCTTAGTTTATTACATCATAATAGGCCGCATTTGTATCTAGGTTCTATTTACCTAGATACAAATAGTGTACCTAGTAGTGTTAGTCAAATCTCTGTTCTTTTAAAAAGTAAAATACAGTTTGTATTTGAAGTCCTGAATATTGTGATAATATTCCGTTGGATTGTGCCTTTGCTACCTGTTCGAATAACGGATATTTGGTGGATTTGATTACATTAGTATCAGTGTTGCGTAAGGAAGTGATCACAGTTAGCGACCGGTTCTCGGCTGCATGGGGTCTGTGTCTACCAACTGGCTCCGGTTACACCGAACTGAACATTTTATACTTCTATGAGTAAGTATGCACCTTATAGTTTCAAATCATTTTTTTCCTGTTACATCACAGTATTCAATTTTCCTCGAAGGTTGTGTATTTATTTATTGTTATTCATTATTAATATTATATTTATTTTGATCTTTAAAGTGTTTTTTAGTGCCAAAAAATTGTGCATTAAATAACATAACCTGAAGCCAAACATGTATGAGGGATATTATAATATTGGTGATATTGGTGTATCCGGATATGTTGTTTTACAATAAGTTCTAGACTTAATAAGTAATTCATAATGAGTAGGTATTCGTAAAAGCTAATCTATACCATCAATGTACTTGTATCTATAACCGCATGGAAAAACCATTCGTATCTGTGCAAAGTGAGTTGTCCCTGGCGACCTCGCAAGGCCGTGTATCCGCCGAAGGCTCGAGTTTGGCTCGACTCGGCATTCATACGCTTTTTACTCACACTTTTTATATCCCAGCAATCTCTGATCGTAGCTATAGCGGTATCACTTTTTGTGTACCAATCCGAGATCAAGGAATTTTGATTAGCCCAAGTTAATTTATATCAGCGTCTCTTTAGGATGTGGTGTACCAAATCTTTGAGATGCATATCAAATGTGGCAAGTTTGATTTTTAAAATGGTTGAGAATTATTTGCAAATCCAAAGAGTTTAACACATAATTTGTGTTGGACATTTAGGCAAAGACCTATATGTATGTACAACATATTTGGATTTTATTAAAACGAAAGTACCTAGGTAGGTATACGTACCTACCATTACGCCTACATTATGTTACGACAAAACAAAGCTACTATTGAAAAATACCAAAACGATACAATTCATTATGACATTACCGAAACCGAAACAAAAGCAACGAGCCAACAATTCCCATGGCACATTGTTCTGGCCGCAGACCGACAGCTGGACAATGGGATTAGGCATGCTAAAGCAAGGCTGGAGAGAATGGTGGTTATTCACAATGATCTCGTTACCGTGACCTGGCGCGACGACAGGCATATTGTGTTGCGTGGTATTGATGAAATAATGTTTAGTGTAGGTAGAGTTTACCATGGAAGAATGAAACTCCTAGGTTAGTTTAATAGTCTGTGTACTTCAGTAGTTCGGCTTACCATTTTAAAATTTTTGCTACATTTTAGTATCTATGTAATGTTAATACCTAACCACAGTAAAATCACAAATAATTATAATTACATAGGTATATACCTACTTAGAATATGCGCGAAGCCGTTAAGAATATGCGAATGCAATCTACACACCTATTTCGTGGGTTGCGGGCACGTTAGGATAGCCTATCCTGAATCGCCCGCAATCCGCAAATATCATAAGTTTTGCAATTATAAATAATTATATTTTACCATTTGTTTTTTCTAGACTCTAAACATCAGACGCTGAGTGAAATTCTGTATAAAAGTATTAGTATTTAAACCGGAAACCCTGTCCCCTATAATTAGCACGAACCCGCGATCGTGACTTCCGCCTGAAACTCAATTATTGTAACAGTATTCATTCCATGAAATGCTATTTAGATGATTTGGAACAGTTTATTTTCTGGCTAGTTTTCTTTGATTCCTGTTTGTATAAAACACTCCTTTATATCGCTGGATTTACCCGCTCTTGATTTGAAAACGGGTCTTGCTCATAATGAATTTAAACAAACTTAGGTAATGAATAACACGGTAGGGTAGATAACATTTAATTTCATTCGATCGATATTTGGCTCATTCATATGGATTTGTTAGTGTTGACTCGTCTTAATGAATACTATCGTCATCAATGACGTTTTGTGTATATTTGCCACAAAGAGCAGGATACCTAGCAAGTGGAAACCGCAAGCCATTGGCCGCGAGCCGATAATGCGGGGAAACCGCGGATGAAACAATGCAACATGAGCAAAGGGTGTCGTCCGTGGGACCCGGGCCGAGCTGGCTCAGTCGGTGACCGCAACGTGCCCTACCACTGTAAAACAGTCACTATAGAACTTAAAGATAGAACGTATAAAATTGATAAGCTTCTTTGAAAGTAGGTCCCAAACGATATAAGCATTGTAATTATCTAAATCGGTATTTTTTTTTATCATTTAACACCAACTCATAAAATCTCATTGACACCTGTGAGAGCTCTTGATTTTATTTGTATCTTCTAATATCAAATTGAGGTCTTGGTCACGGTATATGAGCAGGCATGCAAGACACCTGACACTCCTGCCTCCCAAGCATTCCATTAAGACTTGACATGGGACCTCACGACACTTGATATTGAGGCTCCCATGGTGTCAGGTCCAAGAGCTTTCATTTCACATGGCTAATGGAATGGGGGTTTGCGTGCCAAGGCATGGGAACTAACTAGACTTGATCAGAATTCTCGGATTCCAGAAATTAAGGCTACGTCTAAAATAATGATGATTATGAGGAATGCATCATTATAATGTTCTTTCTGATTTAAATTACATTAGAAGGGCCTAAGCATTAAAGCATACGGGCCTTACAACAAGTAACCCTTTTTGCCAAACATACCTACGACAAAATCAAAAACATAATTGATTTATCCCACTGTTAATTTTTTTTGTGTCTAAAATAGTCATTAAGCTTTTTATATCTGATTCACCTTACGTTAGCATTACGATAACTATTCAAAGTTTGAATGTTAATCTGATTCATCAAATTAATTGCATTTGCATAAGTACCTACCTACTTCTCTACTCTACTTACCATTTCAGTCCTCTACTTTCTCGTGAAGCTTTAGTTGTTTTTACCAACGTAAAAATTTTCTGGTGAGTACTTTACAATATAGATAGGTAGTATAATATAGATCGTTTGTTCATACTAGAGTGAAACTAGTCTTCCTAACCCCTATCAATTACGTTCGCCACAAATTCGATGCCTCATTTGAACCCCAAATGAAGCCATACCTTTCCCACCACTTTCGAGGAACCATGGAATCTGTGCCTCGACACAATGAGGGGTGGTTCCCACACTTGTGCACCTACTTGTGGACGTAATTGAGCACCTACTTGTGTTTATTGATCATTGTGCAGGTGTGAGCTTACATTTTACTTTTCCTCTAACTGTAATGTTTGAGAACTTACCTGATTTACTTAAGACTTAGTATATCGGTTAATGAATGCAATAATCATCATGACTGTGTCCATAACTCCTCAGATTTTACTAGACGATCGTGATTTGAAGATTTATAAGGAAATAATCACAGACTCTGTGACATTCCCTCAAAAATTCAAAAAATCTTTAACATATTTTTTAGAAGTTTTTTTTAATTCCAATGATGACATTAGTTAACAACTCCATAGTAATAAGAAAATGATGGTAGTTATTGTGGTTATCAACAGCTATTAATCATGTTTTAAGAGAGACCTCTGTGGCGCAGTGGGCGAAAGCCCGCCTGAGACGCAGAGGTTGCGGGTTCGATCCCCGCTGCGGGACAAATGTTTGCATGATCTGCAAATATTTGTTTCGTGTCTGGGTGTTTTCTATGTATAATATGTATGTATTTACAAAAAAAAATGTATCTATGTAGTTTATCAGTCATCTGGTTACCATAACACAAGCATTAAATCGCTTAGCTTGGGACTAGATGACGCCGTGTGAAATGTCCAAGGATATTTATTTATTTATTTATTTAGTTACACCTCAACATACATCCTTAAATGACTTTTAAATTGAATAATGACTTTTTAATTGAAAATCCCACCTATAAATTGATCACACCCTGACTAAGTAGGTATTTAGATTTCATTCCAAATCAGTTTCAGCATTTTGTTTAGCAATCGTTGTCCAAATCACATCATCAAAATTCCATGTACGTTTTACAGGCGATAAAAGGAACTATTTAGATTTAATGCAGTCGTAATGTAGCTGTATCCTATCGGCGTGTTTCTTGATTGACGCAAGGAAGCGCGCTGGGCCCTTACTAAACAATGTGTATGGAAGAATAATAATTTAGATGATTATGCCTTGTATGGAGACATTAAAGTTATAGACAGGAAGACAAATTAAAATGTTAGGGTCTTATATTGTACTTACTAAATTATATTTTTAAGAAATCTAAGTAGTAAGTTTTAGTTTTTACTACTTACATGTTTTATGATACCTACTTGAGGTCCTACTGAATTAATTATTTTTACATTTTCCATAATAATTGTCAATCCCTCATAGATGCCTAGTATGATGTGTCTACAATATTACAAATACTGGCATTTCGTATAAGTATATAATTTATCAAAACAGATTTTCATTTATTATAGCTAAGAACCACATACCTACCTACTACTCGTATTATACAAACAAAAAGACTGGATTGAAATCGCTTCACCCGTTCAAAAGCTATGTTGCCTCAGACAGATACATAGGTACCTACCTACTACAAATGTATAATACCCTCTTATTCGTTAGAGATTCAAAATGTTGTTACATAGAAGATTTTTTCAAATGCGCCATCACATCATCCGAGAGCTGTATTATTTATAAAATGTAAAGTCAAAGCCATAAATAAGCTTCGATATCTGAAACACGGCGTTTGAAACACGACCTAGCTACTACTCGTAGTGGATTCCGCGCGCTTTTCTAATTGCTATGGAAATAGATGTGCGCGTGCGCTTTGCTCGTTGCACACCTGGGAGTGGCCATGGTTTGTGTTTCATAAAAAACATGAGATTTATTTTATATAGGTAAGTATGTCTAGAGCAATATGGCCAAAAGTTTTATTGCATAAAATATAAGACAAAAATGCGTAAGTAGTGTAGTAGGTACTTACCTATAATTGTATGACTATCATTATAGGAGTCTTATCGTAGTCGTCACCTCGAACGGTCGCTTCAGAACGGCTGTCTCGATGCTGACTTGACATGATTTTATTCGCGTAAAGCGACGTACCTACTGTATAATTGCAGATTTAAATCGTTTGAACATGCTCGTTGTTCACGAAGTTTTAGCGTTTATTCAGTTCAAGCTGGACACTCTGAGTCAGGACAGCCTGATCCAGATCCTGTTGTCCAGCTTCTCAGCGGCTGACATTCTAGACGCGAAGAAGGTGTTAGCAGAGACTGTGGGGATCACCTTCCTACCTCGTGATGGCGGCAGAACAACAGACATTGAGGACATTCTTAAGGTGTTCCGTGAAACTGACTCCAAAGACGTCCCTACGTATGTAGCGCGTAACCTGGACAAGCTGCCTCTCGTGACCCTCGACCACATCGACATCACGAAGTTACTTTCAGAGTTTACGTTGCTTAAGGCAGAAGTCTCTGGAATTCAACGGAAATTAAATAATTCGGAGCGTTCTGTATCCGAATTAAAGAAAGATCTCTCGGCATTGCAACACAAAAATGTAGTGTCATCGATATCACCGCAGTCAGCGCAAAACGTGAACGTGCGGCGCGGTGTAACACGAGGCCAGACTTCTACTGTCAGCAAACTTGAGTGTGTGTTGACAACTGACACTGATTCGCAGGGTAATGACCGCCTGACTCCGATGACCTCGGCTCTCGGGACGTCAACGCCGCAGCCTGTGACGATTGTGCCTTCTACTGCTCCACGTGCTCGGCAAAAGAAGAGTTATGCACAAGTGTCCCGCCAGACTCTGCCTCCGTGTCCGGTGCCAAGCGTTGAGATACGGCAGAAGAGTCTGACCCAACAGAAAATACCCATTCGTGATGGGAGAACTGACGCGGACGGATTCATTCTCGTAGAGAAGAAGCGTCGGCCGAAGCCTTCCCGAAACGAACGAGGAACCGCCCCACGCTCTGCCGGGCTCGCCCTGCAGGCTGTTGAGCCGACAATCGGCATATATATATCCCGACTGGACCCAACCACTACTGAGGAAACCATCCGCCAGTATGTGGATGAGAGGAGCCGATGCCGAATCAGGCAGCCGCCTGTAGTCATCGTACATGGCTTGAAGCTACTGGATTCTACAAGACAAACTAACTTCAAGTCGTATGTGCTCCGGGTGGCCGCCAAGTACAAAGACGTGTTTCTGGCTCCCGATTTTTGGACAGCCGGGATCGTTTACCGTCGCTACAGGGAAGCAAACCGATAAAAAATCCCTAATATTTTTAATATTTTTAATATTTAGTTTTCCACTTTCTATCTCTTGTTCAAAATTTTATTGTTTAGGCTTTTCCTATGCAAATCAGTGAAGTAGGGCACTGGTGACCCGTAACACAGGTTATTTTCTATACCTATTTCAGGCACCAGTCTCTCACAACATTTCTTTGTAATAAGTTAAAACCGACACTCATTTTTGGATTATTTTTATTTTAACTGCATTTATTTATTTTTAAATTTATTTTATTTTCCTGTATTTATATTTATGTATTGTTTGTGAGAGAAAATAAATAAATGATTGATTGATTGATTATGGTTTAGCTTTATGTACCTACCTATTTACTAATAAGGCTTTACTTTTAACACCGGTAAAAGTATTGCCGTTGTGTATACTTAGGTACTTTAGTATTTTAATCTTCTCACAGAACTTACTGTCAACAGCACTGCAAACTAGACCATTAAATTATTATTTTCAAAACTCTTTAGAAATTATTACTTATCTCTTTGGGAACGAAGAGCATTCATGTTTTTTTCATAACATCTCTGTATTTTTTTATCTGATCTGATAGATGTCCCTTAAGTATAAACTAAGAAAAAACCACTGAAAATAAATAAAATAAAATATTCTTGGACATTTCACACAGCGTCATCTAAGTGAAAGCTCAACGAATGGTCACCCTGCGGCCGGAAGCATCGGAAACAATAAACGAGCAATATTTCATATACGGAACCCCTGCAGTCACGCGCGTACTCTAGTATGGCGGCTATTTCTGTATTTACGCATGAACACCGATATTAGGCGGTATGTGAGTTTGTTCTATTGACTATTGATGATGCAAATGATAACGATGGGCATAGGCTAGTTTTTATCATCATTCCTTGGATGCAATCTGTATACTTCCATGCCAAAGAATCATGGCAGTTGTTTATGCCGACTTTCAAGAGCGTCTTAAAAAATCTTTATTTTCAAGTAAATTTATAAATATTTTAAGGTTTTTACCAATATTTATGTATTCTAATAAACCCACATTAAAAAAACAGAATAAAAAGTTATGAAAATGTGATTTTTCTTCTCCATTGCAATAGTAGTGTTGCCAATAAAAGCCCCTTAGATCTATTAGAAGTTTTTGCTATTAAATGGCCCTTTTCAATTTGTGGTATTTTGATTTGATATTTTGTACTTAGTAAGATAATTATTATAATTAAATCATGAAAATAAATTCAAAATTAATGTACCTAAATTAAAATATTATTTACAGAAAATACTTCTATGTAAAGCACCATTATAGTAAAAGTTATAATTTTAAAAATGGCAATACCAATTCGACGTTTTCAATGTCATGTCAAAGAGCATGTGTCATGTCATGTCATGTTCTATTTTGGCTAGATGTAAGGATGTTCTGTGGCGATGTTACGAACATAATTCTTTCAAGACTACTTTTTAAAGTACTGATTTATTTGTAACGTCGGTGTTTAAAAATATTTTTTTTGATGATATGGTTTTAACGACTTCTGTGGATTGTGTATATATTTTTTTTACACTTAGACGCGAGATTTTTATGTGAACTAAAACAATGTATGCCGAACTGCCATTGTTCTTTTATCGTAATAATTTTTAAGAGAGTGTGCCTGATAAAATAAAACTTTGCATCTTTTTTTTCATATAGGTACCTAGACAAGACATGAACTAAAATAATACAAATGAAAAAATGAAAATAGAACAGATACAAACTAGGTAAGTATCATAAAATAAATTGAAAAATCTCTCCTACGTTTGTGAAAAAATATTTTTAAATATTAGGTAAGTAGGTAGGTACTTAAGTATTATAAAATCTTAATAGGAGGGCAGATCACAAAATAAAAGGTTTTCTCACAGTCTTTCTTCTTGAATCTTTCTCAACAATAGTTGGACATTTCAAAATGCGTAGTACAAACCAGGTTAAAGGTAAACAATACAATAGGTCAGTATAACATATCTCGTATATGACAATACAATTTTTACGTAATGCAAACATTGCACAGATGTCTCTAGCTTCTTTGAAATAGTACAGTCGGTAACAGATTCTTACATTTTTAACCAACTTCAAAAAAGGAGGAGCTTTTATGGAACTGTAGTCTGTAAGATTGTTTTATGTAAGTACCTAGGTATGTAACTTTAATGCTCTAAGATGTTCACTGATTATTCTGGCAATTTAGGGGTATTTTTCTTTTTTTTCTTTTTATTGTTTTCTAATCGAACTTTGTCTTTAAAAAGTTTAGTTAGGGACCAAAGTTCCAGCACTAATTTTCATTTACTTTTGTTGCCGATTGTACCTACATTATATTACGCTCCCACATGTCAAGGCTGCTGGCAATTATAATGTTATTTATTAGGGCTCAGCACAATGTTATAATGTTATCGCTACTACGTTAGATAATTATAAGTACACCAAATGTATCTGTGAAGGAGTTGCAACTTCAGACACCTAGGATCTCGGAGATATCTACAGATAGTATTGTTTATTTACTGAAGATAGCTGATACAGAAGATAAAGCAAGAGCTTAAAATATTACGAAAGATGTAGAAAAAAGCTGCATATTCTGATACTGTCATATCCATTCTAAAAAAGTATGTCGAAACGTTCACTTAGAAGTAAGACTAATGATGAATTAGGTATTTAGTATCTAAACGTAATTATCATTAAGCTTACAATTTGATTCTGACAGAATCATAAAAAAATGTTTTTTATGATTCTTAAACTATGTTATGTATATTCGAAATTTCAGCCAAAACCGTTCAGTTCTTATCGCGTGGAAGAGCAACAAACATTCACACATCCATACAATTTTTTGCGTTTAATACGAGATTAGTAGGAAAAAGAATAGGATAGGACAAGATAGTAGGATTGCAAAAAATCAAAACATACTTCATAGTGATGATGACATAGGTATAGATTAGGAAGTTATTCTAAACAGAGTGGTACAGAAAGGAGGTATACATAACCTAATAATAATAAAATACAGATACATGTGAAAGATGTTTAATGTAGGTACACAGATGTTCAGTGGATTAATCTATTGTCTTGATGAGTCAGCTCAGATTGAGGTCGACTTACAACAACAAACCCACTTTGCGTTTACGTTTACTATCCGTCAGATAGGCCTGACCACCTACGCTTAAAAGTTCTTTAATCGTGCCAATTCACTAGGTACCTAGGTAGGTAACAGTAAATAGGTAATAGTGCGAAGTAACGTTGCAAAGGTATTTGGAGCGTTACCTGCCCTATATTAGTTTTGACCTAGATAGGAATTATTTTAATCGTTTCTTAGTTGTTTAGGAGCATACTTGATAAAACATATATGTATTTACGGGTGGTTATCGCTATCTGCCCTTAATTCATTTTAATTTTAATCCTGACGTTGCAACTGGATTGCACCAGCCGTGGTCGGGGGCAGACTGAGGAGCATACTGTCTACCAAAGAAAAAAGTAAGTTATCATTATAAAATTCAGAGCGATTTCAGCTATTGCGTCTAATGAAACGCCACTTCATGTAAGTGACACTTATCTATGTCATTTGACGTTAGTCTATCTATACAAATCTGACAGGTCTTACCTGTCAGATTTGTACGTCTCAAATAGTTAATACGCTCCCAAATAGTTGAGTAGCGTCACAGAATACAGATTTCGGGTAAAGTCTTCTCTTATCGTGTATTCGTGCCATTATCTACATGTTCCTGAGAAAGGCTTTGAAAAAATGCCTTCGATAGTCAGACAGAAGGAATAAAATACACGCTCGAATTTGAAACACCTTTTGATCTTGCAGTATCGTAATTTTCCAGGTTAGGTAAGCTAGCTTGATGTTATTTCTATAAAGCGATAAATTATTAATCTCTCATGCGAGCGCTGCATAAACCAGGTGGTAAGTTCACAAATAAACGAAAGTGAAACCAGAACTCTGTAAATTTAGAGCAAATATTCTTTGAATTTACTTCCCTTCATCATAATGCGTATATTCGCGTGCTTTAAGGTAAAATACTAAGTCTTAAAGAACGAACCCAGATTACATTGGCCACTTAGGTACACATACGAACGAACCGAACGAAACGATTGGCAACTAAGTACAATGTAGGTAATTAAATTCGTTCCTGTATTCAATTCAGGTAAACGAAGACGCTATCGAATACCAGCTAGGCTATTGCCTAACTTGTCGCCAAATCGTCGCTATCACGACTAACTGTCAAATATGACAGTAAAACGCGACTACAACTGTCAGATTTTACTGTAAATCCATTGTTACGGTAAAGATCGATGTTGACTTATGCCGGGTTGCAATATTCAACTTACTAATACCCGTGGATCTGTCGCCATAGTAATATTGTTATCTGTCAAAAAGTGTCCTACATTTTTTGTTGTCTAAACAAAGTCGCTATGGCGATCAATCTACGATCATTCGTAAGTTTAATATTGAAACCGGCCGTTATTAACTTCCTTTTAAATTTATTACCATTTTTGGTAAATTTTCCCATAAAATTAGGTACCTACCTAATAGGTAAAAGCTTGGCACATTAACAGAACAGGATCACGAGTAAGACTCGTCATTCTCTCAAAACTTTAGGATATTTTATTCAAAGATATTTTGTAGATTTCTAGGGGAGGCAGAATTGTTTGTTGATGCTTTCTTAAACATTCACCTTTAAACCTCCCCAAGCTAGCATAGATAGACAATAGTGGCAATTCGGAGTGTCGCAAAAGCTAAACTAAACTAACTAAAATTGACGCCATCCTTTTTATTTCCATCGCTATGAAAGGGACGGCAACATTTTTAGTTAGTTATGTTTAGCTTTTGCGACACTCCGAATTGCTACTACCTACTGTAAAAGTACATAATCGTGACGGCCGTTTTATAACGCCCTCCGTCTGCTCAAATGATCCGCAGGATGTTTTGCCCCCAATGAGCTTGACTACGTGCATTTCTCCATAATTCTCGCTTTCCGGGTTCATTTGTTCCGATTGTTTTGTAAACACTTCCTGGACCCTTAGCACTAGTTTATAACGAAAGCAATACCTACTTAGAATTTCTTATAGTTTCGTGATTACGATTCATATTTAGAAATACGCACACGCGAAGTCTATTTGTGACCATGGCTGCTGTAACCGTGGCATCTTGGGATGTGAACAAGACAAATAACACGATAAAATATAATTCGTATTTCTAAATACATTTCATTAAGGTGCCTGTATGGGTGAAACTAGCGCCACCGCCGATTTAATTTTAATATTACGTTGAACAAAGGAATTTTAGAAAACTGAATGTACAGTTTGTGAAACCTATCATAAGCTTTTTTAAATTCCTTTGTTCAACGTAATAATTAAATAAAATCGGCGGTGGCGCTAGTTTCACCCATACAGATACAGGCACCTTAAACTTCAGGGGTTGATTGACTAACTTGTTCCGAGACCGAAATTTGTAGCAAACGCGACTCAACTGTCAAATACCTACTTATATTAAAACGCGACCAAAACTGCTAGGTTTTTTTTCGGTTAAACTTTTCTGATGTAGGTACCTAATGTGTGACTGCTTCACCGTTTTTTTATATTTCTAGGTAGGTAAGTAGGTAAATACGTCCTCAAAATTTGTGCCTTTTCAATTAAATACAATCTTTAACAAAGCCCATCAGTTGTTTCCCTTGGTGTGAGGAATGTCAGAAAATGAAAGTTTCTGCGTAAATGAGTCAGCAGAGGTTAATGTTTGTGAACGTTAATCATTGGTCGTTCACATGCAGTTCTAGACAATTGCTGCCTAGAACTTGCTAGTTGGTACCTAGGTATAGCATTAGAAACTGAATTTGAAAAAGGACACTGCCCTGCTACTCTGCAAAACGAAAAACGAAGTTTCGTGACAATTTTTGGGTTCTAATTATGTTGGTGAACTATTACGAATTCAGTATCCACCAACATAAGCTGACCCCGAAAATTGTCACGAAACTTCGTTTTTCGTTTTGCAGAGTAGCAGGGCTGTACGTGCTGTAGGTATTTTTTTGTTTATAGGTAAAGTTGAAAATAGATTAAAATAAAAGTGCGAGTAGGTAAATATATTTTAATTAACTTAAGAGGAGAAATTAAGGAAATGTCCTGTGATCTTAAGCTTATTATGAATAAGCTATGAGAATGTGCATACATTCTCATAGCTTATTCATAATAAGCATAACTTAAAAATAATGCTATTTTCTTGTTAATAGTGTCTCTTTGGATTAAGTTTATTCGTTTTGGGTGTTGCTGTCTATCGTCACACTGCTGCTATTGTTGTGAATGTTGTGATGGTTAGACAACGTAATAAATCAGTTTATTATTACATTATCACGGTAATAGCACCCACACTTTATTACCTCGGAGATAAACAAACTGCCGGGATTCGGTTAAAATGTTCAATTTACGAGCAGTTAATATTTATAAATTGATGTAACGGTACCTTCATGTAGGCGACCGTGGCGCCATCTTTTGTAAAAAACACGTGGGTGAACCCTTTAACTGAATACAAATCTTAGAATAGACATTAGTCAAAGTAATACTTATCTTTTTCGTAGGCGTAAGAAAGCTTTTAATTTGCTTGCACATCTTTAAGGCATTGCGTCTTTACTAGATGGTTTAAACAATTTCAGGAGGCAAGTTATGCCTACATGAGAGGTTATTTCTATAGGTAGGTACTTTCGACGTTATCAAATCATGATTTCAATACAGGGGAATACAGGGTTACTAAACCATGTTTTCTCCACGATATTTTCCATAGCACATTTTCCGAAACACAAAATTTACGATATTTTCCATAGTGCCTAACCTATAAGTACCTACCTACATTTTCCGAAACACAAAATTAATTGATTGGGTTTCGAACTTACTACCTTCGGATCGAAAGTCGACTATCTCACTCGACACGGAACATCATTATTAGTCAAAAAAATATCATAAGATTCATTAAAAATAAACAATAGAGCACTAGTCTCCATCAGTCAGGGAAAAAATATAATTGCAGGTTGGAAACTTGAAACAATACGGTAATAAAAATATATTTAGGTACATAATTTATCTTTATCTCAGGGTATTTCGGTACACAAGTTTCATAGTTTATTACGAAAGTATTTTAAAATCTGAAATGAACGATGTTTGTAGAGTTAGCAAGATTTGCTCAACTTTACAATTAATATAATTATGATTTACAATGAAAGGCAGGCAGGCATCGAATCGATAGATTCTTTGATAGTCACATAAAGGCACTATGTTGATCATAATTTTTAGATAATCTAGCAACTTGTATAGGGAAATTGAAATTGTGTAGGGAATCGTGACGGAACGGGCAATAGAATCACCTAGCATGTAAGACGAAGTTGAAATAATCCTTGAGGTCCTACTAAAATAAACGATGCTTTCTTTCTTTCACTTGCAAGTATTTACTATCTCATATTTTTTACACAATACTCCTTTCCTACTCTAACAATACCTACTCTCAGGTACATCTAAAAAATACCAAAAATATTACCTTTCAGTTGCGCAAAAGGAAAAACACGAAGAAAACTAGCTAGAGCCAGTAACAAAAACACTTAGGTAGGTATAGCTGGTAGATTCTGAGGTCAGTTAACAATAGTTGCGCTTGCGCACCGAGATGCAATCTCAAGATGGCGGACAATGACGTATGGTAATTACAATTTCTTACAAATATTATAATAATTCTGTTGCTTATTCGCTAATGACTTGCCAAGGTCTCCGAGATCTCCCGAGATATTAACAAATTAAGCTTCTTGTTACCAACAAGTTACAGATTACTGTAAACTACAGATTAGAAGTCAAATTTCGTATAGAAATGTATGATAAAAGAATAGAGAAGGCTTAACAGCTGGTTAATTTGTTTGTGCACAGTAGTGTTCATGAAATAGTGTGGGAACTGCTTTATTTGTTTGGTGACTCTAGAACTATTGTTTCATTGCTCTGGTGTAGGTATAGAGGTAAATGAATAATAGAGCTTGAAGGCATTCAAATCGAGGGAATATTTGCATACAGCTACCGGCAGCGTTTGCAGTGTTTTAATAGCCTCTGTTGGCAGGTGTACTAGGTAGGCTAGTCAGTCGTCGTCCCCACACGTATTGACCATTGTCATTCCTGTGAATATGGCCGGCTAAGCTGCGAGGATGGTTTAGGTGCTGGGCAAGCCTATTCCATCTCAACAATGTCCAAGGCACTACAGTGTCCCGTATAGACAAAGCTTGCCTCCTGACTTTGTATAAATCATCTAGTAAAGATAACCTTTGTCAGGTGTTCTGAAAATTTATGAAAACTTGTCTAGCGGATAAATTGTGCATTCATTATTTTAAACTTGGCAAGTTGTGGTAATGCCACAGATTTTCTCATCCAGCTGTTGCCTTGCGTAGATTGTCGCATCATCTTACTTGAGGGTTTCATGTCAAGTTACTAGCTAGGCATGATCCCTTCTAGTTCTAGGTAGTGATAACATTATTCTGATTATCACGTAGAACTGTTTTTTTGTAATTTTCTGAAGTCTAGATTATATTTTGTCCTAGATTCTATGGCCTCAGTTATGACGCTTTCAGTTATCATTGTAACCAATCTCTAGGTTTCACGTAATTTGAGAAACTAATCCGATACCTCTGTAACTCGATTATCAAATGCTTGAGTGACGGTTTTAGGGCAAATTGTTACACCTTGCATTTGTACTATTATGTAGAACAAATTACAGTTTATTGCTAATTTTGTATTGGCAATTAATGGACATTCTAATACTTCTCAAATTACTCACTTGAAATTTAGATAATTTATATCATCGGGACCGAGAGGGATAGAAGCAGTTGGGGGAGACCTTTGCCCAGCAGTGGGAAAATATGGTTTAAAAAAAATATATTTACAGAAACGAAATAACCAATAGATATTTAAATGCCAAAATTTGGATGAAGCTTTGGCTATGTAACCTACGTAAAAATCTATAAAATTGCAAGTCACCTTAGATAATATGACATCTAAGAACATTACTTCAGACTATAAATTGTTTTATAATTCCTAACTATGCGCCATCTCGTCACGGAGGAGTGACACCACTCCTCCTACACGCACTCTGCTCTTCGTAATGATGGTTCTTATAGATACCTAGGCCCGTATTCCAGAACTAATAAATGGGACACGAACTGATAATCATTGCTACGTTGTCTCAGACAGACACAGACACACAATACACAGATACACACTACAAACTTATAATAACACCCCTTTTTTTTCGGGGGTAAACAGAAAGAGTCGAGTGGTGGACAGTACCTACTGTTAGAGGTGAGATAAGTATTATCCACTAGCAAATTAAATTATATTGTGTAATATCCCTTCATCATACATCATTCAAAATATCTCCTTAAGAGGAAGAAAATTGATTAGAAAACTAAAGGATTTTCTTCCTAAAGTCTATTTTTAATTCTGCACAGACTGACTAAAAAAGTTCAAGCACCGTTCTGGAACACCGCCCTTCCTCTATGACCATAATTGATAGTCTTTTAAAATGCCATTAACACCTTAGCTACGTGTCTCCGTCTCCACAACTCATTCCCATAAGCTTATAATTAACTTCCGCAATGGAATTATTTAAAAGCCCATTCCTTTAGTGCGCCGGTCACGTCACTATGGGTACCTATTTCCTTTACCGAAAGCCTATGAGATAGGTATCACATTTTAATACTGTTCATAATCTACGATAGGTTCTATAGCAGGGCTACTCAACCTTTTTAGAAGTCGTTGAAAATTGACGATTCCTAAATCTCGGGCGGGCCAACGCTTTGTCAATAAAATTCATCAATGGCATCCTCTAAATATTTGGTTATTTAATCATAAAATATGATACCAAGACTACTTGATTATTAAATATTAAGGAAAGAAAGGTAAGGACATTTTTATGGAGAGTTATTTTATCAGTTTTTAGATTTTTTAATTTGTCTATTTATAATATTTATATATTGTGGCTGGCGGGCCTAGGGTTGCGCAGCCTTGTTCTATAGTACCTGGCATGCTACTCTATATTCTATTCTATACTAACTATTTTTGTAATCTGCGGTGGGGTCCGTAATAACTGTTGTGGTATTCTGTGAAGGCCAAAGACACGGGAAGTACTATCGATTACATCAATATACATCACACGGATGGGACAGGCATTCCTAAAGAGATTGGTGAGAATTATTGAATAACAGTTGCAGGTTGTGATTTTATTAGTTTGATTTAATTTTTGACGTATGATTATTTCCAAAAAGTGCCTCTGACTACTTAACGGACACGACACTGGCAGAATTGTGACATCAGCACAGTAGCCACAAAGAAGAAGTGAAGTGAAGTGAAGAATCTAGACTTCTGCTGCCTCAGAAATCTGCGCAGTTAAACGTTCCTTGGGGTACAGTCTAAAGTTTGTTAATACAACGTTTCAGAATGAATTGAACAGTAAATCAGAAACGAATGTAAACATATAACTCGGGCATAGTGCAGATGTACCCAGTACTCCCGTCACGGGCCACAGCGCAAAGACAATGAGGTGGGCCGAGCGGAGCGGCGCACGCGCATCTAATTGAAATAATGGCGACTTTGACTCGTTTGCTTAATCTTATTCTGATTTATTTGCTGAATTGGATCAGCATAGATAAAAAGAAAAATAAATTCATGGTAAAAAATCCGTATGACTGTACTTACTTACCTCTTAAATGCCATTGACTCCACATGAACTGGTGCTAGGCAAAGCAACAAAGCTTTCAAAAAGCAAGAATACCTCATAATTTATACTAACATCTTTAATTAACTGTCTAATAAAAGTGAACTAGATTCTACCACTAAAGCCTCGTATGTAATTCCTATGTCGCGCGAAAAGAATGAATGAATGAATGAATGAAAATTCTTTATTGTACACTAAAATACGATACAATTAACAACTTAAGAAAAAACTAAGTACCTAACAATGTACAATGGGCGGCCTTATCGCTAAGAAGCGATCTCTTCCAGGCAACCTTTGGATGGAAATAAAACTTAAGATATGGAAGATTGGTCAGGTGCTTAATAACAAGAGAATTACAAGAAAACAAACTAAAAATAAATGAAACATTAAACACTAAAGCAAGCAATAATAAACTACAAGCAAAAACGATTATATTAAAATAAACTTACATGAACTTAAATAGATTTAATATTAATATATACACTTATGTAGGTACACATTCTGATGTAATAAAGAAAAAATACACATATACTTAGGTAGATATTCATATACTTACATACTACAGTCTGATGCATAAATTACACAATAATTTAATGAGAGATCGATTCCTGGTAACACTCGGACAGGAAATGAGTTTTTATTCTAGATTTAAATGTAGAAGGGGAAGAGGACTTTTTAATAAATAACGGCAGAGCATTCCAGAGTTGTACAGCTTGAACAGAGAAGGAGGCAGCATAAAAACTAGTTCTATGGACAGGCGTTTTGAGAATAAGGTTATCAGCGGAGCGAAGAGTACGAGAATTCCCATCGTGAAGATACTCAAAGCGCTCCTTTAGATAACGGGGGGTGGAAGGGTTACGAAGGATGTTGAAAATAAGAGAGAGAATATGGGAATTACGACGGAGACGGATTGGCAGCCACTTGAGCCTCTTACGGAATTCTGAAACGTGATCATACTTACGTAGTCCGAATATAAATCTAATGCAAACGTTCTGAAGGCGCTCAAGCTTATTGAGTTGCTCCTCCGTAAGGTCAAGATAAGATGAATCAGCGTAGTCAAGAACAGGAAGCATGAGCGTTTGTGCAAGCGTAATTTTAGTAGCTGTCGGGAGAAAATTACGCAGTCTTCGAAGGGAGCTAAAAGACGCAAACAGCCTACGGCTTACTGATTCAAGCTGCGGCTTCCACGACATACAGCTGTCCAATATTACGCCTAAGTTCCTAACAGTATTAGAAAAAGGAACTGTAACATCGTTAAATTTTATTTTAGGCAGTGTCTGACAATTTATTTTTGCCACGGAACGGGAACTACCCAAAACGATAGATTGTGTTTTAGATGGATTTACTTGCAATCCATAAGCTTTACTCCAAACATTAATTCGAAGCAAGTTCTCATTAATGCAAGCAATTGCATCAGATATACAATCCACTGTAGCCTGCGTATAAATTTGAAGATCGTCTGCATAAAGGTGGTAGGAAGAAGTGAGGTGATTTGAAATTGAATTTATAAAAATGGCAAATAGAAGGGGAGATAACACGCCGCCCTGCGGTACACCGGCTAACGTATGGCTCCAAGACGAGAAAGTATCGTCAACTCGAACCCGTTGCCGACGACCAAGCAGATAACTGCGAAACCAGTCAACCACCGATGGAGATATGTTAAGAGAGCTTAATAAACCGAGTAAAATGTCAAAGTCTACAGTATTAAAAGCATTACTGAAGTCCAGCAACGTCAAGATAGTAACCTGACCGTTTTCCATTCCGGATCGGACATCATCAGTAATCTTAATAAGTGCTGTCACAGTGCTATGACCGGGACGGAAACCAGATTGAAGAGGATTAAGGAGGTTGTTTTTTGTAAGGAAGAAACTTAGCTGATTGTAAACAAGACGTTCAAGGACTTTGGAGAGGAAAGGAAGAATGGAAATAGGACGAAAGTCGCTCAAAGAAGATGGTTTAGATTTTTTAGGAAGTGGAATAATGTAGGCTTCTTTCCATACAGAAGGTACAGAACAAGACATTATAGAAAAATTTAAAATGTGCGAAATGATAGGAAGAAATTCTTCAATTAAAGGAACAATCATATTCTTTCCAATGCTATCACTACCCATAGCATTAGATGAAATAGATATAATGCTCTTCTTAACATCACATGCAGTGAATTCACTAAAGACAAAAGAAGGGAAAGTCGGAGTTGGCATGGAAGAGAGATTGTTTAAAGTGCTAATTTTATCATTCAAGTTAATATTGGATGAGGAAGAAAAGTGTTTATTAAGAGCATCGAAATCAATATCATTGGAAATTTGTTCACTAACAGGCTTACCAACTCCAAGTGACCTTAAAAATTTCCAGACTTTAGAAGAATCTTTATTGGAAACAGAATCATGAATATGGCGACGTTGTGCATCCCTACACACCCTATTGCAGCGATTACGGGCACGAAAGTATTTTTCTTTATTCGCATCAGAGGCATTTAATTTATATTTTAACTTAGTAGCTACTTTTTTCCGCATTACCGCCTTGATCTCATCTGTAAGCCAAGGAGCCGGTAGGTGTTTGATTTTAATAGCCCGTATGGGAGCATGAACATTAAATAGATGCGTAATGGCGCAGTTGAATAGCTCAACTTTATCTTCGATTGAAGACGCAGCCACCACTGGAGACCAATCTATCTCCTGAGCATCTGACCTGAGTTTCTCCACATCCATACCACTAAAATTACGCTGCAGAAGAATTTTGGGCTTAGGTTTTGGAGGACGAATTTTATAACACAGGAAAACAAGGTCATGGTAAGAGAAAGCATCAGCGGAACACTGACCATGTTTGGCAACATGCTGACACGAAGAAACTAAGATTAAATCAAGAAGAGAAGGAACACAATTAGGAAAGTGGTGAGTAGCACCAAGAGGGAGAATATGTAAATTACTGGAGTTAGCAATAGATTCTAAGCGAGTAGAACGATGATCACGTTTCAGAAGACACGTATTAAAATCACCCATGAGAATGGTATGTTGGTAAGAAGGCACAAAGTCCTCCAAGAGCCTCTCAAAGGATGAGAAAAAGTTGACTTGCAAGGAATGACTATAGTAAACCCCTAGAAGAATCTTGGTGTGCGATATTACAACTTCTATGATAAGATGTTCGCCGGCATCCGTTGGTGGTGGCTGTACAGACATACTAACAATAGAGAAAGGAAAGTGGGAACGAAGGTAAATAGCTACGCCACCACAACGACTACCAATCCTGTCATTACGAATAAGAACGAACCCTGGTATTGAATATGAAGCAGAGGAGAGACATGGCTTGAGAAAAGATTCAGATACCAGGATCGCATGAAGATTGGTGACATCAAAAGACGCAAGCATATCGGAAAAGTGAGCTGGAATACTCTGCGCATTAATATGTACAACATTAAAATTACTTGGAGCTTGAGAGAAATTGCTTGAGAGTGTTTCTGAAAGCGAAGGCAAGCTCACAAAGCTATCATTATCACTCAAGCTATCAGACGAGACAGAAAAATAATCACCATCATCATCAGAATTAATCAGACTATGCATCATAATAATATAATAAATATAAATAAGTATAATACTAATAATTTATAGGTAATTAAGTATTAAAAAATAATAATAATAATATTAATATTAAATAAATCAAAATTAAAATTGTAAAACTACTCCACCTGCCAGTGGAGATCCTTATTACAGTAAAACACAACATCATAAAACAACTAAAATAAAAATAAAAATGGCTCATAAGACTGTCATCCAGGACACAAACATAACATATGACTTAACAGAATAGATGAGACAGTGTTACATGCTCTTTGAGACAGTGCAGTGACATGACAGTTTGACAGTTAACAAAATTAGTAAATAAAACTAACGAAAGAAGTGAAGTGAAGTGAAAGTTGAATGTGGATAAATTCTTGGTTGTGGGTAAATAAAATTGAGATAAAAAATAAATTATTGCACTACCCACTCCCAAAAACACACGTCACAATCTATAATCTACCGTCTCGAACTTGAAGAACCTGCAGCAGCCCGCCTGGCTGACGGTGCTCTGGATTCCTTAGCAATCGTCGCCGGCGCCCGCGCCGCTGCCGGCACCTGCCTGCGAGACTCTGGCACACTCAACTTATTGAGCTCTCCAATGCTGGAAATTCGATGTCGTGCGCCATCCACGCCGATTATATGGACCATACCATCACGAGTCCAGCAATTCTTAATGCCGAAACGATCCCTCGCAGCCATAAAAGCGACGTGCCTCGGCTTGGTCAAAAACTCAGACACAGTGAGACTAGTGCCCTTGAGGTTGGTTTTGGCAAACCAAACCTGGTCTCTCAAGCCAGCGTCGCGAATTTTGACCAATATAGGCCGAGGTCTATCAGCACTTGAGGTCCGGCCCATCCTATGGCACCTACTTATATCAGAACCAACAAAGTTACTGACTTTTAACTTGTTATTAATGGCCCCGATGACAACTTCAGAAGTTACTTCTTTTTTTTCTTCGGGGACACCATGAAGTAGGAGAATCTTTCGCCGGCTGCGCATCTCCTGCTGGTCGGCATCGCTTGCAAGAAGCTCCACCTGCTGCTGAATAGTTTTAAGTGCCGCCAAAGTAAAATTTTTACTCTTGTATCGGAAAAAAATGTATCTTAAACACATTAATCATTTAACTACCTAGTTTATTTATAACACCACACACACATCCCGAAACATGTTGTAGTACAAATTTACTAATCCTTCAGTACCATTTATGTACCTAAGTACCTAACCTGTAGGGTTACCGGCGGTTTTTGTGTAGTATAATTATCTATCCTCGCTCAACTATTCTAAATGTATGGAATCTTTAGTTCATGCATGTTACCGGGGGAGGCGCTGCACTCGATTTTCATACATTTGTGATATTTGATTCGGTATCGAGGACATCCAATACTACGGTAAACTGGCGTTAACCCCCCTGTCGTATACTACGATTAACCATTCGTGACTCCAGCAGATGTGACTACTTTTTATCAATTCAATTCAATTCAATAATTTATTTATCTTTTCACATTTACATGTACTTTGATAAGTCATACAACATTTATCTTATATTATTATGTACTTAAATTACTATTATATATAACTTGAGCTAGTACCTTCTATTTTATTACAAAATAAGTTTTTATCAGCCATCGCTTCGTCAATTATCATGATGAAAGAAAGAAAGAAAGAAAGAAAGAAAAAATCATTTATTCTTGTAGGACCTCAAGGATCACTTAAGTTTCGTTTTACATGCTAGGTGATTCTAATGCCTGTTCCAACGCGACTCCCTACAGCAGGGAAAGAATCAGGCAAAACAGTCATGTGCAAAATCACCGAGCACGTGTTGTAGGTAAATAGTTTATACACAATCTGCGCAGTATTTACGTGGTTGCCAGCACGAGTTTTTTTCAAAGTACCTACTACAAGTATAATGATATTAATGTGACCAGCACCGTGACCGACCATCAAGGATGGTCAGAAATAATAGGTGTGTTTTAGAGTTCACTGTGGTAAAACTGAGCAGTTTAAAACTCAAATAATGTTCAGTTTTATTGTATAATTAACACAAGCATTTTTTTTTAACATAAACATGGGTAACAGAAATGAGAAATACTTATTGACAATCGAGTGACAGGAAAATAAGGCTACCCCTCAGCATTTGCTCCAGCAGCATCATGACTGTTGGAGCGCGGTTTTCTGTGGCGCCAAAAGGAGTTATTTTTATATTGTTTATTCACTTTGCTATAATTTTGTAAGTTTTTTGTACGGAACCACCATCCCTCAGCACCGATACCGACTGTCGATGTTCTGATCAGTAAGGAAATAAGTATCCCGGAAGCCAACGCTGATTTATTATGCATTGTTTTGCAATCTGTTTTTTAATAAACGTTCTGAAATTCTATTGAACTCCATTACAATATAGTCATGGGGGTACGGGTCATGGGGGGTAGATTACGTATATTAAATTAATATTTTGGATTGTACCTACAGCTTTAAAATCCCTTTGAGTAACCTCATGCAAAGTAAGCTCATAGCAATCATGGCTCGCCTATCCTTATGTCCTCGTCTGTGTCTGGGAACTCCACCCAGAGAATATTAATTAAAGCCACTGCCTGAGTGCTTGCAAGGGTTTCATAGCGAAATATATCTAAAGTGAAAACATAAAAACCAGGGAATAAAAATATGAACACTGATCCGCTGCCCTTCACCTATTTCTGACAGAGCACAAGCACCACCATTATGGGTCCAAACAATGAAAGTTTTATTTGGTTATCTTACTCTGAACGAACTGAGCGTTAGTGATAATTTATAAGCAATGAGGTTGCATTTACAATTAGGTACCTCTAACTCTTTTATCAGTAAATTTCGCGTTTGTCCATTTTCCAAGTAGCAAAAGTGGAACCGTCAAAAACGTTGATTAGATGATCGCCCCAAAGTGGACAATCTCCTCGTCATTCCCGTTTTTGTTCAATTATTCTATTTTTGACGCAAATGGAGATAATTAGGATGTTTAGCGCGCTGATGACTACAATTCTGTAGAAATTAATGTTAATTGGTAGAAATACCTATTAAGTATGTATTCTAATATAAAAAATGCTTTGATGAGTCCCACCCAAAGTAAAATTCTTATCTAAAGTTAGAATATTGTATAAGACTTGGGAGAGGTGGCTATGGGTAGGGAGACCTAGGTTACTAATGTAAAATGATGAGTGGGAAGAGAAACAATGATGGTACTCTAGATTGATGGGCTAACTGTTTTGACACACTAAGTTGGCCGAGTTTCTTACTTACGATTCATTCTTACATTTAGGTTCATTAACAAAATATTCATGACTTTTAAATATTTCAAAAAAGTAAGTAATTCGTATGAGCAAGTGGCCAACTCTGGTGACGGAGTTTTTAGACCAAAAATATTAATAAAACTTCAAAATATTTCATAAAATCATACAAAGACTTTAAAATTATTCATCTTAGTGAGTTTCCATTATTTTCCACTAGTTAGTTTGCCCTTGGTTTTTGCGTCGGTAAGTCACTGATGGCGTGGCACGAAGCGTGACTGCTGAGTCACTGCAACTCTTGTAGTTAGAGTCAGCTGCTACGGTCACTCACTTGGGTAGGTACAATGAAAACTGTACTTTGGATAAGACAAATGTTGGTATGGTAGGTAAAAAGAATTCAGTACTTTGGTGTTGTATGCTAATATCAAATAATGATTATTTTTGCTGGTTAAAGTCAATTATATCATTTGTTAAGTAGTATCATCTTCTCCTGTTCCGCGAATGAACAATAGATAATACTTAACTTTTTCATTAAAATCTACGTGTTATGTGGCCATTTGCATTTCCTTGAGTAACGTTCGTGGACAGTTGAAAGACTGAATGGAATTGTATCAAAACGTGTGATTTTTAAGTGAAACTTAACAAATCATAGATATCTGATTATAACAATACAATGTCTGCAATGAGTTATTCAGTGAGTACTGAGACTGGGGTAATGGGTAAAGACGCGCACGCGACCCTAGCGATAACGATGTTCCAGTTACTTGATTAAATTTCAATTATTTCCAGCGATTCATTGACTGGTATTGTTTTTCTGCGGCTCATTTTTTATTTATGACTATTGCTAATTGAAGGTAATGGTTAGATTAGTCTTTAAAATGTATTTCTAGTTTGTGATATAATTTAGGTAGTCGACCAAAAACCATTCAACATTGCTTCAACTGTTATAGAATTGGGAAGGTAAAGTTTTAGGTATAACGTAGGTAGGTATCAGTCTATAGACAATAATAGTAGTGTGTCTAAGCTTAATTTGTAAACTATACTAATTTATGAACTTTTTGACCATCACTTAAGTCGTTTTGAAAAAAGAGAGTGAGCAGCAGATTATTTTACAAGATTTAATTAATAAAAACTTTTTTCTTATAGTTATCAATAGAATTAAAATCTTTCTAGGGATACATTCGTAGCATGTTTAATGTTTCCACTTCCCAACAAAGGATTATTTAAGAAGAAGGGCTTATTCTTCTCTGATCACACTGTGCTGTTCGTGTCTATTTCAGGCAGGGCCTAATGATTCTGAGCAAAATAATTTTCCTATAAGTCTCGATGGCTGATCCCAACATGGCGTAGCATCCGTCGTTTCCTTCGCATGCTTCAGTGGCGCCCTACGCTACTACTTCTACAATTTCAATATAATCCTTCTGATGTTGGAATATGGTTGGAATTACAATGGGGTAGTGCATGTAAGAGAGCTATTGTTTGGTAATTGTTGGTACTCCAGGGTGGTCTGCTAAGTAGATAGATCAGTACACCCGCATCTGTATAGAAAACATTCGTTTTATGGGTTTTTACCCTTGTTTTGTTACCAATGTTTCAAATCTAACTAGTGAGAAAATCTTCGTGTATTATTCAGTGTTCAAATAGAATAATTGCTTCATTCCGTTTACTTATTGCCTATGTGTAGCAGAAAGTAAAATCAAAAACTGTGATGGATTCAACATTTAAAGTCCTCGTACTCTTGTAACATTTGAGACGTCTTATGAGCTAGTTAACTCTACTCCTGTTCTTTTGCGATCAATATTGTGAAGAACAAAAAAAATAATTTTCATTTCCAACAAACATGACATTTTTCTTACTTGCTTAACTGACTGAGAATGGATCCTGGTCTATTTATTAAGAGTAGTGCCGGCAGTAGGAAATTAGTGTCGGTATGTAATCGCATTGTCTCCGCACGCCGAGGAAGTGACTAGTTACACGTTCTTACAGCCATGCAGTACCTGGCTACTACTGTACCTATGAGTATAATGTCGAACACGTTGATACTACGTTCTATTTTCAACAACGGTATTTCATTTCATGGGTTTTATTATTACTTCCCGAAGCCTTGAGTTCCATACTTTTTCTTTTTGAATAAAATATTGTGATATCTTTATGTTTATGATGATGGTCTTCTGATATTCACTAAAATGACAAATGCAGTATGGTTGATGATATTACAAAATAATACTTAGTAGGTACTTTTAAGTGGGATCCATGCAAACAATGAAATCATAATGTTTCTTAGTCTTATGTTATTTGATGTGTACCTACCACATAGTTGAGAACAATGAGAACATCGCTCTTGTATTGAAAAATCTATCTGGCCATAATCGAAGATATTGCTACGAGTATGAGAAATCACGTGAATTGCTGGAATCTCAGATGATTCAATCAAAACTGTTACACGAACAAACAAAGCGTAGAGTATTAGTACCTAGACATTGGTACCTTAGTTGAGTCAATCGGTATAGTGACTAGACTAATATACGATAATACGTATAGTATAACTTCCTAACCGCTCGTACAAAGAATTGAGTCATCAACTTTACATACACGTGATAAGGGACATATATTGTAAACTACATGTAAACAACGCTAGGAAATACGAAATCGATGTAGTTGAAGGTGATTGATTGGATCTTAGTACTGTATTGATTATTTTTATTTGTGAACTAGGCCCAGACTTTAACTTTACAAATTGACAGTACCTACCTATACCTATCGAGCACTTACTTGCCGTATTTTGTAGATACAATATGAATGCTAAGAATATCAATGTCTCTATACTGGTCGGGTCCTCCTTCCTTCCAAAATTTATAAAATTTTGACGAATGTGTATCTATTTTATAGTAGCAATAACTGAATAAACATAAGTTAAACGATATACCTCCTGGTTCTACATTATTTCATTCTTGCTTACAAAACTCCCCTGTAACTTGTTGACATTTCCTTGATACTTTAAATAAAACAACCTTACAGTCGCGTGCGCGTGCGCAGTGTAGGCTCGTGTTGTGCAACAGCAACAATGCTCGATGAAATGTTATTGATAAGTAATGTATGCATTGTAACCACTTCCGACGGCTACATTTACGAGTAGATTGAGACTTGCTTTGCGTAATATTGTATTGTCGTAACATTCACGCCAAAACTCAGCAGCATCCATAAACGTTTCAATACGAATAAAGCTGACTAAACCGCGGTATTAAAACACTAAAGACATTAGAAACCTTGTTAGTATTCTAACATTTGAAACATCTTTAGGTAACCCCAGTGCCTAAAGATTTGATTGTACTCAGCCTTGGACACAGTTGTGCTCTTGTTTTAACTACACTCACAATCAACTAACAATTCTTACGTTTCCAATTCATTCATTGTTAAAATTGTAGCGTTTTATGTCCTTGTTAGCTAAAATTGATTGGAAACAGCCGGTTCATTCATGATTGCTACCAAATAGTTAGCTATAAAATTGATTGAACCTACGCAAAATTTGATTAGAAAAGTTGTAAAAATGTTTTTACATTTTCAAAACTTTTTCACCCACCTTACATTATTTTAGATTTAGGAATTCTTTCATTCTAACTGAGGAAAATATATTTTTAAGGTGACAATTTATTATCCTGTAAAGTGTAGTTCATGAAAGAAGCGCCCGCGCAGCCTTTTTCAGCCTTATAAAGTAGTTTATGGATTTGAATTTAAAATCATCCTGGGGATAGAATCGTAAGGCTATATTCACCATACTTTTTTCAATAAAACTCTATTTTCTCCTTTCCATCTGTATAATTGTATACCTGAAAAGTATATTTCGTGAAAGAAGCGCGCGCGCAGCATCTCGGCTCAGCGGCCGGCGACTCTTTACTTCGCGCCCAACCGCCGCGCGTGCCACACGTGTCGCGAGCCGCTTGTGATCCGTCAACAATTGTTGATAGTAAAACAGTGCAATGTGCTATGGAGTTTTGGTTCTGTGAAAGCCCGAAGGGCAATTGTGTTGTTCCTTTTAACTGGATTTGAAAAAACACTTGGTAAGTTTTGTTTTGTTTGTTGATGTTACTTCCCATGTTTTATTTGTTTGACACTGTAAAAAATTTTTTTTATTGTAAGTGTGTTACTTAAATAATGTTTTTCTGTTCCAAAAACACTGGTCTATTTTTTTCTAAGATAAAATATAAAAAAAAAACACTAACTTATATAATTTAAGTAATTTTTCCACGAAGGATAGTTAAGTTAAGCCTCAGTAATAATACTCTTTTTGGTATGTTTAATAAGAATACTTAGGAATATTTCACTGTTCGCATTTACGCTTTCAATAATTCACAATAAAAAAAAAACACCGGCGTTATGGGCTATTGTATGCACAGCACATGCGTCAGGGTTCACCGTTACCCATTACTTCAGTACAATATTTGCAGAACTTTTACACGTTAAATCTTATTACCGTCTGGAGCCAATATAAATATAAAACATCGTTTGGGATTATATTGTCCTATATGATTTAATTTGAAGCATAAAGTTTTTATAGTACCTATGGAATTTTCGAAACGTAATCTTTTTGCTATTTCTTGCTGGTCTATATTCTGAGATTATTAGCATCCGCTGCATGACTTCATTTATTACTAAGATCTCTTATTTAATTCCTGTAGGTAATATTACCTTAGATAAGTATCGTGGACCATTTTTTCCTAGTTAGATACCTCACGCTGGCCCTTACTGCTCTACATATTGCAACGCGGAATGATTCATCGACAAGAAACTACTCTTTCCATTATTAATCACAAAATCATCTTGTGTCATGTTTAATACAATCAGTTTATCTTTATAACATCCAAAGATGAGATTTTAACCTTGATTCGAATAACTTTACATCGAAATTAGTTTTTTTAATTATTCGTCTTCAAAATGGCTTTTTCTGATGATCCTGAATTGTGGTGTTTAAAATATTTTACTTAAATACTGTATTTTAAAAAGGTTTTTATTTCAAGAATCGCCAGGTATATTATTTATCTAAATATCGTTTTATGTTTAGTTTAGCTTTAGAGGTCTATCACTTCTAAAAGTGAAGCTTCTTTGTCGGCAGCCTGTGTCTACGGACCCCTAATAAAATAAACTTTGTTGGGATGGTGGCGTGAATACCGAGAATAGAGGCACTGAATAAGGTACACTGGCCACAAAAGTGTCTCTAATAGAAATAAAAGAAGGAGCAAGAGACTCGAATTTTAAAAAGCTGTAAGATTTGTTTTTTTTAGCGTAATAATTAGCGTCGATTGGCATGCAGCCTGTCACATATGGAATGTTAACTTCTGCAAAATGTGGGTATATATCTAATATGTATTTGGACATACCTCTGACTACCGCTTAGACATCTTCAAAGGATCTATTATCTATTCTGTTTGGTTGATGGTGAAGTTCCCGCATAAGAAAACAAAAAATGATTTCAGGAGTCTTATTAAATTTTATTGCACACGTCCATGTCGTATATTATGGTATTATCTATATAGGCATTCTCAGGAATCCAAAGCTGTGCTTCAGTAGATCGTGGGACGAATAACTTATCCCTCAGGTCTGCGGCACGTTCGGTTATTGTTTTATTGTCCCGCTAAAGCCTTTACAACCTGTTTGGTACCTCATGTCTGGAGCTACTTACGCACAAGAGTGTTGGCTGCGTTTTGCCCCATGGCAACCATTTGGAAATTCAATTTTTTAGGAATGATTTCTAAATTGTCGCCAAACTTTATCCTCATACTTTTTATTTCTTTAAGTGATATACACTTATGTACTGAATCCTGTAGAAATAAAAAATTTTGAAGATTTTAATTTGACTTATTATTTGAAGTTGTGATGATTTTGTAAAGGTCGCCAACAAGACCAGGATGCGATCGGCACAACAACGGAGAGAGTGGCAGATACTGGAAAAGGCCTACACTCAGCAGTTGGTTGAGACAGGCTGAAAATGATGATGATGATGTTTTGAAGTTGTAAACTTTGAGAATTAACATTTTTTCCTTAGACCGTAAAAACAAAATGACTTTTGGACTTGAATTTGGTCATAAAACATCGACCACGAACACGAAAGATGAACATCAAGTCTGAAATCACTTGTTCTACAAAATGTTGTTAACACCTCATCTTATCCATTTAAATAGAATTACCTCATTTGAATAAAACAGAACTATCAAATTGATGTTTAGAATCACCATTAAAGGCGGCATCTCTGAATTAGGTAAGTAATTGTTCATTCTAACCCGTGTTTCATGCTCCGTTTTATTCTTTTAGGATAGTTAGTGGTACTCTCATAAACTGCAGGCATCAAAAAGTACTTGACTAGACTTTATTGGTAGATTACTGCTCCATATCATCAGAGAACTGCACGAGTAGGAAATAGGCCCTAAATTGGCAGAAATAACTTGAACAACTTTATGGTACCTCCATCCCATCTAAGTATCTGTTCGGCATGTCTACGCAATGTACAGCTATATTATCTTCTAGTGAATATTAGTCTTTAGTTTCAAAGTAATTGAAATACCAGTTTATATTGAGAAAGAGGCATTGATAGGCGACAAGCCTGTCCGACTCTGTCCGAATTGCAACAGCAAGTGACAATTTTAAATGCAAAATTATCAACGAAACATAAATCTACATTGAATTGAAACTGTCCAATCGCTTGACAAGCTCAGGACTGTATAAACCTAGTTCGTTCGTTCGTCGTATGAGCAAGTGGCCAACCCTAGTTAAAAACTGATTGAACATTTGGCCAAAACAGTTAAGTTGATATTTGACAAAAAATATAACAGTTTTTACTTGCGGTTAACGAGTTGATCTCATAAAAGAGGTATAATTATATAAATAAATTATGTCCATTATTACATGCATAGTTAACTAAATGCCTTCGGCATACAGAAATTTTTAAAGCTTATGTCATAGTTTTGAAATATGTATTTAGGAAGCCTGTTGGTCCATTTTCAAAATCAGGCTCTTCTGGCAAGGGTATAATATATATATAAATAAAAAATCTTACTAAAAGTTTATGACTTCGACGGGATTCAAACCTTAATTAATAAATACCTATGTGTGGTTTATTTAACACTGTAATACAAAATATATAAAACTCAGGGTATAATTTATAAGAAAAACATAATAACAAAAAAGACATCATACTCGTATTAAAACGGCCACGCAATGCTCGTAAGGAATGAATTATTCAATCAATCACTGTTTTTCAAAACATCGTTAAATAAGCTTGGTACATTGTCATACTGGTTCAACGAAATGTTTTGTAAGCTGAGGAAGTTGACGATATTCAATATACTACTATCGCAAGGGTAGAATTTCTTCAAGATGGACTCCAAGGTATTTGTATAGGACTAAACCAAAACACGCACAGGTTAGATACAGGTTTGTTGATTGTGTAGTTTAGACACAAAGCCGTTACAACGTTGAAGATCAAATTAAAACAATATTTTATATCTGTGAATTCACGTTTTTGTATTTATCGTTAGTGTTAGTATTTAGCAAGCGGCCTTGATACCCTTAATTTGGGTAATTTGAAAACATACTATTGTTTTGCGCAAAAATTGTCCACACGCTTAAGAAATATGAAGCGAGACTTGTATGCAAGAGTTATTGTAATAAATGAGCAATCGTTTGCAACGATCGCTATACTAAATAGCTCAATGCAGCTATGAATCGGTTGTAAATTGTTTGATGTGATATGGTTTATCGATTTTTTTGTCTATTATTGAACAGTGTAAATCCAAGGGTTGCCGAAACCAGTTTATACATATAAATTACGTTAAATTGTTGGTCCCGGCTTTTAAAGTCGTTAAGCCATGACGGCCTTTAGGCGGCCTAAAAACTCCGTCACCAGAGTTGGCCACTTGCTCATACAAACAAACAAACGAACAAATGTTTCAATTTACATTGGTTTTGGAAAAGTCGCGATACAGTTTCGCTAAGCACCCTAGTGTGGATGAAGCACAAGTTTCTGCCATTTGCTCCAGTATAAGTTGCACTTTTGCGTGGGAACCGGCCACAATGCTAGCGGCTCTCACGCTCTCTGCTGTTTCTTGCGCCATTCCGCCAGCTCATTGTCGTGCTTCGAGCTGGTTTAGCTAATTGATCCCGGTTCTGACAGCTCCAAGTAATGTAAATTAATATATACACTCACGATTGGGTTCAACGACAAATCACTCTATCGTGTGTTGTCTAAACGAATAAATTACACGGCAATTTGTCTAGTAAAAAGCCTATTTCCATAATGGATACGAACAAAAACCTGTCGATATTACACGGTAAAAGTTTCTGGTTTCATTGACCCATGGAAAAATGGACTTTACAGTATAAACCTCAAAATTTTCTAAGAACATTGCGGTCCGAAATCGATGACCGATGATTCACGCGTGAATTACCAGCGCTCGATAAAGTTGTCTCAATTTCATCGAGCACCGATTTCTTCAGCTGCTTGGCTAACGTTCATGAAAAACAAGTGACAGATGACAAGCGAAAGTCGTACGGAATCTTAACCACTATTTGTTGCCGAACTGCGTATTGAATTCCTCACGCGATGTGCCGTGCTTGTAAAGGAGAAGTCGCAATGGCTGCGAATGTTGTTCTTTTAGCATTGGTTTCGCTTACTGAGAGATTGCTAATCTTTTAATGCGATTGGAGGGTTTTTGGTTCTGGTTTTTTTATACCATTTCAAGTCTACAGTTTTATTCGGTTTTCTTTTAAATGTACTCGTACTTTCGATGCATCCCAGGATTATGATCGAGGATAACTCAAAAGTCTAACACGGATCGCCTCTTTTTGAAAACCTACAATGCGATACAAATAGGATTTACTTACACGGATTTTATGTGTATACCTAAGTACTTACATTTGATGACTATTGGAATATTGTCATCAAATGAATTAATGTAAGTACCTACATCAAGTAGGTTAGTAAGTAAGTTCGTATGAGTGGCTCTGGTGACGGAGTTTTTAGGCCGCTTTAAAGTCTTCGTCATGGCTTGTAGGTTATGCATGATACTAGTGGAATATTAGTTCCCTTTAATAAACACAACCTTAAACTATTACAGAACGTTAGCGTTGCCGTCCGGTCGTGCATCTTCAATGTTCTTGGAATACGACTATTACGCTTAACACAATTTGTGTAATATTTACATAATATTTGTTATGTACATTCAACTTCAGTAAGCAAGGTCTTGGTCTATTTTTATCGCGCCATTTACATCTCTAAATTTCACGCCCACGTTACTTAGCTTCATTTTTGTTTACATTATCATTATCACTTAGCATTTTTTCATTGAGCTTCAAGTTCAAATTATTATCGTTATCTTCATTATCCAGTTTCTCTGATGGCCACTTGCTCATACGAACTTAATTACTTAGTTGCTCTGATCACATCCATAACTCATTTGTCTGATAATCTTCAAATGTCCAATTGTTTACTTTCTGAGCGACATTCCTCGAAGTCAACGCTCCATGACTGCTGCATCGGATATAGCGAGTGCGTTTATTACTTCAATGACTTTGAACTTTTTTATAGCATTGCACGCGGCGCCATCGAAAATAGAAATTCCAATCTTTTGTTGTACGACATTCTTCTGGACGCTGCTCTTTAGGAAACTTTCGTAGATCCATGGGAATCGAATCCCGTGAGGTCGTGTTTCGAAAGTTAAAAATCTTAGGAAATGTCTTATGAAAATCTATTGAAAAGAAACAGTCACTACCCATTGTTTTAGTTACACGCAATAATTATTGCCTTCCCAGTCGTAAATGATATATTTTAAGTTCCGTTGCAATTTCAAGAGTTATTGTTATGTTTTCCTTTTTTGCAATTTGAAGAAACTACTTTGCGATCTTTCACATAACTGAATGATCTAAAGATTCTAAAGTAACTTACTTCAGTTTTTCATAATCTCTACTCGTGTCCTTAGTAACATAACGTCCTTGATATTTTCTTATTTGCCGTGCTATCGCACCAGCATCCGCCCGCTGTCAAGGCTGTTCAGCGATAAGCGATAAGTTTGCCTATTGCATAGATACGCTGGACAAATATAACCAAACTGGGTTAACTCTTAAAATATTTGAACGCAACTGTTTGTTTTGATAACAGGAGTTATTAGAAACGACGGTTTAGTTTCCTAAAAGACATCGACCGTCAAATAGAAGCTTTATAGCACCCATACTTGATCTAAATGCCTACTTTTATAAATCCTTGTTAGCTTGAAATATCTCACTTGATCTAAAGGACAGTTTTCTACAACTGTCTGGAAGGAATCGACTTCTAAGCGACAAGCCTGCCCATTGTACAATCCCATTATACTTAAAGCTTATTTAGTTCATGCAGTATTTCATTTATTAATTCAAAAAACATTTCTTTCCTTCCTCATCAAGTACATCATGAGTTAAGTTACATCAGAGATACGGCTTCTTCTGATATTACGACTGTAATGTTGATGGTCAATATTCTTGCAAGCTAAGGGCTTAGCAGGTCTTGTTTGTTTGGGCCCAATAGTGTTTAATGTGCAGTGTCTCGCCAGTGTTTATCGCACTTGATTAAACATAAACAGTGCCTATATTTAAATAAAGTCCCCTATGTTGAATCATATTGTCTTTAGACTGCTATAAATACATTCAGTACTATTTGATCTGACGTAGTTCTACCAACTTGAAGTTTATACGATTTTGTACCCACTGCTGGGTATAGGCCTTCCTTCGTGTTTGCCATTTTTGGTTATGTATGGATATTTATAAAGTATGGCAAAGTATGGACAAAGTATGGGTTTTTGTATAATAAGTCATTTTGGCCTCATTAGCTTGCATAGCTGGCCTGTTGTACTCTACTATGTTTCATACGAAATTTACTTGTTTACTTATTTTCTTACGTTTCTAAAAAGCGATGAACGTTAAAAGGTTTCCTCTAGAAGTAGAAAGAATTTCTCGTCACGATTTTCTTATCAATACAAAAAAAAATATGGCCACGATGACCAGAAGATGACCAGTGTGATGAAAAGACCAGTAATCAAAGACTAGGCTCTGTGGCATCTGGCGCCGCATTCATTTGTCTCAATTGGCAGCAGCTGCGCGACCCCTCAAGTATGTATCATTACTTTACTCGGCCATACCTCTTTCTTCAATTAACGCTTCTTCCTGGACAATATTAAATGCTTTCTTGAAAAGAGCGTGGATTTCGTCCGCGAGCGATGATTCAATTGGCATAATCGATTGGTCGAAGCGACTGTTGTCATATACGTTTATAGATGTTTCGGTTACATCAAAATCCTTTCTTGTTATCCTTACTCTATTAGGAAACTTACAAGAATGAGATTTAAATCGAATCTTTAGGTAGGTATATAATCATTTTGAATAAAGATACAACAGTGATTTCAAGACACTAGCACATCATCATCATCCTCATCGTAGTTCTTTTTCACCCACTTTAAGTCTTTTTTTGTTTTCTACCCTTCTACACATTAAACAAAATATACTGATAAATAAAGATTTTGATTTTACATTCTGCATATTAAAGCTTTGTGATAGCGAATGGTAATGTCAGCTGGTTCCGGTTACGCGTACCTTTTCAATGCCACTGTGGCGTTAAGCGTGTAAGTGCACGATTGCACGATTCTAAGCCAGAATAATATGATTTATAAATACGTCACACGAGTACATAATACTCACATAAGTATCAATATTCTACTGCAGGGTAAGCTGACGGTTTATCTCTTTTTGACACATAAATCAAACCAATAATAGGTATGTTATCGAAAAATTACTTCTGTTCCTGATAAACTAGATTCGTATGAAAAGTATCAATCATTACATATCAGTAATTATTTAACAGCAAGAAATCAAATAACTCAGATTTACTTATTACAAAATAGTGACTAAGAAGTGTGAAGCACTTTTTACTACATTTCTTTACGCTACAGCTGTCAATGACTCATAATTGGCACCGTTAGACAAAGGACAAAAACAATAAAAAACGTATCGCTATCGTTATCGCTTGGCTATCGGTTGACGCCCTGCGTTGCGTAACATAACCATAGTCAGTAATTTATGGGATTGTTTTGTCAGTTTTACAACTTTTATGCTTCTTATCGCGAGTGATAGTTTTGTGGTTTCGACTTTCGTGAACTTTGATAAGAATTTGGATATTACGAGCACTATTTGACTTGTGGCTTTCAGGTAGTTTTTAAGGAACAAAAAGCATTTACTTATTTCAAAACCAAGATTATTTTAGACGCGATAATACGTATCGATAATAAATTCTTCGAATAGCCATAAATTGGAAAACGAATATTGTTTTCATTATTTTAGGCGAATTTGAAGCTTCATATCCTAAATGGCTGCTAAATCTGTTGTAATCTCGTTTAATTAACATGACATGTAAAAAATATTTTCTTGAGCTTTTCACAATTACTCGTAGGACGTGAAGCACTCAATATTTTCGACGACACTGTCAAAATGTTGTTTAGAACAAGTTTTATGAAAGTATTGCATTCCATGATAAAAATGTATTGCAATAATTCAATAGATAGCTATAAAACGGTAGCAGGTAGTAGTACCAGTTATATTGGTTACAAATTATGTGCCACCAGTCTTTTCTCTGCAGCTGTAAAACAAACTTTCGTAATTCCATCACAATTATAATGACGCCATTAAAAAGTTAAAACGTTTGGGAAATGAAATGAAAATATATCGACATAGCGACCTACTAAGAAGTGTTTCAGAAACCATCTTTCAATCATATCATTCACTATCTATTCGCGCGTATTAGCGCGTAGACAAGTGCCAAATGTTTCGTATCTATTCTCTTTCTATCATCGCTATACCTTTGATTTGACATTTCTGATCGCTCGAGTTTTCGTTATCGAATGTCAATTCCTATATATTTTTTTTAGTTTCTACTCTAAAGCGATTATAGAAATGTAACATGGCTAGGGCAGCAGACTCCCGCCATTCTGTAGTTACCTGATTATTTCCTTGGTTTGAGTCATCTAGCGAAGTGCTTTTTAATGTGAACGTAGATGTCCTACCTATTTGATAAATAATTTTTGTCTTTAACTCAAGACACAAAAGCCGTTCTTTAAAACAATATTGTAAGAACGGCTTTATCCTAGCCGAAACGTGTCGCGATTTCAATAAGGTATTTTACAATAAATTATTTATTATTTTACAGTGTTAAACCACACTTAGGTATTGGAAATTTCATTATAAATGAAAAATCTTACTAAAAGTTAAAGGCTCCGGCAGGATTCGAACCTGCGTAGATACAAGCGATCGCTCTTAAGCCGAGCTGCCTGACCACTAGGCTACGGCCCTCTAAGCCGAGGCTTGAAACTATTAGCAAGATGATTTTGTATCGGTTAAAGCACCGATGAGCGCCATCTACAGGGATATTAGAATATCACCTGCTCATTGATTGAAGTTGCATTCAACACAAATGACCAGAGATGTCGCTACGCTAATTCTATAAATTATTTATTATTTTACAGTGTTAAACCACACTTAGGTATTGGAAATTTCATTATAAATGAAAAATCTTACTAAAAGTTAAAGGCTCCGGCAGGATTCGAACCTGCGTAGATACAAGCGATCGCTCTTAAGCCGAGCTGCCTGACCACTAGGCTACGGACCCTCTAAGCCGAGGCCTGAAACTATTAGCAAGATGATTTTGTATCGGTTAAAGCACCGATGAGCGCCATCTACAGGGATATTAGAATATCACCTGCTCATTGATTGAAGTTGCATTCAACACAAATGACCAGAGATGTCATGTGAGAGATGTGATTTTACAATACCTTATAAACAATAGTTTTCCAAGTCTGACTTTCCAATAAAAATTGTGATCACTAAAAAGAACAACTGTAGTAAATTTCCACCACCATGGCATGGTGCTTAGAAAACCTTGGCTTCATCTCAAACGGAGGCAATCGACTTCTTAAATAGGCATTAATTGGCCGTTAATTGTGGTTAATTGGGCGTTTATTGAACCGAATCAGGCGACAATTTCACCGATCGTTTCGCCAATAGTTCCGCTTTGGCCCGACTTTTTTTATTGGTTGCACTTTCGTTTTGAAGGTTAAATTTATTATGATTTCTCTTGTCGATTGTCTATTGATCCATTTGTTCAGTATCAAATAATAGTTTTCACTATATAGTAATAGTAACTTTAATAGTAATACGATCTTCATTGTTCTGCTTTCTTTTTTAATAAGTCAAAATTTGTAAACAAGTTATCTAAATAAATTTAACCATTAAATACCTACAATAAGTTATTTCAGAATGACTAATTTGTTATTTAATGTTATTTCTATAAACTAATATTTGGTAAAAGGAAAATAATTATATTTAAGTAGGTACGTAATATTATCATGTTCTAATTAAGCAGAACACAAACAATAGGTAACTTACATGGTACTTGCAAATGTAACAACAATTATAATTACAACACGAAATGCTACACTTAGAAAGTTAATCGCTGGAATTGCACCGTTTTGGAAAATTACACTGATTTTCATGTAAGCATTCGTAATTATAGTTATTTACGCACTAATCGGCGTTGTGTAAACAAAAACGCTCCGGTAACAATCCTGTGTAACTTGCCATAAGAAATACAACAAACTGTTCTTAAAAATTCAAGTAAAAAAAGTATAATTTGAAGTTATCAGAGAAAATAATCAATTAGGTAAACATACTCATTACTGAATCCCCAGGCATAGTAGACATTGTTTAGTGTTGTCTATCGGAACAGATTACTGGTACTTCGTACGAATTTATTTTAGCACAGTAGAAAGTGTCACAAATAAAATTGACGTCCGATTTGGGATGTCAAAATTGATCGGTACTCTTTCGGTTTGTTGAGCACATGCGGGCTCAGTAACAAATGTTTTCTACTGGAATTGATTAATGTGTAAAATTAGTGTTTGCATTTGTTAACAAAACACAAACCCACAAAATACAAGCTCTCTTTATATTAAAAGTGACCGGATGACCGGTATTTTTTTTAAATTGCCTGAAAACACGGATAAAACGATATTTTCTAAAAATAAATCCTGGTAAGATCGATTTAATCGATTTTCTAGTAACAACGTGGCAATACAAATGGTTAATTAATTAAAATGTTTAGTTCATTTTCTATTATTTAGATACAAACCATCGGATTAGCCATCTTTACAAACCTTATACGGAATTCTTGCATACGAAGTTATTCTTTCCACTTGCCATATAATGAGATTCTTGTCACTTGCTAATTACGAATCCATACATGGATACTATTGCATTTATGTGCGTCGAATGCTTCGATTAGATTCTTCGGTGGGAAAGTGCATATTCTCTCTTCCTTTTCTCGTAAGATTTACGCGTTCAGTGCCCATAACGCATACCTATGCTTCGGGTGCAGCTGGACTGCCCCAAACACACAGCAGAGAATTTCCCATAATCATACCAGACCTTAATGCAATTTTTTGGAAATATTAGAGTTTGTATAGGAGTATATAATAACACAATAATACAAAACAATAAACCCGCTTTATCATTTATTCTATGGTGTTGGTTTTAAATAACCAATCGAAAACTTCTAAGCTTTCTCGTCAGATGAAGTGTCAAATTCTGTGGTTTGTAAGAAAGAGGTTTGGGAAGTTCAATTTAGGAGGCTCGTTGTGGTTTCAGGGAATCCAAGTTGCCGTGTTTTGTGGTTTTTTAAATTGGTTTACGAGATGTCCCACTTGTTCTTAGTTTTGAAAAGTTTATCCACTTAAAACTTCTCAGAGAGAGATGCGCTCTGAAAAATTCTACAATTGGTTATATTGCAAACATTACTACCTAAGTATTATTGTAACATGTTTTTGACACACGATTTTAATGCTTTCTCTTGCATACTATCTTGTGCATGTACAAGATAAAGTTGGTAAACTTCTACACTTACTTTCATATGTATAACGAGAAGAGTTAAGTTTTGATAATCAATGATCAACGAAGTCGTCATTCGTCGTCATGCTGACAGCACGTGTGAGGTCGTTAGGCACCCTATACACGGAGCGATAGGCACAGAATAATCACCGTCTGCTGGTATCTGTGTGTTGCATCCTAATCAGTTTATTTGGGATTTCACGCCGCGTTATTCTTCATATTAACTTGGATAGGGAATTTCGTATTAAAATTTTTATGTTAGCCGTAAAAGAAGGTGTAAAAGTATTTTATTTTGTGTTTTATCGGACATAATAATAGTTTTATTACCTATCTGACAGTCGATTGTTTCTCATTGAGCAAATAATCGAGTTGATGAGTTATCGATAAATATAGCGATGATGTCAAGTTTCAATAGAAAAGGCTCAAGTAGTGTACCGAGTACCGATGCGAGTACTTTCCCTCACTTTTCCTCACAAACTGCAGGTATTGACCACAAATCGTATTAAATATTCCGTATCTGAATTTATTCCGAGAATTCGTGAAGTAAATAATAATGCAATCATGAGTCCAAGCTACGTACAGACAAATGTAAATTTAAAAAGAATAGGTATACATTACTCGTTTGCTTTTCTAACATTCAAAATTTCAGTTTCAGTTACTGATTGAATATTATTATAATTATTACAACTATTTATTATCACTTTGAATCGTCTAGTCTAGAGGTCTACATCTCGCTTATCGATCGCTATTCATAGAATCGATCGCAAAATCATCGCGATCGATTCTATGAATCAGACCAAACGACCAATTAATCGATCTTATTTTTCTCAAGGTGGCAGGTCTTTTTTGATATTCTAAACTTGAAAACACTATTTAGTATCGATTAATTGTAAAAAAGTGATGGAACATGCAGATCCCGTGCGCATAGCTATTTGTATGTAGCGCGTAACTCGTGTTTTTGTGCGCATTATGATTTTGGCGCGATGGCTTCCGGTGCTAACTAGTGCTAAAAATAACTACCTAATCCGATAAAGTTTTGAGTATACTAGCGAAAAAAACGTTGTAAAATAACTACTTAGGTAGGAATATTAGCTTCGATTTATGTTTAATCGGATTTTTTGTTAAAAATTCAACATAAATTGTTTTCGATGTTTTATAAATTGCAATCTCTAGATTTTACTGATTAATAAAAAGGGAGTAGGTACTTAGGTAGATTCGTAGCCATAATTGTTTTCATTAACTATTTTGAACCTACATTTGACCATTTATCCTTTTTTTAAACATAATATTAAAAAAAAAGTAATGAAAGAGTTTGTTTTTCAAACAACGTCCTAACTAGATTATCAAGTGTCATAAATTCATAACAAATTCACAAGTGCAGTGTTCACGGTTTATTATATTTTATTATTCACGGTTGACTAATCACAGAGCTGTCCTGTCTATTGATACCTCTATGCTATCACTTACCTACACCTATCATTGATACAACCAGTGTGTATACAGCTTTACAGCTCGCGTTGCAAGACAATGACCCGAAGTTGTATTCTTTATTTATCTGTGGTAATATCGCGTTTCTTGTTTAGTCTGTGGTTTAGCTGAAATAAAGGTTTTGTTTCAAGATGACCCTTGAAGCTGAGGGATATCAGGATCAAAAGTATTCTTTATATGTACCTACTTATAAGCAATTCTGGTACCCAACATTCAAATTCGTCCAGCGGTTTGAGCGGGAAAAAGTATGCGTTTGTTACTTTTTCCCGCTCAAACGGCTTGGCTTACACACTTTCACACTTACCTACATACTTACACACTCACAAACTTTCACCTTTAGGTATAGTATTAGTGTGATGATTTTTATGAATTTTGGTATTTTGGTATTTTACTGTATATAGGTATTTTAATGATTTTCTTGATTATCAAGGTGAGTCAGAGCACGTTCGTGATACAAAAGTCACGGCATCGGCGATGCGATTGCATTAGCACTTTTATCCGGACCGGATTACCTATCTGGAAGCTATCCATTGAGCAACATTTCTGAGCGAGCTCTCGGTTCTAAGAAGCAGGGGATTTCAAATAACGCTTGTAAAAAGTCGACGAGCGAAAGATTAAAAATAAAAGCTATCGTTTTTTATCATCCGAATAAAAGTAGCAACTAATTCGAATTATCTACTAACATTTTTTGTTACGAAATTGAGTTTTTTTTAATGTAGGTAAGTAATTTAAGTTAGACGGTACCTACTGTTTTTTTTATCAATCCAAAATGAACGGCTTCATAGTTTTGTTACATTTAAACACCATTAAAACCCGAGTTGAGTTTGAAGAGTCAAATATTTGCAATAATACGTCCGCTCTAAGACGCCAACTGCTTACTAAGAACCAATTAGCAGTGTTACCTCACTGTGTCACAGTTATTGAATGAACTTTTAATCTAAGATGTCAGCTAATGGTTTCTCGGGAAATTGCGAGATTATGCTTTCGGTTATTTAATGCGCCCCGGTGGATATAGGTTTCAATTAATAAGTACCTATTACGTAGGTACCTAAGTAATTAATAATTACTTATTCTGATAACATTTAAGTTACATAAAAAATAAAGAAATATGATCACGATTGTATTCCCAGGGAGCGGTAGACATTTCTTTAAAAATTAAAAGATTTAAAAAAAAATTGGTAGGTAAGATATCTCGAAAAACATGGTTGGAGAGATATAAAAAATATTCTTAGACATTCCACACAGCGTCATCTAGTCCATCATGAAAGGCAAAAAAAAATGCAAACCTTTGTTGCAACGCTGCAATGTTTAAGTCTTCTTTTCTCATCACTTTCTTTATATCTTCTCTTTACAAACCGAGTACTACCTAGGTATCAAACACCATGCTTATTACAAGTTTCAAACAGAAATGGTCGTAGGTAACAAAATTATTTACAAAAATCCCTATCTTAGTGTATACCGCCAGATTGATTCGTTTCCTGTATTGATAAAACATTTGTTTACCATGAAGTCACAAATAGACATCATCCCGGAAATGGAATTAAAAATTTCCCCATGTCGAGTACACCCATGCATACAAATTGTACGGGATCGGTGCGATTGACCCGACAACTTGCTGTCAAGGTGGTATCGTATATGCTAATCTTCTTAATTTTATACTTAGTCACTTCGGCAAAATCTTTTTTTTTTTAAACTGGTAGGAACCCTACGTATTATTTTGTTCTTTGACCCAGATTAGATACAGTCTCGACGTAACATTATTAGCACTATAAAATATTGCATACTTAGTATCTAAATAAGCAAATAAATATTACCACAAACTTCCAAATGTCAAGATTTCGTTGTGATAAATGTTATACCAATTAAATTGGACTCCCAAATATCGATTGCACAAACATTCCACATCCCATGACCATTTCCTCCATACCCAATTAATAACAAGTCCGATGCAAGCGGATACAGCCGTCTCTTTCTAATTATAATTAAACGAGTGAGATGTAAAAACTTCTTACGTTTCGTGTATAGTTTGTACCATATTTGGTACATCTTTGATCGTTGTCGTAAATGGTTGAAGATGGTACCTTTTACGGAAGCAGCGGTTTTAGAAATTCATTACGGGGAATGGTGGTTACCGTTTATCGTCAATGAAGCTTTTTATTTATTTCTATTTTAATTTTAGTAACCTTACTAGTCACGTTATTTTGTAAAAACTCAAACGAAACGTAAAAACTCATAACCATATTCAGAACAAATAAATAAATCTTTATCTTTATCTTTATCTTTTATCTTTAACGTTTTACATTATATTTCTAGTTGATACCTACTTGTTTATCTGCAGTTTCAATTATTCTTAAAATGTGGCATTGCTCTCTTCTCACGAAATTGAATTCGGTTTTAATAAAAGAAAAAAAAAATCCACCATTTTTTTATAAAATTTGGCCAAGCTTAGTTGGTAATTTTAGTGTCAAAATTCCCTTATTTGACTGCAATTTTGTAAGGAGAGCAATTCTGTACATAACTACATTTGTAACTTAAACATTACTCCCAACTATGAAATATGCTGCAAATTGCAGCATATTTCATAGTTGCAGCCTGCAATGCCGTACATTCCGGCGCTGTAGGTAAAGGTAAACCAACCATGGTATTTTAGTCCATAAATTGTGCATGGTGCATAATTCTATCAGTCAAAGATGGAGTGGAGAATGTCCGGCTATTTACTTTTCCATCCGGACAAGATAATTATGAAAGAGATTAATATCACACGCAAGAAATTATGATTTAGGGATGCTATCGCTAGTTTCCCCAGAGACAGAAATTGAGCTGAGGGCACTTTTGAGGATTCATTTCTTGATAATTTTAAAATACGCAAAGTATTAAGTAGGTATATTTATAGTAAATAAAAAGCTGGAGTTTGAATTCGTTTGGCATAAACGATCCTATTCTTAAGTGATATGCGACAACTATCTTGCTATTATGCTATTATTATAACCATGAAAAAAAATTAAGATAATAGTCTTTTTTAAACCTTTGCGTTCAGAACACTCCGACTTTATCCGTCTTTTTTGCTGACTTTCCACTAGTTCAAATCAATCGTTTGTAAACATGTCACACGATCAAACCAAGAACAAAGGGAATGCAATCAATCCATTAGTTGGATCCATAGCTGGGCACCGTTAATCAAATGGTTAACTTCGTTAATCGTTAATCCGTTACAAATAAAGTTAGCTTCGTTAAACGTTAAAGCGTTACATTTCGGAAGAATTAACGCAAGTTAACGTTAATCGTTAATCCGTTAATATGACGTGTAAAATTGTATCTTTATATCGTTGCGTTAAGTGTTAGAAACTCGGCGCATGTACACGCTAAGAAAATTTGCCGTTTCTGCGGCAGACAAGACAAATTCTTCGTGTAGACGACAAGATTTTTTTCTGTTCCACACACGAAACTTTTCTTGTCTTCCGCAGACAAGAAAAATCGAAACGTGTACACGACCAGATTTTTTTCTTGCAGTCGTCAGTCGGGCGTAGGGCGCGCAAGTAAAATATTTCAAAAAATAATTAAATTTAGAAAATATTAAATTCTTAGTGAATTGCGTTTTTTGAAAGCTCATCAGCCTTGATTAAAAGCCATCTGGCAGCCATTTTAATTGAATTACTAACAAAATTCACACTTACAAAATTCGCGTATCAATATTAATTTTTCTATGGATTTGAACTTCGTTAAAACGTAATTACGTTTAAATTTTTTTCATTTGTGAATCGCACTTGCGAACTTAGAGGGTAAGCTCCCTGGCTGGGCCAGCCCTACTACACCGCCCCCCGCGCCGCTCCACAACAACGTTCGCCGCGTCTTGTCTTGCGTAGATAAGATTTTTTTCGTGCACCGCTGCGAGCAGTGTACACGGTAATTTTCTTGTTACGACACGAATTCTTGGGTAGGCCCGGCGTTTTTTCTTAGCGTGTACAAGCGCCGTTAGTGGTATTTCGTGAAAAAATTATATTTTTCTCGACCAACTGGCACACTAAATTCGGAAAACAAACGAATTTTGATAGAAAGAAAATAACAAATGAAAAATCTTACACTTTTTGTAAGATTACAGACAGTGAAAAAACAAGTAGGTACAGCTAAAAATAATAAAAAAAAATGAAAACGATAAGGCTGCGCCGGGCGAGCACGTCGGCGGGTACCCGACTCGAGGCTAATTCACTGTTTAGAAAATAGTTGAATACAATTTTTAGCTTCATCTGTCTGATCTGACTGATGATTAGGTACTGACAAAGGATGAAGATAATATCACGAACAATTGTTTAGCCAAAACAAAAAGCTGCTATTAGTATTTATTATAATTACTACACTGCACAGTACACTTTTCTATCTAACTAAATTACACTGCACTTCTTTATCAATTATCAACACGCAAATGATCACTGACAGTAATTTATAATAACAACAAACAAACAAAACACTAGTCACTCTAAGCACCGGCGCTAAGTAATGAAATGATCAAACGAAACAAATCTCTTCGCAGTTTTCTTTCTCACTTGCACGCGCCGGCAAAATATATCTAGTTTAGTTTTTGTTTCACTCGTTGCCACGCGCCGCCCAGCACTTGTCGGTGCCGTGCGGTAACTATTAGGCATTGGATTAACGATTAACGGACTTCTCGCATATTAACGGAAGTTAACGTGTCCGTTAACATTTTTGAAAGTTAACTTAAAAGTTAATCCGTTAATCAAAATGTTAACTTCGTTAATTAACGATTAACGGATTAACGAGTTAATGCCCAGCTATGGTTGGATCAACATCATTCACAAGCCAGCGATCAGCGGAAAACATAACACTACTATTTCTGAGTTGGGAAACAAACAGTTTGCTATATCGAGTGAATCAATGTCGGCTAACGGATGAAGTGGCAGATTATGAGATTAGATATGAACTTGAACTTTTAATAATATCAAGGACTTTGTATAATCGACATGTCCATTTATGTGAAACTTGATAAACGCCCTGGAGATGCAAATATTATAAAACATCGGCGATATAAATTATAATAGGTGTATTGTATAACTTTAATGCATTAAATCAGTAGCATCGTAAACAGCCAATGAAACAATGTATTTTTTTTATCTTTCTTAAATTGCTGTTTTTCTTTCTAATGTCATTTCACTCATTCATCATGACCACATTGACCACATTTCCTATTGCTCGCTCAAACCGAGGGATGAAAATTAATATAAATGGGTAGTACAAAAATATAAATCAAACAATTTTTATTTTGAATTTGGAATCTCAATTTTTTCCACACAATTTAAAAAAACAACTGTTTTCAAGCCAGTACGCAAGCGTTTGTGACTTGTCTTCAGCTGCGTGCTCCGTATTTGGCAGATACCTTCCCACGTTTAATGGCCATACGATAAACCGATTGCCTATATGTAAATAACCGAGATTAAACATTTGCTTACCTACTGAGAGGCATCCTATTAACTGTGTACCTACTGTAGTATGGACATTGTAGATAAGGGGATAAGGGACGGAAGCAGTTAGAAAAAATATGTGTGGATTGGACGAGACCAAGGTTACAAAGCTATGTGTGAAATGGTTTTTCGAAAAATGATGAGATTTTAATCAGATTACATTCCTTCAAAGTAATGGCAACATTGAATTGCTGCTCCCAGCTTTGAAGACGTTCGTAACCCTTCAGGCGGCTGAAAAACTTCGTATCCAGATTTAGTTACTAGCTCATGCGGACATAAAAACGTTGTTTTTCAAGCTAAATGGTTTAATATATTATTACTACCTACATATTTTTCAGTACTAAATAAAGATACTAAAGTGCAGAGACCACACTGTAGAAGAGATAAAGAGCTTTTTGTAGCTCAATTGACATTATACGAGCAAGTTCAAGTACAGCCTTTCAACGCATAACAAACCGATCATTTGAGTGCGGCGTAAACAAACAATAAAATCGAGAAAATAAGGCTTCATGCATGTTAACGAATTACACTTAAACCTACCACAATTTGAAGATAAGTGGGCTTTGCATTCACGCGAGAATTCAACTTGGAGTCTTTAAACTTCTAACAATTTTTTTTTATTTTATGTCTTACCTAGTAGGCCGAGTGGAACGACAGTGTTGTTTTAAAGATTAAGTACTCAGTTTGATTTTTCATTCGTTCGTTATTAATTATGACTAAGCAGTAACAGTGTAGAGCTCAAAATATGATTGCATTACATTATCGATATTCGGCCAATTCATATGCATTGTGTGACGACCAAAACCCGAACATTCTTTGAGTCAACTTGTTTAAAAATAAGTAACAAAAAAGTATTTAAAATTCAAATTGGACCAACAGTTCAACAGTTAATCCCCTACGCGCAAAAATCAAATCTGCCTCTACAATATTAATGTAGAAAATGCAATAAACGCGTGTTGTAAAGTATACAATCCGTTTAACATGTGTAGTAGGCGTCATTGTTGGTCTTGCCAAATTGGATAATGTTAACCAGTTAAAGGCCTATTCGTTTTTGGCACATGGTAAAGCCAGGATGGGGATTCGAAGGCCGACTTGCACATAAATTGTTGTTTTATCTGTGGTAGGTACTACAGCTGTGCATATGAAGAGCAAAAGGATGAGTTGATATTTCTTTAGGATGTAATGTAATATTTTATTTTGCGTCGAATAATATTTAGTTTTTTAAATAGAATTGCAAAAGAAAAAGATAGAAGAGGAAAAGTAGCTTTATTGCATTGCAATTAATGTTTTGAACAAATAAAATTCAGTAAACAGTCTCACTGCATTCTCGGAATAGACGATTTACAATCAAATTCGGTCTGATTTTCAGACATTGAATTAACATAATTTAGTTGTATAAGTATCTTGTTAATTACTTGTCTTGTTATCATAAACATCCTTATAAAATCTTGCTTGTTTATTTAGATTAAATTATTTTTTACTATAACCATCATGTATCCAATAAATAGTGACCGTCAACTAGAACATTCTATTTCAAGAATTCGATAATTTGGTTATTTTGATCATTATTTTGTTAGCGCATTTCTCGAAATGCAACAGGAAAGTTTGTCGGCTTTGAATATAAATTGAAACATTATAATATCAGTAACGACGTAGTTCGTACGAAGTGTTCATGACCACCGGATCCATATAATTGGTCCGCATTCTTAAGACAGTTTTATTATATCCGTTTTGATGCTGTTCGACTTGACTTTGAAGTAAACTAAGTAGATAAATAACTGAGATCTACATATTTTTTAAAACTACTTTGTAAGACATAGGTAGGTATATGCGAATGTCAGTTTATTTTTCCGCCTTCACGCCGCGTTGACATGATTAGAGATTTCTCGGACAGAATGGAATCGCCCAACGCGGTTTAGCTAATCAACCAATCAACATGCAAATGCAGCACGTCAGGGTAAAGGGCATGGGACATTTCATTCAGTAAAAAGTACTGTTAATATTTTTGATTATAGTGTTAAACCACACTTAGGTACTCAACTACTTTTCATTTAAAAAAAAAGTACTGTTCCCTAAGAATTTATATCAACTCGAGCGAAAAGCGAAAAACTTGATTGTATGATCTGGCTGTCTACTCTGGTCTGGTGACAGAGTTTTTAGGCCACTGCCATTCGTGACTTCATTCGTTGTGACGAGCACGGAAACATTCAGTTGTAAATTCCACAAGGTCATCTATTTTGTTACTGCACAAAACGTCGATTGTTTTCGACGATAAGTCAAGAATGAGTAAGAAAGTCACAAATGCTGATCTTTTTAACGTATAGAATAAATTCAATTTTTTTTTATGAAATTGCACCTACTTATTTGTCTTGATGATACGTGTATTTATTTGTGTTTAGTTTGCTTTGAAATAAAAAGGATTTTATTTTTCAATGATATTAATCTATCTCATTTATTGGAAACGTGTCTTATCTTCATAAACATTTTAATTAGTATAATCTACTTAGGTTTAAATCAAGTCTAATGATCATTTATTAATCATTAGCACGATTTAAAGCCGACTGATTGATTACAGAAATTATTTTTGATGTCATGTGCGCTGCATTAGCAATTTTTTTGTTTAACTAATTACTTCGTATTTGCTATAAAATTAATTGATTAGGTATAATAATTTCACAATTAAACTTAGATTTATCAACCATCTTAATAATGTTATAACTGTATAGCACAATCGGCTTTATCCACAAGAAAGACATCGTAAAATTGATTATGTGGAACTAACAAAAAACAAAGCCGTAGTAGGTTTCCAGCTGTTATTTTCTTTCATCTTTGCCAGCAAACTACTTGTACTTTTGCAAACACATACAGCATTATAAACCTACTTAATATACATTCAACTTCAACCCTTTCCTTAATATCAATAGGACTATATTACCATAACAACTTCAAAGTAACCACTACCTTTGTTGCCTTAGGAAAGTAGCTTATTAAAGCGGCCTTAAAAGTAGAATACCTCATTACTGCTTACCTTTTTCATATTTCTCAAATGAAAGAGACAATTTAATATGAATTAGCTGCTTTATCTGTAGAAAGCTGATTGTTCGTGGCTCCCAGCGGCTCACAGCTGGCACTGGGAATGCAAAAACAATGGTTTCATACAAGTTTCATACAAAAAGTGAACATGCGGCGGATGCGAGGGCACACCTCCTAGACATGCTTCAGCTTTTTCTAATGCTCGTGCACGTGATTTTCAACCTTAATCCCGAATCATAAAAACACCAATCGATATTTAAGAAAAAAGTATTTAATAAGTTGATGGTGACGTGTACTTTTATTCTTGAACTTGCTCTCGAAAATGCGGCTAAATATGCATATTTAAAAACTCGTTTAAAAATTGTTTGTATAAAACAGTAAAAATAACATTGCCCATTTGCACCAAGACAGGTGAATTTGATCTCACCCTTGAAAAAAGTTTAAAAGTTCTTTTTTAGACTAAACAACGTTGCGATAGATCAAGTGTGACGATAATTTGTCAAACCCCAATTCTCATTAAATCAAGATAAATCGTGCTCTTCTGTTTGTTCACTTGACCACGTGGCAAGTGGCAGTGCATCCCTTGCTTTGTTTGGCACTTCTAGGAACCAACTACCTGTCGCTTAGTGGATGCTTCCGCTATGAACTGTCTATTGTGTGGATCTATTGTGGGGTGATGCAGTCGAGTCAGTGAACTTCACGGACCTTGATAGTAAATAGCACTCTTTCTGGATGATAATTGGCATTTCAATTGCTTCCTGTGTACCTTTTATACTATAAAATTTATGGGTTTGTAATATCAAAACAAGCGGATGTCTATCTATTGTATAAAGTCATATGAAACTGGTGAATTTGAAGATTAAGAAGCATCATTTATTCTCAGAGTTTTTTACCTAAGTATTAAGCAGTCAACGCAGTGAATTTTCCATCTTCGCTCAATACATTGAATTTAATGCCTGTTATAATTTACTTACTAAAACTATCATAAATTACGACTACTAGTTTTGTTTTTAACGTGGCTAATTCTTTTCAAGATTGTTGTATTTTATTTCTTAGCCGCCAGTTATTTTATTATTCAGACGAGGTTTTACGCGTATGTTAACTTATCATTGTGACATTTGTAACCTCACCATACTATAATCAATCAGTTAATACCTTAGTATATTGTATCCTAACATTCAGTTTCCTTGTCCACAGTGTAGGCATGCTGAAGCACGTGGCCGTGTCCCCGCACCGCGCCCGCGCCGACTCCGTCAGCCTCGCGTCCTCCGCCTCCTGCTGCTCGCTCGGCAGCCTCGACCACAGACACGACTCCGTGACCGACCTCTCTCAGCGCACGGTGAGTCAACTTTACAATATCTTCTACAATATCTACAATATTCTTCTTAGCCACATTCAACCCTATGCGTGTAGCCATACTTCATGTTACGAGTATGCCATTTTTTGTTGTACAGTTTCTATCCATAAAGAATATCTAATTTAATTCAGGATATAATTTTATATGCGGCTAAAATTTCAAGCTTAGTAGTCAACTATTTGGATTGGCTAATAACAGCCTCGACAACTCGCTGAGACTCGCAAGAAGGATAACTATCGGCGCTCGATGTGTTTGCTTTGAATTTTATAAAACATTGGCATCGTTTTTTTCGTACAGCACTGAAACTAAACATTAAGTAAAACTGTATAACTGATTCAATTGATTAAATTTGTATTGCTTTAACCAATTAAAATGTTCTAGCAGCATTTAAATTGCCTAGGTATTATTTATGTAAAGGTTTACGCCTACTAAACTAGACATCAAATGCCAAGTTGCGTGTCATTTCCATGCGTATTCGCTGTAGATGTGCTGATTACTGCGCTTGCGTGTGGTCCTTGATGACCTCAATGACCATGCTTCTTTATAATATTCTCATCGGGCCTTATTCAAAGAATGTTTGTAAAACATTGTATGTAAGTAACTTTGCGGTTTTATAATTCTTCTCGCGGATAAAAAGAACGCGTTGAAAGGAAATGACGAAAGACCATGATAGATTTAAGATAATAACCGTTCAATCTTAAGATGATTTTGCAAAGATGGTGGCATGTTCTTGTATTTCGGTCATCATAAATTTTTCATTCTTCTTTGAGAGGAAGTTGACTCGACGGATGATTGTATATTTCTTCGAACAAGGTTCCATTTATCTAATGATTTCATGATAATGGTACGTTTAAGGTGAACGTTGGAGATACACATCATTAGATTTCACTTTCTGCAGTCACTCGCACCGGAATTACCTTTAGTTCTCATGCCGTTAAAAAAACATAATGTGACATCGACTTTATGCTACAGGAAGCGATTGTGTACTTAGATATACATTGATCATACAAGATTATAGTGAACAGCTTATGACTGCCGTATAAAACAATAAATTATTTGCTACAATACTGCTTTAGCGGGTAAAGAAAGTAGACGGTTTATTCCCATAAAAAAGGCTGAGTTGAAACATACAGTAAAAACTGCAGTAGGTCTTCTTTCGAGTCGATGTATTATTAAAAAATTGCATTCATTTAGACCAATAGTCGGTCCCATCCATGGCACAGTAGCTGCAGTAGTAAGAAAACCTTTAAGTATTGGTTATAGTAAATGAGACTCACTAGTTTCCGTCCTCGCTTACATCATAAAATGGTGAATTGTTTTTAATTTATACAATTTTTATTACTTACATTACAATTTTTACAGTGTTTTATAAAACCTGAGCCTTATCATAAACGCATTTCTGAATCCGTTTCCCATATTGGCTTATCGGTTACTTTATGGTAACTACACCACTGATTTTGCCTTCATTATTTTACTTTGAGAGTCAATATTGCGATGTTTGTTTATGTTAACACCGTTTGTAATATGCAAATAATCTCGTTGGTGTCAAATTCGATTTTTGCATATGTTTGTTATGTAACTTCTTCTTATTAGTATTGAATCTGAAGGTTCCCAGGCTTTGGCATTTTATAGTTTTGTTTTGCAAATCAAATCAGCCCACCTTTCATTACCATTAATTTAATTCAAAGGTTATCAGACTCACTGACAACCTGAGAACGGATCTTTCTCTTTCAAAACTTTTCCAAAACCACAATAGAAGAAGGTAGTTACTCTAAATGATAAGTCTTAATGCTCAACATTGAAGCTTATGGTCACAACTAGAGGGTGCTAATTAGTGCGACAATGACATTTTGATGGCCGACTGAGATATGCTGATCTCTCGATTGTTTGGAGCGGTATGGTTTGGGAGCAGACAGCTATTGTTTGTGTTGTGCGCAATGGAAAGTCAAATCAGAACACGTGGGAGAGTTTCCAAATTTCAGGAAATATAATCTGAATGATGACCTTTCTCTTTAAAATTGCTAGAACCTAAAACATTCAATTAAAATGTAAATTTTAGCTACTGCATATTCCATTTAAAATATTACCTATATTTAAATAGTATTGTAATGATTGAGATGATTTAATCAGAAACATATTAACTTAGAAAAATTTAACACTTGCTAAAAAGCAACTATACTTTGTCACTGCCAAAAACTGTTGGAAAAGATATGCATTTATTTTAAAATATCGATATAGATAAAATATCAAACTTTTTGAGTTGATTATGTTCTTATTGTATCTCATTTTGATTCCAAAGTGTTGAGTCAATTTGTATGCATGGAACTGCAACTGATTGCAATTAGCTTTTGCATTAACTATTGTCCATAGGCGGTTTGTCTCTATAAAGTTATCGACGACAACAAAGCATTTAGTCCAGTCTAGACACATGCACTTAATCTTTATTGCATCGCATGCTGTCCATATGTAGAATAGTGTTTATTGCCTTAGCGTTACAATTTATAATCAACATGTGCTATCTCTTGCTTCACTGTTCTATGACCTACTTGGGTTACATAAACATCAAATGCTATGAAATCAGCGTATTCCATAATCCCTTCATGGTGTACGCAGGTGATTACATCATGTTTTTTACTTTGATGCGTTTCTTTGAACTACCTTTGTTATGCATTTTCTATTACATCTTCAATCAAAACTTCAAAGTAATGTTGGTTTCCATTAGCATCGATTGTCTCTTCTTTTTCTTATTATAAATCGAGTTCTACTTTATGTGATTTCATTTGAGTTTTATTGAATAGAAAAATGTGTTATGGATTTTTTTAATTCGAATGCTATCTCTTCGAACTTATTGATCTGTATTGGCATCCCGTTCATCAGTATCAATATCTCCTACCCATTCATAAACATCATTCGATGCATCGATATCTACCCATATTCATGCAATACACACCACCATTTCATGCCGTTGTGATTCCCATCACTCATACATTGACAACAGCTTAATGCTATTCTTGTAAACACTCAATTACAAGTAGAGGTTTACTAAATTATCATGGCTCTCACTCATTTCCTTAATACAAGTCTTATTGTAATGGTAGTATGGTTGTGCTTAGATTGTAGTTACCTTTATAGACAGGTAGTGTTATCCTAGATACTTCTTTGCGGTTCCATTCACCGAGAACAATGGAAACGCCCCCGATTCTATAGACTTTCCCATATCGTTTAATTATTGCTCGCGCTTGTAACGGCATGTGTGTGCATGGGAATCCGATGCAAAACCTGTGCGACATGGATTTTGTTTTCCTGTGTTATTAGAGCATACTGCAATGTTCCCACATCAACATACATACTGCTACAAATAGGTATCGTATGCAACTAATTACCTAACCACGGGTAGGTAAGAATATGCTTGTTTTTATGAATGTATGTAACTTAGAGAAACTTAAGAACCATAATTATAATTGCATATTGGGTGGTCTTATTGCAAAGATCTCAGCGATAAGACTAAGTTTAATGTAGGCATAAATATTAAATTTGAAGCCTCAAGCTAAGCCACAAACTGCATGCAAATAATATCATAAACGGCAACTATATACGAATCAATTTTAAAATATTTAGAGTTTTGATATAGACGTAGGTTACGCATGACACAGCTAGTGACTTAATTATTTGCGTCCCTATGTTACACTAACAATAGTTGCGGCTTTTAATAGCATGTCCTGTTATGTAACAATTACTCACTTAACCGCTTCCATTTAAGATTCAAATTTCTTTGCACTGATATCATCGAATACCATATCCTTGATATAGTAAATCTCATCAATATTAAAATGCCGATCAGTGACTCTTAATCCTACGTCATAAATACTAATTTCGTTTAGCAAACAGCATGGCTTGTAAGATACAGTGTGTTTCCTTCCCACGGTCTCGTTGACATGTGCGCATGCGCAGTACATCTGCAACTGCATTGTATTATGGATTATTTTACCATTACTTAGAATGTGCAGTTTTTGCGGAATCCTCTTTTATTGCATTGTCTTTGGGATTTTGTATGGATATGGTGAATTTGAGATCCTGTAGACAAGCACGGATTTAGTTATGAATGTTTATTTGTAATTTCCTGTTCGAATTTGAATATTATATTTATAATTTTGTATAAACATAAACAATATAATTTAAGTACCTATTGCATACCTAGAAATGCCTTTGCCCAGCAGTAAGACATTGAGGGCTGCTAATAATACCTAGAAATGCAAGAAATGATACATCTATTAAGTATAAGAACTAACTACGACATATTTATTATGTTAAATATTAAGATCATAAAAAAAAAACGAAACAGATTCTTCTACTGTTGGTTTAATAGACGTTCTTCCAACTGGTTTCACTCTAAAGATAAAGATAAAGATAAAGATAATTTTATTTGCAAGAACATATGTTTAACAAATAGGTCTTAGACTAGGGTAATTTTCCAATTATGTTCTACCTACTTAGGCATGCAAATACTTATTAATTAAATGAGTGGGTACCAACATTACAATCAACAAATTTAAATGTTAGTGGTTTCCTATGTCAAAGTTTAATATTATACTGATTTCATTGATGAGATAAAATTTTAATTAAAATAAAATAATGATTATTTAAAATTAATTGCTAAAATAATTGTATGTCTCTATAACAGAAGAATTGGAGGAACCATTTTGAAAATGCTTACTATGCTTTAAGTCTTCTAATAATCACATAATCTTGATTTTAATGTGTTAATTTACATTTGTTTCCGTATAAATATGCATCAGAACATTGATTGCATAATAGAAAGGGTATTGGTCTGGTCACCCACCACGCTCTTTCACTTCCGTCCATTACCGCCGGGAGGAGCTTTCTACATGTGCTTCTGAACTGAGAAAACAACACAAAAACATCAGAACGGAAATATACGTAGAAATTATGATGTTTGTCTCTGTTTCCTGACTCTATTGTCTAGAAATCGTGATTGCAATTTTATTGAGGCTTTGCACTGTTTTGTATTCAAGTCTTTTTAATGACATGAAAGGAGATTAAACTACATATCTATAAGTCAGACCGTACAGTGATAACACACATAACAACCAACTTCCTTAATAATGAATTTGGCAAAAATTGTGAATTGCTGTTCAAACGTGAAATTTCTAGTAAGGTAACATAGTAGTTTGTGTAACTCTATAACCATCTTGAGTATGATATGTTCTGGAATAGGTATTGATAAAATAAACTGTATGAAAGCATAGAAGTTGCGCTTCATCAATGTAAACAATCCTTCGTTTTAATTTTTAATTCATAACTTTTTTTTCTTTTTGTCTACTACCTACTGTTCTATAACGGTGCAATTATTGGTTATCATCTATTATTGTCTATCGTATATTATTAAGTACACTTTCTATTTCTTGCGTGTGACTCCACATTGTACGTCTCTCGGATCTATGGATTAGTGAGTGATGTTGGTGAAATTGAAACTTCAGCATTCCTATTCGCCTCATTAATTGAAAGAAGGCGATTACAATCGTCCTTTGTAAAAAATAAATTATATTGATAAAGTCACCTCTAGTGCGGTGACCTCTACGGCATATCGATGTTGTTCAGCGCGCGACACGAGAGGTGCATTAGTGATGGAGGCGGATGTGGCTTGGACATGTCCAGGTGACAACTGCCAAGGAATGCTGTTGGATTTAGTCTAAACACAGATTTCGAAGTATTTTCTGTAGTTTTATCGCTATTATAGGTTAGAATTTTTTTAGAATGCTGTATTTTATCGAAGTCCAATAAAACCCTACATACTTTAGGTTGATAATTTACAGTTATACGTTCTGATTTTGTCATACTGTATCTATAAGTAGTCTTTTACTGCAACTAATTACTATTTAACTCGTTCGTTTGTTCGTTCGTTCGTATGAGCAAGTGGTCAACTCTGTCTCTATAACTACTTGATCATGTTCTTAGGGCTTCGTTCACCATCCTCAAGTAAAGTGTTGATTAGTTACTTAACGAGTAACGTCATTCGTTCTATGCGCAAAATGTCAATATGTCAATTACTCGACATTTTACTTGGTGACTAGCCTACTCGGAACTTACTTGAAGATCGTGAAAGAGGCACTTAAGTAATAGTATAAAAGATAATTTCGTAAAATAGCAAAACTTAATTATTGTAATTAAATAACTGTCTAGCTAGAGTAATTATCATAAGCCAAGAATTCGTAAAAAGAAGAGGAAGGTACCTAAATAGTCATGAAATTGCTTTCCAGAAATGCGTATATTTTGTAGCGTCGCTAAGTTTAATAAGAACTGGAATGCGTAATGTAGCTTACCTTGGCGTCTCTGATTAAAGCACGACAGTATAATAATTGCATATAATTATGAAAATACCGAGATTACAGTGCCGGGATGCGCAGGCGCAGCCAAGCGCATTGCCCATGACATCAGCGCGCACTCGCTCGAGTGATGCTTATGGCACGTGACGTCATTACGTCACTGGCATACAAACGTCAGAATCATTTGTTTGTAAATTAATGGTAATTAATTTTATTTATATTTTATCTGTGGTTAGCGTTTGTTGTTCCACGTATTATACATACCTACTTAATGTATTTTCTTTATATTATCTATGCTCAACGTTACATTTTTATGTTTGATGCTCAGGGAGACAAATACTTGTTAGCTTTTCGTCATTGTTCAGTTTTTGCATAAGTTTAACTTAGAACAATCTCAGAGTTCAATAAGAAGTATGAGAAATAATAGCAACACAATTGCTGATTGGAATATAATGATAACATTTGAATGTTGCCATAATTGTGTCCTTAAGCTAATATTGGCTCATAATTCTTGGGCAATATTAACTTGTTACTCATAATCTACTGTAGTAATAAAACTTTGAATGGGGTGTTTTGTTGTAGAGCTAATAATAAAGCTACAGGCCTTAGATAATTTTGCTCAACAATTAAAACTCTTTTTATATCCTCTGGAATTGATCTGTTGAGATAAAACTAAGTAAATAGGCGTCCAAATTTACGCAATGATATATATTCATCAATTAGTCTATTGACTTTAATTGTTGTAGCAAATTAATTGGCGTTCAGGGCCGGTGGAGTGATAACCTCGTCGACGCGTATTTTGGCGCGCACGCGTCATTTGCGCGTTTCTGGTGGTCCAGTGCGGCCCTATTGTGGCACAATTGAGGAGTAGGGTTGGGAAAACCCCTAAAATGTTATCGATGAAATTATATCAGTATCAGATAGATAGATAGATAGATAGATAGATAGATAGATAATGCTTTATTGTACAACAAAAGAAAGAAATAAACACAAACAAGGAAAAATTGCTAAAAATACAAGTACAATTGGCGGCCTTATCGCTAAAAGCGATTTCTTCCAGGCAACCTGGGTATGGAAAGTAATCAGTAAGTAAGTAATCAGGTTAGTTCTCAAGTACTCTTATAAATGTATGATGCATAATTATTAATAAGTTTTTCGAAATGCCCGTCTGACTATCCTCATAGGCATATTCAAAGGCCATGCGATTTAAAATCTTAACACGGACGTGTATTCATGTCAGTTTAGTCGTAAGCCTATTTACGTTTTTATATCTACTGTTTTTAAATGAAAAATCTTACTAAAAGTTTTACGGCTTCGTCGGGATTTGAACCCGCGATATACAAGCGATCACCCTTAAGCCGGCCTTACCACTGTTCTCCTTGATAAACATTAAAAAAATATATATAAAACACACAATTTAATTTAATGTTGTAGAGTCTGAAACCAAGGACACCGTGTAGAACAGCATATCGCCTAAATTGAAGTTAGATCTACTACTGACCTCAAATCCCACGAGAAGATCCATCGACACTCGACATCCCTAGCCCGGATGTTGGAGGAAGGGCGAAGGGCCACCAATTGAGCCCAATAAAGGAAGGAAGCTATCCCGGATATGCACTTGTTTGCGCGCGTTCTAGCGCGTAACGCCGACCTTTTTATTAACAAAACTGAGGTCAAAAATTACCGGCTTCGGTATAATCATAGTTTCTTACTAATATTCATAAAAATAAGATCACAACTGTTGTGTATATATCCCTTAATTATCACATAAATCTTCCTTTGACCCCTTAAATATTTACCGGGGAAGTCAGAGAACATCCAAATACACGTTCGGTTCCTGCTCATTCTGTAGAAGTTTATTTATTTATTAAACACTTTACAAACTAACAGCTAGAGTCAAGACGTTTGTGAGCCACTTAAAACATAAAAAAAACAAAGTTAGTTTCATACGTGACAGGTTGCCGCTACTAGAAAGCTTTGTTATTTTCTTCGCCGTTAGTTAATGTGCATCTGAATTTTGATTCAATACAAACAGCAAATAATATCGAGCAAATAAGTCTGTACAGTTATCGCAATGTGCTATTTCAACTTTTGCCCTGTCAAAGGTGTCACACACAGTAGGGCACTGCGGGCTAATTGTAATTGAATCAAAATATCGTTAGTACCTATAGCAATTGTGCTAGATTGAGTCTAGTGTAAATGGCACTGAAGTGGTTTATCCCTTGTCGACAAATGAATTCGAGTTTTCAGTATCATGATGACTTGGGAATTTCTACTATTTTAATTTTCATATAAATGCTACACTCGTCACAGGCGGATTCAGCTTTTCGAAGTTTGTAATTTCGCCTCTAATTTGCCAGAATGTATGGAAAATTGGCATTTTATCACGACTGATAAGCGCAGTTCAAAAACCGATCTTATTTTCTGATAGTTTTGGTTCCTCTTTCGCGTCAACATAACATAAGTCTCACCGTAGATAACATATGTAATAAACATACCGTATATAAACAGGGTCTTTTATATGTAATAAATGTGGTCGAGGCTGCCACTCCCGCATAGGCCTCTTTAGCCACGAACGAAAGTGTTCGTTATTAAATAACTGTTCTGTAACTTGACTGACGTCACCTAAATCATCTGCAAAAGATGTATACAGGCCAATGATGATGAGATAACATAATATTGGTCTCACCCATTTTCTAACGATAGAGAAGCTTCCACATTTTTATGCGTGCTTACAAATATTGCATAAACTCACGAAAATTAAAAATCTGCTATCATCAAGTCGATACATACTAGATAATCATTTATCGAAGGGACATCCAATTGACCCCAATAACACGAAGTTCATAGGAAACGCTCTCCGGATATGCACTTGTTCGCGTGTATCGGCGCACTCGCGCGTAATGCATTGTACCTTTTTATGACCATTTATTAAAATTCAGTTCCGATTCCGACAGAAAAAAGCAGTAAATCAGTTCCATTTGGCTGGTACTATTGTTTGGCAGAGAATGTAAGGATCAGAGGGTGGATGGGCGGATGTACTTAATGTGACATGTCAGAAGGAATAGACATTATTGAAATTGATATCGGTTTCCCTCATCCCTTTATGATTATCTAATTATCACCAGACATCAATTCTATGAAAGTTTCGGATGTTATCAATTTCTTTTTAAATTTTATTGTGCATTGCAAATGGGGAAATTGTTTTTTTTTGTGTAGAGGATAAATTGCTTCGACGTTGTTCAATATCAACATCCAATGAAGTAATATAATAGTACTTTTCTTTGGAGACATTTTTGCAAATGTTATGCAACCATTGTAATAGTCTAGGTAATCTTACCACTATTAGCTTAGATTACATTCCTTCACAATGAAAGTTGTTCATTACAACCAAACAACTATCTGTCCTTTATCACTCAGAACTACTAGTAATTTATGTAGAAAAGTAATTTAAAAATGTATTGGTTGGCTTTGGCGCGAGCTGCCGAAAGTTGCATCGCGCACGCGCGACCTCGGCATTACTCGCCTTTCTGGGAAATGCCCAGTTGTCGCCCGCTTGCACAACTTACATAAGTACCTATAGCTATCGGAATTTACCTGCTACCTTTCCTTTGATTGCTATGCAAGGTCTTATGTGTGGATATTTGAACGTGTCTTTAAATTTGTTCCCGGGAGAGGCACTGTACTGGATTTTAATACATTTGTGATACTTGACTCGGTATCGATGACAGTATCCAATACTACGGTAAACTGGCGTTAACCTTCCGGTGCAAAGCTTCCAGTTAAACATTGTATTCTCACAGGGATCGGTTTACTTTAAGACAATTTTATTTTAATTATTTATTTGGAAAAACTACGTTAAGAATTGAATATAAAGTATGAGGTATTTGAACTTATTTTTTACTTTTTCCTCAACATCACAGAAATCATCTTTACACACGAGCAGGATACCTACAATAATAATTAAAAATCGATGTTTAGGCTGACTTCGAATTTATTCAATAATTTTCCCTTTTATCACCCTTGACGTGCCGGAACCCGGTTACTGAGTGAACACGAGCATTGCATGTATTGTGTTCACAAACTTTAAAATAATGCGCAGTTTTAAGTACCTATGTAGGAACTTCCAATCAGTTAAAAACAAACACTACAGTAGCAGTCTAAATTGACCTTGCTTTAGTCCGTTTGTGTATCCGTTTGTATAATAATTGTGCTTTATCTAAACGGTGGCTTATATGGTAAATACGTATTATGTGGCGCCTGCTATTGAAATGATAATAAATCTTATTTGTAGGTAGGTACAGTCAGCGACAGAAGTATATTCACAGATTTGAGTAAACACTCGCATCATTCTCGCTTTTTCTTTTTGGAAAAGGATTTGGGATTCTTCAAAAATTGAATACAATTATGATTAAAAACATAGAATTGAAACAACCTTACTAACTTTTCTTAAAATATTTAGTGAGATGTAAAGTCTAATATTTAGGAAAAAGAAATGGAAACTGAAGTTCTGTAATTACTCCAGGCACTCGCATACCGCATTATATGCACCGCATATATGCATTTGTATGAGTGTTAAAGAGAATGTTAATAGCAAGTAGGCCACCTTTTGTGATTTAGGACAAAGTTATTTCCATTATTGCAAGACGCAATGAAAATAGTGAAATAATCGATAACTATTAGTAAATATTCCATTAAGTTCAATTGTAATCAATTTTAGATTTCTTCAGGTTCATAAACAAGCGCATAATACTTATTACAAGTTATTTATAATACATTCGTAATTCAAAGTAGTTCGTACCTGTTTTTCTTAAAAAACATTATTTTCCCAGTAAACGATTGACGTCAATTGATCCCGTTTTCAATATTCGTTAATTTGTTCAGCTTTAGATTTACAATAGGTTTAAAACGGATGTTTTCAGACATTTTTGAGGAATAGGTATAACTGAATGATTAGTTACACTTCTTGAAGGTGAGTTTTGTGAATATAACGGAAAGCAAATTTACGTATAACAAGTATTGAAAGTATAAAGCCATCGTTCAGCTGTGACCTGGATCAAGTATTTTATATTAAAGGTTGTATGAAAAATACTACTTCTACGCTATATGACCCGATGTAGAATGCATAAGTTTGATTCGTTCATAAGTTATTTTGGGATGTTGAATTGGCTGTATGAAATATAAATATAAGTTTGTTTAGTGAATACTGAGAGCTGTGGATTTTGTTTGATAAATAAATAAATAAAATAAAATGTTTACGAGTACAATAATAAGTTTTCAATTTGACATTCGACGTCGAATGTTCTCTGCGGTCACAAGTTGGATGGGATCCACTACTGTGCTTCGAAGGGTACGTTGATTGGCCGGAGCGGCTTTAAAGTCGTAATGTAAAAAGGCCAGCCCCTCTATACGCCAAAAACGATGCGTCGTGACAATCATCGCAGGTCAGCTTATGTTGGTTAACTTCGGAATTATGTTTCCACCAACATAAGCTGACCTGCGATTATTGGCACGATCCATCGTTTTCGGTTTTCAGAGTAGACCTACAAGCCTTAAAACGTCATCACTGGAGTTAACCACTAGCTATTACCAAAGACGATTAATATCTAGCTATTACTTAACCAGGATCATGTCTCGATGACAGATCTATCTGCAACAGTAGCAGGTCAACAAGCTCTTTACTACTAGCTTCCTCGTTCAAACACTATGACTAACGCTTACGTTCCGCAAGTGACGTCATTTACTCCGATTTAGTTAATGAACGTACTTAGATACCTATTACGGAAAAGATGATTCACTCAATCTCTTAAGATGTATTTATATCTTGAACGAATCCATTTCTTCTTCTTCTTTATTTTTGCTTCGCCGGCTTTTGCCACGCATTTAGGCCACTACCATGTAAAAATAATTCAAGTTATTAAAGTCAAGTCAAAGTCATGTCATATTTCGTATATGGATGGTTGGTAGAATTTAATTTTTGCCCTTTCTTCCTTTTGACATTGAAATAGATCAAGCGTTTCTCAAACGCCAAAGCACATTATTTGATTAGGTGCAGTAACATTCCATGCGACGTCAAAGTAGCACAAAAAATTCAGTGTCGCTAAAATTGGTCATAATTTGGAACAGCTACTAACTGTAGTTGATTGAGAAATAATGACAATAAATAATGAAACAATAGCGTATTTGTTCAGACAATAGGTGTACCTACTTACTTTTGATGTTTCAATTAAAATAATATTTTTGAACTTGTGGTTTTCGTCTGATGTATAGTGTCGAATAACACAAATCGAGTTATTTCGTTTATCTAGCTGATACTGCAAAACTTCGCACCTTCTTAGTTATTTTAATAAACATAATGTACCTATCTATATAGATTATTTTCTTTTCCAAAAACACTCACGGTCGTCATCAGTAGACCTACCAAAGTTTCATAACAATCTGATTAATTAGAACGCATAGAGGACACACATAAAAACATAATTTTTATTTTAAGATGGTGCTAAAAGTAATAGTGATGATAATTTGCAACTGGCCATCATTATGTTGCGACAGTGTCGGCGGAATTGACCGCATTCTCAGACACCACTTCACCCATCATCAGGTTTTGACAGTTCGCATCTGCCGTGACATTGTTTAGTCTGAGTTTTCTAAATCTACAACAACAATCAAAGACTCAATATTTTTATTAGAATTGTCTAAAATAACAAAATCACAGAAGCAATAGCAAGAACACTTGATAATTCTGCGTAAACTGATGGTCGAATAAAAATATAGGTTAATACCGTTATGCAATACAAAAGATCTCAAACGAATTGTTACACATTAAAATTACTATTTTTGTGTTATAATAGTAATTTTGCTGAAACTCACTGGTACAAAGTTTGTTAATCACGACTACGGAATTGAACTTCATCTCCTTATAACACGTCATTGCTATCAATCCATCACTCATGCCAATCGGTAGTTCCAATTAACATAAATGTATTTCTGTCAATTACTATCAAAGCCGGTCTATGACGTAGATGCGCGTACGCAAGTTTCCGTGCGACCTTTCCGAATCGGATCTTCCAAGAAGCGTCGAATTGACTTTATGAGGACATCGGCATAATGAGTACCAAGAATGGTGATAGTGATGCGCTCATCGTGATTTGAAATTTGGAATTTGACATTGACTGTACTGTAGTACTTAGTCCTTTCTGTTGCCTGTGTTTCCTTGTAAATTCTACAAGCACTTTTGCTTATTGAGGAGCCTCACTTTGTTTGAATTGCGTAGCCCTACTGAAACTAGACTATTTAGATTTCGTTTTCTTTATTGGGTCTTTGTTGTCCTAAATTTTGTCGTGTTGTTGCAGGAACATTAGTAGAATCACCTTTCTCTTTGACCATTTCAATGTGACTCTAGAGGTACTGCAGAATAAATGATTTTTAATCAACTACAGACACCAATTTTGCCTTCAAATCTCTACCATTATATTACCAATCTAAGCTATCTGTGATTATACCTATCATTGCAAGTACCATGTTATTGTAAATTCAAATTCAGAAGCAATAATAACATCAAATAGCCATCTCTTGAGCAACAATCTTGTAAGTTCTATTATAAAGTCGGCGCTTACAAACGCACTCTTGATTAATGACCGGCGTCAGTTAATTGGAGCTCGGAGCCTTTATAATAAAGACGTCTAATAGTCCCTTTGACCAGTAAAGGTTTAAGGATTAGGCCTTTGGGGATGTGACTTAGTTTTTGATCTTGTGATAAACAAACAAAAGATGTCTGATATACTCGCACACACGAGAATTTATCGCGATATATCAGCTTAAAAACAAAAAAGTCTTATTTTGCTATACTCTTAGAATAACACTTAAAATACCATGTTAAAGTATTTCGAAATAGTGTAACGACTGCGAAAGCTTAAGCGCAAACTGTTTATCAAACAATATCAATATCCATCGAAAGTTACTACCTACTTTAAAAGAAACCAGGACTGGCAATTTTAAAATCTCGCGTTCAAAAATAAAGTTAAGCTAAGCATAGGATCTTCAAATAATTTGTACCAGTGAATGTGTGTTATATGAGCCCTACTATGTTCATTACCTGCAGCCGTACCTGGTATAAGCAATTGTTGAGTTTTTACAATCAAAATGTAATTGAATAACAAAATTCCAAACTTTAGCATGCATTTTAACATTATTAGTGCGATGTGTTTGCTCTTCTCTCCTTTACAAGTACCTTAAAAGTGTTTTAAACTTTTAGCGATAAGGCCGCCAATAATGGTTTTGGTTTTGAAGATGGTTTAGGTACCTAATGGATAAGCTTATTCTATCTCAAAAAAGCTTCAGCAGCTTCAAGTGTCCCGTTGAGCTTAGGTAAAGGTAGCCTCTTTACGTTATTATAATAATTTAGTAAGGATGTAAAAGCCTGCCTATGTTTGCTTTACTCTCAGTTTTCAAAGTTGCGTGGCGAGTATACTCAAGAATTCACTTGTAGTATGAATCAGAGGTTGCGACCGGTTTCGAAGGCTGCAGCCTTAATGAGTGCAAGTGCTTATCTGCGCATTGTGGGCGAGAGCTACTGTACCTTAATTGCTCAGGCATTTTTGTTCTATGTACTCATTCTATGCAGTTGTATGCAGTTGCCTTTTTGCTTAACTGCATTTTAATTGGGTATTCTTTTTAAAACAAACAGAGGCAGAGGCTTCGTGGATTTGTGCTAATTGTGGACGCGATTGTGGTGGGATAAATATTTGCGTAATCTACGAGTATGTTTTCTGTAGTGATTATGAAATAATACATTTTAATGTAGGATGAGGATGCGTATGCGACTGTAATAGGGTTCAAATTTGGATATCAACTATTAATATAATGAAATCGAGTATACTTTTTTGATAACTAAACTAGGACCGGTCTAACAAGGCTAGGGTGCAAATTATCTATAGAAAGGTGTTATTGACTCTTTATTCTCACCTAGACGTGACTACACGAATCATCTTTACTCTCTGATATTTTTGGTTCTCGGTTCTAGTTAACCAAATCCAACTAAAATCAGCATCTATAGGGGGTTTCACGGTCTGTGTACGAGTCGGAATGCGCTCCAAGCAACCAATCGACATTCGATCAGACGCTGAAGGGATGCCGCTCGACCGTGTCGCCAACACGAATCTTTAATGAGATTTTAACGAGAACCAACCCGGCTTCCTCCGCTTTATGGAGATTTTGTATCAATCATTTGTTTACATAGCTTTAGACAGAGATTCTCACTGAATCAAGGCAGTTATTGCAATAGATTATCGGCAAGTTTAAGATTGAATTGGAAGTGTCAAAAATTATGTTAAATTTACGACCGCTACAGTAGGTAAGTTCGTATGAGCAATTGGCCAACGCTGGTGACGAAAGGCCTCCGTCATGGCTTAATCTCTTAAAACATACTACAAAAAAATCGCATAAAATTACAGAATTTGTCTAAAAAGTAGATTTCCTACTTAAACCAATCACTGTCCCAACCTTTTTAAGCTCGTAGTAATTTGGTTCTATTATCATGATGCCGACGTATCGTAAATAATTAGCGATTTAAACTCTCGCCCACCTCTTCGCCCACGCTGCAAGCTTTGTACAGCTTGTTTAAATTGTTCGATTCATTTATCTTAAGCTAGTTAGAAAACCTTGTCAAGCGTGGAAGATATGGTTTAAAACCACATTTAAACCTCAAACGACAAAAAAAAAAAATTAAAAAGCATGGACGGGGCTAAAAGGAGTAGTTTTTTATGTAAGGCTACAAAACTAAAACATCTTCGGTAACTTTAATTCTTATTACTTCGTCACCAGAGTTCTTCGTACGTACGAAAGAACGAACGATTACTTTGAAAAGTCATTTCAAAAGTAAATCGCGCGCACGAAGAATCATATTAGAAAGACAGGTCCTTCTAAATTAAATTCTCAAAGTTAATTAGGAAAAATATGCGTCACAAAAACATAAAGTATGCGAAAAACACATGTTTAACATTACGAGGGCTCTGCTGAACTGTTTGACTGCAGGCAAACAGGTCGTTTAGTCACGCACCTCTGCAAGTCTGTTCCACGCCTTGTCTGCGCCTGCGCATCTTTACGCACCGCTTGTAGTGTATAAGGGGGCTTAATTAAGTTGGTTTTATGACTGCTAGTTAAATGGACAACACGTTTCTGCAATTTATAATTTCGATTTTAAGCAGCACCCGTTTTGTCGGAAATCACTTTAAAATATAATGTAAAAATACTTATTTGACATTTCATTGGAAAATATTAAAAGTGTTGCTATAAACTCCATGTTTTGTTATTTTCAAGTTACTCTTATAACTAAGAATGATAATCTAAGAATGATAATCGTAGCATCGCGATTGGGTTCAGAATATTTTCAAGCTGAACTATAAATTGTTAATTCATTGTTTTTCTCTGAAGATCTACAGGTGTATCGCTCGGTTTATAAAAACCATTATTTTGAGTGTCATACATTGACATGTATTATAGAGCCACAATCAGACAAATAAAATGTAAACTCCAACTTTTTTGCGTACAAGCGACATTGAACATTTAAACAAACGACATAACGTCTACATTCAAATGTCAATTGTCATTGTAGAACATTGATTTTGCTCGCACATTTTTTGAGTGTTGTCAGCTATTAGATTGTGACTCTAATACATCTCAATGGTGTCATAGTATATTTTATAAGAGCACGCCATAGGTTAACAATTATAATTATGTTTTGATTGATGGAATCGTTAAAATCTCTACCCAGTTTCCTTTCAAGGCTTGTATCTCGTAACTGAATTCTTAATTTGGTAATCGTTATCATTCGTTAAACTACCAATTTGTGTCAGGCATTTTTGGACTGAGTGTAAGAGTGAGTATAAGATGATCTATGGCTTACTTTAAAAACCAGGTAATATGTAATTAATGAAAGAGGCCAAAAATTGTAAAACGTTATTTCAACGTCGTCTTAAAGGTTCGAATATTCAACTGTAATAGATTTTGTTTGTGTTCCGTAATTTCACTGGGATTGATAGACCTCATCACATATCAAGATTATTATCAAATAATAATTAGAGTAACTTCATCTGCTAATAGTGGCAATTCTGAGTGTCAAAAAAGGATGGCAATAATTTTAGTTAGCTTAGTTTAGTTTTTGCGACACTCAGAATCGCCCCCAATAAACACTTAAAATATATAAAAAAATCGTAACGCATGAAAATAAAGTTATCTAAATGGTTTCTGTGAAACGAGATACAAAATCTGCAGTAACTAGATGTGCAGCATCGCAAAACAACGGTCAGAGTTGAGATAACATCCATAGGGCAGGGTTGCTACTTTTCCAAAAATATTTTAATAATACTTCTACTAATTGAATTCGCTTATGTCTAAATGTATTTAAACAATGTTCAGTTTAAATAATCTTGTTATACGAATATCGATATTTTAACGAGAATCATTTTGTTTGTTAACTGTATTTGAGATACACCTATCTTCAGAAGTAAACTTCTATATCGTCATAGCCTTTATGACTCATACCAAGAAAAATCTTAAGATGTTTCATATGTCTAAAACTATCAAACTGTTTAGTTAGCATGCACATACCCGCAAAACATAACCCTCATAATAAGAAAATAATCATAGTAGTTTAAGACCTACGTGACTGGACAACCCTACACCGCGCAACAAAGGTCGTCTGTCCATGTTTACAGTTCGGCATCGAGTTACAGGAGTCAGTCTGGACCTTTGAGGCCGACGCCGCTGAAACTGAGACGTGCTTGCGTGAATGCTCCATCGAAGGAGAAACAGTAGGTCTACTCTACAAAACAAATAAGATGCATCGTGCCAATAATCGCAGGTCAGCTTATGTCGGTGGTTACTGAATTCGGAAGATTAACTAACATAAGCTGACCTACGATGCAACGTTTTTGGCGTGTAGAGTTGAGGGGCTGGAGAATAAGAGATCAATAATAAACAGGGTTAATAAGAAGGTATATTTTGTAGAAGTAAAACTAACTGTTATAAATTTTGTGCGAGGAGAGAGCAAAAAGAAATTAATTAGGTTAATTAATGATTGTGATATCGCAATTTATAAAAGTAAACTGGCCCCTTTGAGCTGATTAAACTGACAGATAGGTAGAGGTGAATTTAAATCTCGATATTCTTTTGAGAATCGAAATAACTATGCAATATTTATAAGTGGAGTCAAAATCATAATCTGCCTGATCCTATCCCACATCACGTAGGGTCGGCACGGCACGGCATGTCTATTCACAACAAGTAGAGTTCAAACGTAGAGTAGAACTAAATTAGTTTAATGTTTTCAAAATTATGCTCAATCATTGTTCACCGACAAAATTCTTATCAAATTCTAATGAATAGCTTCATTTACATCAATATTTGATGTTTGCCGAATTCAGGTCACTGTTAAGACTACAATCAGCTCATATCTGACCCACAGAGTACGCTGTCCAAATAAACACATCACATCCGGCCGTCCGAAACAGAAGTTTTTGTTCCAAACAGTAGGGTGCTGTGCCGGTTTTTGTGAAACTTTGTCTTTATGGACAATAATCTTGCTGTTTATGAAATAGGAATCATTAGACCTTTACAAAACTTATTGATGCACTTAAATGTAATCTAAATTCATATTGTAAATAATTTTAAATTAGAATAATGTGCAAATATAGTATTTATTTATGAAAACAAAGGAAAACTCATAATAATATAATATGTACCTCCATTTTACCTTCATTTTGGTTCATTATTTTTGTTTATGGTCGATTTTAGTTAATTAACAATCTGTTTTATGCATAACGATATTCCAAATCAGTTTAACTCCTTCTTTAAATGCGTTGACAATCTATTTTAGCATCGGAAATCGGATGTAGCCTGTTTTATAATAGCCGAATAGATCTTTAAAAATAATTCACACATCAAAGCTTTGTAAAAACCAATCCTAAAGTGGAAATGATGCATGCATCCTTCAGATCTTCTCAGTATTATATGTATGAGAGTATCATTTCGAAGAGTATCCAATTGAGTGTATATTTGTATGGAGGTTCTTTTATTTTATGGATGTTTTGACTGTTGGTTGGATTTTTACAAAGCAGCGGCCGTTTATAATATCCAACATATTTCGAACTGCTGAATAAAGATTATCGTTACCCAAGCTGTCACAGAATATGGTTCATAGTATGTAGTATGTATGTATGTAGTATATCAGTCATCTGGTTACCATAACACAAGCATTAAAAATGCTTAGCTTGGGACTAGATGACGCTGTGTGGAATGCCCAGGGATATTTATTTATTTATTTATTTATAGTAATTTCGCATATGAATAATTTACTAGCTCATTCTATAATTTGCAGATTTTCCTAAGAATATTGTTTTTTTTCTTTACATTGTCATATAGGTACGTAGTTTAATAAGTAGTTGTAGAGATTAATTGAAATGTCAAATCCGTCTTTTGTATCCGTATTTTATCCAGTCGAAACAATGTGAGCATATTATTTAAATTTTATACAAACAAACTTGTTACGCATTAAGACAAAGAGTGGATTTTATTTGGGTAAGTGTACCGTAAAGCTATCAAAACATTTAGTGCATTATTCGGCGTGAAGTCATTATTGATAGTTGGCGTGCAGTGAGAAAGCGAAACAAACAGACAAACCTGTGTGGAGATCGATGTATTTAAATTAATTACTCAAATCATTGTTAGAATTTAGATTCTCGAAGATATGAATGAAAGTATATTTTTATAATTCTTCACATAAAAATATAATTTAACAAAACAGCCTTAAAACAAGCAAATCAGGCATTTTACTATAAATGATACCTAATAATAACAGAAGTTACTTTAGAACGTTTATTTATAATTGTTTGAACAATTACACTATATGATTTGTAACAAAAAACTTAATAACGTAATGCTTTAAACAACAATGCTTTCAAAACAAAAAAAATTGTAAAAATTGTGAAGAACTTAAAAGTTAACTAAATAATTTTATGAATATTTTACACTACAGTAAATTAAATCTCTACTCTATTTCTTCTACAGGATGTTCCATCAAACATTTGAGATCCCGACATGTCAATGTCATTGCAAAATTCCTCGACTTTGTTTTTGTCGGATTGCGGCATGTCTGGTTAAATAAAGGCCCGCCTGTATTGATGGTTATGTTCCCAGTTATTGTCGGTCTTCCGCTAATTGCCGAGCTTCGCCCGGTCGTTGGTAAAGTCAACACAAGCCAACAGCACGCACCCTGTAGGGTGGTAATGTGAAACGGTTTTGTTTGACCATATTTGTGGTATATAATTTTAGCGAAGAAATGGAATGGTTTTGGACCAATCAGATTTATTTGTACGTTCATATTTTTTCATAACGTTTATGAAGCTCTACCATTGAGGTGTATTGTAGAGTCACAATCAGACAAATAAAATGTAAACGCCAAAACTCGGCGCACGCTACGTAGTGCGCAGAGTTTTTCTTTTTTGCGTACAAGCGACATTGAACATTAAAACAAACGACATAACGTCTACATTCAATTGTCAAATGTCATTGTAGAACATTGAATTTGCACGCACATTTTTTGAGTGTTGTCAGCTATTAGATTGTGACTCTTTAATACATGTCAATGAGCTCTGCTTTCCTTTTAATATTTTAATTGTTTTTCGTTCTTCTTAAAATTCAAACTATTCTTCGCTGATAAAGAGTAAGTATCTGCTTTCACAACAAAACAGAAATTGAGTTTTTGTCTTTTCATCACGTGGACAGTTATTGTTATTCACATTTCATTGATCAATTAACTGTCGATCATGTCGTAGGTATGTTAAAAAAGGAATATTTTATCTTACTCTAGAAAGTTTTATTTTTTTTAAATGAATCTTTTCGTTTCACTGTAGCGCTCCTGCTATCGTGACCGTATGTTTGCTCAAGGCGTAGTGGTGGTATATTGAAGCCAGCAATTAGACTCCATTACGGATTGATTGGCTTACAGCCGGTAACATTCAGACCAGACCGGCGGGGTTTGACCAGGAAAGTCATTGTTCCTGTCTCTCCACTTCCCATTTAGCAAAACAGACAGTGAAACACATCACAACAATACATAATTATTAATTAAATTTGAACTTTTCCATACTACAAGTTGATTTAAAAGTTTAGTCTTGTACCTATAGTTTGAGATTCCAGAGCTTTAGGCATGTGTTTATTGTTCTATAGCAATAAATTTTCACGTTTTTAACACTGTCTTTACGTGTACCGTACATATTAAGTAGGGAAATTATCGATCACTGCCGCATCTATTCTAGATGCATATGAGTAAAGTAGCTGCAAAAATAATATCTAAGTATCATTGTAATTCGTTGATTTTAGAGCTCTATTGGTAATTAAACTAGATAAGTAGAATAAAAAAAGGATCACAGTTTCTGACATAACTTGAATCATTTCTCAAATCGAATCATAGGCAATGACTATAATTAAATTATGAATGAAACTCCCAATAAAGACTTGCAATGATAGACTGACCCGTGGTCTTACAACACAAATATTTGTACTAGATAACAATGTTTCCCAATGCACGTCTGATTCATAAATAGTATTTGAAGACGATAAATTGTACGATTGATATTGGTATACATTAAGTAGATGGAGTAACTGTCTGTTTGCAATTGGGTTCTGCTTGAATAGGCCATTGCATTGTTACTTTTAGGATGTGGTTTAATAATCGATTGAAGAAGCAAAAAAAATATTAAAGATGGAGTTTAATATTTTTTTTTACTAACAGGCATTAGAATCACCTAGCATTTAAAACGAAACTAGTGATCCTTGAGGTCCTGCAAGAATAAATGATTTTTCTTTCTTTCTTGCTTCTTCATTAGCATTATTCATTTAATTGCTTAGCTTGGAACTAGATGACAATGATCTATGTGTAATGTCCAAAATATTTTTTTTATTTTATAATCCTATTGCTATCGCGAGAGTTCTTTTGCCAATTTTTTCGTTAGAAAACAACAGTTCCAAATTCAATATACTTTAATTTAAGACTAGGTCAAATATAACAATACCTTACTGTAGTTGACGCAAAAACGCAAACAACATAATGTAGTAGGTATACCACAAAAAGCAATTTACAGTCAACTAAAATATCAACGTATTAGTTCGTGCGTGACTAAAAATATAGGTATCACTCTGATCTATTTATATCGTAAAATATTAAGAAGTCAAGAAACTGATTTCTCACACATGACTGTATAAGTTAGCAATAAATTAATTGTTATTCTTTACTCATCTTCTTTCTAAAATCTAAATTTGCTTATATCGTATTCCCAGCACAGATCATTTAAAAAAAAGAAAAAATGTTGTATACGAAGTCGGATAACAAAAATAAATGAACGGGTAGTTTTGAAGGGTTTGTCAGAGGTACGAAAAAATCTAAGAATAAACTATATCTTTTCTCTTAGAATTTAAAGCTTGCCTCGCGCCATGATTCGTCTTTTTTCCCGACTTCCTGCGCACCTGGCGCGCAGCACGTGCGCGGGCGCAGCTTTTTACAAGCTTCTAGAGTTCCGCACGCTGAAAGATGATCCTTTATTGCGCAGGCTTTGTTTGTTCAGGCAGGCGTGTTTAAGTGTTCTGGATATGAACAAAAACACAGTTTTTCTAAAATTATTACTAATAATAAAATAGGTATCAGTATCATAGAAATTCGAAGGAAGACGAGGAAAGGAAAGACCAATAATTAATTACATAAGTCAGATCAAAGAGGGTCGCTGTCATATCATAGAAGGAAAAGTAGAAGGAAGACGAGGAAGGGGAAGACCAATAATTAATTACATACATCAGATTAAAGAGGGTCGCTGTCATGTATCAAGAAGTAAAGGAGATCTCATTGGAAAGAAGTATACTTAAGGAAATTGCATCAACACCGACAAGAGCTGAGCTCTTAAGATTTATATATATAGGTATCAGTAAAACATAACATCCCTACATGCGTGTGCAGATATTTACTAAACGTAGAGTGTTAAGTGAGTTGTAATGCATAAACTTTTTCATTTATCTATCACACTTGAAAATAAAAATTGTTTTACTTTATCATATAAATAGTACCTACTCTGAACTCCAGAAGCTGCTTGGCAGTACTCATTACCGTTTTAGTCTAATCTTTAAACCCTTTAACAGGAAAGGCATGTGGTATAAACCATAGAAATACCCTCTATAATAGAGTCTGCAGGTGAGACAACAGCTGACAGTAATGGGGGTTTCATGTCTTCTTAGATGACTATATCCATAAATAAACCCTTAAAATTAAAGGCTTTGTTCTAATTATGGAGGCATATTTTTAAGAATAATTTTCCAGGTGCATAAAGCTCGCAAATGCGCTCGTACTTATAAAGTATTTATAACTTTGAAGTCTATTCTAAGAGGTAACTAAACTTGTCCCACAGTGCTAAGGTTAATCTTCACTCTTTGCGCCACAGTGGGCCACAGTTTCCCAGTTCGACTTGATACATCCAAATCGTTACGCCATCTTTTCCTGGGTTTGCCGAGTCTCTAACCTATTTTCAATAATATTAAATTGGACTTGGATATACATATAAAATTTATTATGTCATGTTCAAATGTCTTTTATATAACATCAGTAGGTGTACCTACATAAAATACTTTCTAAGAAGGGTTTTACGAGTGTATTGGATCGTTTTCACTGTTGTTACAGTTGTCATGAGTTTGAAGAATCGTCTATAAAATATATAAAAATAGGTCTGGCTGTCCGTACGGAGCGGGTCAGGGCTCAAGTGGGCCCTCGCTTTTAAGTTGGACTAAATTAGATTTGAAGTGTTGGGGCGTGTTTTATCTGTTTCTGTGGGGTTCGTACTAGAGTGTTTTGTTTTTGTCTGTTGTTGAGGTAGGCACAAACATTCATTATCCTGTCACATATGTACTCAATTTATAGACCAAATATTTTAAAAGCACCTTCTACAGTTGATTACTGACTCTGACTACACCCTGAATGCTTTGTTAAGATCTTAAATAAGTACCTAAAAATCTGAGGTGCTAAAAAACCTTGGTATAGAGTCGTTACATTATTAGGTATCTGACTATTTCCTTAGGTACATATTTTGAAGTTGATTTAAAGTACCTACCTAAAGAATCCGAGAGAATGTTTACTGTGCATTGATGCAGTTATGATTAAGTTTTCATCGGTCCTAACATAATTTTGTTATATATTTTATATTGTAGGTAGAATTGTACTATGTGCCTAATTCAATCAGAATAGCAATCCCCTTAGGTCGAGAGTAAACTAACGGTGAACGATAACCCACTTAGCTGTTACGTGCTAAGTGCGGGCACGCGCCCACCACATTACGTCGTCAATGCGCTACCGTTACGTACTAGTGTTGAATGCTGTTGGAAGCGCAACGTTATGGTACAAATATCCTGTTGGATATTTGACATATCGAAATGTTTATGTGTATAGTTATTAGTGCAGATATGGCATTAATACTTACATTAGAATTTGGCGCATGTTCAATAACACATATGTTTTTTAAGGATCGTACGGGTTAAGTAGTTTTGATCTATTTACTACATCAAAACTCACATACTTTTTCAACTCAACAATATTAAAGCAAATGATTTGATAAATATTAGGTATAGCAGAATTAACACAAAGGTTTACACTTATGAAAATTCATCTTGATCAATTCATCTTGTCTTCTAGGTGCCTGTAGCGTGTGCAAAAATTAAAAAATAGCAATTATCTAAAACCTGTGACCTCCAAAGTGATTGCCGATTATGATACAGTATTGTGCTGTATCACATCGCCATTATCTTATCTTATCACGTCACTCCCCCATTTAACTGGCCATTTGGCTCCCTACTCCATTATAATATCAGTCCAGCACGAGACAGGACGCCACTAAATTGGGTGAATGAGGTGTGACGGCTCCACAGGAAATTAGGAAATGGGAAGCACGCTCGATCGTGACGCTTTTTGTAGACGATCTTATTATAGATCTGTGTTTTGGTATCCGGGGAGATGATCTGTTTTGATTGGACATTTTGTTGTCTACGATTGAGATATAAGAGTATCGGACCTAGATCAAAGTTGGCACTAATACAAATGTTCTTGCAAAAGTTGATATTCAAAGCACGATCGCTGATAAGCTCTCAGACAAACGCAGTAGGAAGGCTGAGAAAGGCTGCCCTACTAAGACACTGAAACCGCTGATAGCTTAGCTACTAACGTTAAAGTAACATGATTCAAATCAGAATTATTGCATTTGCATTTTGCAGCATTTGTTTGAGGCGTCACATTTCTACAAAATTAATAACATCAGGTACCTGCTCACAAACATTCATCCTTTATTGTTTGTTTATAAATTCCTTATTGCATACAACAAACAAAAAAAAGCATAATGCCTAAGATATTTTCTACCTCCTAACCAAACACATGTTATTAACACAGTTTTAAAATTTTCCAGCGAAAAGAACAATAAATATTGATCAATTCATTTCGCACGTGTCGCATGAATTCTATCCATCATTTATTGCACTAATTGCTCTATTGAACTGTAAATAAAGTAAACGAAATGTTGCCTCACCCAACTCTTCATTACACTTTCACAGTCAATTGCACTAGCTCGTCAGGCGCCATTGCTCGGAAGCACCAAGGCCAGCATTTACGCAAATTACCGGAAAATCATGTCAGCGTTGGATACCTGCCCACAATGTACCTATTTGAAATAATTATGGCATATTAATTGTTATACTCGTTCCAACCGTTTATTTAACTTTTGACAGCTGTAATACTGACTCAAATAGTGATACCCTGACCCGTTACCGATTCGATTTATTTTATCGATCGATTTTATTCATGAAGAAGTTTTAATCGATTTAACACTCTCATTATTTACTATGAATACAACATTTTGCACCTTTTCATTACAAGTAGGTACCGCAGTTCATTCACATGTTTTTTATTTGAACCAACTACAGTAAGTCTAAACGATTATTTTAGATTCATTAATTTTCAGCGAATAAATTCGATCCCATGGAACTGTTTTCATTACGCAAATTATTTATGCATTACAACAGAGACATTTAGGGCATTTTAATGCAAAATAATAAAGGTTTTTACGAGATTTGATATAAAAATAATCACAATAATTTTATTGTATGTTTTAATATAATCGATAATCGATTTATTTCAAAACCAGTTGTCATTAATTACGAATGAAACATCTCTAAGTGGGCGGATCCCGTCCATGACAGTACAGTATTCCCTGTAGTACATTGTATCAAAAATTATTATAAAACTTTATGTGCATGATCTGTCAAAAGTTAAATAAACGATTGGAAAGACTATAGCAAGTGTATAATGTAGGTACTATTGGATTCCTGGCTGATCTTATATTTACTTCGCATGATTGGATTACACATTTATTTGGATTCTTGGAATATGAGTAGATATTTTGATGGAAATTGTAGGCTTTTAGTTTATAAAACGCGCGAGTAGGCATTTTGTAAGTCGCGTCGGAGAATTCCGGTACCTATATGAAAATAGTGTTGCAACAATTGTTGTGCTCAAATCTACCTTTATGTACAAACTTGAAACTGTAAATAAATGTGTATGAAAATGAATTAATGACAATGTAGGTAACATACCTAATAACGAATCGTAATAGCACTCAAGCAATTAAGAGTGGAGTCAACAATATTAAGATTTGATAAGATTATTTTAATTTTATAGGTACAGTTCAAGAATAGAATATCCTTGAAGTTTTTAAAGTATGCTTCTTGAAATAAGTATTAGTTTGTCTATAGAAAATTCCCGAGGTCAGTAGTCAGAATAATTCAAGCGTCATAAAGGATGCGAAATGCCGGCGAGGTAATCAGGAAGCTCACTAGATGAAGACATACCTACGTATTGAAGACAAGAGCTAGTTAAGGCTGAGTACATATACCTATAAAAGTATTTACAAGCGGGGCTAAAGCGGACTCTTTTGATTTTTCATAATATGAACATGCAGTTACGAATACTGAAGTTCTTTGGGCATATCTCCAGAAATGAACAATCTATAGAAAGGCTTGTAGTACAAGGTCAAGTACAGGGTAAACGAAGCCCTGGTCGGTCACCAACTCGATGGACCGATTTAATTAAGAAGACGACCCAATCGACAATAGTGCAGTGTGCTCGCAATGCAAATAACCGCCAGAAATGGAGATGCATCGCTAGAAGAGCGGCGGCCCTGGATGGGAGCAATGCAGAGTAATTGTGTGCTAGTGGTTCAACCACGACCACTCTGCCAAGAGTACCCGACTAAGAAGAAGAAGAATATGAACATAATATGTCGCAAATATATATCCCGGTCCTTCATAACATACCTACCTACTTCATGGTTTCATATTAGTAGTTACCATAACACAAGCATTTAGTTGCTTAGCTTGGGACTAGATGACGCTGTGTGAAATGTCCAAGGATATTTATTATTTATTTATATTGATTATGTTTCTTTATATTGTATATAGGTATTGATTTGGTTGGTCTAACAAAATTATGGCGATGTCGTATAGAATAGAATGGAAAACGTTAATTACACAAATACAAAACAAAACGTAAATTTCTTTTAAAATGATAAAGTCCGTAACTTTTCCTAAAGTCTAAACTTTCCAACACTATCATATTTTCAGTGGTCATCGTCCGACTCTTTGACCCTTTCCAATTGTACTTTTCCACACAAAAATAACTCTTATTCCTTAGTTATAAGAGCCAAGTGACTCGATGTTGCAATACAGATGCGCCGGCGCCGGTGATCGTGATCGATGCGTTGCGCTCTTGTTGCCTGTTGACCTTTAGATAATCTTGTAAGTGTGTCTAATTTCTCAAGACGAGGAGGAAATGTAGAAAGAGACAACACCAAAAAAAATCTGTACTTTCGTCTGTTGTTGTCCTTTTCTTATTTATTTAATATTACGTATTCTTTTATCTGTGGTATTACCAAATTGATCAGTATTTAGTGTGCCGTAACAGTAATAGTGTTGTTTCAATGTTGTTGTTTTGGTGGAACAGTGATCGTCTTAATTCTTTTATTACTTACCTCACTCTTACTGATGTGCGGAAACATCGTTATATTTTTATATTTTTTACTCTTTAGTCGGTAAAAAACCTAATTAAAATAGGTTTTATTAGGTTTTTTTTACCCTTTTAAAAGGGTTTAAAAGGGGCAAAAATTAAGTTAAGAAATGCAAGACTTAACTCTGCTATGTGTTCTTGCTTATGATACAAAATTGTTATTATTAATTCTAAACAAAATACTTTTTTATTTTTATATACATTCGTGTTCTTTTATACATTAGGGGGTGCTTTAGCTATTGTAACAAATGTTACACATGTATTATGAAATAAGCAAGCCACGCCATCTGTGTGTCTGCTTTTGTACTCTAAACAATAGCAGTAAAACCACGCAAACACTGACTAAGCACATAAACCTGCGTGTGCGCAGCGCAGTGGCGCTGGAGAGCTCAATACGGTTTATTTTTTTTTACTTTAATTCTTTTGAACATGATTTATAAAATCTCTGCAATTGTCAAGTATCATAGCATACAGGTACCCACTCTTATTTATAGAGTAGGTATCTCTGTATGCTACGGATAAGTTTTATACCTACTTCAAGCTTATAATAATGGTACCTATTAGAAGAGAGGTAGGTACTGAAGTCATGCCCAGCACGACTAGGTACTTTATTTCAAAATTGCCAAGTCACTGCAGCGTCCCGTTAATTATAAATTGATTGCCTCCTGATGCTGTAAAAATATCTAGAATAAAAGTTATAAACCTCATAACTGTTCGTTTGCTGCCAACTTTATGAATCTACACTAATATTTTAATGAAGTAAGCAAACTTTGTAAGTTTTATAGGATGTCATCAGGAGTAGGGAAGTTGCTTGGTGGCCGCCAAACTCTGTTTTCGCTACTCTTCCTAAACCATACAAAATAAAACTGTTACAGAGGTATTAAAAAAAGCTAATGATAGGTTTCACAAACGTAACATTCAGTTTTATAAATTTCCTTTGTTCAACGTAATAATACAATAAATCGTTCGTGGCGAAGCTTGCTAAGACGTTCTTGACAGATCTGAGCGGCCACAACTTGGATGGGTGACCGCAAGTGGCATTTATATCTGAGCGCTTCCGTGCTTCGGAGGGCACGTTAAATTGTCGGTCCCGGTTTTTAAAGTCGTTAGGCCATGACGGAGGCCTTAAGGCGGCCTAAAAACTCCGTCACCAGAGTTGGCCACTTGCTCATACGAACTTACTTACTTTATACAATAAAATAGGCGGCGGCGCTAGTTTGACGCATACATTACAAGCAAGGCTGCCCAGCCCTGCTACTCTGCAAAACGAAAAACGAAGTTTCGTGACAATTTTTGGGTTCTAATTATGTTGGTGAACTATTACGAATTCAGTATCCACCAACATAAGCTGACCCCGAAAATTGTCACGAAACTTCGTTTTTCGTTTTGCAGAGTAGCAGGGCAGTACCGCATTCTCCGTCCGTCCGGCCGGCGCGGGCACGTTTTACGAAGTTCAAGTTCGCTCAAGGAGAAAGATGACCACTTTTACCGGCTTTCCTGCGCGGATGTCGCAGTCGTTTACTGTAATAATAACAAGGTGGTTTCTCTGGCTAAAGAAATTTCGTTCCAATTTCAATGAGGCAGTGAATATTGAGCAATTTAGCTTGAGAGCGCGTTGAAGTCTTTTGTGCTGAGTTTTGTTTTTTGTTTATAACAAGCTGACCCGGCGCACTTCAGTTCATAGAATTTATGTGATTTATTTAATTTATATTTTTGTACACGTCATGTTCCTATAATCTTCTTCAGCGCAGCGCACCCATTGTACATTCACATGAGGGTATTTCGCAAATCGATAAAATGCAAATGACCCCAAACAATTTGTCGGTGAAATAAATTCGCGGTTCGTCAAGGACCAGTGCATGAGATTTCCTGGGAACCACTTCCGACGACAGGTGGTGCCGACAGGTGGTCGGTGGTTCCCAGGGAGGCTTCCGCAGGGTGTAGGTACATGTTGAACCATTCTGATTTTAATTGACTGTGGGTGTGAACTGTGGGATTTGGAGGATTCTCAAGGTTGTTTCTGAGTTTTTAATGTTTTTTGAAGGTAAAGGCAGGTGTTGTAATATACTTACCAAGTTAAAAGTAAAAGTGGAAAATAACAACTAAAACTGAATACCCAAGCTTTATTTTTAATCGTTTTATATTAAAACAGATAAGGTTTATATAAAATTTTAATGAAAAAACTATATCTTTCTATTGTCATAACGGATTAAAACATAAAATTGAGACAAAAAATAACAGCTTCTTTGATCATGATCGGTATATTAAAACATTATCGATAATCAACGCATATACATTATTTAATAATTATGAGCAAAGTCATAAAGATTTTCAATAACTGTAAAAGTTTACAGCGTAAACGATATAACCCTATCAAACAAGTATCCACACTACCGTACGTCCACATTTCCGTCGAGAGTCCCTACATTCCCCAGCCAGCACCCCTATTTCATTCCAACCAAAATATTGTCAGTACTCGTCCGACCGTCGTTGGAGACACACGTGTCACAATGTTTGTTCCAATACCGGTACCTCGCACACTCCTTGCGTTACACCCTCATAACATACATGTGAGTTTATACTTTAATTTATTGTGTGTGGATCAAGTGTATTAGTGAAAAGTTGAGTGAGTTTTGGTAGAAGGGTCCGGAACCTGATTTTCTGCAATCCATACATTCTGATGCATAACTTTAGAGGTGTTATATTGCATAGAATGTCTGTTTTGTGAAAGGGATTGAATTATAGGAAGTTTGATTTGTGATATGACAAGCAATTGTGTAGACGTTGTAGCAATGCACTACGTTCTGTAAAGATTAAACAAAATACACAAAAATATTTTATCTAAGAAATCTCATTGCAAAAATGTATCAAGTAGCATTTATTGATTTTCTTACTGTTAATTTATTTGTTATCTAAAAACAAACCACATACCTGAGCATAAGCATACCCAATCAACCAATATTGCCATAAAACATCTAGTGATTTCATGGTTATAGATATAGAAATGCAGTTACAACTTATGTTCTTAGCGGTAAACCTTATCAATTATATTAATAAACCTCACTTATAAAATAACTAAGAAATGTTCCTCAAGTCGTGAAAGGAAGATGTCCCGGTAGTGCATACCATTCCAGATTCTTCAAGTGAAAAAATCTTAGAAGGCTTCGAAGGAGGCATCTTGAAGTACTTGAACTTCCTTTTCCTTCTATAGTCAGGCAATCAATTAACATCCTTGTTAATACTTTTTTAATACATTCTGGCTTCTTAAGGATAGCATCCGACGCTCAGGACTTTTAGGTTTTACTTTGTGCACGTGCCGATAAATTTTTCATTGAAAATTTACTTTAACAAAAAAAAAATGAATTTAAAGGCAACTTATAAATACGCAGCGTTGGAATTGTAAATTAATATTTATTTTAAGTATATGTACTAGGTATTTATACTGAACAATACTACCGTAATTTTTCTATTCGAAAAACAGGCGTGTGCTGTATCTGCATAATATATTTTATCCTATGCCAGCAGGTAATGCAAACAAATTTATTGCAAAATGAAAGTCATATCACGAGTTCGATAGTAGATAAGCTCCATTACAAAACGAGATCAATTTACACAGCAATTTCAATATGCTAAACAGGATAAAGATTTCCTTTGCCCCACTTCTACGTAACTTTAGTATGATTACTAATAAAAGCTTGTCTTTCCAGACCACAATCAAAGTGTACGCGCGCTGTCTACGACCAGACATAGAGTACAAGACTCTGTCTGTAACATGGGGCACCCGAGCCAGAGAAGTAGTCGCTACTCTTCTGGGCAAGTTCAGAATGAGGCACCGAGACCCTAGGCTGTTCTACCTGAGCATGGAAGTGAGAGTCAGGACCGCGGGACTCAGGACTACGCTGGTTTTGGATGATGATGCAAGACCCGCGGCGCTGCAGGCGTGCCATCCGAAAGGATACTCTAAGTAAGTGTTATTTGATTTATTTCTATACTCGTAGTTGCAGCACTAGACAGGCGTAACCTGAGATTTGTATTTTGTAATTTGTTTAGAAGTATTGTATATAGGCTGTTTTTATACATACAATAAGTTTACGTTAACGCGATCGAATAGGTTAAAACTTCGTACTAAGCACTTTGGAATCCACTATTAAACCTTTTAGATATTGGTTGCGTGCAAACAAAACAATGTTGTAGGTAACCTACTGCAACGTCTGACTCAGAAAATAAATTAGGTTGCATTCTGTTCGCAATACTTAAGGTGTGACAAATGTGGTAAACAAACACCTAGTCACTGCATTGTTATTTCCCTTTACAGACTTAATTTATTAATTCAATATTTTGTACAACTTACAAATGATTACGAAAACGTAGAGCTCAGATGGCCGCTCCAGATTGGGTAAAAAATAGTACCTAATCACTATTTTACCATTATCGTAAGATTTATTGACATAGTTTCCATGACTTCATGAAACCATGAAATTAATTGTTAAAATCCAGGCTTAATTTGAATATGTAGTGTTGGGTTACCAACTTCAAAGCTCATCGAGAATAAAATTACAATACATATTGCCTAGTTAGCAAACTAGACTATTGTAAATCACCTGCCTATACCCTCCATCGGTCACAACCTGTCGGACCACCGCGCACGAAAAAAGATCCATTTTTGTCCCACTCCCTTCCGGCACGAGCTATTCCCGTCCCAAAACAACCAATAAAAGCTTAAAACGTGAACTCTTTACTGACCATATGGATTACGTTTCTGTTGACAACTGTCCCACTATTTACTAGTAACTTTAGATCTTGAAGGGGAGTATAAAGGGTTAAGCTCTTGTTGACTTTTCAATAAAGTTTTATGAAGTGTACCGTTAATTTTATTAAATGGAGTGGGATTAAACTATTTTAAGTTTCTGTTTTCATCTTTATATGGTCGGTATGAAGGGGTAATTGCTTGTTTCTAAAATAAGAAAACAATACAACTTTACAATTCTTTGTTCATATTTTATTGAAGAAAGCTGACGTTAGATGTTATTATCATTATGAGCCTGTATAGTCCCACTGCAGGGCAAAGTCCTTTCCCCACTATTTCCACACTTTCCGATAAATTAATTAATATTCATTAAGATATTGGATATTTCTGAAATTTTCAATATCTGAAGATGGACTTCTGCATAGTATACCTACCTGAATCAATGAACCGTGGGTAAATAAGTATTAAATATACCTAATTATATAGATATTTACATGACTTTTCCTGTAATTAGTTCTCCTTTCCTTTAACATAAAATTCAATCAATCATTTTTTTTTAAACTATACCTACCTTCGCATCTGAAATCAGAGGATTTAAACAAAAGCCATCCGATGTCCTCTTGCGGTTACCGACAGGTGGACAGTCATCCTGTTCAGACCACACTAAAACAACCATTTACCGGTTCAATACAAGTACTTCACAACTACTTATTATCTCGGAGCGTATAATTTGACGCTATTCAAATTAAACTTATTTTGTTGCTGCAGCCTACGCAGCTGGGCTTTGTAGGCTAATTTAGAACCAATTAGTCTCACCTGCTGGAATTTGTACCGTAATAGATCTATTTTCATAAATTCTGTCATAAAATGTGCTAGAATGATTGGTGGTCCATTATGCTGATGTTAATATTCTTGGGTGCGAAAAACTTGTCTCGATACAAGTTTATATCGTCAAGCATAGTTAATACCAATTACTTATTATATATTTTATAGTGGTAAACCACACTTAGGTATTACAATTATAAGTTAAAAATCTTACAGGATTCGAACCTGCGTAGATTCAAGTGATCGCTCTTAAGCCGAGCTGCCTGATCACTAGGCTACGGAACCACTTACGTCAAGAGCTGAAACTATTAGTAAGACGATTCTCGGCTTAAGAGCGATCGTTTGTATCTACGCAGGTTCGAATCCTGTCGGAGCCGTTAACTTTTAGTAAGATTTTTCATTTACAATTACATTGTTGCATCCATATTTAGATTTAAGATAACCCCTTTAGACCACCCCTTCTCAAAAATAAACGTTACAAGGTTTACTTACCCATATCCTCTCTTTCCAGGTTTTCACTCCAGATGCGTCCTGGCGGTTTGGTGAAGATCTACGACTCTGCCCTGATGTCTTCATCCCAGTACAAGTGCCTGCTGACGAGCGAGCAGACGACCGCGGACGAGTTGCTGGCTATCCTGCTGCACTGCTACGACTCCACTGAGGGGGTCGAGCGGTTCTCCTTGTATGAGGTGAGGATGGGGATTTACGGATTTGATAAGTAAACAGATGCGATGATTACATGCTCTTAACGGGGAAGGAAAACATCGTGAGGAAACCAGTTAGCTTTTTAGTAGCGTCCATGGCCTTGCAACCTGTCACGTAGTGAATGTTAACTTCGGCAAAATGTGGTCATGTACCAAATATGTATTAGGACATGCCTCTGACTACGCTTTAGACACCGGAAAAAGATCTAAAAATGCCTTAAATTAAACGAGTAAGTCTATCGCATCTTGAGAATATAGTCGTGTTCATTATTTCATTTAATTTAATTGTTGATAGGTACTATTTAAAATTCCATGTCTCTGAATGCCAACTTCTGTTCATAATAAATTTTACTAACTAATCTTATCAATTCCAGGTATGTCCCTCGCAAGAGTACGAGCGCAAACTCCACCCTGATGACCTTCCCCTCCTGGTGCAGAGGTCCTGGCCCTCCGACACGGAGTGCCACTTCAGGGTCAGGAGGAACCCTCGAGCGCCTCCCTTACCCCCCCGGACCCTCCCGGTCCCTCAAGAAACAGAAGAAGAGGAACCAGGCCGAGCACTCTCAGCCCTCTCTCTAGAGTCAGAGGGCGAGAAGAAGCGATACAGTCCCGTCTACAAGTTCCCAAGCATCAGCTACTGCAGGGAAACTAAAAACGACTATTTGTACATCTGACTAGTTCTCAGAATGAGGTACATGCTCTTTGCGACGAAACGTCGCCGGCGTAGTGCCAGAACTAAACGAATATGTGAAGTGTAAATATATAAAGTGTAAATACGGAGATGTCTCTGAAGTTTGAAACCAAAGAGAAGTATGCTCGTACAGATATAGTGGAAAGGTTTTTGATGAGGTTGAGGTGAAATTCCCAGTTGAAAATTATAAATGATCGCGCTCGACTGTGAGCCGCTATCAATGCCATTTGCATTCTTATTTTGGTAATCAATGTAGGTAATTATAATTTTCTAGTCTGAACTTTCATCTCATAGCAGAACAAGAATACAATATCCAGTGTTTGTTTTTCACCTCACAATTTTCTGGTTATAAAGGATTGTATATAAAACTATGTAACATAGATTATAATTAGCTAGTAGACACCAAAGAGGCAAGCAAGAATATAAAATTAGATTTATTTATCTGTTATCCATAATTATGTTTAATTTATTTGTGGACAAAGTGTCATCTCTGTACGTTGAATTATCATCGAATTTACTTCAATCACGCCTGTAATAAACTGCGATAAAGTTCTTATACATGTGGTTTTATTTTAAATAGGAACCTTTGCAACATGTCGCTTTGGGGTACAGAGTAGGAATAAGTAAAAGAGTAAAATGGCAACATAGATATAAAGTATTTTATTTACAAATGATTGCAACAATGAAGTATAGACTATGCAATATAATTACAGAGTATGTTCAAAAAATGGGAAACGGATAATATCTAACGGTACATACTAAAATTATCTTTTATTTCAGTATTTATTTAAAATTTATACAATCGCGAGCTCCGTACCGAACGCGAGCCCGTCGGTACGCTAACCTATAACCACAGAACACGCTTTAGCACAGAGAATACAGACATCTCCCTCGCTCACTCCGCGACCGCGACCGCAAGCGTGCCACTAAAGCTCAGCGAATCAAACAGCGTCCGGCGCAGAGAACGAGAACATAACGAGGACAATACACGAAACCGAAGCGCCCGCGCCAAGCTCGGCGCGACGCGGGCTCACCACGCCCCGCCCCGCCCCCGCCCCGCCCGGCGCGCTCACAGGCGCGTCTCGTCCACGGCGCGCGGGCGCGGGGCGCGGCGCTCTCACACGGCGTTGAGCGCGCGCCGCGACGCCGCGTACTCGTCGGGCGGGTCGCGCTCGCGGTCACGCGGCTCCCGCGCGCGCGGCGCCGGCGCGCGCTCCTCGCGGTACTCGTCCCGGTAGCTGTCCCGCGTGTAGTCGTGTCCGTACGCCTCGCGCTCGTACTCCCGCTCGTCGGGCGGCGCCCCCCGCTCCCCGCGCGGCGGCGGCGCCCCCCCGCGCGAGTACTCGGCGTACCCCTCGTGGTAGTCGCGGCGGTCGCGGTAGGCGTCGCGCTCGCGGCTGTAGCGCGGGTACCGCTCGCGCGAGTAGTACTCCTCCTCGAGCCGGTCGCCGCGCGCGCCCCGCGCTCGTCCACCTGCAACATATCGAACGTCAGCGGAGACCGCACCGAGGAGCGTCGAGCGATCGCGCACCGGGCGCTGGGGGAACACCATGCTGGATGCTCGGCGACGTCTCGTATCGCTACGAACGGGATGCGGTCAAACCAAGCCCAAACTCAATCGCATTCCTGGGGATCGACCTGCGGCGCTCCGTCGGCGCGCAGGGAGGGGAGGGGGCGGAGGACCACACCCACTTACGGTCCGGCCTAGGGGGCGATAGGAGGGGTGATCTCCCCGAAGACGCGGACCCTGCCGGAGCAGGGCATGACCACGATGGCCTCGGTGGGCACGGGCACGGCCGAGGGCGCCGGCTTCTTGGCCGCCGTCGCTGCGGACAACCACACCGTCAACCACATCTGCATCGTGGATGGTAACGATCGTGGTGGAAACTGGTGGGGTCGCGGTAGATTGGGAGATGCAGCGAGATAGGCGATGAGATGCACCATGACATGCGAACATGCTTCGTTTTAAACCTCGAAGAAACCCGGTCGCTACCTGTATGTCTGAAGTCATTTTTTTGACAGTCATTTGTCATTTGCCACCTTGAAACCCTCGTTAGTAAGGCCACTTATCGGCTGAATCATCGGACGATGAGTGGAGGCTGAATCAGTCAAACTTGAACTGGTTAGTTGAAGCATCACTAAATCGCGGTTTCACCTCATTTAATTCTCCCAACAGGCAAAACTTGGGTTGCGAGACTAGAATACTTCTCGAAGTTGCTTTAATTTTGTGCTCGTTTAGAGAATAAAATGAGAGTAAACCAATTAGCCAAGCATGTTAGGGTGGGGAGCCGCAAGAAAATGGTTGGAAAACCTGAACGGGGGCATCGCCGGTTCTGCTATAATGGCAAACATCTGGACTTATCTTCAGCAGCGCTTAGTGGGCTTGCCCAGATGCTTGTACTGAAATGAACGGAGCGGGTCAATTGTGAGCTGTATTCTGTAGGGCTGGGGGTCCAATGTCGAGTGGGAGGGCGACATCGATATACAACACTGCTATGTTAGTAGACATTTATATGGCTGGGAACCATGTTTTCTAGTATGCACACTGAGAAAGTCCCTGAAATAAATAAAATTGCTACAGTAAGATAAGATTAAGTAGATGTAGGGCAATAGGAACTTTAGGCTTCTGAATTCCATAAATGTAATTAAAAAAAGGCTACGTCTACAATTTTACCGAGCTTGGGGCATTTGTATCATGCATGACCGTATTCGGTGATAAGGTGGTCAGCTTTCTAAAATTAGTTTTGCTCAGCTGCTTATGCTGCTATAATTAAAAACAATGTAAATGTAATTTAAAACAAACAACAGAGTTGACAAGTCGGTCAAAAAACTAAAGTTCCCTTTGCCCCATATTTGTTAGTTACCTCTGTCCCGCACATCCCTCTCGTAGTTGGTATACGAGTCGGCCCTCTCCCGGTGCCCTCCCGAGTGCGCAGGGGGATCAAAAGAGGCAGTACACGTTACACAAGTATTTAATGTTAGCATGGTTATCATAAAGAGTAGTATAAATCTGTGTTTTTTTTTGTGTCACCAGTTTTTTTACTTTAAACGTTTTGTGTAATATTTTGTCTGTGCCAATGTGTTAAAAAGTATTCCAAGCCCATCCAAATACTTCGGCTGCCCATCGGCTGTCAACTTGTACCTACCTTAACTTGTAACTAATTTTACAACTTATACTTACACTAGGGCTAAGAACTCTTTGATGATTATCTCTTCGGCGATTATTTCTCTGCCGATTATCTCTTTAGTGATTATTACTCTGTCAATTATCTCTGTTCTAATTATATCTCTGACAAATCTTCGGTGAGTATCTCTTTGGCAATTATCTCTCTCTGCTAATCTTTCTGTACGAGCGCAGAGTCGGAATAGGCCGGATGGGCTGGGGTAGATGGGATAGTAGGTACTTAGTTTTTTTATCATACACTACCTACTCTCCCGCTAGCCAGCTTAAAGAATATGGGGGTAAGTCCAGCTGGCACCTCGACAATACGGCTAGCCCGAGCGTGTGAGTGTGTGGCTAGTCCGAGCGTGTGCGTGTGTGGGTGTATGTGAGGGTGTGTGCGTGAGTGTGTTTGTTTTAAGTACCATCCGAGGACGTGCGTATGAATACACAAGGAACAACCGAGGACATTTTCAAACCGAGGACTTTTTCGACGGTCCTCGGTTTGACTTGGCCATAGATTCGTATTGTTCAAGCAATTCTGGACCTTTCTGTATATATAATAAGGAAAAGTACCCGAAACCTCGGTTTGGTCAAGAAAATTCATAATCTTACACAGGCAAAATGTATCCACCAGGTGGCGCCTCTGTCGCCTTATACACACCCCCTATACATTAATTTCACTTTTGATGTATGAACCGAGGTCTTTTGTGTTAACTTTAACACAAAGGTCCTCGGTTATGTAGCTTTTCTAGCAGAATGTGTGTTAGTCCTCGGTTTGATAGCTTTTCTAAACAGTATGTATCTAATAAAGTCCTCGTTCTGACAGTTTTCTTGGTGTGTAAGCAACGGGTGTCGTACCATCAAAATATGACGACTATTATGAAAATAGGACGTTGCGGATATATACCTACATTGAATTGGAACTTTTAAAAATCGAGGTGCGGTAGCTCTAGCCTAGAGGCTTTAAACTGCCTCCTCATCACTTGTGCAAATGCTACAATTTGCAGAAGTGATGAGGAGGCAGTCTGTGTGTTTAGAATATATACTGCAGTAGGTATATATTCTAAACAAACATAGGTACTGCCATCTCAGCCTGATTATATGCAAAATAGTCTAGTTTTCTGTTTCTAGGTTCAGTGCCATAGTTAAAACTTACTTCACGATATTTAATCATGAAAAACTATTTAAATTACTCCATTAGATAAAATGGATTTAAGAAATATATAGCTGCTGCTACCTGGCAATACTAGCAATATCTAGAATGATAGGTATACTATACATAAATAAATAACACTGTGTATGATAATGAAAATATATTACATATAAATAATTTAAAATTTAAGCATCAACATTATGGGAAAATAATAAAAAAAATCATAATTTTTTAATTGAAATGGAATAAGAAAAAAAGGAATTAGAAAAGAAATGCACTAACAAATTAACATAATGGAGAAGTTTCCTAAACTTAAAAAACAATTTTTATTAGCAAGATCTTAAGAATTTACGAGTATAATATGTAGGTGGTGAAATAATTTTTGGAATATCTTGAAAAATGACAAAGTTATTCAACTTTTACGGCGGCTTAAAAATAATAGAATCAAAAGGCTCGAGATTTCTGCGTGTGACGTCACTCTACTCGAGACCCAGATTAGTTTCAATTTAGTATGAAAGAATTTCATACGACTCGCGCTTTTCTTCGCCGCGCCGAACTTAAAACATTATTCAAGGTTAGAAGTTTGTTTTTCATTTTTTCTTTTTGGACATTATGGAAGCAGGGTACTTATATGCTTGTTTAATATTAAAAGGCCTTACTTATCATCTCCACATCCTCATCCTATGAAAGTATCTTCATATCTTCATATCATCATCCTCATCCTCATCTTCATATCATCCTTCCTTCTCACCCTCGTTGGTCGAGGATATGAGAATGAGGACATGAGGATGAAGATGAGAGGATGATAATATGAGGATGAGGATGAGGATATGAGGATGAGGATATGAGGATATGAGGATATGAGGATATGAGGATGAGATGATGAGGATATGAGTGTATGATGATGAGGATATGGGGATATGGGGATAAGAATATGAGGATGAGGATTCAACTATTTGTATTATCATCGATCATTGATAAGTGTGCAAAGTTTTAATTTAATTTAGCACTTTTGAAGCAACATCTGCATGTTCGTCATGAGCACTGAACGCGTTAAGTCAGATTTTCGTGTTTAACTATTTGTATTGTCATCGATCATTAATAAGTGTGCAGTATGCAAAGTTTTACTTTAATCCGGAGCTTTCGAGGCATCATTCACATATGCGTCATGGGCACTGAACGCGTTAAATCAAATTTTCATTGGTAGGCATCTTGTGTACAACACATTGGTAATCAAGAATTCTATAATCATAGCCATATAAGTACTTTCCATAACGGTAAACTATTGGACCGCCCGCGCACAAATTCATCTTCTAATAAACTAAATCGTCAAAAGATCACTTTTTTGTTAGTATAAGCAAAGACGATTAATATCTAGAAGACAGACAAAGGCCATACACAAAATCGTAACCCGATCCCGCAGTACCAGATAGCCTGAAAACTTTAAACATCAATTTTATCCAAGAAATTTCAATACTTAGTAGTAGGTAGCAACAATATTCAATATTTAAACATTTTTAACTAGAAAGTAATTGAAATTTCTTGGATAAAATTGATGTTTTAGAGTTTTCAGGCTATTTTTTAGGGTTACGATTTTGTGTATGGCCTTTGTCTGTCTTCTAGATATTAATCGTCTTTGGTATAAGTAAGGCCTTTTATGTACAATATTAAACAAGCATATACCCTGCTTCCATTATGTCCAAAAAGAAAAATGAAAAACAGATTTCTAAGCTTGAATAATGTTTTTAGTTCGGCGCGGCGAAGAAAAGCGCGAGTCGTATGAAATTCTTTCATACTAAATTGAAACTAATCTGTGTCTCGAGTAGAGTGACGTCACACGCAGAAATCTCAGCCTTTTGATTCTATTATCGACAGTGCCTACCGCCACGCGGTTGTTCTTTGAAAATTATTTGAAAACGAAAACGAAAAGACGCCGACTCGTCTTTAGGATAATACCTACTAAATTACCTACGTGTAAGAAATAGATATAAAAATATTATAATCTTGCACGTAAAATGGTTTAGGTAGATTTTCCTTGTCCTCACTTTGTACAAGGCCTGCTTGGAAAACTGACCTCAGTTTGGTTATGGTAAGTCTAACACACCGTCCTCACTTTGTACAAGATAATAAGAAATATTGTGTTAAGACAGTCCTCGGAAGGGTGTCTCAGGTCTTACGTGAGACGTCCTCGGTTCGCGTACACAAAGTCCTCACTTTGTTCATCGCTAGTCACGTTCGACTGTGTATTTCGAGTCCTCGGTTTGGCATTCGTAATTCATACGAAAAAATATTGAGATAGCAATATACCAATGAGCTCATCACTCTAGATTTGTTATTCTGTCTCTTTCTGTGTTATTCAATTATACCTACGAGCTTTACAAATCCGTTATTTTGAGAGTCCTCGGTTCGGTCAAGTCCAACTTAGGTCCTCGTAAGGGTGTCTATACAAACAAGGGTGTGTGTATGTATGTGTGTGTGTTCTCACCAGGCTGCGCTTGCTGCGAGTGCGGGTGTGGATGCGGTGCGTGGTGTTGGTGCGGCGCGCGCGTGATCGGCGCCACGGGCGGCGGGTGCGTCGCGCGCCAGTACGACTGTTAACAAAACACATAAATTATATCACGTGACCGATAATGAAAGCAAACGGGTAGCCCGGGAAATTAAATAAATTGTTTCGCAATTTGCAGGTCAGGGTGTATTTTTATCATAATTATGATTCACGGATATACAGGTTGTCCCATAATGTGAGGATAAGTCGGCACTAGACAAAAGGCCTTCATCTGACAGCACTATAAAAAAATTCAGCGTCTGAGACTGAGATAGTATAATTTTTTTTTTTTTTTTTTTTTTTTTTTTTTTTATTTAAACTTTATTCAAAAATACAAAAACACTTAAATATTGTGCCCTTAAACCCCTAGGGTTTGTGTGGGCACTCACATTCGTCTTAGTTACTTATAACTTACGCAATATTATACTTAAGGTTCAACACTCAATCACACTAAATTTAAAAATCCTTTCAACAAAACAATGACAATTTCAAGACATGAAAATAAATTAAGATGCTCCATTTCACTACATTGTTAATACTTACCATGAATTTGTATTTCTTTATTTATTTATTATGGACTGGACACCCAACACAGGGTTACACTGTACATGTATAATCATTGGTCAAATATAAAAAAATAGTCTAAAGATCTCCGTCATGGCTTAACGACTTTGAAAGCCGGGACCGACAATTTAACGTGCCCTCCGAAGCACGGAAGCGCTCAGCTGATAATGCCACTAGATATGTTATAGGCCTCTCACCTCCAAGTACTCGGCGATGTGCTCACAGGCGTCTTCCAGTTGGTTCTCGTCGAGCACGACGTCGAACATGTCGTTGGGGCACTGGCCGAGCTTCTCCGCCGCCACCAGCTGCACCGACAGATTCTTCGACTGGCCCTTGCCGCGTGATTTTACTAGCCGGGTTAGTACCTGAAAACAGAGACTCTTGTATAAGTTACTTATCTCAATTCATATTTTTTTATCTCTTTAAAAAACTTAAGGGTTTTTTTCTAGAGATCCATCAACCATAAAAGAAGGGAGTTTTTAAGTTTCATAGTTTTTGTTAACACACAGATACCTTTTGAGAATGAAACAAGCTGGCGATTCTTAGGTGCTAATTATTTTTAGAAGATTTTTCAACGGATGATAAAAATCTATTAAGTACTTCTATTCCAAAATTAAAATTTATTGCTGAAGCCAGCTTCATAGCTGCTTTTTGTAAACAGTAAAGTTCAATTCAATAATATTTCCAACATAGGCTACAAAGAATGGCCAATGGTAATGCACCTTTTGTGTCCAATAACCGTCCAAGATCGATCCCTACTTTGGAGTGTTGGAACCAACACATTCCAACACTCCAATGTGTGGTGCCCGCATAATAGTTGCAAACTTGCGCCAACAGGATTTTAATTGAATGGGTCTTTTAACGTTTGCTTTGTAGAGTAACCATAAGCTAACTTACTTTTGGACTAGTTATCTTGAGGTAGACTATAGTAGGAGCTAGGGAGGTCTTGGCGAGCTGTGAAGGATGGTTGATGGTGTCGCAATCCAGCACTACCAGCTGTAGCGTCCGCGCCAGGTCGAATATCCTCTCGATCTCCGCCTGGAGATATAACCACTTTAAAACCAATCCTAGGAAGAAAACGTTGCATGCCATTCAACCACTGGCCAAAAGACCACAAGAACATTCGACATGCGTTTGTTAATTGTTAAGTAAGACCTACAAACATAGTTGTTTTTGGAGTGGATCTTTGTAGGTAAGATTATCATCACTTTTAGGAGATAGGATGTGAAGGATGGATACCACACTGTCATCCTTAAAGGTTAAGGCACACTTTTACTACACAAATTTAATCAGTACATTAGTGGATTAGGATTTACTAAGTAAATAGGTACCTACCACACCACATTACACCTGTTAATTAGTTTTAAATTGTAAAATTTCTCTAAGTTTGGATGGTGTTTTTGAAACCCATGCCACAAGACTTCCTACTATGACAATTCATATAATGGTGAGTCAACTTATCGCGCTATACAAATCATCCAAAGGTTATTAAAAACATTAAAATCATCTCAACTAAGGGTCAACCCTATCGTTCATCCTCGCACCTGGACCTCAGCCAAGCAATTGTTCCTCGAGTTCCCTCTTTCCATCAACGGTTTCTTTGGTTGCTGGTTATTGAGCAGCGATCGTTTCGCCAGCGATATGTCTGCGGAGACCCTGGTGATGATGATCCTGGAACACAGGGAGACATGATTACCTGGACCTCGGCGATGCAGGTGGACCGCGAGTTGGATCGCTCCATGATCGCGCGTTTCGAGGGGTTGTTGAGGAGCGACCGCTTTGCGAGAGAAATGTCGGCCATCACGCGAGTTATTATTATCCTGCAATTGGATTAGAGTATGAAAACTGGAAAGTTACTTTGTTAGGTAGCTTCAAGAGAGCTAGAGAAGGAAAGGGATGGAAAGAACTACTTGACGGCATTCTGACTATAGACAATAGTTTCAAGCGACGCGTAATGGTGGAATAGGAAAATTTTGTATTTTGAAAAGAAGCTGAATAAAAGGGTAGTATAAAAAAAATCGCGCGTGACTATTTTTCTGCAACTATTTTCTTCGAGTTTTTGCTAAGTTTGCTAATTTAGGTATGTCCGTTACAAATTTTAACTTTAGGTACTACACGGAAGGAGTAAATCCCTACAGGTTAGGTATATGTGCACTAAGAGAGGAAAAGGTGCATCCTTAATTATTGGTTTAGGACCAGTACATTCTTACCTTTTTTCGCAGTGCCGATTCAGAGATTCGAATGTTTTCTGCATATTTAACCATATCAGATCAACACCTCTTAAAAAGCTTATTGATCTGATAAACTCTGACAGTTACATTCCAAGTTCAAAAACATGAAATGCCACGCCATCTGTTATCAAACAAGAAGAACTAAACTGACCTGCCCTCGAACCGCCGCTTCAGAAAGTCAAAAAGCGCTTTCTGCATCATATCGGTGACCTCATACCCCTTGAGCGAGGGGCCTACGATGACCACGGGCCGCATGGAAGGCACCACGTCGTAGGGAGTGCAGGCCTCCTGCTTTTTGAAGAATGGCTTCCGTTTCTCCTTGCCGGCTGGTAGAGCTCCGGCGGCCGCGCCCCTCCCTCGCCCTGTATCTGATTCATCACCTGCAATCAACATTTTTACTATTTAGTATTTTACGTTTTACTGCAGTTGTAATACTGAAATTAGATATTACTTTGAGATTTTAATTACTTTGGTATCTATTTAATACCTTTAAGGATTGAATAAGGATTTCAAATTGACCATCTACTAGTAGACTCGGTTTTAAACAGGAAAACATTCAGATTTCGGTTTCAAAACCAGCTGGTAGTCAAATACATCACAGGATAGATACCTATATTATAGAATAACGGGTAACGGCATAGTAAAAGGTAGCTTACACATTCAGGTAGGCATAATAATACAGTAGCTTCAAAGTCCCATACCCACAAGACAACATTTATTACAAAGAAATTGTAAATTGTTTGCATCCAGCAAAGCAACGGTTAAAGGTTGAAAAGCTGAAAAAATACATCCATAAAATAAATAAACATAATACTGATAAACAGAAGTATTTTTCCTTTGAAAGCAATTGATATAGTGATTATTGCTCACAAAAGAAAAATAAGTAGGAGATGGTCATGCGAGATGCGATGGGTAAGGTGAGGTTGAAATAATATAATTTTGTAAAATAAACTCTATTCCAAACAAAGTAGGGGTGAATTTACAACATTTCCTGGTCTACTAATGACAGAAATTGCTTACCTCGATCGAAGGAAGGTACATCTGAAAAAATTGAGTCAATGAGTGCAAAAGTCATTACCTATTGTACCATAGTACCAGTACCATCTAATGCAATGATAACCAGGAAACTTTAGCAAATTCCACCGCTGATGTATGTACGAAAGAATGTTTCATGAACCGACTGTACAAAGCAGTTATTCATTCCATACATACGTATCGACACCAAAAAGTTTTCATTCAAATATTAAGTGGAATAAAATAGTATAACATTGACCAATAAAGTACATCTTCGGAAAATTAAGAATTTGAACTTGAACAAAAAGATTTCACAGTAAAATATTACGACACCAACACCAAATTATAAAGGCATTATAAGTATTTAAGTATGTTAGTCATTTTATTATAGTTAATATATTAAAATAGTTGGAGCGACGATATCAAAAACATCAACTGCGTTGTACATAAACCACCAAACAAAACACCAGAAATACAATAATAGGAGGCGATCGGCAATGTAATGCGGGCACCACACATTGGCTTCTACTTGGTTCCAACATTGGAACATTACGAATTACGAATAAAATGGCCAATGGCAATGCTCCGTTTGTGTCCAATAACCGTCCAAGATCGATTCCCACATTGGAGTGTTGAAACTAACACGTTCCAACACTCCAATGTGTGGTGCCCGCATGAAAGTCATCTTTGTTATCAAAGTCAATATAATGACTTAATGGCAGAACGCTACTTTAGTTTGTAAGTAACAAATCTGTAACGATTCAACTAAAGTTGCTTAAGATTTAACACTTTGAAGTTCATTTACAGTAAAAATATTTTGTTTGGTGATATTATAAAGCAAAAAGCAAGTTACTAAGTAACACGTTAAACAAGATGATCAGAATCAGATATTTTGATCATCATTGTTTTATTTAATTTTGAAATTGAAGAGCAATACCATCAACAATGTACACTTTACTTCAATCGTTGTTTCTTTCTGATTAAATATTGGCATATTGCAAAATAATTAATTAACATCAAGATGCAACTCGGTTTCTCACTGTAGGTATACTTATTTGTATCTTACTTTAGTATTTTCTTCTGACGAAGGTAGTATTAGGTTTTAATACAATGTAGCTTAATACAATGTAGTACTTATACCTTACCAGTCAGTCATTTTTTTACATCTTACGAAAACCGTTACGGTAGTCAAATGTGTATGTACATCTCATGATATTGAGTAACCTTCAAAATAAGGGTTCTAATCTATTGGTAAAAAATCCTTTGCCATGCCGTCCCGGTGTGCGTTCACTTACGGCCGAAATTAATATTCAATCACGAACGATCGCAGATCTGTTGCCATAGCAACGCTGTTATCTGTCAAAAAGTGCCATACAAATTGTGTTGTATAACAAAGTTGCTATGGAGATAGATCTGCGATTTTTCGTCGGATTAGGTATTAATTTCGGCTGTTAAACATCATTACGCAAGTGTACATTATCTGTGGCATTCACCCGCAAGCACGGTGGAGTATGGTGTGAGATGACGTACCGGGCGTGGGGGGCGTGCTACCTCGGGAGAGCGGCGGCGCGTGCGGGCGCTGCGCGTAGCGGCCGCGCGCCGCCAGCCCGGCGCGGACCGTCTCCAGCTTCACCGGCGACGGGATGAAGCCGATGTCGGCGTCCTCCTTCACGAGACGCCCGATCCACCAGTTGTTGTCGTACTTCTCCTGGAATGTTAGTGACAATTCAGCCTGTGCTTTTGACGCCCATGAGATCGTTTGTTCGTATGAGCATGTGGCCAACTCTGGAGTTTGAAGGCCGCCTAAAGGCCTCCGTCATGGCTTAATGACTTTAGAAGCCGGGACCGACAATTTAACGTGCCAACAACGGTCGATTTTACGAAGTAAGTAACTTACTTAATTTCTGTCATATTTGACAGTTGTTTTCGCAATGTATAGGTCGCGCCACGTAAAAAGAGCGCTGGGTGACAAGCTGCGCAGTAGTCGATTTTTAGGTCCGATTGGTGGTGTGGACTGCGGCGCGGGGTGAAGGGGTAACGCTGTCATTGATTCGGCGCATGCTATTGGTTCGTCAGCACTTAGTAGCAAACTTGATGTAGTTCTTGTTAATGAAAAAGTGAAACAGGTGAGTGTTGAGGTAGCAGATGAGAGTCTAGTACCGCGTATAGATAAACCACACCCACCACTAGATATTTCTTTTAAAATAGATAAAACTAATAAATTAACTAAGATTGAAACTAGCAATATTAACCGAGAAATCGATTTTAACTTTGCAAAAGCGAACTTTCCACTTCTTTATGAACATATGAATAATATATCTTGGGACGACGTTTTGTCACATTCTAACGCAAATGAAGCAGTTAAGGTGCTTTACGAGCTGATATACACCTGTTTTAACGAAAGTGTACCAAAAAAAGTCCGTCAAACCAAGCCTATGAGAAGGTACCCAACATGGTACACCAAAGACGTTATTGACGACCTCATACTAAAATACTACCTACATAAACAGTGGAAAATTAGTAAAGACCGATACATATACAGTTTTTTCTCTGCTCTAAGAAGTAACATAAAACAGAGAGTGACATTAGCATATAACCAACATATTGTGAGCATTCAAGAGGAGCTATACACAAATCCATGCGCTTTTTGGAAACACATTTCTAGTCTACGAACAAAGGGTGGGTTCGATCCATGTATCATACATGAGGGGCAAAAGCATAGTGGGCGTGCAGCGGCAGATGCTTTTGCTAATTTCTTTAGTAGTGTTTTTATAGATCAAGTCCCGAGCCTAGATATCAATCAAGAAATAAAGTCTGTTGGCAACAATTGTTTAATTAATATCCATAATATTTCATCAGCTGAAGTCGAGTACCACATACACAAATTAAAATCAAAAAGTTCCCTTGGCCCGGATAGTGTTCCTCCGTATGTCGTTAAGGCCTTTAAATTTCAACTTTCTGAGCCTTTATCTCACATTTTCAACATTTCCCTTAACACAGGCGTATACCCAGCATGCTGGAAACAGTCCAGAGTTGTTCCAATCCCCAAATCAGGAGACAAAGCACTAGCAGAAAATTACAGACCTATCGCAATACTATCATGTTTTGGTAAACTCTTCGAAAGTATTCTGCATACTAAGATCTACCAACAATTAGAACCTTACCTGTCTAACGCCCAGCATGCATTCCGCAAGAAACGTTCAGTTAACACGAATCTGCTCACTCTGGTTGAAAATATATCACAAAAACTTGACCAAAACATCCAAGTGGATGTAGTATACCTAGATTTCAAGAAAGCTTTTGACCACGTTAACAATGATGTTCTTCTGGAAAAACTTCAGTTAGTTGGATTTGCTCCTAAACTGATTAAGGTGTTTGCTGACTATCTTCGTGATCGTAGCCAATTTGTTAGACTTGGTTGCTATGACTCTAGGCCCTACCATACGCGATCCGGCGTTAGTCAGGGATCATCCTTGGGTCCATTATTGTTTTCTATTATGGTCAATGATCTAGCTGATCGTCTAAAGCACAGTAGGTGCTTATTGTACGCAGATGACCTCAAAATCATTAAGGACATACAATCACTAGAGGATTGTAAATTATTGCAACACGACCTCAATTCCATACTGAGCTGGTGTGAGGAAAACCAGCTATACCTTAACATAGCCAAGTGCCAGACTATGAGTTTCACTCGATCCAACAATCCCATAACAAACGACTATAAGCTAGAAAATATAACGATTTCAAGATGCATCACAGTAAAAGACCTTGGCATTATTTTTGACACAAAACTAAATTTCCATGAGCACATTAGGACACTAACAGCAGAATGTTTCAGACGTTTGGGATTTGTAACTCGTAATTGTAGGGACTTTACTAAAGTAAACACCATTAGAATATTGTATACAGCTCTCATACGTACAAAAATTGAGAATAGCTCGTGCGTATGGAATCCTTACGAATCCACTTATGTCCTTATGCTGGAAAAAGTACAGAAACGTTTCCTAAGATTCCTATATAAAAAATGTAAAGGATATTATCCCTACATGTATCCAACACTGTATTTACTTGGGACACTTGGGTATAACTCCCTTGAAACACGAAGGTTGTCTGACCAGCTGATGTGTCTATGTCGCATACTGCGAGGTGAAATGGACAGCGCCGAACTAGTGAGTGAAGCGAGCCGGCTCAATGTACCTGAGCAGCTTATTAGATTCCGCCCCGGTAAAGTCCCATTGTTTGCGCCGACCCCCGTGCGCACTGTAGCGCGACAGCAATCTCCCATCTGCCGCGCTCAACACCATCTAAACGAGCTGGTTAGGTTGTACCCTGACACTGATGTATTTGTTGACAGTTTTCTTCAGGTAGAACGAGCTGTAATTAAATTCGCCGAAAATGTAAAATAGGTGGAAAGCCGTTTTATCTTATTTTATTATTGTATACCTACCTAGGTACCTATATTTATATATACTATGTAATATTGATATGTTAATAGATTGTTGTTTTTTCATTGATTATGTGCCTTGCCATACCTACCTTTAATTTTATATTCTGTTGGTTGTTAAATAGATATAACGAATTAGTACAACTGCTGTAATGTTATATTCTATGTGTGTATGTGTAAATAAATAAATAAATAAATAAATAAATAAATAAATAAATAAATAAATAAATTAGCTTCCCGCGCTGTCACTACGTCAAATTCGTTCGCAAAATATCATCGCGTACAAAATTTTTCGCTTACGAAATGGTTTTACATAGAAAAATCTGAAAAATTATTTATGACGTAGGTATATAGTTTTATGAAGAGAGAGGCTGTTAAAAATGCTGTTGATGATAAAAAAACAATGTATCAACAATACCTGAATTTTGTAGGTAAGTAGGTACTTACTTATTTAAATTTAACAATTAACACTGACTAAAACATGTTTTTAATAATAATTCCATTAATGATATTCATCTAAGTAATTTATTTAGGTATTTTATTCATGAAAGACAGTGACATAAATGTTGAAATGAGTAAAATATTTATTACACACACATAATATTTATTGTCAACAGTTGATCTGACAAAAGGAAAAATAAAAAATAGGTGTTAAAACGGTGTAGGTATACTAGCCTGCCCGAGCCGGCCGCCCAGCTTCAATACTACCTACATTATGATTAGTACTTTCGCGCGCGAGTGTAGCCATGCGCAAACATACCCCCTCCACTTTTTTCCAGCGCTCTTTTTACGTGGCGCGGACTATACCTATTGCAAAATCCATAACAGTTTTGATGGCAAAAAAGGGTAGATAAAATATAACTACTTAGGACTTAGAAAAATATAGAGAAAGGAGTGTTATGTTAAAAATTACCTTGATGTGGAGAAAATCTCGAACCTCGAAGGAGATTGCGCTGCCGTGCACGGGCGAGTCGTCGTCGACGGTGCCATCGTACGCGACATTGGTGCGCACAGCAAACGCCACGGGCTTTGACTGGAACGAGGAGAACATCTGATTGGTTTTTTTACAAAACTCTGGCCTCTACAATGATGAATGTTAGCGCGTGTCGATGAGCGTTAGAATGCTATTTAAAGGCATTTGAATACCTGATACATTTAAATATTTTATGTGACTTGTACTGGCATTTTATAGTAGGTAGATACTCCTGTTTCGTTTCTATTACTAAGTGGTTAACATGTCCATATGTGAGCATAGGCCTCCTGTATATCTTGTGACTTCCTCCAGGCAACCAATCACTAGTTTTGATGATAATTTAATAAACTATATTATTATGAAGCACTATATGAGCAATGTTTATATTTTAATCATACTTTATATATAGATAAATACCTAACATTAGTAATCCCAAGAGAAGTCAAAACTTGTACCTAAGTTTATTTGTTTTTTAATCATCCTCAATCCAACGACTGCATTGATGAAAAGATGATACCTCTTGAATACTTACGTTACGTATGCAAAACCGAGGGCGGAGTCTTTACAGCACGTTTTTTTTTATTTCATCCGTTTAAAATCTCGCAATATCTCACTCGATCGATTATAAAACGTTGTTTATATTTACCTACTCGGTGATGTACCTACCCAAATGTTATACCTCTGAATAGCAACCAATTTTGATCTGCTAAGTTTCACAATCTCGAGTGCGGCAACAGGGACAACCAGTCATGTACCTATGTTATTCTAACTTCTGCGAAATGGGACGAGCCTGTACCAAATATGTATATGACGTGATCTTGAAAAGATCTTGAATGTCTAAAAATCTGGGAGAATGTTTACCGCGCTCTGGAGAATACAGCCGTGATGATGTTTAGCTTTTTCACAATCTTTCATCAATATGGAATATCGGTAGAACTCGCTCAATTGATTTTCTTCGGATGGAGAACCCCCAGGGGCTTATTGTCGACGCTCACCTTTATTCCAATCATAACTTAACTGAAGATTTGCACTACTATTGCTTACTATTGCTTAATTTCTTGTGATAATTATTACTTGTATAGCGTACCTACAAGAGGTCAACCTCGATTTAAACGAAATGACAAGTTGGGACAGGAGTAGATAAGAGTCGAGACTAACTCCACTGAAAGTCTTTGTAATAAATCAAAATATAAATAATCAAAAGGCTGTCAAAACTGTAGTCATCTCTTTTCATTTACAAGAAAGTAACTAGATTAAAGCATCAAGAGCTTGAGGTTGTACTTGTCAAAACTGTGGTCATCTCTTTTCATTTACAAGAAAGTAACTAGAATAAAGCATCAAGAGCTTGAGGTCGTACTTGTCAAAACTGTGGTCATGTCTTTTCATTTACATAAAAGTAACAAGGATAGAGCTTGATATGGTTGTACTGACCCGTGCCTTATCCAGCTGTGAGAGTGCCTGCGCTTCCTTCTCGCGGCGCAGCGCCTCTTTGTCTTCGTCCAGCGACAGTTCAGACGACGGCTGCGAATAGTTTGAATCAGCTGAGCCCTGGAAACACAAAAATTCTTTTTATAGATACGAAAAATTATTACTAATTTTAGCATTAACGAATGTAGGGTTTGGCTTTAAGATAGCTGTTATTATTTCCCTGTTTATTTACAGTTTCGATAGTATTTTTATAATTCGGAAAGCAGGGCTTAATCTGAGCTTGCCGAAGAAACTGTAATTAGATTGCTAAAATCGCTTAAAAAAAACGATAGAATGAGAAAATTCCAAAAACACTCTAAAAATTATTTTGTTTTTTGATCAGGTCAATCGCAGTAGCTGATGACAAAGCATTTTTTTAATTCCTAAAATAGAATTTAATAAAAGATCAAGTCAATTCAAAAGTGATTATGTTTTAGTTCTACAACAATTTAGGTAGGTAGGTACCTTATGTAAATAAAAACATAATTATCAGAAATGCGTCTACCGTTATAACACCTATCGATATTCAGTAAAAGACAGCGGATCGTGTTATTTAATAGCACTGTTTATTTTTAAATAACCATTAGTCAATAAAAAACATTTTATCCTGTCGTAAACTAAAAAATGCGATAAACTTAGTACCGCACTTTAAAATCTACGAAACACTCACAGTAACGTTGTACCTATATACCTAAGTATTTGTCTATTTCAACCAGATTGAGAAGACTTAAGACAATCGTTTGCTTCTGAGAAATTGTCTAAAAATATACAATCACATTTACAAGGACACCGAATTACGTCATTTTATAGGTACTTTTCTGGAAGCTTCTAGATAAAACTAGCAAAATAATTTCAGCACCTATACCCACATTACCCACCTTCTCTTGTAAAACTGAAGCTTCTTCATTAACTCGCACCACATAACTTATCAAAACTCATATCAAATACTCTCAGACAAGCTTCACAGAAAATTTTACCCAAGTAATGTGTTAATACTTCGGGCTCAGAGAATTATCACTAACAGTGCAGTTTTAACAGATATAACAGCTCCGAGGATTAGAATGTAATTTTCAAGAAGCACTGAAGCATTGCGGAAATCACTAGCCGTCCTATGTCAACAACACGCAGTGGTTTGGGTGCGCGCGCACCTCTGCACCAAACTGCAGTCCCGCCAGTGGTGGGAGCTGACAAGAGCCCAAAAGGCATACGCTCGAATTAAAGTTGACCTTTACAAACCTTTTATAAAAAAACGAAAGGAAGGTACTTTCTGTTAGTTAGCTTTAAACAACTAAGAAACGTGCGAGATTGTAAATATAAATATTCGTAGGTGTTAACGTTTTCATGGGCGTTTGTCTACGGGGCATAGGATCCATGAATGGAGGATTTATGACGACAGAGGGGGAGGGGAACTACGTCATAAGTCCAATTACTTTCAGTTTGAGAAATTGTAGCTGCGATTCACAGTTAGGAAGAAAGTACTTACCTACTTCAAGTCAAACAAATAATTGGGTTATCAATCGACGTCTATAATGCAGGTTATCAAATCAATATGAATTGAATAATTTAGGTCAGAACATTGTTCTTGGACTAATTAAAGTATCAAATCAATAATAATAAATAAGTAGTATATGTGCCGCATTATGTAAAAGACTAGTGATCGATATGATAGTATACTGTCTACGCTACTCCATGATATTTTTTATCAGGTACCTGCAGATATATTATTTTTTTATTCTTTTGTGTGGACATAAAAGCATTTTTTGTTAAACATGGTACAACTGAGAGGGAATTCAAGAGAAATGCTCCAAACCAATAAAGTATTAACGAAAATCACAAAATGTACTTAGAATAGAAATTACGTGCTTTATAAAAACAATGCATATAAAATTACTAAAATAAGTGTATTATATAATATTTTGTGATAAATGAAGCTAGCAAGATCATCTGTAGATTTTTGGGTCGTATAATAAAGATATTCATGAACAGTAGGTACTTTATTACTTAAACAGCTTATAAAAATCCAGATAATTTCTCAATTAGACCCAAACACAATATAACTATAAGCCATCCGTGATTAAGCATGCATCACAATCAAGAAACTTGTAACAAATATACAATACCTACAAATACTAGGGGCGCCTTGCACAATACCAAATTGACGCTAATTACTTTTTTGTCAAACTGTCAAAGTCTTGGAACCGTTAAGGATCAATGTATTTAACTAGCCTTATATACAATTAGCAATGGCTGTGCAAGCTGCCCTTAAGGTCCAAAAATGAAGGAAGGTTACAGTAGTGACCCTTACCCCAGTTCGTTCCAAGGGCTTGTAGTTAGTCATTGGAGGGCAGGAGCCGGCTGATCGCATGCAATGCAAAACACACACAACACAGACAGTCAGACACACATGCTACTTTACAATCACATGCCTAATTCTAAATGGAAAACAGACATAAGTACAATTTAGATGTATGGTTAAAATTAATTCTCAAATTAAAAAAAACAGTAATTAGGATATCACTAAAAATCATTGGAAATAAGTCTTCAAATATTCAATGCGGCAAATTATAAACAAAATATATGTCGCACGCTAAAACTATTCTAATTTTTACTACGGTTTTTCTACATGTAAAAATGGATCTATTTTACTAAATTCGAACTACAAAAGCTCACTTCAGCGTCGGCAATCGAAAAAATATATTTACTGATTAAATATAAACTATTCTATTTTCGAATCTAATTTACTAAACTCAAACTATAAAAGCTCACCTTAGCTACAGCATTCGATAATAAAAATTATTTGATACACTGTTTAAAAATAAACTATTCCATTTTCGAATTTTATATGCACTGCGCGGATACAGGCAGCCTCACATCCAAAGAGGTCGGCATCCAGGGCGCGATTGATCAAGGTCTGTAGCGCAGAGGTTTCGGCGGCAGCGTGGCGGGCGACGTCACTCGCCCACGTTGCCGCGATACGGCCTACTCTGTGCATATTTTACGCCCCGTTTTTAGGCCAAAGCCATCGAGCTTGTATTTATACCCACTGGGCTTGATCCGTTTTTCATGTTCAGTTAATAAGTAATCAGATTTTTAGGAAATACGAGCGGTTATATCGGTTATTCAATTACGTATGGAGATATGTTTATCGTTTGGCTTTATATAACGTTTACGGCGAGTAGTAAACTGATAAGTATTTAATAATGAAATTACTTTACTACACTTCATATTCGCTCTAAGGGCCATTATAATAAAACCTGTAATTAACCTCGATATAGGCCCTTTTCAAGGGAAGACAGGAAGGTAGGATTGATTTTTTTATTTTAATAAAATTCAAAAATAAAAAAACATTTCACTAGGCACAATAGCCGTACTAAATTAGAATATCAGACGCTGTTTCCCATAAAATTTAGGGCGTTATGTTCACCACTCTATACACTTTGGGCGTTTGTGCACTACACGGAATTTTACTGTTTTCCAGTCCGGAATGTCAGTCAGTTTCAAATGTATTGACTCCTTATTTCCGATAAATAAGGGGACAAAGACATTTTCCGGACTGTTAAACAGAAAAAATCCGTGTAGTGCACGAACGCCCACACGTCAAGCTATTCTCCCCGTCATTTTGTTTATGCGCAAGAACACATTTCAAAAGATAAAAGCTACTTTTGACAACACATGAAATGTGATTGTATACGAACAGACATTACCCACCGGATGAGAGCATCAGCTGGGATAGATCTGGAACACTAGAAAGCATTAACCAGACAAGTCAAGTTCATACATCAATCAAATATACAGCTCATTGCAAAACCTTTGTATCGATCTCAGCTGTATTACCTTTGTAATAGAGGTGATTATTGATATAGGCTGCGATGGAAACGTAATTGTTTGTTTTGTTCTATTTCTGTTGACTAAAGTTCCATGTCTATTCCATTGTTATTTTTACGAAAGTAAGGTAAACCTGTCTTCTAGACATACCTATGTCATCTTCCATTTTTTCATACTTATACATACCTATGTGTTGTATTAAATAAAAGATCGACGGTAAAACATTGTAATGCCAGAAATGTTTGATGTAGTTTATCAAACAGAATCATAATAATCTTAAATCACTCACAAAAAGTTTATTTAATGATCTTCTTTTGTTTAAAATGTCTGCGGTAAGATGTGAGGAAAAACAAAACTCAGTTTCACTACGATAATCTCAGATAATGAATTCCTAACCTTTTCACATTTGGTCTTATTCATAAGGATTTTTCAATTCGATTTGTCAATTTAATAAAGTTTTTTAAAGAATGTTTTTTTCTTGTTACTCTTAAATATGTCAATGAAAAGAGATAGCAATATCCTTTTTAGCTAAAGTAGGTTCACTAAACCAATATTATTATGCATAAGAGGGTAAAATCTTTAACATATCAAATAAGATTGATTTCATGAAAATATACAAAACAGGAGCCATTTTGAATCTAGACTATAATCTACCATACTCAAGATTATATTAGGGAATATAATCTTCAAATTCTCTTATCTACCTAGTCAAAGGCACGAAGAATATAATAGAGAAAATAAAATATCAAACGAACCCAAAAATAGTCGAGCAACTCTTCCATTTCCTGATGGCTGCCCTGCTGCCGTGTTCGATCAGCAGCAATGACTATTGTGGAATGGATATTTTCGTTCCCAACATTGTTCCATATGGGATTAGCTTGGTACATAGATTTAGTTATTTACATTTAAATCGAGTACAATCGCGGTTGAAATAGATGTGGCTTAGCCCAACACTGATTCAGCTGTGAAACACAATATTGTTAAATGCAGGTAGGTACTTATACGAAGAAACAAAACAGACTGAGTTAACGTTTCAAAGAGGGTAGTTTTTTTTTATAGTTCAGAGATTTCTGGCGAAATTTTTAAGTTATTGTTTGCTTCTTATATTTTTTTTCAAGTTGCAGATCCTTGTCATGTAGCCATGGAACCACGAGTATTTGTTTTGGTTAATAGTGTTAGATTTTTTTGATAAAATTAATGATTTTAATATTCATAGAAATTGTATTGTGATTGCACGATAGTATTCTATTGTATGATACAAACCATTAAGTGTAAGTATTTGTTAAACAATACACAATTAGACAGCCCCTGGAACGAGCTACTCACCGGTATGCAAGACTTTAAAGCTCTGTTTTATGAAAAGTGCACACGTACCTAATGGATAAAGTGCTAACATTAAATTATCGTAATACTCAAGCACTTATCGACCATTCACGCAAGCAATATACATCAAAACAAGACACATCACTGCTTGTAGAATAGAACATACTTATAGTTGGATTTCTAATTCATTGAAAAATCTATTCATGTTTTTATAATTTGGAGTAAAAACGTAAATAATTTGAGATTTCGATTTTCGGTTTTTAAATGTAATAATATTCTTAAAAAAACAGTAGCTTAACTAGTAGATATTATGGCCGAAAAATGAATGTCGCCGCTTTTTGGAACATCATACGGCAAATAGCTGGAATGCATTACTCATAACACGTAGTGCCTGCATTTTGATGACCTATAAAATCAATATACTCGTATAATCGATATATTTATGACCGCACTAGTTTCCGCTCGCGGTTTCAATGGAAGTACAGTTGGCAACTAAAGTTAACAGACGTTTTTGTCTAAAAAAATACTTTAAAGTTAAGTCTCAAAAGTTATTTTAGCAATTGAATGTAGTCTTGAATAGCCTATAACCTTCCTTAAGAAATTAGCTATACATAAATCCAACTTGAAGGTTTATAGAAAAGCGCGTCCAAACAAACGAACTCTTTTAATTTATTTTCATAGTAATAGTATGTATCAAAACTTTCGTAGATAATAATCATGATATATTTACGTGGGTAATTTTTGTTGTGTTACTTAACCCATTAATGTAATCTTATTACGTTACAAAATCACTATCACTTGTTGCTTGCAAATTAAATTCTAATGGATGGATCTCTTGTGTGCGCTAGTGAAACAACTTTTTATATGGAACGGATAACACTTAAAGCACTATATAACACTTAAACGGATAACACTTGTAGCAAGAATCTAGTAAGTATGTAATAATATATAAAGTTTTAGTTTACTTTTTACCCCCCTTAAAGGTTGAATTTCGCAAAATCAAGTCTTAGTGAACACCTATACGTTCTATAAAAAAACCCTCATGCAAAATTTAGGATTCCTAGCACTTGTAGTTTCTCAAATTTCGTGATGAGTGAGTTAGTAAATGAGTGAGTGACCTTTCGCTTTTATATTATACTAGCTTACTCGCTGGTACCTACCTTGATAAAATATAGCCTATGTTCATTCGGAAAGTCCATGCTACATATCGGTCAAAGAATTTTTGAAATAGGATGAGTAGTTTCGGATATTACCCCGAACATACAAATAAACAAATAAACCAACACTACCTCTTTTTAATATAGTATAAGTATGGATAAGTATTATATTTAAAAGTCTAAGTTTAGAGTCGCAAGGCTTCTTATTTAAGAATAATTTGGAAGAAATGAATTGTTTAGCATGATTATCTTTTTTGTATGGAACTATGTTTTTTGCTCAACAACATGATAATCAACACAAAGATAAGTGATAAACAAATAACCTTACAATCAGCAATATAGCTCCGTTGGCATGAACATTTCCAGACTGAGCTTTGACGACAAAGTAAGCTATATCTACATAAACTATATTAAGGCGCCCTTGCTTGTAACTATTCCGGATTTACTACGTATAAACGGTAAACAGAGAGCTTTGTGTAATTGTGAAACTCACTGGCTTCCTTGAGGCACTGGAAATCTTACAACAGAACAGTATACACATGAATAACAATGTGCTGTCCTGTTTTTTTTGCAGGAGGTGTCATTGTCAACATACTACTTACAATCTACATGACGTTACTTTTATCTGAAGGCATTTATATAAAGACATCAGTATTTTACTTATACCTCCGATACACAATGTAGGGTCCACTTACGAACTACCTAAGTAGTTATTTAGACTTATTTGAAGTTATAGACTAAGCTCTACCGATACTTCCAAACTGAATTGATTAACTTATAAACTACACTGCATGGTGACTTATAGCATTTTACCGATACACATTTATTATTATTTTCATCTGAAATGAACAACTCGGAAAGCTATGCGCGCGCACCTGCGTAAACAACTTGTTGTACCCATTGCTCTGGCTGTTATACCCCATCTTGCGGCATGGTTGGTGGTCTCTGCGGACCACCAGGGGTATCGCGTCCTGGTCCTCCGTGGTGGGGCATGCGGCGCGCGAGCCCGCCGGACCGACGGAAGGCACTGACTCACTTCAGGCCGATCGCGTGCGCGCGCATCTGACAACTGGGTCAGGATGTGTTGTTGATGAAAGGATCAATGGCATTGTTCGCGAACTTGGGTTTCGGATTTATGACAACAGCATTGTCAATAGGTTTTATGCAACTTTATATAGCAAGATTAAAAATTGGTCCTTATGTAAACACAAGATAAAAATTAATCGATATCATATGAAATAAATACCAATGTGCCGTATTATGGTAAAAAAATAACTATATAAATAATAATAATATGCTTTGAGAGTATCTAGCATGATGTAACGTAAACAGGTTATATCCCTTATGGTAAACGTCTGCTCAAACCAAAGACGATTAATATAATCGTCTTTGACTCAAACTCAGGCAACGATTTGTCATTACTCTGCTGAAGACTGATCAGTAGAGTAACTACCCTCACTCAAGCATGGTTCTTGAATAAGAACCTTTACTCGAGTCGGCTCTCAAGCACAGATCGACGCTTGTGTCACTGATCTACAGGTATTAGGGTTATTTTAAAACATTCAGGGAAATACTTAGCTAAAATCAATTCAACACACGTTTGGCCTATGCTTACATTGTTAAGTTCGTTACAAGCGACAGATTGATTACCCATCGGCACTTTTAATTAAAAAAAAATATAAAAAGCTGTGCATAAACATTTTCTGAAATAAAAATAAGTCAACTGTCATAATATGAACTAATTAATACCATGCATTTTGGTGGATTCATACTGTATTTATTGATGACAATTTTTTATGTGTTTTTAAAAACTCAATTTTGGGCTAACAATTTTTTTTTCGATAAAAAAAGGGGTTTTTTATACAAAGAACACACAACAAAGACAGATAAAAACTTAATAGAATGATTTATCGAAATTAGTCATCATGCTTATTCGATGATATGGAATATTATTTTGTTTGGCTAGTTTTAGTAATTACTAATTCATATAAAAAACTGTATAATTAGTTATTGTACTACAAAAACACAAATTAAAGCTCAAATCAACACAATATCTATAAATTTATACTAACATTTTTCATATACTTTAATTGTGTCTTAAAACTTTCAACGTATGTATGTAGTTATGTACTTCGGTACCATTGCCTAAAGCGTGAACCGTAGTGTTAAGATTAACCTAATGTAGGCTTAAAAACACTACTAACAATGTTTGTTAAATCATTAAGTCAATAAATATAAATCTATCTATTGCAAAAGTGAATATAAAGTACAATTTAACTTCATTGTCATCAATGATTCATTTATTCAACAACTCGAAAAGGTTTTCTGATCCCAAACTCAGAACAGTGGTGTCATTTAAATTCATAACTGCTAAAGTTTTTGGGTTACCGCCGAGCCTGTTTGTAATCGGTCGGTGCGTTTGAAAACAACTGTCAAAACATTCAATTACAAAGAGAATAAAAGAAGAGTTTTATTATATTCATAAAGTAATCATTGAAAATTCTTTGTCTTTTTTAAACTTTCGCGATCAGAACACATGATAAAACATATATTTACGGGTATTTATCGCTATTTACCTTTATTTAATTTTAATTTTATCCCGACGTTCCGATTGCACCAGCCGAAGTTGCGGGCAAACAGAAAATTAAAATTAAATAAAGGTAAATAGCAATAAATAATACCCAAAAAAAAAAATCATGCTATCTAAGCTACACTTCAGAGCATGAAAAATCATGCTCTGAAGTGTAGCTTAGAACTTCGTTGATGACTGTCAAAACCTTGCCGTATCTTTGACTTGGTGGCTACAACAACAAACACCTAAATCAATTAATTAGCTACTACAATCAAAAAAAGCTATAATCGAACTCGCACCTTTATTTTTATTCGCATGCGTAACAGCACTAATTGTAGATTAAAGAGTTTATATAAAAGTGGCTCAAGGAGAGACATGGGGTCATACTGTACTAATTTCCCATTAAAATCCATAGGACGGCGCCGTTGGCACGAACTAAGGGCTATTTCATTTGCTCCCAAACACTATTATAGCGAAACGAGAGGATCATTTGCCCATTAATATGTGACAAACAGTGTGATAATGCCTATTCAAAAGTAAATATTTGCGAATAGAAACGCAACTCTAAAAAAAGCTATTTCTTCATAATATCGTACTATATCTTTTGCTAAATACAATACACATTGTTATAACTCCGTCAACAGAGTTGGCCACTTGCTCATACGAACGAACGAACGATAACATAAATTCTAGATAAGGTTGAATTTCATGACTAGTATTAGTAGGATAAACGATCATTTAAAAAAATATCGAGTTCTAATCTTGTAGTGTAGAGCTACATAACATAAAATAATCTCTCAAACCACACCGTAGATGGAGAGATGAGTTGGATGCCTCTATGAAAATTTGATCCACATTAGGTATCATTAGAATAAAGGAAGAGTAGACCTTTGCCCTGCAGTGAGATACTAAAGTAAAAATTAACTTGTCACACAATAATGTCAAGATTTCCTACTAAACATAGGTCAAACATAGATGTAAAGTTAAAAAGACTTGACAATATCGAAGATGATGTCATCGATTTTTCCCAAGAATAGGTTTAATTTCACATCTAATAGGTATTAACACAGTGATGGCCTAGACAGGGATGAGTCATGTTAGAAGCTGTTAATTGTTTATAGGCCATTATACGCGTACTGGGGTGCCAAATTCCGTTTTTAGAATAACATTGTAGATTTTTTGTAACCGGGCTTAGTTTACTCCGACACGTGAATATTTTTTTATACTCTGAATAAGGTTATTCCTTGTATAGTAAATAAAGTAAATATTATATTATTTATTTATGATATAAAAATTGTGTGATCCATAATTGTTATGTTACTGTAACTATACGATGTTTCATGTTTAGAAACTTTATCAGGAAAAACATAACTTCATTAACAAATTATTCTTAAAGGTCACATTTGCATAAAACCTTGAAAATGTACGAAGAAATTTTAAACACCAAATTGATTGTAGATACGCCTACGTAACTTCTACGCTCGTAGCACGCCGTAGCAGCCGCGTAGAGGCGCCGTGGCGCAGTGCGTAGACCCCACGCAAAAAGGTTGTGTTCGGAGGTAAGCGACAGAGTCGCACAGCCCGTTAGAAACAAATAATCATTTTCTTTCATGCTAATTATTGTAAAATCTTGTCTGATCCAGGCGAAAATAATATCTGTCTACATTTTGAATGTATCATTCAAATTACAAAGTCATTTATTACATCGAAAATGAATAGGTATGTGTGTTAAATAAACTTTTCGTTGAGTTCAAAACTTTACCTACGATCTAAAGCTATGACTTTGTTGATTGTACTTATTAAAATATTTTTCGTGTTATTGACAAAAGTTTGATAGATTAACTTATTTTGTGTGAATGTGTTTTACAAAAGTTTGATAGCTTTCTGTTGTGCTAGATGTTTTGTCGTGACTTTAAGCCGTCACAAGCAGGACTCCCCTTAACGTGGGCACCATAGAATTGGCTGAATTATTGTTTTGACCTTTCTCCAGTTTACTTCACGATAACAAATGGTCTGTGTGCTCACTAGCGAGTGAATAGTTTCTATTTTCTTTTACATTTTCAGTTCCGAGATTCGTGCGAGTATTGCCAACACTTACACGGTCTGGTAAACTTATTACTGGCTGATACCAGTGGCTTTGTTTGTCTTATTCTATATTTTTTTAACCATTTTGGGACTGTAAGACTAGCCAGACAATACTATAGAAGAAATTTTGTAGAGGTAAAAAAGAATTATATCGGTCTATAAGATAATGTCTGTCTTTACGAGTATGTGTGTTTTTATTTACTTCGTTTTATAACGGCTGAAAAGATTTATATGAAATAATAATGGACATCATTTATTCGAGTACATAGGCTAGTTTTTCCTGAGAGTTGAGTGAGAGTGCTCACCAAATAACAAAAAAAACTCCAAAAGCCATTTAAGATGAAACTTTTATAAATTACTTATCATTATCATGTAAAATCAAAACGTGGGTAAAATCAAGGGCGCAACTAGTATTTGTAGTAAATATTTCATTTCTTCTACTTAATATAACTCGTTCGTTCGTTCATATGAGCAAGTGGTCAACTCTGGTGATGGAGTTTTTAGGCCGCCTTATGGCCTCCTTCGAGGCTTAACGACTTAATATAACTAGTTATCAATGTATTAATAATTGTTATGACGATATTTACTTTAGATATATAGTTACGTTATAAGATGGTATTTACTAACTCTATAGGTACATAAAGTTCTTTACTATTTAAAAAAATGTAAATGTTGCCTAAGTAACTGTAATTTTCATGATTGATTCGAACTTCGTCTGCCGCGTCCAGGTCAATGACCGGATTGCCCAAATAAAAGTAATTTAGAGGCTCACGTGAAATACAAAACAATATCGTAAAGTCTCTGATTCGTGGGTGCTGGGTGAATCTTTTTAAAATATCTGAGATCGGACAGAATTCAAGTAATGCAGTTAATTCAAATATTTCATTTCTTAAGCAGTTTGCTATTCATTCTATATGACCGGTTAATACCAACTGTTTTTTTTATAGTTTCCAACATATGGATCATGCAAACATTCTAATGCAAACGTTAATATTATGTATATTAGGTTCAAATTATAATTCAGGACGAGCAGGGCAGAACAAGTTTTACATCATAAAATAAAGCATAAAAGGTATTATGTTTTAGTAACTATATCAACTTTACTTTAAACGTCAGTCAGTTAGTCAGTTGATGCTCCTTTTAAGAAAAGTCTGCCAGACTTCGTGAACTTTCCACATAAAAGCACGTCAGGTATTCCTCTCGCGAGAACGTAAGCCCTCCATTTTCTCCCAATTACGAACCTTGACACGTCCTGATAAGGTTGCAAACCTACAAAAATTGGCCGCTCCACCACCATATAAATTCCAACCTTGTCATACCACTTCAAAGTTCATAATCGCTTATACTTTCGCTAGACTGTATGCAGTGCAGGTTCATTGAGAAAATGGACTCTAAGATGTTTGGAGGAAGGTTGTGTTTTGATGTACGCATGCGCGTGGAAACGATCGATGGGCGACGCGATGGCGACGTCGATGACCCACTTGCGGTAGACGACCGGGACCGCACGCTAAGTGACGGTGTCTAATGCAATGAACTTAGGAAAGCACTTATGACTTTCACCTCACTCGATTTGGGAGGCAAGTGGCATGAACAACAGCTTACTTGCTTCGTAGGGCACGTTAATTCCTTTAGTCGCTAAGCCATGAAGGAGACCTTTAGCTAGTCTTAAAACTCCGTTACCGGAATAGGTTAGCTCATAATAAATGAATTAGGTGAAAAACTGTGATAACTGTTGTCTGTTGTCGTTTCTGTTTAGGATTTATAGTTAGGGCTAAGTTAGGGCAGTTGCTTGTATAGTTTTGTAGCAAATGCCATATTGTATTGATAAATACTTTTTACTTTGGCAATCAAAAGCCTAGGATTGTTAGTACCTTGACAAATGGTTGATCCGCCTAATACCATGTTACAAAAAGTATAGTGTAAATTAAAACTATTTTCAGCCTTTTATTTTTGCTACCGCTGCATATCACTTGCACCTGTACCAAGCGTACATGCAAGTTCCGGTTCGTTCGCGCTAATTTTCCAGGATGCGCTCCATTACCGGTTCACTGCGGGTCAACAACCGGCGTCTCTGAGAAAACACGGCAATGGAAATGAAACAATTTGCATTCGCCTTTATTGATTTTCAGCGGCGCATACTGAATTGAAGTTGTTGTTAGGTATTGAGAGTCGATTCAAGTTTCCGTATTGTGTAATGATGGAGCTGGATTTATCCTCAGGTTTGCAGTAATCTATAACATTTTAACCCATATGAAAATAAGGGGTGGTTATAGTTTATAGTACATAGGTAATATGGTAGTAACTGTAGTTTGTATTTGTGTATATAGGGTGGGGCAAAAGTTGCTTAGCTTGTGACTAGATGACGCTGTGTGGAATGTCCAGGGATATTTATTATAATATGAATTTAAATTTTGCGTTTAATAAATCATTTAAATATATTATATTGTCCGTGAAGTTATATATTATTTATTGGTATATCACAATGATTTTATTGATATTGGCAACGGATGACAGTGTAAGTACACAGCTCAATAAAATTGGGTCATGCAATAACAACATTGACGGGCCTTAAAAGCCTATTTTTGTTCGATATAACAAGAAGAACAATAAATATTTTCCAACCCTGTTATTTATAATGGACTTCTTTTAGGCTTACTGTAGATCAGATAGCTGTTACATCTGTTGCTATCTCCTTTCATTAACATAAAAGTAACAAAAAACACATTCTTTATAGCATTGTTAAATTGAAAAATCATTGAATAATGGGGTATGTATTTAAAAATTCCTTTAGTCCCTGTATTAAGTAGGTTATGTTACTAATTTAGTAGGTTTTTTTTTTCAAATCTTATTTTTTCCAGTGTGTCATTCCTAAGTTGCATTCAAAAAAACAAAAGTTTTTAAGTAAATATGCACATGAGTGTACCGCAGGCCTACAGTATACGGTACGAGTAGACAAAGCCAAGCTACGTGACAAAGTACAAATTGGCAAGAATGGGCACTTCATCACAATCCAATCAAGGCCCAATAACCGCGGGCTCATTATAAATATGGGGCGGCGAGAGATGGCTAACCTCGTTGTATCGAGAGTCTGAGAGACACTCTCTAGAGGCTGAGCCAAGTTAGAGGGGTAGGTAGATTCAGATGAAAAGCTTGATACCAAGAGAAGTGTAAAATTTGGCAGAATAGTACTTCAAGATTATTTCAAGGCCAAACAAATTTACAACAGTTCATTGACTTTAGTCATACACTGAAACTTTTCAGAAACTATAATACGGCGTCGAATAAAGCACAGCTGACTTTAGTCACAAGACAGATACAGCTTTTCCGACAAATAAATGAATCGCAGATGTAAAAAGGCAATGACATGAGTCAGGATCACGGCATGCGGAGGGCAGTGAGAAACATTCGGAGTTTAAACGAACCCAATTGAATAAACTACTATTGATTGACTTTAACACGAGCTTTAAACGGTGAAGGAAAACATCGTGAGGAAACCCGCGGCTAGTCAGCCCCACACGTATTGACTATTGTCTTTCCAGTGGATATGGCCGGCTAAGCTGTGAGGATGGTTTAGGTGCTGGGCAAGCCTATTCCATCTCAACAATGTCCCAGGCACTACAGTGTCCCGTTAAGTGTAGGCAAAGCTTGCCTCCTGACTCTATAAATTATCTAGTAAAGACGTAAAAGGCCTGAGATTTTTTTTATTGACTTTGAACTAGAGTTGAAAATACATTTTAAACATGTTTCTTGTTGAATTATGTTATTACCCTTTATATCGAATCTAGACTGGGCCTACATTTCAGAGGACGTAGCAATTATTGATACATACATAGCTACAGCATAGACATACAAAAAGCATCTATGCACGACAGGGATTTGAATTCACAACCTTCGGATCTAAATTGATAGGGTCAATGCTATATAAACTACGATTTAATTACTAAGTTACACATCTTTTATAACTATATACTAAATTAAAATTAGTCAAACTTAGAGCTTTCAATGTCAATGTAGATGGTAACGGTAATTATCCTGTTGTGTCTAACATAATTATAGGAGTACCTAAATTTCACTAAATTCCAAAACAAAATCTACCTGAATGACATTAGCCTAATAACAATGCTAAGCCGCGGAATTCTAGATGATAACTAATTCATAGTTTCTGATGCAGCCAATAATCTCAAGGATTGCTTCATCTCACTCGGAATATGACTCACTCGCCATTTGTGAAGAATTTCCCACGCAATGCTTTGTCCCTTTTAACAGTTTATCCCTGTTTAATGTAGGGCGCGGGATGGCACGTGTTCAGTGGTAAGGATCTGGGTCAGCTGAAGGTATTTCGCTAGAAAAATACTATGTAACTAATAGTACACCCTTCGCTACAGTTATTTTTTTATCTTACTGATAAGAAGGTTTTTAGTTTTTGATCTAACAACTTTTTAGGAACAAGCTCATAAATGTGGAATTTGTCTATCTTCAATAGTCAAATTCCACATTTATGACGTTTGGGAAGATGCAGTTCCGGTGATGATAGTTGTTCATACATGTCGACGCCAATTAGATAGCAGTGATGTATTATGTTTAAAATTAAACAAAATGACGCAGAACTGACATTAACATGAGCCATGACCGAGGTGCGACAACCTTCATCACCAAAAGTTAAGTTCACATAATTCATTTTTCTTGTTTGTGGTTGTAACTACTAAAGTTAGTCAGCCAATTTCTAAATAAGCTTCTATAAGAGATTTCAGCGTTGTCTTTAATTAATAGCCCTGACATCTAAACTAATTTACTTTCGCGACCTGAATAGCTAATCTGTCGAGACAATGAACACCCATACGATTCAAACATTTGTTACAATCGCGTAGATACCAACAATCGCATTGTTCCCCTGATGCCCTACATCTTCACTCGAGGAAGAGTTACCCTGTGGGCTACTGTTTACACACGGACGCGCATAAACATAGACTCTAACACAACACAACAACGCTCACAATCGACTAGCTATCCACATCCTATCCACATGAATGGAATCTCCAGCCAAACAAAAAGTCCATACGTTTATTTGTATCGTAACAGGAAAGTAACCTAACAGAAGTATTGGTATTTACCCGCCGCCGGCCTAACTTGTACCGTGGACGTCTGAAGTGGTCCATCGCAGCCTTCGTCATAAAGTCCACATGTCACTGTGTCACTATCACTATCACTACACTAAGTTTTGTCCATGATAATGTTTTTGTGCGCAGACAGGCGCGCACGGTGCGCGGACGGCGGTCGCTGCGCGCTAAAAATAAGATGTACTCGCGAGGTTGGGGAGAGGTGATCGAGCGCTGGTGCGGGTACATCGCCGGCTGGTGACACGGCTCGTGAGCTGTCAGACAGCGAGTCAGCGAACACGTCACTATGGAATTTATAGTAAATTCTATAAGACCCGCTGAAAGAAAGTTATGAGCAAATATTTGTTGTTTTGTGAATAAGTATCATACAATTTCTAGTTATAGTTATAAAATCAATGAAGTCATAGTGACTTTGTCCTAAATTAGAAATCAAAGAGCCATGTCGTACGCTTCGTCGCGATCACGTGAACAACGCAAAGCACCACGGCACGCACCAATGCGGTATTGTAGCATTAGCGTACAATCAAAAGTTACTCTGACGTCGTACTACGTCGCGTTGCGTTACAGCATCACAACATTGTCTTTGTATCTCACTAGAACTCAGCTAAGAATTCTTATTTTAGACAGTTCTTACTTCAAGCAATTTCTTAACTATAGAATAAAAATCGTTACATAAGTAATTACTTTTACTAGAGTAATCATTTTGACTTGACTATAAATACAAGGGTTATTAGTGCACAGAGTAAGTAAAGTACAGCGCTGTTGACTCTAGTATTGATGCCTATTGCCCACCAACTACATACGATTGAAACAAAAGAATGAAATAGGCATGTTTTAATGTATTGAATATTATCGGTCAAGACTTGAATTAGAAAAAAACCGCAATCTATTCAACAACAGCAATATTCCCACTCAACTGCACATAATCTCCATTGCCAGAGTTTATTCCAACCAGGTTATTGCTACCTCCTTAACCGTCTTATCAGAAAGGGTTAAAATTCAATTTCCTTTGTTATTGGTAGGCGAGAATTAGGCAATTTGTTATAGGTTAGATATGAGCGGCCAGAAGTTCCGCCTAGCGCGACATTGATGTGTCGGTGGTGGCAGCTGGCAGAGTTATGAGGTTTTTGTGATGGGTCAAAATATGTAGCATTATTAACCAGGCTAAACTTTTTAGATGGTTCTCTAATACGAGTATTAGGTATATATCTACCGAAAACGTAATAAGTAGGTACGTAACGTACGTAACGTAGTAACGTGTACCTACCTACGTTTTTATGAGATATCATCTAAGACTCGATGACTTTACAATTATTTTGTAAACTCTACTATACTTAATAACAATAGAAAATTTAATAATATCGGTTGCTGAGAAGTTGTGGTACCTACATAAATAATTTTCTTTGACAACTGAAAATAAATAGAAAACGTTTTTTTTTTAATTCTTAATAAAATGTTAGTTAATACATTTTCGTATTTGTAATAAGGTAGGTTGAAACCTAACTATTTGAAATCAAAAAAGTTTCTTTTTTAAGCTTTAGTGCGCCATCTACTACATTATGTTAGAACTAAATGAAAGTTGTCAGCTTCCACTATACAAGCCAAAAGGTTCTTTCGGAAAGCTGGTTTAGATTGTAGTTCGAAAAGTTGTGACCAGATGGCGTTACGAAGATATTTAGTTCTTAGAAGAGTCTTTAGATTTGTAGATGGCGCTGGGGGTAATTTACTGGAAAATCTGAGGAAAGATGATTTTACTTTCACGCTTTTCTAAAACATGCAATAGGAAGAAAAACTTTTTATATCATTTTAATAACCGGTTATCAAATAAGGGATAAAAAGTGTTTCTTTTTAACTAGTTGTGAAAAATTGTTGTGAAAGTGGACTAAACCCTTTAAATCTCTAAGTACCTTATTTTGGATATTATAAAATAATCTTGTAGGCTTGAGAAGAACTAGAGATTAAGAAAATGTAAGTTGACCACTAAAACTTTATTTTCTGTTCTTTGAGATTCATCAATTTCATCCAAACAGAGTCACGGAGAAAAGTGAGTCATAAGTTTCTTCGCTACAACTACAAGCTATTATATTATCTGTGCTACAAGCTAAATAAGCTTGCGCAGAACAAAAGGCTATCATAATATGAGAATATTCCAGCAGCAGGTATCAATTTAACGAATAGTCTTATCATCATGAATGAAGTCCATCAAACAGTTACACACGGCTTAATGCTTGGCGCGGCGCCAGCGTCACCTCTGTAGTATGTGCCGTAGTGACTACAAAATGTTATTTGCGCAACATAAACCGAGATTCATATTTTTCTATGCGAAAGGAATGGAATTTGTAGAGTCAGCATCAGAATTTGATAAAAATACAGGCTATTTACATTTTATATGATTATGTCGTCACACATTGGTTCATGGGTGCACCCGGGCAACGACGACGAAAGAAAGGGGAGACCTTTGCCCAGCAGTGGGAAATTATAGATTAAAATAATAGACTAGGTACCAAACTAGATTTTTTAAGATAGATTAAGCTTTTTTAATATTGTAAGCTATCCGGTGTAGGAAATTAATTATTTGAAATGATCGTAATAAATTAGGCTCAATGTAAATTCGTCTGTCAATTTGACAAGGTTTTATTTCATCCTCAGATATTTATTTCGACAAAATTAAAAAGATTTAGCAGCAGTTTCAGCTAAAGGCCTAACTTGTATCTTTCTACCATTAGGTACTATTGTTTGAAACGGAGTAGTTTTATAATACGAGTTGGTAGGTCTCAATATTAATTTCTTCGTTCTTAAAATACTTACTAAATATTTTTTTACTTCTTTGGTTGATTTGATAACCAAGTTACACGTTTATTTTAGAAATTGTCTTTTTCGAGTAAACTTAACTGAAATATTTACAGATAAGATGAAGACAAGATGCAATTAAGATGATGACGTTAAGGTAGGTACTTCCAGTTAAACTAGAATAATGTGTGCGAGTTTTATTGTATTTAAAACAATGTAAATATAGCTTTACGTACATATTTAAAACCAATTTCGTTCGTTTTTCAACCTATTTTTATTTTCTTTTTCGATGTTCTAGTTATTTTTAGAGCCAATTGTTCCTGCTGCCCATTGTGATTAACCTAAAGATAGATTTGTATAATAAGCTGCCACTACAAATAACACGACTTCCGCTAAATGCGTTTAAAATTAAATTGAAATCATTTCTTGAATCTCATCCTTTTTACAATATCAATGAATTTTTATGTTCCTCTTTTTCTGACATTACCTTAGATTAGATTAGATAAGTAGGTATATAGTAGTAGGTAATTGGTTAGTGTTGTAGGTAAACAATTAATATTGAATTATTGTTATTATTAATTTGTTAATTGACTTTTATTATACATTTTTTGACATGCCAATGTTATGCGATGTAACACTATGGTTTAAATAAATGAATTTACTGAATTTACTGTGTCCAGGTACCTAGGTACTTTACATTATTTGACGTTGAGTGTACTCACTCTGGCCGTGTGCCCGGTGGCGCCGAATATAACGAGTGCGATGATAGATCGCACGCTCATTCTATGATCACTTCATTTTTATAAAGTGCGATGTACCAGTTACGACAATATCAACAGAATTTAATTGGATTTGAAGCGTTCGTGGCGAAGTTGCTTAGACATTCTTAATAGATCGTTGACAGACAGACAGAGTTGACAGCTATTCTGAGTGGTCACAGTTCAAAAGGGTGACGGCAAGTAGCGGCAAGCTGAGCCATCCTCTCTAAATCTGAAAATATTTCATAAATGTAAGTATTCTATTATTTAAATAAAAATCCATCAGAGGTAGCCACTATCTCATACAAACTTACTTTAGTGCTAACGAAATATTCGTATTTAATAAATATTTCAAATCAGCCTAATCTTATACTAATTCAATCATTGAATCCAAAAATACTTCCAAGAAACGAAAATTGAATCTCAAACATCCAATTAAACACGCAATACCCATTGAGCCCGTACAGACAGACAAGTCCTTCCTCTCGTATAATTACAGCGTCTGAAATAGAGCAGTGTCGTTCACCCGGCGACATATTTGGTTAAGTCCATCGGATTGCGAGCAACACTTAGCTTTGATATGTCCCCGCTGCACGCTTTGGAAGATTTCTTATTTTTAGATTACGTACGAATTGCTTTTTTCTTGCTCTATGTAACTTATGCTCGCCTGGTATCAGAAATAATAACAAGAATGATCTAAATCATTCTATAGCAAAACTTTTACACAAGGCTAGAAAAAATACTTACTCTGTGTCATCGTAGTTACCAATTCTAATCATAGGTATCAACTAGTACTGTTACTTCAAAGTACGTATGAAAGATCTTATAAGATAGATAGTGGGTAAGTCTGGTGGCGGAGTTCTTAGGCTGCACGAAACGCGTGACAGAGAATCGCTACAACAAGTCGCCGTGGACAAGGGCTCTTAAAAGCTTCCTATCTCTCAGATGGCTTAACGTTGTCATGTCAATATGTTTTTCTGAGGTAAAAAAAGTAAAAGTAGTGAACAAACTCATGCAATTGTCATTTTTTACATTATGTACGTTTATAAGGTACTTAATACTTTTTTAATTACACCTCCGACTGCTTGACGTGAATCAATATTATGCTGCCACTAATAATAGTACCTGCAAAAAAATATGTAAGTAATTTATATCATAAGCACCTTGTCTAACAAACCCCTTTAGTGTCAATTTCCCGAGCACGTGTCGGCCGGCGCACGCGCATGTCACAGCGTACGCACCAGTTAGTACGTACGCGGTGGGCGGCGCTCGTGGGCGGAATATAATGAGAGAACGCATCACTCGCACTTCACGGATAAAGGTATTACTTTCTAGTCATTTATAGTTGTTTAAATTATTTTGATTCATAGATTTTGTTCGCAATCTGTTTTGTAGCAGAAGATAAAACTATATGTGATTTGTTGCTGGTTGTAAAACCACAAACATTCCATTTTTCTAAGTATCGCTACTATTAAAATGTCACGTTTTTAATGCTACAAGAAGCTTAGATGTGTATGCGCATGTATGTGTGGACATGTTTTTGGCATACCTTCTGCTAACGATTGCATTTGAGAGTGCTACCCTTTTCCCAGAGCATTATGTCCGTTAAAGGCACTTAGAGTATTCAAGTAAAAAAATGATTTTAAGAGAGATAAATAGATTTGAAAAGTCTCTATAGACACATTGCAGACACTGCAAGGATAATAGGTATTCAAAATATGAGAAGTATTTAATCTGTGCTGGTAAAGACTAAAAGACTTTTGAAATTGACACAAAACATTTCTCCTATATTACTATGCTATTGTTACGAGTTGGCCACTTGCTCATACGAACTTACTTACTTACTATGCTATTGTAAGGCTTTCAGCACTAGAAGGCATTGACTCCAATTAGTGCCCTCTCGTATTATCCACACGGCCGTTAAATCACAAACAGTAACCACACTTCGGGTAACCAACAATAAAACACCTACGTACAATCTCCTATTTATACTATTCAATTCGAAACAAACATCCAATCACAGAATAACTAAGAGTAACAAAGCATACTATCGTTTCTGTAAGTGTGACTCAGTTCCCTTCCAAAGTTCCGCCAGAGGGCGCTGTGACACCTCTATTTCTAGCCGCTGCAATAACAGTACCAACGGTATTTTTATTACAGTCCCGTTTTATTTCAGCTTACAATTTGACAAAATAAAAATAAGGGCCGCTCCGTAACGCGACACGCGCCATGCTCCACATTGCCGCACGACTACAGATTTATAAACTAAGGTTGGTGCAAAAGCATCGATGGTCGTAGAAGTAAGTTTAAAATCTGTGTCCCTTTAATGAGAGTGCATTCACCTCGAAGTGGTTTTAATGTAGTGCGTTTTTGGACGGAACGTGTCGTTCGTTTCCGTATTACAGTTTTTCAGAGCCTAATGGGCTGCGAGATCGCGTAAGGAGCGACTTTGAAGATTAGTTTTAGATGTTTTCGTCGGGGTTCGTTTGTTTTGTCACTGGTTATTTTACGATACCTTGTGCTAGACAAGTGTAGGTGTAGATCCATATGAAATTCAGTGTGGGTAGAGGAAAAATGTAATGCTGAAAGATCTTTTTTGCTATCAACGTAAACAAATTTCATTGTGGTTTTCTTGTTATGTTAACAAAGACAACAAAAGAAGTTCTGATTGAAAACCACCTCAAAGACTCCAGCAAATTGTGTAATAAATTCCATTGCTCCACGCTCGCTATTATTGCCACCTCAATGAGCGGAAAATATGCCAATTTTCATAAAATCACCATCAACACCATAAAGCGAGTTCAGACCGCAGCGCTTCGGCGATACAATCGGACATAAACACGCCAAAACGTCCTTCCAACTCGAATAAATTTAACACCAGGACCTGTCTTACTGTCAAAACTATCCGAAAAAGGGGATTTATTACTGCGCGCGACGTACATTACCACTTTAGTTAGCGACTCCTTTCGTACCTCCCTAAGACAGTAAGGAATGGTGATGGGGAAAGGTTCGTGTCGAGGTGATCACGCAATGGCGCGACCGCACCTCGCGAGTTATTTCCTTTAAATAATTGTTGCCATCAACGATGCCGAATGTTTCTGCGTCCTAGGCCACGTTCACGCACTAAGCGGGTTTACTTATCTACCGACTCTACCGGAGACGGCGCTTACTTGCTCTACATTTGCAGAGCGTACTTTTTAACCTACCTATATTTTTCTTAGGGTGTACAAGCGTCGTACCTACATTCGTATGTAGTGCGCATACAAAATGATAGATGATAGGATAGGCTGGCGGTTTCACCCGTCATGCATTACAATTAATTTAAAAGACTTTTATCTTTCCTCAATAAATGAGCTATCAAATGCAGAAGTAATTCCAAGTGCAAGTAGAAAAGTTGTTCTAGAAAGTGTGTAGGATTTTGATTTATTTAGCTAAAAACTATATTCACAATACCTATTCTTTACCAACGTTCATTGTAAAGTCAGCCGTAGGTGCGTACTTACGCTGTTATGACTGGGGCTATTTTCAGTTTGATTGTTACGTGGTTTTGGAACTGTGTAAGTTTCTTTTATTGGCGCGTGCAGGCGTAGGGAAATAGGAATGACCCGCTTATTCACACTCGCGATACAATAAAACTGTGATTGAAGCGGCTTAGTCATATACTTAAACTTATATATTTTGTATGAGCCTACTCCACTCTTTATGTAGAAGAAATTGTTGTATAATAAATGATAAAAATAAAATAAAAAAGCTTTATTTCCAATATCCTATTTACCTACTTAAACTGACAAAATAAAAACACAACTTGAAAAAAAAAAACTTAAAACTATAAATATAAAATAAATTTAAATTAGTATGATAAGTAGCGTTTAGTTCCAAGTTTTTCTTTCCCTTTCTAGTCCAGGCCATATTCAAACTTGTGATTATCTTCACAGTTAAATTTTATTTTTGTAGATAAATTTTTAAAAATTTGTGACATTAATTGGTTCGAATTTTTAATTATTACTCACATTTAAAAATAATTTATTTGTAATATTAAATATTCCTTTCACTTACGCTTCTTGTAGTTATTATCCCGTAAAGTAAATTAAATAAAGCTACGCATAACAGTTAAGGATGTTCTTTTAACTTTTCAACTCAACACCATTTTAATGTTGTTTTGCGTCGCTTTTCCATATTTTTACGACTAAATCGTTTACAGTGATAATACCCTCACGTGCCCTCGAAACCATAAACAAAAATACTTTCTCAAAAAGACAAGCATTAAAACACTGGAAAGGATAGTAAAACGGCAATAATATTCAAGTTTATTAGTCCATTTCTAATGGTATATAACCGAGGTGCTACCCGTGTCTATTTCACACGGTGCCGTAGTTTCGTACAAACTTACTCATGTAAGTATTGGAGGCACGCACTTTCCTTGATGCTCTGTTTTATCAGGCGAGTCACTGGCATAAAGCTTGGTAGAGTAACTTGAAACCAATAGAAGCCTCAGGGCAAAATCGCACGTAGAAAAGTTTCAAATGACAAACCAGTTGTATAGCGATTCAATCTGCATCAAGTCTTTAAACAAAACTGGTGCAACTATTATGCGAAATTGGAGTAGATCATTCAATTAGATTTATCACATCTTCAAGGTTTATCACATCTGATATCCTGATTCTCACGACTTCAGATCAAACTAACTGCAACATTTCAATTATCAATTTAATTAACAAATGTTCTATAAATCAAAACGAAAAGAAATGAATTGCATGATTTAAAACATTACATAATATGATATACATCTCGGCAAAAAGTTTAAAATTGTCGGATTTGTCGGCTAAGTGTTTATTTTGAGATAATGGTGTTTTCCAACATAACTTATTTTGAGCGATAAATTCTTAGTATGGATTAAAATTTTCTATTTCTAAAGAGATGAATGAGAATAGCTTTCTTTATTTAATAATGCTATTAAGATTAAAATAAGCATTTTGAAAAATGTATTTTCAAAGCACATTCCTTTGGCTTCGTGGTTTCATATTTTTTGAAAAAATCTTGGAAATTATCCTTATTAAAAAAATAATTATTTTATTTGTCAAGGTAATACGCCAAAACTTGCACTGTCATGCACTAGGTTCACCCAACTGGCATCATCAGCTGTCAGAAACAGTCCACTGCTGAAAATAAGCCTCTCCCACTGAGAAAGATCATCAGCTTCCATCATAGATAGATAGATAGATTAACACTTTATTGTACACCACATGGACATTACATCAAATAACAAACACTAATCATACAGCTTGAGTAAATCTTAACTCGCCCGAGGGCATACGTAAGTACCAGTTCGTTCGTTCGTTCGTATGAGCAAGTGGCCAACTCTGTTGACGGAGTTTTTAGGCTGCTAGTACCAGTAATGATGATGAGGACACAGTAACTATATCAAACGCGGCAGCAAGCTAAAAACGCGCTGGTACAGAGTTCAGCAATTAAGGAGCGACACGCGAGGCGCCGACGTCCCCGGCACCTGCACCTAAAGTGTCCAAATTACTGAGGGGATTTTTCATTAATGTTTATTGTGAGGCGTGGAAAGATTACATAGATCTATTGGCTAACAACCTTAAACAAGTTATAAAATATAGGTAAGGGTAAAAAGCCATTGTACAGATGGAAGACTGTGGCTTCCGTGTTCCTTATAGGTATCCATACAATACAAGTACCCCAATAACTCGATCTCCAAGTTGGTATTTAACTCGTGAGTGAAATTACTTTACGTACTGAAATAGTATAGTGCGGCTCACCACAGTTGTGCCTATAACATTCGGTTTTAAGAAATTATCTGATGTTAAACAAGTGGCAAAATAAAAAAAAATATTATACCGACTTCCATTTCGTAAGAAGAGAACAATTTTCTCCACTCTTGCGGCACTTTTTTTCTTCATAACTCTGAAGATCCTCAGAATTTGTTTCCAGAAGCACCAGCTTTCAAATAAAAAATAATCATCAAAATCGGTTCACCCAGTCCAAAGTTAAGGTAATACAGACGAATTGAGAACAAACATAGCCAAGAAAACGATAATAAGCTGACAATTCTTTAGTGAGATACATTTGATACGGTAAACTAAAACCACGTATAGGAACTAGTAATTGCGACCAGACAGACAACGAACAATTAACCTAAGTAGTTACAGTTACAGGTTCCACAAGAAGGATCATAATAAACAACTGTGGTCGTAAACTTGTTCTAATGTGAATGGCCTGCGTCGGAATTGCTGATTTTATTATCACAAGTAATATTCAGGTACCTATCTGATACCATTTCGATCGTTTACGAACTCTTCTCTGACATCAGAAAGATCTCAAATTTTACCACTAATACCCGGTTGCTATATTCAACTTACGAATTAACGTAATCTGTTCCTGAAGTGATCGATCACCATAGCTACTTTGTTTAATACAACAAAAATACCTATATATGACACTTTTTGACAGATAACAATGTTACTACGGCTACAAAAATACAGTCACTCATAAGTTGAATATTGCAACCGGAGACCAAGATCGGATGGAAACATACTTGACCGATTTGCTTCACTCATAATTTCCTACGTAAAATATTTTATTAGTAGGTGTACCTGTACTGTAATGTGTGTGAGTGATGTAAATAAATGTTTTTCTATTCTATTCTATTTTATTCATACTTGTGAATCCAGCACATCATTGCAATCATCTCATTGGTAAAATACGCGACCAATTCCAAGGTCTTAGAAATGTTATAGGTACTGAAACAAACATAACCACCATGCAGACTCGTTGTCTAGTAACATAACCCTCATTGGCAATCGGGATAAACCAATTGCAAAACTGTACGTACCTACTCCTTATTTTTTAGAACCAAACTTAAGATTTAATGGATTTATTACTCAATCAAAATTTATAGCAAATTCGCGCACTATAAGTACTCCGTGATTGGTTTTTATTATTTTGCAAATTGCAAAAACTCTCATCGAGTTCAATCACTTCGGATTACAAATAGGTACAATAATACTTAAACTACATGTGATGTACAGTCAACTCGATATTTGGTAGAAAAGCCGTTCAGAGATAATTACATTTTAGTCTTACTGTTTAAGCCATTCTCTCCGTTTCCTTACAAGTTTCACGCAGTGATGCTAGACAATAATAATAACCTACAGGTTTTATATTAATATTCAGTGCTAAATATGTTTTATGTTGAGTGTATGCTTACTGAATGTTGATGTTTTAATTCAATAAAACAGAGACGAAAATAGATTTGTTAAATAGCATGTTCTATAAATCAAGCAATCAATTTTACGATTTCAAATGCACTTAATTAATATCTAGTCGCACTTGAAGCAGAAGCGCAACACAAATTAAATATCATTTAGTGTTATTGAAATGTTGCAAAGAAAACAAAATTTATGTATGCAATTCAATCATTGCCCAGATAAGCGGGCTATTAAAATATTTTTGTTGCAAATAAAAATCTTAAAACAATTCCAAGTAACTGCCTCATCTAATAATAATTACAAGCTTTTAAATTTGTTTAGCATGAGACATATATTTTTACAATTTTACCAGAAGACAGTTTTTCTCGTAATTCCGTCTAAAGTACGTAATTTATTAGATTTGCTTACAGTCATGAGTACAATTCTATTTATATGGGTCTGCGCACATTTCTTGTAATTCGTGTTTGTCACATTTTTAACCGTCTTGCGCGTGCGCATGTGGCAAAGCCGCCATGTTTCAATTTTATATGATTTATTCGATGTGATTCAAAATAATGATTACCAGTGATCAGTGGAATTCGTATGAACATATTTATTCTATTTAAATCTCAGACTCTGTAAATGAGTTGTTTACATATTGTTAATAAACTTGTTTTGTAAACAAAAATAATATCAGAATTCAACATTCGTTAGATAAAAACAATAATCTCTATATTCTACGAGTATACCTACTTCCGATTTAAATTTTCTCACCGGTTCCAACCATTTTGTAACATCTTAAGTGTTATTTATACTGTGTCCACAACTCTACAGTAACACACAGAGACAATAAAGTTCGTCGTCGTCAATAGAAGCAGCGAGTAGGCGCCACAGTTCAATATATCACAGTAATAGAAACTCGGACATGCGAGCAGTTCGGGTAAAAAGCGAAAATATATCGTTCAACGTGAACATGAATAATCGTAGACGATATAAAAGTTTACAGAGTCGTAGGAAGGAGATGTGCGAAGGGAAAGGGCTAAGTTATGGATGCGGCAAATGATCACTCGGTCCACTTTAAATAAAGTAGGAGTAAAGACAAACTACTTTGTCGTTTTAATAAAAAAAGTACTTTTGTCTAATGGGAAACTTTTATGGTTTTCAGTTGTCTGAAATGCAGTGGCAAGTAGGTGCTCACTTGGGAATACTTCGTTTAACTGTTGTTCTTTTGTAACTGTCATAAAGGTGATTTTAAAAACATATATAAGTATTATCATTTATCACAGATAAAATAATACTGGTATTATGAATTTAACATCAAAAGGGATTTTGTTATTTAATTGTCAAAATCCCCTTGATCTGAAATTTATGCTTTAAAGGGGACAATAACCCAAAGTTTTGTGCGAATACGTCAGGCCTTTGTATTTTAATAGCTAGAAATAAAATAATGGTAGTCACTCACTAATAAAGATTTAATTTCATTAGCAAGTTGTTACAGACAGCAACCCTGCAGCCCCTCAAACAAAGCGGATGAAGCAGAGCTGTGAACCAGTTGGCAACGTTGCAACCTCCACGGAAAGAGCTTTTTGACGTAGAAGTAGAATAAAATAAAATAAAATAAATAAATAAATAAATATCCTTGGACATTTCACACGGCGTCATCTAGTCCCAAGCTAAGCAATTTAATGCTTGTGTTATGGTAACCAGATGACTGATAAACTACATAGATACATTTTTTTTTTGTAAATACATACATATTATACATAGAAAACACCCAGACACGAAACAAATATTTGCAGATCATGCAAACATTTGTCCCGCAGCGGGGATCGAACCCGCAACCTCTGCGTCTCAGGCGGGCTTTCGCCCACTGCGCCACAGAGGTCGTCAAAAGCTTCAAAGCGTCGAAGGCTTTACCGATGTGGTAACGAAGAAAAGGGAGCCATCTAGCCGGTGTGGTACTGCTCTGAGATCAGCGAGAAGCGTTTAAGCGAACTTCCAAGGATGATCTTCTTCTTCTATCGTGTCAATAACTCTCAAAATTCAAATACGATTATGCCAAAAAGTTACTACCGCTATAGCGGCATCCGAGGCAGAATTAAGGTCGGCTCTTGTGCAAGAGGAGGGGCAAGTGGGGCAGTCCAGTAGGTGGGACATAGTTTGTCCAAGGATGATGATGATCTTAATATCTTCATACATCAGTGTATGGAGTGCATCCACCCACACACGCGCATTATTCGTGGCGACAGTGTTGCCACACCGCGGAGTTATGCGCTGCGTCCGCAATGGACTTGTCGGCCATTTCTACAATTTATAAAGATTATACCGGAGCTCTTGCCCAATGTACTACATAGTTCGGTGGGTGCTACAAGGCTTTAATGGTTAAGTGAGCATCTTTGAGCTTGTTGTCAATCTGAATGTCTGAGCTCAAAGTATCCCAAATTATGTACATAAATACCTGCCTACTCGTCCCTTTTGATTCTAAATCAAGCAATCATCGCAGTAAAACAAGACACCAAAGTAGAGAAGAAAATGAGTTTCTTGTTTGTGTGATACCGTTCCTTTTTTGTGATTTTTTTTTATAAATCATGCCCCTATAGCTTAGTAGACGTTCTCTCCAATCTTTAAGGCTATTTGAAGATGAACTTTGAAATTCAGAGGAGGAATGTCCAAATAAATATTGTTAGGACTTTTTTTTTTACTTTGCCTACATTTTGCAGATATGACCACTTCATACGTGGCAGGTCCAGGCCATCATCGCTGTAAGAATTTGAATTCAATTTTACCCTTAAATAATTTAAAAAATAAACTACTTTTAAAAAAATAATATTTTAAAGCATATTTCTTGCAAAATAATAGCAAGGACAGGCCAAAAACAAAATAAACAATCCGAAAGGATACAATAACATTCTCAATCACATTACTCATTGTAATTTCCATAGAAAGAAACCATAGCCACGTGCTTCCCGCGACGGAAACGGATCCCCCCCTCCCCGAAGTCCTTAACCCCTCCCCCCTCCTTCCACTTGTCTACGGTAGCTATTTCTAGTAAGGCAGAGACACTTGCCATTACTTTACTGAATGTTTGGTTGTGACTTTCCTTAGCATAGAGCTAGGAACCGTGTAGAATCGTCATGTGAACAGCCAAGTCCCGTAACGCTCAAGATGATGATGATGAGAGATGACAATAACTAGTGTATTACGTTACTGCAAAAAACAGACTGCACACAATTTATTTGCTTTTTTTATCGTAGTAAGGGGATTTTGTCCAGCTACACAATGGGCTACATATAATAATAATAATAATGAAGTGTTTGTGGTGTAGCTTGCTTTAGACAGATTGCCAAAGTTAAGCGACGTTCTACGCGGTTTTTAAATAACCACTAGTGGTAATAACAATAAACCGCTTTCTTTCAGGAGAATGGTTAAGTTATATCAGTTCCTGCAACAAAATCACTACGCTATAAAGAAATCCATAGCTGGGCATTAACTCGTTAATCCGTTAATCGTTAATTAACGAAGTTAACATTTTGATTAACGGATTAACTTTTAAGTTAACTTTCAAAAATGTTAACGGACACGTTAACTTCCGTTAATGAGCGAGAAGTCCGTTAATCGTTAATCCAATGCCTAATAGTTACCGCACGGCACCGACAAGTGCCGGGTGGCGCGTGGCAGCGAGTGAAACAAAAACTAAACTAGATATATTTTGCCGGCGCGTGCGAGTGAGAAAGAAAACTGCGAAGAGACCAGACAGATGAAACTAAAAATTGTATTCAACTATTTTCTAAACAGGGCATTAGCCTCGAGTCGGGTACCCGCCGAAATACACGGCAGCCTTATCGTTTTCAATTTTTTTTATTATTTTTAGACTGTACTTGTTTTTTTATCTATTTCCTTCCGATTTTCCCGGCTGCTTTGATTGGTGAAGAATGTAGAGATGCTAATTTGATTGATAGTTTCAATTCAAAGTCAAACCGACATTTTCTTTCTATAGTTTAGGTATTATATTTAATTATAGTGTTAAACCACACTTAGGTTTCGGTGCTTTAAGGTGGCCCTTCCCGGTGCGTCTATCATCGACGCGGGCATAGCTGAAAAGCTTGTTGTTTCATCCAGCGCAATGCTAGAAAAAGAAGCAAAGCGAAAAGAGAGAGATAGCGCCTCAGCGCTCGGCATTCAGTAGGTACTTTCGCCGCTCACTCGCTCACTCGAAAAATAATGTGCGGAAATTTCATAAAAAGTGTTCCAGGAAATACGTGTTTTTCAGTAAGCCTTACAAGTTTGTAAAATAAATATTTGTCATTTAAATATTTGACATTTGCAAGGTTTCTATCACAATATTTTCTTTACATTTTATGAGTAGATATGAACGGCCAAAGTTCAGGTAAAATTTATGCTAAAAGCAGGTTTTTGGAAGCTTATACTGAATTTGCTTCTCAAAATTTTGATCTTTAGTTTTGATAGAAACCTAGATATAGTGCACAAGATACCTATTAGTCCAAAAGTTTAAAAGAAAGATCTGTTACAACGGCATAATCACGTACGAGCGTTTGTATGAAAAGTGAGCCGGGTTGGCCGCTCTTAACCGAAATATCATCTTACTGATAGTTTCGTCTTCGGCGTCAAGGGCTTCGTGTCCGTGTGGTAAGGCAGCCCGGCTTAAGGGTGATCGCTTGTATCTCGCGGGTTCGAATTCCGTCAAAACCGTAAAACTTTTAGTAAGATTTTTCAGTTGTAATTTTCTTTCAATCAATTTGTTTGTTTTCCGAATTTAGTGTGCCAGTTGGTCGAGAAAAATATTATTTTTTCACGAAATATCACTAACCGGTGAGTTTCTAACACAACGCAACGATATAAAGATGCAATTTGAAACATATTAACGGATTAACGATTAACGTTAACTTGCGTTAATTCTTCCGAAATGTAACGCTTTAACGTTTAACGAAGCTAACTTTTTTTGTAACGGATTAACGATTAACGAAGTTAACCATTTGATTAACGGTGCCCAGCTATGAAGAAATCCTTCGGGCGGCTTAAAAAAACCATTATTTAATTTGGTTTAAGTATAAAAAACTTATTAAAGTTGAAATAACTTTTAAGCTTTTGCTTGAAAACAAAAGCTCGTGTTATAAATTCTTTACTAGTGTTATATACCTAGATTATCGTTTTGGATGTACCTATATCTGTAATGATAATTTATTGAAATAAATAATTGAGTAATTGAGAAATAAAAATTAAGTTTTTATCTGCCAGTTCTAGATGTTGTTATGCTCAGTCTCGGCATGCGCCGCGTCGCGCCCAGCATCCGGCGCGCGCGCAGTTGACTCATCGCAAACACTTCCTTTTATTTGCACATTACTCTTTGATTCAATCTGTATTTATAACAAGTATGATTATAATGATTTTTTCCGTTTCTGTTATAAAAATACGTAAAACAATCACACACGAACAGTTAAAAGCTTGTGGCGTGGTTGTGTTTCACTTCACTTCTTATAATTTGGCTTTCGCACGGCTTGTGCCACGCATTTAGCCACTACCATGTGTTATATTTAGTCATATTTAGTCATTAGTCAAGGTCAAGTCAAAGTCATAGTCAGCGTCAGTAAAGATGTGGGATCTTTACTGCAGCATTACAAGGACTCCTTGAGAGAACTCGAAATGCAATGATATCCAGTTTTGTTTCATTTGCCCACACTTATGTACGTTCACGAACACTTAACAGTTAATAATCCACCATTATTACACATTAATATTCGCTAAAACACAAGTTTTGGAAAATAAAACAAAAAAGGCAACATGGCACCTCGAATTCCCGTCAAAAAAGCCCGTGGTTGTGTTTATACGTTCTTGATAGATTGTTAAAGTTAAGTGACGTTCTGAATGATCAAAATGTTTAGTTATAATATAGTAGTAATCTGCAGGAACGATAAACAACCGCTTAAACTTTCAGCCATCACTGTCTGTCTAGACAACTATTTATTATCTGTAAAAGGTGACAAATGAGGAAGTCCTTCGAAGAGCACAGCAGAAACGGGAACTTTTGCACACCATCAAACTAAGAAAAGTTGGTTACTTAGGTCATATCATAAGACACGAGAGATATGTCCTACTTCAACTGATTATGATGGGAAAAGTCGCCGGCAAGAGGCGTGTTGGTCGGAAAAGTCTTGGTTGAGGAATATCAGGGAGTGGACGGGGATAGCGAGCGCTGCCGAACTATTTCGCCTCGCTAAGGACCGTGAACAATATGCCATATTGACTGCCAACCTTCGCTAGTCGGAGAGGCACCATAAGAAGAAGAATCTGTAACTGTAAGAGCCGGCACATTCTGTTTTTCGAACGAGCAATCTCTCTCTTTTTGAGGTGTAGATTAGAGGCACGTCTAAAGCGTCTATAAACATTTGAATACTCTATAAACATCAACTATAAACATTTGAATACTCAAGACTTGCAAAAACGTTAGATTTCTTTTTAAAAGTGACCTTTCGCATTCCACTTTCCACTGTGACTCATATAGATGTTACATAAAATCTAGGTATTAACTAATTAAATATGTAAATGTGCGATGACGAGTGCTCGTTACTCAAACACTCGTGAGTCTTTACGGATGTAATTGTAGTGTTAAGATGTTGAGATGTCGAGGGTATAAGTAGATGAGTAATACGTAAGTTGGGTAAGCAATGGCATTCATGTGCTACCAACGCGATGTTTGAGAGACGCAATTTCATAACAAAAACTGTTTTTGTTTAGTTATCTTCTACTACTTCGAAACTATAATGAGATAAGGAATGTATATTATATTGTTGGGACCATATGAAATCGCAATTCGAATCTATAATGAGATAAGGAATGTAATATGTTGTTGGGACCAGAATTTTAATAACATAGGTACCTATTATTATAACATAGGCTGCTGTACACTAACTAAGGCGTCACATAATACCAGCGCAACAGTAGGGTACCTTTCTGCTCTACTGTTGCACATGCTGAGTGACGACCTTTTTCTCTGTCGCAATTTATTTTAAGTTTTTTTGTAAATGTTTTTAAGTTTTTTATGTGACAAGAAATAAAAGTTTTTATTATTATTATTATTATTATATTTTGATAAGTAGGTAAATCCTAGAGGTAATGGAAAATATATTGTTACACATGTATTATTAAAAAAAGAACAGGCTCACACATCCCCTCAGATTCAGATGTAAATACAGTTATAATAATCATCATACAAAATAAATTATTATTATTACTTGTCTTAATACAATACTGACGTTTGGAATGTCCAAGGATATTTTTTTATTTATTATGATAATAAATACATCGCCAACTATCGTTACTAAAATTCAAGACTTATTCATAAACGTATCTAAGAAGTTCAATGGAACTCACTGTCTCAATATAAAGAAGCTCATGACTAAAGTTCAACTTGTCATGACAAGGAGCCGAATTATTTAAGTACTTTGAACAGGAAATAGCATTTAAATGAGAAAGCTTTTTGATTAACCATATGACTATAGGTTTTTGTTTAAAATTACGAGTATAACTTTAATGTTTCTTACAATACATGCAGTGGAAAATTAAACCGCCTTTTTTAAGCCGGTTAAAAATAGGTAGGGTATTTTATTTTTAATCAGCTTGTGATAGTATATCAAATCAAAACTTCCCATGCATCACTACGAAAGGGAACGGCACATTAGGCCCCGAACAGAGTTACCACCCACAGAATAGTTCAAATAGTAGGTACAAACTGTCCAAAGATGCTTTTAATTAAAATAAATTGGGCATCGCTGCGTGCCACAGACTATCCAACACTTACTACTGCAGCCAAGGAATCAGCTATGCATAGTATAAAACAAAGTCGCCCCGTCTGTACGCTTAGATCTTTTAAACTTCACAACGGATTTTAATGTGGTTTTCATCAATAGACAGTGATGAAAGAGGCAGGTTTATATGTATAATACATTATGTATAATACAAGCATGTTACAGTTGAGAGAACACCCGAGCAAAGCCGGAGCTTATCGAATATAGAGAATTAAAGAATAACAAAATGTTCTTTGGATGACAACCGGCCTGCTCAAAATAGTACAGGTTATTTAGATAAAGGGAAATGCATTCGGAACTTATGTGCTACTGGGTAGTGTATAGTCTTGTTGCATAAAAGGTTCATTTTATAACAAGCATCATATATTTTAAGCTTTCGCGACACGAATACACTTTAAATAACATGTGTGTAATTAAATTATACGTTTCAGATGATAGTATATTCATTTTGGGCACAAGTAGAACCCTAAGTTCATTAATGCGATATAAATAAATCATACATGTTGTATGTCTATTTCCATCGTTCGTAATTATGTAGTTTATAGTTACAAATGTTTAGGCATTAAAGTTACAGGCTTTTATACTGATCAATTCTAATCCAATAATCCAAAATGCAGTCGTATTTGTGCTGTGAGTTGATCTATCAAGTTGTATCACGCATGTACTCGTAATATTAATAAATCTCGTCCGACAGCCAACGATCAAATTGCATACCTCACACTAGGTTTTTCTGGTATCGTGGGAATCAGAATCAACAAAATACTACTAATGTATCATGTTAGGTACTTATATTCAGAAACGGAAATTCAACAAAACTCCAATGAAAAAAATCTTTTTAAATTAGATGATGTCAGGCCAAGTCTTTAGGGAAAACTCAAAAAAAATCAGAACTTTTAAATAAACTGTCGGTCCCGTCTTTAAAGAAAATGACCGACAGGGATCTTAATCAAGCTCACCACAAACTTACTAATTTGGAAGGTTCTACTATTCCCCATGTTTGATTACTATACCGGCATGAGATAGATAGATAGATAGATAGATAGATAGATTAACACTTTATTGTACACCACATGGACATTACATCAATTAACAAACACTAAGAATAATGAGCCAGTGTATTACGAGCATTCTTACTATACGATCAGGGTAGGCGCAGGTAAGTAGATACAGCCCTCGTAGCTCGCCTCAAGGCTTTAACGCGATTAAATAGGTATCTAGGTTAATACCAACCATATTACAGACACTATCAAATAATTTATTTCAGTTTAGCCGACCACCAATTATCTAGGTAGGCAGCAATCTAGCCTTATAGCTGAGAATAAATGGCCCATAAACGTAACACCTGCCTATCTGTGTGCGTTTCACGGACGCGTGAAAACAACAGCTTACGCCTACAGATTAATTTACGTCGTGAAAAACATGCCATGTACGCTATAAATTTACATTCTACTTCGACATCAAGGTAAACAAACAGTCATTTGAAAAAAGTAAGTAAGTTCGTATGAGCAAGTGGCCAACTCTGGTGACGGAGTTTATAGGCCGACTAAAGGCATGTATGTGACATACACACCTATAATGACACAACAACGCAGCTAGTAAATGGACGAAGGATGGGTGGAAGTTGTCAACAGCTACAACACTTCTTCATCTATCTCAAATTACGTTTTTGCTATACGGCCAGTGTAAAACGTAAGTAAAAATTGCGACTTTTTACCCATCTTTCCTCTACAGATCGACGATCATCTAAAACTAACTTTTAAAAGATGAGATTAAACAGCACATGAAGCACTAGGTGAGGTTATACTCTTACTAATAAGCAGAGGTCTGCCAAACTAACTTACGTGCTTCATTTATATAAAATATAAACGCCGTGGAAGGCCACGCAAGTCAATAATTACACTAAGGCATGTATAAACTACTGCAGGATATTATTTGTTTCACAGCCAAAGCGATGATATGATTTGAGACGATACCGAACACTTACCTTTGACGATATAAGCGTCAATGTGGGCGAGGACTCCTGTGAAACAAACAATATCCTGCTTTAAAACCCCTTATAAATAAGTGCGTTTTTTGAGAGTAAAAGTCGTGTGAGATACAGAGTATTGTCAAGAAAAAGCAGTGGTAGAACAGCAGTGCTGGATTGTGCAAAAAAAGTTCGTAATTAATAAAATAGTCTTATTTTTCGTTTTTATTTTAAATTTTACTGAGAAAACACAAGTTTAACAAACTGTACGTAAATGTGTGTTATATGAAACAGCTACTTAGCTAGGTCTACTACACAGTGACGCATTGGTTTAACGTTTAAAAATTGCCGCTGCAGTAATTCCAATTATTACATCTGACTCATAGCTTGCTTACTTTTATTTTCACAGATTCTTCTCAGGCTCGGACGAAATTTGTTCCTCGAGGAAAATCGTGGCGACGTCGACGCGTCATCCATTCGATTCCTAGTAGTTATCTTTTTACTCTCAATAAAGAATCCGAAATGGTCAGAAACAATCGATACCAGAGTAAAATAAACCTTGATCGTGCACGATAATAGTACTGTCCGAAAACTATCGACAAAAACTAGAGAAGTGCGCAATTACACTCGATAAACACAGCATTTAATTTAAAAACTCGGTATGCGAATTAGTAACACCAAAACAAAGCATCGCAAAAAGTGAGACAAAAACAATGTGAGACTTCAAATCGCATGCGCGGAGCAGCTTGCGAACAATAAACAAAAAACAATCTAAACCACTCTTCCTTTCCTAAATTATCCTGTCACGCTCACCTATAAAATGCAATTGGTTTTATAAAATTGGAACTCGTTAGAATAACCGCTTCAATTTCACATCATCATATAATGAACTCTACGAGCTAAAAGTTACAGTTCAAATTTGTGGTGAGGGATGATTGCAGGTTGTGTTTTGGTGTCAGGTTGCGCGGACAATAGGCGCACGCGCATGTACCTGCACAAGGTGACCCGCGTGAAGGGCACGGGGCTGCCCTTGCGCACCCTGCCAGCTCCCCGCCCCGGGACCCGCGGGGTCCTGCATTCGCATGCATTGTCCGACACGCCATTACCGAAATGACCATTATGGCAGTCAGTAGGGATTGCAATAGTATCGATATTTCTATTCTAATTAATTTAGATTAACAAATTTGTTTTTTGTTTCAAAATACTAAGACACAAGTTAAAGTAAAATGGCTACTGACAGATAATTATAACTATCACCATCAACAAATCGGATCACTTACTGCTGGCTATCAGCTTTGATTGTGTCACTTTCCAAGATCTTTCACGCTTTTCACCTTGTCTTTTGCCTACACTATTCTATTTTCTTTCTCTTTACAGAAATTTAAATATATAAATAAGCAAATTAACAGGTGGTTGATAATTAAAACAATTTGCTAGTCCGGCAGAATGTACAAAACGTGCTAGGCCATAAAAGAAAAATTTACATCGATACATTTAACTGCGAACGGTAATTTATTACTCTGTCACCGCTGTTATTTATACACTTTTACCCAATATGGTACACTATTTTTAACAATGTCAAGTTAATGACCTAACGGACGTGATTCTTAATCAGACCGATCTCTCTGTCTGATTAATTAATCACAATTGTAAACAAGGACAGTGTCATATTTTAAAACGACTGATGACAGCCGCTTCCACGCCCATTGATTTATTTGTTAACGAAATTGGGTGATATAGACCTGTTCTATGAACATCTAGTAACAGAACTCTTCATTCAAGAGGAATTCTTCATTTAATAGATGATCCACCCACGTAATATTTCTGTTTGTACGGTTCTTGCTAATTAATAACAAATATTGTCGAAATTACCATATAAATTGGGATATCAATAGTTTATTAATTATCAATTTTGCAAAGCGTATAAACCGCATAGTCACATTTAAAATAAATAACACACAATTAATTACACGATTTTAATCAACAAACTTGATAGAAACCAATACCAAGAATAGGAACCTAGCATTTAACCCAAGCAAACGGACCTTTCTTCAGAAGTAAAAAGTTTGAGTTTTTATTAGAAAATAAAAAAAATATAATCATAATTTATCGATATTCGATAATAAGTCCTTTCCTCGCACTAGTTGCTAAATTCCAACTGATAGTGCTTGCAGCGACAGGTGTAGCACCGCGGTGCTGATCACAATGATGATGATTGTTGCAAGCCAGTCATTGCGTGATTAGACCCAGACGGACTAATCGCCGGTAAATGAGCAATCGACGCCAATCGAGTGTTTTGTTGATTCCTGCATGATTCGTCGATCACATACATTGTATAGGATATAAGAAAGTATATTATGTAAAAACGAGAAATTAACGAGAATTACAATAATTGTACCCTGAAAGCACGCAAAATTTTTAAAATAAAATAAATATCCTTGGACATTTCACACAGCGTCATCTAGTCCCAAGCAATTTAATGCTTGTGTTATGGTACCAGATGACTGATAAACTACTTAGGTTTATTTTTTGTAAATACATAGGTACATAATAGAAAACACCCAAACTCGAGACAAATATTGGCAGATCATGCAAACATTTCTCCCGCGGCAGGAATCGAACCCGCAACCTCTGCGTCTCAGGCGAGCATTAGCCCACTGTGCCACAGAGGTCGTCAAATTTTAGCAAATCTGAAGGATAAAATAAAGATACTTTCATTAAAGTTTAAGTCTTAAGTCAGAGGTAAGTACGTCCGTATATACTCTTAGCACATGTCCTGTCCAGTCCACATTTTGCAGAGGTGAGGTTACAAGCCTATCGCCGCCTGTTGGGTTATTTAATATTGTTAACTATATTCTTGGTGAAATCGTCTGTAAACTTGAACCAGCACTAATTTCAAATATAAAACAGTCTTGCTTTTAAAGTTCTAAACTGAAGCATTTCACCACAAAAAATCGTCTGGTATCTAGAGTTACCCTTTAAATATTTTATGCCCAATAAAGTTCGAAACAATAATTTGATCCTTAGTATTACATGCCGACTGATTTCTAGCGAAATTAGCCGCAGGTAGGCGAGGAGCCAGACTTAACTGTTCCGTCATACATTATTTTTTGTGTGTGAACCATAAATTTTGTGTTCACTTACGGAAAACTAGGCGATTTTCGTTTTAAAATTAAATAAAATGAAGTATGAACACGATGATAGTGTATTCAGTACTTTTCAGATATTCGATTCGAATGTTATTCTTAGGTATTTCACGTTCGCTGAGAAAACTTTAACTTTCCAAAGACATTCTGAGAAGTCTGAATCACCACATTGATTTTCTTTGTAAAATGCGGAACTTTACGTCACTTCTAATTTCTAGGGAGACAGCATAGGAAGGCTCGAATGAAAAGTGCAAGGCAATGAGGGCGCGAGCAGGGTCGCATTGACACACTTACAGCGCTGTAGTCAGGAGACTCATGTGGGTAATCTTAGGTCGACTGTCATATTGTCATTGTCTGTCATTTGATTGTTTGAAAGTTGACATGATGTGATGACTACTGATAAGGGAAAATGAAAGAATAATACATGTTTTGTACCGACCCCACGTAATGTAGGACAAGGGCAGGAAGAATATTTTATTCTCAAGTGACTCTTTACATTTACTAAAGTAGATATAAATATATTTGTATAAATAAAAGGAAACAATATATTTATAAGGGATAAACATATTCATACACTACAACCATGAATCTATATTCCTTAAATCATTGCATTTTGAAGTTCTGGGCGGTCTCAAACAGAGTCACATCAACCGCTAAGCGCTTCTATGCTTCATTGACCAGCTATAAAGACATTAAACATAACAAGGCCTATACATGGCTCAAAACCCGTTATTACAGTTAACCATTCGCACGGATTTCATACCAGCCAGCCCCAGCTAGATCCAACCCTGACTCCATACCTGTGGAAAGCTTCCGCTGCCGCGCCCTCAGCGCCTCCACCCTCTGCTTCTTTATAAATTCCATGTTCATTTTAATTGCGGGTTAATTACTTTGCTACACTTTAATTGTGAAATGCTTGATGAAGCTTGTTAACTAAAACAACGAGTCTCATGTACTCTTTTGGGAGATGGAAGCATACACGCTGCCACCGATTGTTTTGATGGTTTTTTTTTCTTTAACCTATATCGTCCCACTGCTGGGCAAAGGTCTCCCCCATATCCCTCCAACCATCTCTGTCCTTCGAGATTTCTCAATGTTTTGATGGTATATAGCAATAAATACTATGCATAGACTAAAGGCTTAATTAAAGCTGTTGTGAAAGGAACGTTTTACACAAACTACGCCTTAACTATTGACAGCAATTAAGAGTAGCTTATTCCGATGGTCCTTAAGACTTATTATTTATTTATTATAAGCCCTCAATGTCCCACTGCTGGGCAAAGGCCTTCCCCCACTCTTTCCATTCATCCCTTTCCTGTGCAAGAATAGTCCAGTTGGCACGGAATTTGACGAGCTCGTCTCTCCATCGTGTTCGCGGCCTGCCGCGTCGTCGTCTCTTATAATAACAAGATTTAAATATTCTAACGCCATAAAAAGTCTTGGTGCTCTTCCACTCGACCGACAAGTCACTTTATTTTAGTATATAACAACCGTAAGAGATATTCGATAACTTCATCAATCTACAACATTGATAATGAAAACCATGAATTAAATCAGCACATGCCAAATCAAATACAACACCAACAAATACAACTTTATCTACCAGACAATATGAGTGAAAGTGGATTGGCGAAGCTTGCAGCTGAAGATGCAGGTGATTCTTGGATGTGATTTTTTTGTGCTCTTCAATCTGATTACATATTTCATGCGATTTTGACTTCTAATGACTTTTAAAGGTCGTATGTAATTGTAATGTTTGAACATTATGTCTGTAACGGTTGATTTAGCACGAACTTTGTAATTGGTAACTGGGTGTTTGGGATATTCTTGCAAAAAATGCCTAAGCGTTTCCTTAAACTTGACGTATACTCGTATAACATGACCCTTGTGTATATTTAAATAATTAAAATTGTGCTTCCTTGTTTGATATTCGACGTGGCCTATGTTTTGTAGACTTTATATAAATATTTATAAAATAAAAGTTAAAGACCTTAAATTTAAGTTAAAAAACGTACATTTTGAACTAACTGAAGTTTTAAATACTTTAAGTTTATGTTTATGAAATAAGTACCTACCTAAGTAAGTTAGTATGAGCAAGTGGCCAACACTGGTGACGGAGTTTTTAAGCCGCCTAAATTTTCTACTGTACCTCTTACTATAGATATTACTAAAGACATTCATATGGTAGGTACTAAGGTGACATGTTAGAGTAGAGTTCCGATACTTTGACTTCACTCGAATTTAACCATAGTATGCGTATTATTTTCTAACTACCAAGTTCTACCCCAGCTAAAATGTTTAATTAAGAATTACCATCCAAAAAACTAACTCAAAAAAAAAGTTACTTAAACTTAAAATCGCCCTCACCCCAAGCGATGAAACATAAAAGTTGCCCTATTAAACGTTTACAGCCTTCTAAAACTTAACGCCGAGTGTAAGGGCGGGCCGGCGATAAAAACACTTTTGTTACTTTATAAATATATGTTATGACATAAAAATCTACATAAGAAATTGTTTTTATCACTTTTTGAATGATACTTACCTGATTTTCCGTTTTAGCTTTTTATTGTTCCGATAGTTTGCCTATTTTATGTGATGGGTAAGATAAAAGATGGAAAAACAATTTATATAGCTTTGCAATATAAAATTATTATATTGCTATCAACTTGCGATATTCCTAAGTAAAAGAAAATCGAATTAAATGTAATTAAACTGGTCTGTAATGATCTTATTGAAGAAGAAATTTTGAGTTTTGAGTTACAGCAATTCTATCGTTTTATAAGTATCAATTCATCAAACATCTATGTATAAATAAAAGTATCCCTTCAGGGGATCCCTTCAGGGATACTTGTATTTGGTAGTAGGTACTTTATTATTCCCTAAAGAGTAATATTTAAAAAGAACTCGTTACACCGATTATTAGTTTGATTCTGATAACTTTTTAAAGATATTAGATATTGGAAAGCAAATTTCTCAAACATAATGCAAGATTCCATCACAAGCAATAAACATTTGTATGTTCAATAAGCTCCAAGCTTATTTTATCGTCCATTGAAAACTTCTAATTACATAACCAAGCTCTCAAGTTACCAAACAATCCCAATTTTTTCGTGTACCGAAACTTTGACCGCACATCACTAGCGAATTCACGGGTAAAAGTTAGCAAACCTCAGTGCAGTGGTAAATGGTAACAAACAAACAAAAAGCACAAGGTTGCGGCTGCAGACGGCGGGCGGATCGACTATAGAAAAAGGTACCGAATAACGGCCATGGGATTAGGATGTGTTACAGCGAGGTTACAAACTAACAGGATATTATTTATTCGTTCGAAAGATCGCTTCATAAACAATCTGATCGATGTTTCAGGTACTCAAATTAAAAAACTAAAGTTCAAAGAGATAATCACATTAGCTGCTATAGGAAGCGATGAAAATCATCGCTAATTATGATATAAAATGACTTTTTACTACGTTTTGTTTAGAATATTGTCGCTAAGTCATGACGGAGGCCTTTAGGCGGCCTAAAAACTCCTTCACTTGGCCACTAGCTCATAGGAACTTACTTAGAATATATAATTATACGTGTAAAAAATTTAATTAATTGTGTTGCCAAGCAATCTCAACCGCGTTACCAGAGGCAGTCATTTTACTTTAAGTTTAAGCGACAACTTTAGTAATTTTATAAGAGAAGGGCTTGAAAAAATGAGTTTTAAACGAGCTAAGATTTCAAAGGGTTTATTTTTTACAGAAACTTAACTTAATCCTTATATTTTTTTTTAATTATAATTCTTAGGATGTACCCAAAGTATGTTTGTGTGCTAATTCCTTTTTATTTTTTCTTAAGTTTGGAACAACTTAAATCGTAATTCAACTTATTAATTCGTGTTACAAATCGTTTCGGTTCTGTCTTGCAGTTGATAATTTAAAACAATGCTTTAAATGGACCGCAGAGACAACAAAACAATTGGCACGCAACACCTTTATGAAGTTTTAATACAAATGGTACCAACGATTGGGAATGGGCTCTAGTCTCTACGCGGCTTTAGCCCAAGGTTCCAACAAGACCCAATGTGCTACATCCAGGCTTTGACGCGCAACGCTTTGCTTTCCTTATTAATAAAAAAAAAAAAAAAAAACTTTATTAGGAACAGATACAGTGGTACAATTTCATGAAAGTCGATGATATCTGCAGAAGTTAAAAAACTGTCAATAAACATAAGATCAAACTAAAAAATCTAAATATTAAAGTTTAAATACAAATACTAACGCTCAGAAATGGCCCTAGCCTGTCTATACGCGGCCTTAGCCCGTGGTAATGCGGGCGCCAAGGACGCCCGGTCCCAAAGTGACCCAATGCGCTACATCCAGCCTTTGGCGCGCAACATTTTGTTTCCGGACTAATCGCACAACACGTACGGACTAAATTTCAGCAGATTTTCATTAAATATGTATGTAGCAACGCCTTTGATTCAGAAACTAAATTATTTCTGCTATTCATAATGGATTTATCGCTCAATAGAGCTTAAGTGGCTGCTAAATCTATTGTCTCCTTTCAATGCAATAAGAAAACAAAGTTACGAGTAGTTAATACTTTTATTTATATTTTAAATAAATACCTACTCATAAGTTATGCCACATGCTACTTTTAGATTGTCCATTATCCAAATCTTTTGAAGATATTTAGGGGGTAGTCAGAGAGTCACGAGACGACCATAGTTATATTTGGAAAATAGATAGAATTTTCAGATGAATGTTTGTTTTTGTTACAGTATTGACTGAAAAATAATACTTCGTACAGTTATTTGTCAGTGAGTTTCAAATAAAGATTTGTTAAATAAAAACTCTACGTTTGAAGATCTCATAAGACCTCGAAGCACTAAATCGACGAAATAGTCAATAGGATAGAAATCATCTCAATTCTAAGTCATCATCATCATCATCATAATTTTCAGCCTGTGTCAACCCACTGCTGGGTTTAGGCCTCCTCCAATGACTACCACTTGTTTCGGTGTTGAGCCGATCGCATCCAGGTCTTGTTGGCGACCCTAACAATATCATCCACCCATCTAATTCTAAGTATAAATAAAAATTAAGTCGTTAAGCCATGATAGAGGCTTTTATGCCTAAAACTCTACTAGCTCATAATAACATAGGTAGGTAAGTACTTACTTATGAATTTATTTCATACGTTTTTGGAACGAGAAAGCCAGTTTAGAGTTAGACTGCTAATGTATCGCTAGAAATAAAATAAGACATCGTAGATATGTATCGTTTAGTCAAATCAGTCTCTTAATTAAGATTTATTACATCGCTTTAGCTTTGAGTCTTGATGCATTTTTATGTTTATTTCTCATTTTAATAAAACTTCTTCTTTCGTGGCAATGTTTCAACGAATTTAGATTATTATAATAATACAAATGGGAGCGAAGCTGCTGCGGTCGAATAAAACTCGTTTCATAATACCTACACAGAAGCTTACTTACTATAAATTGCAAGATATAAGCTTGGATCTCTAATTAACGATGAATAAATCAGCTATAACAATTTTTTTCAAGCAGCTTAAAAGCTACATAAAAGTGTTCGCTCGCTAACTCATACGAACTTCTTAGTAAACTTAACCTTAAATATTTTATAGACAAGACATGCCACCAAAATGCACAGAATCCCATACGAACCCTATTAAGGCCGGCCTCACACAGCCGGAATTCGTCTCTGAATTCATAATCTGAATTCATATTATTAATTAAGAAAGGCCGGAATCCCATACAAAGTCGTTATGATCCACATACATTCTGATTTTTTCAGATTATGAATTTCTCAGATCGATCTGTAAGAATGATTCTGATGTGCATCCGGAATTCCTGGTCTGAATATTTAAGATTATGACTTCATAACGCACGTAATCCTATACATTTGCATAGAGCAACACACACATATTGAATTCAGATTATGAATTTTTCTGTATTGAGCCAATAGCAATGCGATTAGTATTAATTCCTCCTCCATTTCGAGACGTTTGCGTGTGTCGTGAAACAAGAGACTACTGATCTATCTCAATTTTTAAGATAATGTGAGTTGAGGGAGCCGGAATTAAGAGTCTGAATTAAGATTCTTAATTCAGATAGGTTTTCCGGCTGTGTGAGGCCAGCCTAATACACTTCGCGAAGACCCTTACAATCACCTCTCTCACTTCCACACTCACAAAAAATAAGTACCTAACACTGAAGCGCAATCTGATGCATTCCATACTCTTAGAATTACACCCAAACACCGAATAACAAAAATCTGATCTATAGCTTGAAGAGTAAAGTTCAAAATAAAAGTGCATCGGATATATTTTTTCAAGAAAGTGTAACTTATACTTATTCTGCGCCCGAGTGCAAAGGGTCTGAGCAATTCGACCAGTAGGTACATCAAAACATTAGAAATACTATCCAAAATCACATCTATTGCTATGAAACTAAGATTTGAAATTGTATGAGCGATTTTTAGAACCAAGTGCGAAGGGTCGGCAATTCGGTTCAGTATTAATATAAATAACAATAACGACTCTGTCGGTGTTTAAGGACCTTTTAAAAGTAAAACAGTGGACGGCTTTGACTGATGAGAAGGGATAATATCTTTGGAATGAGGGTTTTGTACTTTTAAAAGCATTGTTTTGTATTCATATTTATAGATATTGCCACACAATTGACAAAATTTTAACACTTAAGAGCTAGGTGATCCTTCTTCTTGCAAACATCAGGAAGAATCAGGATCACAGACAGTTGTGGGGCGTAGCTTAATAGTTTCGCTGTCCCCCAGAGGTGGTCTACTTAGTAGGGAACATCGGGAATAATCACTTTCATTCCGGATCTACAATGCGCAAAAGTTCTAACACTAAAATTTTACGCCAATCTAATAATTCTAGTTAAGGTTTTTTTTATTTTAGTAGAAATTCAGCAAGTGAAAAAACACATCGTGAGGAAACCAGTTAGCTTTCGAGAAGCGTCGATGGGCTTGCAACCTGTCACGTATGTAAATTATATAATGTTTACTTCTGCAAAATGTGGGCATGTACCAGATATGTATTTGGACACACCACTGACTACCCCCTTAGACATTTTCATAGGATTTGAGAATGCCTAAAAAGATCTGAAAGAAATATCTACCGCTCCCTGGGAATACAGTCGTGATCGTATTTCATTTTGTCGAAGCGCTCGTGGCGGAGCTTGCTCAGACGTTCTTGATATAGTTCGTCGAAGTTAAGCAACGTTCTGAGCGGTCACTATTTGGATGGGTGACAGCAAGTGGCATTTTCATTTGAGCGCTTCCGTGCTCCGGAGGGCACGTTAAATTGTCGGTCCCGGCTTTTAAATTCGTTAAGCCATGACGGAGGCCTTTAGGCGGCCTAAAAACTCCGTCACCAGAGTTGGCCACTTGCTCATACGAACGAACGAACGATTTTGTTACAGCAGGTAGTAAAAGTAAACATTATTCCAACTGGAATTAATTTATGAAATATATAAAATACCGAAAAGAAAAAGTACCGTTAGCAAACAAACTTTAAGCACTAAATTTGCGCCCGCGCAGTTGCTCATTATAATTTATATGAACTCTATCTTAAAATGTTGAAATTTACATAAAATAACTATAATATTCTTACAATTGCCGATGACATAGCAATCAAACTATTCGGGTATGGAAATTTTACTCAATATGTTTGTTATTATGGATTATTAACTTTGTGCTTGTTAAAAGAAACAAGTTGGGAAATAGCAATTTGCATTTTATTGAACTTCTACAAACGAGCTTGTAATGATGCGTCAGTTTCGGATGTAACTATCTGTGACAAAAGATGGCAGCACATTACTCACAAAGACTGCTTATCAATAAATAAAGATACTAACTTACCAAAAGCATTTTCTGCTTTTTTCACGTGTTCAGTTAACAACAATGCGCGTCTCTAATTGTCATCTCATCATACACAATACACCCATTTCAGGAAATAAATCCAACTACGACTTACATGTCAAAAACTTAGGTAGGAATTTGCTTCGGTACATTTATTTAGAACTTGGATTCTATATACATGTCATTTATTTGTTGGATGTCCTAAATAAATGGGTTAGTTTACTAATTATAGTATTCATAAAAAAAAACATTAAGGATTAAGATCTAAAAACTCTTACTAGAATCCTTTATAATGAATTGACTTCCCTTTACCGATTTTTCGATAAGAACAAATTTGACTTTCTAATCTTTACCGCTAATGGCGTTCATCTTCAAAATGATTTATTTTAGTGGCTCGTGTTGCAATAATTTCGTTCATTTATTGGTAGACCTGATGCCATACGCTATAAACTTATACGACTGATTAGTTTTAGGTCACCATTAAAACTACCAGTAACGCAACTTTTTAAATTAATTTCGACGGCAATAATAAAGTTTCGTGCCGTACCCGGTTGCTAGAAATTACAGTTACTAGCAATACGTCGTAGAATGTGGTAATACAGTATACGCCAATAAAAATAATAAAAATGTTAATGCAAATATCGAAGAGATGTGAAAATGTTTTGCTACGTGGATTTTCTTGCATTTAGTAAATGTTTCTTGTGTATATTTGTCCGTTGTAAGACTTGAGGCGTACTAGATAATGAGTCAGGGGTGATTTATGATATCAACCCGAGGAAAAACGCGGATTCAATACATTCAGAATGTTTTATATGAAGTCTAGTTGACGCACGGTGTAACAAACCGTTTGGCTGATTCGCGGCTTAGAGCTTATGCACACTATACACTTTTTTTCAGCTCTTACCCATGCACGCGATATTCGAGGTTGTATCAATACAAACGCAAGCAAAGTTAGACATCGACGTGTTACATTTTTGTGTTATTTTATTATGTAGAGATTCTAAGGTACGCATCATTTTTGAAATCGCCCGCAGGACATTTACTTTTGCGCATATTTTAATTTGCACATTTAAATATCAAGTACCTACCTACCTATATATTCAGAATTATTTAGACGCATTCTGCAAAGAAACCTAGGTGTGAACACAACCTATTTTTGCCTGAAAATCGAGATATCTTGAATGATATAAACTCAATTTTCAAAGTAATACTAAATGTATTTTCGGTTGATTGGTTTCCAAAGTGCATCGATAGCTTAAGATAAGTCATCTTCGAAAACTTGATTAGTATTTACGACTCGTTTTTGTACGAACTTTATGATCCCCCGAGTAATAACTTATTCCGATGCAATCAACATAAGTTTAGGTACAATTATAGAAATACAGAAACTAATGATATTAATTATTTCTTATTGGACAAAATGTTAATCAAGTTACTTCGATTAAAATAATTACAATGGGATTCATTAAAAGATTACAATTCACGTAAATTTTGATGTGTTCATTAGCGTTTTCTAATATTGAAGTCTTTTTATTATAACTTCTTAAAAACGACGTCTACTTTAGGTGAACTCAAAAATGATTTTATTAAATTTTCAACCTTATTAGTATAGTATTATTTTATCTGTGGTATAAGTCAAGATTTTTTCTTATATCATTCAACTGCCATTCAAGGACTTTTTCCGGAAAGATATTTCAAGATGTCTTTATTAAAAACAATACTATCAAATTCACCATACTTAATTTCTGCCAAGTTACAAACACACACTTCAATATCTTAATAATCCTTTGCTTCATTGTAGTACCCTTATCCGGGATTTTTTTAAATTATTAAAATAGATGTACCTATGTATTTACATACCTCTGACTACCCCCTTAGACATCTTCAAAAAGATCTAAAAATTGCCTAATGATCTGAAAGAAATGTCTACCGCTCCCGGGATACAGTCGTGATCATATTTCATTTCATTTTTTTTTTCAGAAAAGAAAAATTATAGATTTATGATCAATGAGACACTTTTCAAATGTGCTTAAAACCATAACTATGTGGAGTATCGCTTCCGGTGCGACTTGGATTTGGTATTAATTAAATGTATCGGAGATGAACTGGACCGATTAGCATACTCGCTCGCCACTTACTGACCACAGAGTTTAGAAGCTTATTGCACTTTATCTATAGAGACAAAGATCATTCATAATTTCTCCGCTCTCATCCTAACCAGGTGTTATCAGAAAATTTATACATAATATCTTCCACCATTATAACCTGTTATGTTACACAACACTGTATTCACTACTTGAACTGAAAATAATATATCTTTCGCATAAAATCACATTCAATTTTATTTTGTAAAAACATTTTGTAGTTACTTTCTGGAGATATTTTTATAAAAGTCAATTTCCAACTGCACTTATTTAGACTAGTTTGCATAGAATTATCTTTTTACATATTTCTTTGTTTGGTTACTTGTGAACAGCACTCGATTAAAGTACCTACTATTACGCTTGAACCTACATCAGATAAACTTAACCATTCGATGGAACATTAAATCATGTTAACGTTCATTTATGTATAGCTTATCATGTTAAATTGATTAAATGAAACAAAACTACTACCTACATTATTTACATAACTATACAAAATGGAACAAAAAATATCTACACTTCTTAACCTAAACAACTAAATAAATAAAAGGAACTCTGTATTCTACCTAAAATATAGTATAGCTAAATATAATATAATATAATATAGCTTATCATGTTAGTATATCGCAAATTCCTAAAATATCTGTCTCTATCATGAGTTAAGTATAATTAATAATTCGTTGCTCTATGGTCGTACTGCATTTTACGTAAGCACACCAGTTATGTCCATCTCGACAACTAGTTTGGGTGTTTTATTATTTTATCCTAGATACAGACTCCGGCGCAATATCGGTTTCTAACGCTTTCAACTATTTGATTACACATCTATATTTGCATAATTGAAACATTTATAGTGACAATCTATACAGCGAATTTACAGGGTTATTTAATGCTGATTACGAGAGAGACAAACAGCTTTTTTATTATCTGACTATTCGAATACTTTCATAGTGATCGTGCGTTGAACTCGGCGGATTCCGTTTTATTATTCAATTAAAACTTTGAACATTATTTTGCAGTTTTTTGTTCATACGAGTTTTTGTATCGCAACATAAAATAAATGCATCAATTTTATATCAATTTGCACAGAGATTTTAACGGTTTTAATTAACAATCAAGCGTCGAGTTGACCTGTCACAAAGTCACAACACTCGGTTTCGATGACGTCAAGTCGTGATTACCTACTTACAACATTGAGTCTCTATTTGACACAATCAAAACGTAGCTGTCATTCTTGCACCTCAAAATCATCCCCCAATTTACTCGAAACTCCATTAGCATTATCTCTGTGCACTTAAAAAAAGTAAGTTCTTTTTAGGGCAGCTTCCCGCATAGACAATGGTGGGCCATTATGGCGTGACAGTGCGCTCATTACCGGGTTTTTGCGGCCGTCTACGGTCTGGCATTGTTCGGCCGCGTCTACCTGTGCCTATCGTTAGATCAACCGTTCAAACTTGAGCGGGTAATGTGTTATTTTGAATTTGTATTGTCTATTGGAGGGTGGAATAACTGACGGCAGAGTAAATTCGAATTGATTTACCACAATATTTAGAACAATTTTTCTTTTTACTTTTTAGTGAAATAATTGCTTCTAACATCACCTGAAACAAATAAGTACCTATACTATATATAAGTAATAGGTACGTAGGTATTTCTGCAGAATTTGAAATAAACACAACTTTTTTATGAGTATTAAAATAATATAAAATATACTTAAAAGCTCTAGTATTTTATGATTTCAATGACGCAATCAGAATCTCCGTAATCTAAGTAGATATCGCTAAGTAGGTGCTATAAACATTGACTCCGACATTTCTTTTTTAAGACCATTGTAAAGAATAATATCAGTAACCCACGCACACTAATGCCGAGTAATAAAATGAATTCCACATATAAATTTGGGTCGTGTTTTTTTGTCAATTAAAAATTACCGGCGGGACTCGGGCAGGTACTCGATTTGGTGTACGATAATAAACCACGCGAAAGAAGATTATCACCTGTCTCTTTCTAACACTATAGTGATGGAAAGAGGTCGCTGTGATCCGGTAATGGATTCGGAATTATCGACGTGTGAAGTGATCGGATTTGATCTGGGCCAGATTGGATACCTACGTAGATGTGATATTTGAAACTAGATACAGGGTTCTAAGCCGTTTACATTTTCTCTACCTGCAGTAATGCTTTAAAACACATGTTTATTAATTTTACATCTCAATTCTATGACATAAAGTTACCTACCTATTTAATTCTATGCAGAAAGCCGCAGAAGCCACCTCTCAAAAGTAACAACATTTTATTTTCCCAATTGATTTATATAAATGATTTAAATCACGTCCAGTAAAATAATAAAGGAGCTTACTTAAGTAGTAAATACCAGCGTCTACTTCAAAATGTTTTGGCCACGGAGTAGTAAAAGTATAAAAATATAAAAATCATTCCTTTCTGGTACCCTTATCCCACAGGTAGATTGAGCATTGAACATACGAAGGCAATTAACTTTTGGTACCTGCGCATACGCATGTGTGCAACATGTATGTTTGTGTGTCAGTTTGTATGTGTGTTGCACTTGCGCAAACACGGGGGTGTCATGGACACTTTGTATAACTTTAGGGTAAGAGATAAATGTGTGATAAAAGGAATTCGGAATTTATGTTGAGCTTTGGATGTTTTTATTCGGTATTAAGTGCATAAACTGATTCATGAATACTTACAGCGTCCGAAATGTGTTTTGCTTTTGAGCGTAAGTACCTACATATTGTGATGGTTACAAAAAGTTCAAGGAAGATTGGTGTTTACATACCTCTGAGCAAAGAAGTTGCAGTTCAGTATGATTATTTAAAATGTATAAGAAGAACTTTTTAATCTATGGTTTAAAACATTATATCAGTTGACCGTGATTATGGCGCATGCAACTGTGCCGAAATATCGGGAAACTCGTAAATCTAAATCATGGTAAATATACCGTTTTTGTTTATAATGTATAAGAAGAAGACTTGCATGATTGACAGGATATTCGGTTGGAGTTTGAAAAATCTTTGATTAGTTCACAACACTTAATAAAATTACTTACAATCTAATTTCAATCATTGTAAATATCTCTTTACACTATCAGATTTTTTTTATTGGGGAAATAGAAAACCAAACCATAGAACACCAAACCTTACATTTTAAAAAGAATAAACTTTCCACCCTTACGCGTCTTCAAAATGCATTTAAAATAAAATCAGATAACATTCGAACTTCAAAAGCAAATTGACCAGACGAAAGTACTCTCACTTCCACAAAGGTTTCATTAAAAAAAAACTAAAAAAAAATGGAGAAGGCTATAAAAACCCAGCTTGATGGTATTGTGCACTGACATGTGGCAGGGTAATAGATTGTTTTAGGAATAATGCTTGTAGCATTGAAAGTCAATGCGAAAGCTACCGTTGGCTAGCGGGTTATATTGTACTCTACAGAGATAAAGAGTTTAATGCCGTTTGAAAAAAACTAGTTGTTTTTAGGGACAATAACTTTAATAAATAGTAGTTGTAGATTTTTAACACAGTCATTTTAAAGTTTGTTAGACCGAATCTGTACCACAACTAAAAAGTAATTTACTAAAAGTGTTTTAAAAAACAATTGTTTTAGAGTTAACAGTTTTAAATTCAAGTTAAAAGTTTTTTTACAACGTTACTTTAAAGTTTGTTAGACCGAGTCTGTGCCATTATTGCCTGCAGGCTTTAGGGGTTTTTTTTTGTGTTTAAAAATATTTTACAGATAAATTAATTCTTCAATTGTGATAAAGTGAAAATATTGAATATTATTTGAAAAACCATCTTTTTATCGAAAGTTAGAACAAGGAAAACATTATTTCTGCATTCTGTTAGATTCGAATGTTTGCCAAGATTTTAAATAGTCATAAAATAACAGTAGTCCGTGACGAATGCCATCTAAAAACAAAAGGCACTCACAGTTTTCTATTTCGGAACCACCCGCGGCGCTTGTCCCAGCTTCCAACTACCGCCAAATACTTGCAATTACCGCCTACCAATCCAATCCCGAAATTCATGAGAACAACTCAAATAATAGGGCGCCATTACTGATTTACGATCCCCCATTATTCTAAGAACGGCACAGGTAAAAAACAAAAAAATCCAAAAAAACTCACTTGTTTTAATATCGCGTGCAGTCTTTGCCGGTTACTCGTGAGTCATTTATAGCGTAATCGAAGTGATTCAAAGACTAGACGCGAAAAAAATTAAAAACTTAAATTGTCGAAGGCCGTGCGCTTGCGGCAATTAAAAATAATTAGGGAGTGAGGATGGTTCTCGGAAGGTCCCGTGTCGGTACATTTACATATGGCGTTAGGCGGTCTAGCGGGCGCGGCCACACTGCTAGAGGGCCACCTTTGCCCTATCCCGCTGCCCTGCCCTCGAATCTTGGCATTGTGCCTGAGATATTTGAGCGCGCTTCTATTATGCTCTATAAATTCATTGCGTAGGTCCGAACAGGCCTTTATGATACCTATCAATTATAATTAAAAAAATACCTATAGGGTAAACTCAGGATAGATGCCTCAATGGGATAGATGCCTCGTTTTCAAAAAACACAACTTCCCGAAATCGCACATACTAATTAATAGGTTAAATAAGGAGCGTACGTGCCACACTCCTCAGGCTCAAAAGGCAGTTGAGCAGAGTATACTTGGTTTTCTTGTGCGTGCGATTATTTGCGCGGCGAACGCAGGATAACGCGTCAAAGTTTTAAACATGAGTATTCAGTGTTGCATAACTTTTAATGTGGTCATAAATTCTCTTAATTTTTTTTTTATGTTAATACTCTGGTACTTTGAGTACATACCTAGATGTCAATACCCACTCTATTGTATTTAGTTAGTTCTAAATTTAGAAAGGCACCTATCCGTATCAAAAAGGATAGTTGCCCCAAATTTTTCGGGGGATAGGTGCCCTTGAGAAAATCTATCCCCTAATACTCTAAACATGTGCAGTGTTTGTTGAAAAACATAACTATGTTGTATTATACGTCGGAAACATTTTGTTGTGTTAGTAGGTACATACATTTTAAAGTAATAATCTTATATGTACATATTTGTATACAATACCTAATGTTTGTAGGTGAACCATGCCACGAAAGTACAAAAGATAGGCAGGAGTCATTTTATGGACTTCAGAACAGCTGATACCTAATACAAAGTCAAATTCGACAAACAGAAACATTATTCTATAGGAATGCTCAAATAAAAATTGTATTTTACATATGTTGATTCTATAGGGCATCTATCCTCCTTAGCATTTTTAAAGTGGGGCATCTATCCATATAGGTAGGCAACTATCCCCAAAAAAAAGGTTTTGCGAAAACTTAATTTCTGCACAATCAGTAATTATTAGGACTACAAAAACAACGCGTAATGCAAGATAAAATATTTAACTAGCTATATTCATAGGAATTATTTATGGTAAATTAATAGTTTCAAAATTACGAGGCTCTTTCAAAAAGTGGGGCATCTATCCTGGGTTTACCCTATATTTCTTATTATTTACCAAAAAGCAATTGAAAAGTGAGGTACATTATTTTGTTTCTAGTCCGCCGCCCTCTGATACTCGGGCCGCGTCGGTAAGTATTAACTAAATCGAGCACGATTATGGGCAATAGTGATTGAAAAGGGTAAAACCGACCAGTATTAATTCAACCTTTTATTTGTAGTTTAAATCCGAATACCTCGTCTGTGAACATAATGCTGGATCGGAGAACTTTTCTTTAACTACTTATTTTGAAATTGAGATGCATTTTCGATACCCTTAATTTTACGATACGATATTTGTAGCTGTTATTATGGGTTTATTTAGCGCGGATTTCGTAATTTGAAGGTGATTTTATTTGCTTGCGATAAAACGGTATATCAATGTTTTGTTTTGTTACTGAATTTCTTAAAAATGATTAGGGAGATGTAGGTTGTGCAAGATTTGTTTTCTCAGTCAAATTTTGTTTTTTGTTAGCGTTTACTTTCGCGTATGCAACATACAAAATAAATAAGCTAATTATGAATAAATGTAGCTACGGTGGATTTGTATCAAAAAGTTATTAAAAAGTAAAGTATCACACGTTTTAATTTAACATCTACACATTGATAGAGACATTGTCATGTGCTGCAGTGTAACACAACAATCTAGGTTAGTAAATCTGTTTTGAAATTGTTCTTTTTTTATTCTGTAGTTTTGCCACTAAATCAGACAAGCTGAAAAATAAGCGCTTTAGAATGCCATAGTTTGGTCTAAATGCATTGTTTCTTTTTAATTCGTTATATTTTTGGCATGAGTCATTCAGGCAGTGGGTCGCGGTGCAAGCTGCATTCTGACCAAACAGGTTACATTTCGGTTTCATTGAGAAGGCGTCTGCTCGAGTTTTCCTTATTGAAACTTCCCAGTAAAAACGTCACATAAACCCTCTCTTTACCACTGAATTTCAGTTCACAAAGTATGCAAATAAGGTGCAAAATTGCTTAACTCAAAGGTGTCGTAAAGTTTTTGTGGAAGTAAGAAAATGGTAGTACGTTTCTCGGTAAATATGGGATTCGTAATTTTACAATTATGGTGAGAAAGTCAGCCCTTTGATTGAGATCAATTATTTGGCAAAAAAAGTAAAAGAGATCACTGTTCGTACACTTAACCGGATGAGAAAAAATGTGGAGTGTGATGATATAAGTTGATCTGGAATTCTGGATGACTCAGAAACACTAGTCATCCCTTTTCTTACAGATAATTTGGTATAATAGTTTTTCCCTTTTCAGTTTTTTTATCATCGCAATATTAATTTCTTTCAGAAAATCTTTTTAATATTTTTTTCCTATTTAAACTATAAAATTCTTTTTTTATTTATTTTTATAATTATTGCGACTGTACCACGCAGAAGACTCGCGTAAGTTTTTAAAGGTTAAGGTTTCTTTAAGGATGCTTTAAGTTTTCATATACCCGTAAATCCTTATTTCACAAGAAATTATTCTTGCAGAAAACTGTAGCAATTCAAATAATATTCCTGATGCACAATTTCCCACCCAATAGGAAGGTACTAGTTCTCCGATAATTCTTCAAAGAAAGCCTATCCCTACAAAGCGCTAGGCAAAGCGGCAGGCACGGCAGGCAGCGGCTACGGAGGTTGCACCGGATCAAAGGATGCACTCTCTCAAGTTATCCGTTTGCAACTCAATGGAGTCTGAACTTGAGGTGTATTCAGAGACGAAGCGGGTTAATTAACTCTGTTTAACATATTAAATGACAACTACTTAAGTTCTCAAATACTATTAAATATAGCATAGAAGAAAATGTAAGGAAAATTAAACCAACTCTACTATAATACATTTAATTTACCATGTTTGTTAGAGAGATTTGATTCGTATGATTGATGCAATACTTTTTACATTTACTTTTAACCAAATCCACTCTAGTGTATGAAGCATATTTTTAAAAACTACTGAATGAATTTTTTTTTTCTTCAAAAATAGAGGAATTATTCCTTTCAGACAAATTTGCTATCTCCATTTTTAAGAGTAGGTACTTTAACTCCAGATGGCCTTGATAAATTCCACCCTGTATATAGATTGAATTCGTTCTTATTAGCAATAACACATACATCAAGACCGTCAGACAGAAAGTGGAGCTCGTGGAACGAATTTGCACCCTTTCAAGTTATCCGTTCGAGCCTGAGTCTAGTTCCGCTTTGATCCAACGCAGACGTCTGTCGATTGAATATTACCATTTATTGTACGAGTTGCACGACCTTTGGTTATTTGAAGTCTGCGATATTGTTTGAGTTGTTTACGTCTGAGATTTGTATGAACTTTACCTTTGGCAATATAGTTGAGCTAACTGTAATGCATCGAAAATAGATACCATGTTTTCTTTGAAACATAAACATCTAACATCATTTGCTTAGTATTTATACTTTCTAAAAGTATCTAATGTTCTGGTCATTTTTAATTCAAGATTTAAGGGTATGTTTAAATAACAAAAAGTACTTATTATGGCTTTAGTTACTACTACTACTACTATTCCTCCTAAACTTATTTTTGATAATTCGACTTCGATGAAAATTCAGGACTATAGGGTAAACCGAGGATAGATGCCCCACTTTTTGAAAGAGCCTCGTAATTTTTGAACTATTAATTTACCATAAATAATTCCTATGAATATAGCTAGTTCAATATTTTATCTTGCATTACGCTTTGTTTTTGTAGTCCTAATAATTACTGATTGTGCAGAAATTGAGTTTTCGCAAAACCTTTTTTTTGGGGATAGTTGCCTACCTATATGGATAGATGCCCCACTATAAAAATGCTAAGGAGGATAGATGCCCTATAGAATCAACATATGTAAAATACAATTTTTATTTGAGCATTCTTATAGAATAATGTTTCTGTCTGTCGAATTTGACTTTGTATTAGGTATCAGCTGTTCTGAAGTCCATAAAATTACTCCTGCCTATCTTTTGTACTTTCGTGGCATGGTTCACCTACAAACATTAGGTATTGTATACAAAATGTACATATAAGATTATTACTTTAAAATGTATGTTCCTACTAACACAACAAAATGTTTCCGACGTATATAAAACATAGTTATGTTTTTTAACAAACACTGCACATGTTTAGAGTATTAGGGGATAGATTTTCTCAAGGGCACCTATCCCCCGAAAAATTTGGGGCAACTATCCTTTTTGATACGGATAGGTGCCTTTCTAAATTTAGAACTAACTAAATACAATAGAGTGGGTATTGACATCTAGGTATGTACTCAAAGTACCAGAGTATTAACATAAAAAAAATTTTAAGAGAATTTATGACCACATTAAAAGTTATGCAACACTGAATACTCATGTTTTAAACTTTGACGCGTTATCCTGCGTTCGCCGCGCAGATAATCGCACACACAAGAAAACCAAGTATACTCTGCTCAACTGCCTTTTGGGCCTGAGGAGTGTGGCACGTAAGCTACTTATTTAACCTATTAATTAGTATGTGCGATTTCGGGAAGTTGTGTTTTTTGAAAACGAGGCATCTATCCCATCGAGGCATCTATCCTGGGTTTACCCTACTTGATTTTTGATATATTAACATCGTCAGGACTGCGACACTCAACTATAATGCTTAATGTGGTTAAAATATGATTTCAATATTTTAACCACAGGAAGCATTATAAACAGCTGTACTGTACACACTGTACACAGATATAATGTAATGTAATGCCATAGTATTTTTACACACATACAACTCATAATAAAACTACAGCCGACTGAACAGCGAACAATCGATAAAAGCATTACTCATACTTCACAGTCGGTTAGACCACTAATGCCGTAAACCTAACGCGATTATAACAGTTCTCTAAGCCAATGGAATAGAGATCAGAATAGCGCGGAATTAGTTGACAAATCCACCATGAACGTAATGGATGGTAAATGGCAGGATTTGTGAATGTTTTTTTGTTGTATTGTGCAATACAACTACTGTATTTGAGACATTATTCCTTAAAAACGAGAGTTTTTATGGTGTTTTTTATATTCTATTGCGAAAAAGGAATAAACAGCTTACTGAACCTAGTTTTCCAAGTGAAATGTCTTTTAAATGAATAAATATTTAACTGTAATAGTAACTTAACAATGTGAGCAAATTGATTGAAGCAAAGAAAGGCGAAAGAATTTAAAAACAAAATAGAAAGCATTAGAACTCATACAACATAAAATATTTTTTTAATAACCATATAGTGTCCCACTGCTGGGTGAAGGTCTCCTCCATCTCCTCCTACTTAAAATACAATTATTATTATATATTTTTTCAACCTACATTGTCCCACTGCTGGGCAAAGGTCTCCCCCAATTCTCTCCAACCATAAAATACAATTAAGAAACAAATATCGGTCATAAGAAAAGTTTGGACAGAAATAACAGCAGTTCCTCAACCTCTGAATGTGCAAATTGATTTTTATGTAGAATTTGTAGCGATTGATGATGTAAATAAATAATGTATGAAATGACAATAGCAATGCCCTCCTCTGCCCCATATGACACGTTCCTAAAGAAAACATTGGGTGTACCGCTTTTTTAAATTCTGAAAACTTTGAAATTCTAATACCAAGTACGTAGGTATTTGAATGAAACATAAGTCAACATATTTAAAATGTATGTAACATACAGTATTCGATCTACCACTTTTAGGTAAATTAAAAACATCATAAAATTATGATAAATAAATAAATATTCTTGGATTACTATCATTCCACACAGCATCATCTAGCTCCAAGCTAAGCAACTGGTGACCAGATGACTGATATACTACTTAGATACATTTTCAAATGCCCATTCTTTGACTACGAAACCAACACAATTGAAGACTGGAAATCAAGTCAGGTAAAGAAAGAGTTCGATCGATATAATTGATATGCAATTCGTATTGGCAACGCGTTCTCATATACATTTGCGAGTCAATCACGGCGACCTAGCACTTCGGCTTCGGTCACTGGACTCGAAACGAGGTGACTTCGTGCTTGTTTCAGCCTCATTTTTATGCGGGCACCACACAGTGGCTTCAACTTGGTTCCAACGTTAGAATGGCCAATGGCAATGCTCCGTTTGTGTCGAATAATCGTTAACGGAGCATTGCCATTGGCCATTAAAATAAAATAGAATATACTAGTCAATCAAAATGTTATATATTTTACATATCCTACCTAAAAATATATTTTGATACACTTTAAAGGATGAAGTATGAAAAAAGAATCAAGATTGTTTAGGTAACAAATAACAGAGACAACACAGCCACAACTAAATGCTCAGGTAAATCCAGTTACTCATATATTTTAGCTAGTGGCTAGTATACCTAGAATGCATTAAGAAATGCGTTCAAATTAGCCCATGTCCAAATCTAAGAGAAGCGCTAAAATGTTACCTTATTCCTTGAACTTAGCCCTTAATTGTACTACTAATTTTAAGCATTTTTTCCTGTGTTTTTTGTTATTTATGTTGTACAATATAGCATTATATATCTATCTCTATCTATCTTCTTTCAGTTTGTAAGACGCGCAGTTTCTTCATGAAACATGACACAAGCAACACTCGAACATAAAACCGCAATCTCGCAATTCATAGGCATTTAGCTGCAGAAAACCGTCCCTCTAGACAGGCCTACTTATAGCATCTGTACGGAGTAGCTCTTGTGTTTAAGTGTGCCACTGTGCAGTGACCCAGTTCCTCACAAAGGGCCCTGTATGCACATGTCAGTGCCTAGACCTTGTAGGCATCTATGTCATGAGCGCAGCGCAGCTATTTTCATAAGTCAATGGTTGGAAGAGTTGCCTAGTTTTTCATGCGGACATTTTGCGATTTATTTTGCAACGTTGAGGTGTATTGACGAATTCTCGAAGCGATAAATAGAGTGACAGGTGGTTGGTCAATTCGCTCAAGCATTGTTCTGGCCCTATTATATCGTTTTTCTACAATTGCTTTCGCTATAAAAACAGAAACATGGAACATGGAAACAACCGGAATTGGCATTTGATGACGATAAGTCACGTCACGTGGTCAGATGTACCAAATCAAAGGTAGCTCTGGTCTCGCTAACCTAATAAGGACTTAAATACAATGCCCTACTGAAAATTATCGATATTCTAAAAATCATAACGTGTTTGCTGGCTGTCTCTTTAGAAAAAACACGTAAACAGGCTAGGTTTATCTCCAAGGACAGCACTAAGATCTTTTGAAATGCAACCTCTTTTGATATGACTAGAGCTAGAGAATAGTCGAAGACGCGTTTTACACTCCTTCATATTAATTAATTACTTTAAACGCGGCGAAAAGCCTATTATAAATTTTCTTTTCAATAACAAAGCAAATAAATATAACACATATTATCAAGGTAGGTAGGTAGTCACTAGCATGATACGTTTTTGTAAATTAAACATACCTTTGACAGGTAAAAATCACATCCACACTTTAAAATATTCACAAACTTATTTATACTGCGACCGAGCCGTACTAGCCGAAATAAAAAGCAAGAACATCAAAGTATGAGTGCGCAACTGTAGGTAGTCGGTGTGTTTGTTTAGGACGATGCCAATATTCACAGTATTTACTATTTACTCCAATTATATCCTTGGTATTTATACACTGATAATGTAAGGACTCGAGCATCGAATGTAGAGGGTAAGTGTTATATCCCAGGTAGAGGTTCGATAAAACGAAATGTGCAATGTCATTGTCGGATTTCTGAGTGTTTGTTTTAAGATTCTACTGCATGATGTATTTTTTTCATTAAATGCTTACAAAATTACAATACATCAAATCACGTATGTGCTAGAGCGGTAGAAATAACAGATCTATCAGAAGTGAGCAGTTATTTCAAAGATCTTATTACGTAGATGTTTTGGCAGAATAAGACGAGTAAGTAGTCCATAAATATTAAAATATTTTATAAAAAAACGTCAGGCACTGAAACGAGCTCACTACAATGTTAAAGTCACAAGTAGTGGATGGTTTAGAACAGAACATGGTCATGTTGATTTGATACTAATTGAAAAAAATCTAATTAATGAGTGGAAAAGGTAAGCTAAACTGTGAGTAATACTGAGCTATTTCTTAGTGAAAATATATGATCTGCTAGAATTTTCGTCCAAAATCAAAGAAAATCCAAGATAGTTTAGACAAAAGTAGAGCAACATGAATAAGTATTGCACGAGAAAACCTCCCTGATCCGAAATAAGCAAAGTGTTCTAACACCAAGAGCACTCATTTCCCGAGTCCTTACTACCCGGAACAACAGCATCTGACCTTTTTGCACAAAGGTTCAATTGAAAAAGGCGCACAAAAAGCGCAATGTCCACATGCGTCACACGTGCACTAGCGCAAGTGCCGGTTCTCACGAGCGAACAAAAAGCGAACGTGATTTATCGACGCGAGCGAGGCGAATCCACCCGCGCTGCTGACTCGACCCCTCCGGCATACTAGATAAAGGTTTTGCATTTGATGCCATTTTAATTTTTTTATGTACTAAATATACATTTTGGAATATAATATTCTAAAAATATATACTATTTTAAAGATTATGCATTCGATAGCTTTTTATTGTTCATTTTTCACTCTTTTGCAGGGTTTTGTATGACTTGAGTTTTTTTTGTAAGTATGTGGGTAATATTTTAACACACTGATTTTAAAAATCATGAGTGGAAATCGGTATTATTCTCGCGTTTCTACCTTATAAGCTAATCCACAGGGGAAGTATGTATATTAAATACCTACAGCCAAACCACTTGACCTAATGATTTATTTTTTTATAATTTGTGTAGGTTCAATTATGTATTCGATCACTACCTACGTAAAATTGATTAATAGTAGAGCCCAGTAGAGCCTATTAAAATGCTGTGCAAAGTAAAACTACACTCACCAGCGAAATTCAGTGGTCTAGTCTCAGATCATCATACTGATTTTTGATTGCCATACGCAGCAAATTCCGAATCATTAATTTTATTGACTTTAATAATTAAAGATTAATATCCCGTAATTATAAACGCTAATTTATTCAGATATATAAACACTTGACCATGATAGGCTCAATAAAGTCAAGCATAAAGAGAAAACAAGCAAAATGTTAATTAACGACTTAGCACTTCATTAAGACGATGATGCAGAAGATACACATTTATAGTGGCTTCAAAACGAGAAAAGCCGTTATAGGTTTATTAAAAAGAAAACCGTTTTTATAGCACATAACTAGCAGCATAAATAAAGCACACATCGGAATTATTTAAGTTATAATTGAGCAAATACAATAAAATTAAAACAGTATCGTATATTGGAATAACAAACGTTGTAAAGATATAAAATAGTTTGATTGCAGAGAGAGAACATTAAAAAATACGATAAAGATATAATAGTGGCAATTCGGAGTGTCGCCAAAGCTAAACTAAATTAACTAAAATTAATGCCATCCTTTTTATTCCCATCGCTATGAAAGGGACGGCAACATTTTTTGTTAGTTAAGTTTAGCTTTTGCGATACTCGGAATTGCCACTAATGTTTTCGTATCTAAGTTCATATAAACTTACAGTATATATATATAACAGTAAAAAGCAAAATTAGTACCTATATAAATTTAATGCACTTTAGAATTTCTATTGGTTGATGTCATCAGTTTATTTACAAATAGGGTCTAATGCTTTTACATCAACGGCACGACTCACCACCGCCAGTCAAAGCGTTTTCGCGTAAAAACTAAACGCAATGTAATCTCAATTCCGCGTCGCGACTTCATGGGTCAGCATTCATACATCGCACAGTTTACACGCTGAAAATTGAATCTTATTTCTTAGAAATACGGTAGGTTTTGTAAAAGAAATTCTAGGTATGCGTGAAAAATAAATTGCATTTTTTACAGGTTTTGCACAAAGAACGTTGCTTTATCAATAGACAGAATTGTATAGGTACTTACTATAGGCAAAGCTTCAATGAATTCTAAAATAGGATTGATGTTGTAAAAAAGGAAACTTTAGTATTGGTGTGAACTAGATGATGCGATTCATTCATAAAATATTATTAATCATCAAAAAACAAGGAGGAAATGATTTACAAGATCTCTAAATTTATATGGTGAACATTTAGAGTACCGCACATTTTAAAGTTAAGCGAAACTTACAAATTGTACAAGAATTAGATTTATTAGACAATTTTTATCCCAAACAATAATCCTACTGATTCGCATAATAAAATAGCGAGGGTTTATTTTTACATTTTTAGTTGGTTCGATATCCTGAGACAAGCCATTTTTAGAAAACATTTGAATGCAATTTGTTTCTTTTTAAAAATAAAGAAATGATTGCTTTCAGAAAAATGAACTAACTAAAAGATTTAAGGTAGTTCCTCTCCAAGGCCTATTGAAACTTTCCACCTGTATACGATCGAATTGAGAAACCTCCTTCTTTAAGTCGGTTAAAAAAATCGTAAACTACGAGGTATATTAACCGAATTTTATACATATTGAACTAAATTAAATCACAATTTTATTATAATTTTAGTGTCTAGCTAACTTCCTGCCTTTCTATAAAAGTTTAGTAAAATATAGTACCTATGTATACCTACTTATATCAATTTTAAACATAGAAAGAAAGAAAGAAAGAAAGAAAAATCATTTATTCTTGTAGGACCTCAAGGATCACTTAAGTATCGTTTTACATGCTAGGTGATTCTAATGCCTGTTCCAACGCGACTCCCTACACCAGGGAAAGAATCAGGCAAGAACCTGGTGGTGTGGGCCTAGCTTTTTTTTAAAAGCGATCCCTTAACAATCTAAAATACTTAATCTAAATAGTCAAGCTTCAGTGGGAAGCCAGTCGAACAAAGTAAGGCATGTCAAAGAAAGTAAAAGTAATTGTAAAGTTAACAAGATAACACCTCAACAAAATGTTGTCTGGCATCACACGCTACACTTGGCCGACTTAAGTGGTAGGTACCTACTTATCAAGGTAGTAAAGATATTGTATACCATCAACCGTCGAGGGGCACAGCGACATCAGGCCACGCAATTTTATCATTAATAAAAGCCTCAATGGAATAATACGCTTTCTCTACAAGAATATTCTTTATGTACGTTTTAAACCTTCGAGTCGGTAGGTTAGTTACGTTGATTGGGAGTTTATTGTAAAAAAGTACAGTATTTCCCATAAAAGAACCGTTTACTTTTTCTAGTCTAAATTTAGGCACACATAATTTATTTTTATTTCTAGTGTTAATTTTGTGCACATCACTTTTTTTCTTAAAGTTGTTTATATATTTGTGAGTGTGCAATAAGTTTACATAAATATATTGCGAAAAAACAGTAAGAATATTTATTTCTTTAAAACGCTCTCTTAAAGAGTCCCGACGTTTCATTTTGTAAATGGCGCGGACAGCTCGCTTCTGTAAAACGAAAATAGTTTGAATATCTGCTGCTTTACCCCAAAGAAAAATACCATACGACATCACACTATGGAAGTAACTGAAATATACTAACTTAGCTGTTCCTTCGTCAGTAAGTTGCCTAATCGTACGCACTGCGTAAGCCGCGGAGCTAAGCCTACCTGCAAGTGTTTCAATATGCGGACCCCACTGCACTTTGGAGTCGATTGTAAGACCTAAGAAAACAGTTGAATCTACAAGATTAAGTGCTTCCCCATTTAGTTTAATTTTTGTAGGTCTCTGAACCACGTTAGGCAAAGTGAATTTAATACATTTAGTTTTTTTGGCATTAAGTAAGAGGTTATTAGCAGTGAACCAGTTTGAGACTTGGGCTAAAGAGGCATTAACATCATCATAATTATCCTTAGACCTATCAACTTTAAAAAGCAAAGATGTATCATCAGCAAAAAGAACAATGTCACACATGTCTTTTACAAAGGAAGGAAGGTCGTTTATGTACACTAGAAACAGAAAAGGGCCTAGTATCGAGCCCTGTGGCACACCCATATCAATAACTGACCCTGAAGACTTTTTACCTCCTACTTCAGCTTTAAGGAGTCTCTCAGAAAGATAAGATCTAATCAGGTTAATAGCTTGGTTTACGACACCATAGTACTTTAATTTAGAAATTAGAGTCGCATGACATACGCAGTCGAAGGCTTTCGACAGATCGCAGAAAACTCCGACTACGTCTTGCGAGTTCTCAAAGGCCTCATATATGTGTTTTAGAAGCAATGTACCTGCATCGGTTGTTGATCTACCTTTCGTAAATCCAAATTGGTGCTGGTGTAAAAGTCCGTTGAGATTAAAGTGAGAGAGCAGTTGATTAAGAATTAGTTTTTCAAATATTTTACTTAACGCAGGCAGAATCGATATTGGTCTATAATTAGCGGGGTCAGTTTCATTACCAGATTTGAATAAAGGAATAACTTTACTCATCTTCATTAGATTGGGAAAAACTCCCTCGTCAACGCAATTGTTAAAGATATAAGCTAAACATGGAGCAATATCCCCAACAATAGTAGCTAATATCTTAGTCGAAATCCCCCATAAATCTTCAGTGTTTTTAATATTCAGTGTTTTAAATATTTTGACAATATTGTCTGCGTTAACATAACTAAACCTGAATTCATTATTACCCTGAACAACACTGGATTCCAAAAGGCCGTATGCTATAGTGGCGGATGAATTTAATGATTGAGTCACCACATGTGGTATATTAGAGAAAAAATTATCAAATGCGTGAGCGACCTCATCGCTTTTAGTTAATAAATGATCATTTACTTTTAGATTTATCTGTTTGTGGCCACGTTTTGTTTTACCAGTCTCATTGTTGATCAATTTCCAAGTGGCTTTAATTTTGTTAGGTGCTGTTTCAATTTTATTTTTTAAAAACATTGATTTTGCTACCTGACATACTTTTTTGAATGTTTTAGAATAATTCTTAATGTAAAGGTTATGTAAAGGATCGTGGAGCATTAGTTCCCTTGTAGAATACAGATCATAAAGTTTATTTCTACTTCTATAAATACCAGGTGTTGCCCAGTCTGCAAAGCTTGCACTAGTTTTAGATATACAAGTCTTTAATTTAAATATTTCCTTATGCTCCTCAGTAATTAAATTAGATAAACAGTTAAACAGCTCATTCGGGTCTTCTATACAAGGCAAAAGTGACATTTTAAGTTCTATGCAACCCTTAAACTTTGTAATACGACTCGCCGTGATAGGTCGGTAAGTGAATTGAGTAGGTTCATTTAATAAGCTATTAGGAAATTTAACACTTTGACCATAATGATCTGATCCAAACTTTTTAATTAAGGCTTTACTAATTGGTTCACAACTACTAAAAATATTGTCTAGACATGTGGCTGTTGTTAATGTTACCCTAGTTGGTTCATTGAAAAGATGTGTCAGATTAAAACATTTGAACAAATTAATGAACCTTTCAGAAAGAGAATCTAAAATAATGTCTACATTAAAATCACCACAGATTATTAAAACTTTACTACTAGTGAAAATCTTGAGCAAAACTTCTTCCATAGTGGACTCATACAGCCCATAATCCGCGTCAGGTGGACGGTAAACACTCACAATTACATGTCGCTCCAGCTCAACGCACGACAGCTCAATGGTCCTCTCAATAGAGAGATTAACAATATCTTTACGTTCCTTGCATTTTAAATGATTTTTCACAATAATTAGAGAACCGCCTCTAGTGGCGTTCTTACGTTTGTATGAACTAACTACATTGTATTGTTCAAAATAAGGGAGCAACTGATTATCTAAGATCCAGTGTTCAGTCACACACATAATGTCTACATTACATTCTTTTAAAAATAACTCTAATGCTAATAATTTGCTGGGGAGGCTTTGCATGTTCTGATGTACAACATGTAAAGTGCCTAGCTTACCCGTTGTCGAAGCGGTCAGTTTAAATGTTGACCGGCAGTCCCTAGTGCATGATCAACCATATTAGTACTACTACTAACTACAGGCTCGTCAGATAGTTGTGTTGTACCATGTAAAACACCATCAAAAATATTAAATGCTAACAATTTAGCAATTATCAATTGACTTTTACTACTATAGTACATAGTACTTTTAGTCAAATTTAAATCACTAATAAAAGTATTAGTGTCAAAATACAAAACGTCACTATGACGACATGTCAAATTGTAAAATAATAAATTACATTTATAGACCTGCTGGTTCTCTTTTGCAGTCAGGAATTTAGAGTAAGGAAAAGCACATACAATTAATTTTCCCAACCCAAGTTCTACTTTTGCCATCAAAATGTCAACTAAGTTGATAATATCTAGACGCTTAATGTTACTACATTTACCTAAATGCAATACCAGAGTAGTATTGCTGTCAAGTGATGTATCCGACTTTATACATTTAGTGATATAGTCAATTGGGGCATTTGGGAAACAATTATTTACAACATTTTGCTTGAGTTGGCCACCAAGCCGTAGACCAAACCCTACACCGATTTCATCAGTATACAACACAGTTCTCCGGGTCTGCCGACAGACTGTAGTCTGTCTAACCGGGGACTGGGTAGCTTGTATCTGTTCTCCTAAGACGGGAACACAGGATGAAATTTGTTCCATTACCGGTGTCATTATAGAAGATACATCATCGGCTAATAAGGGTGGGTCTGTCTGTGTAAAACTATTACATACTTGCACATATATACTATCATTGCTGACTACGTCAACAATGCTGTCTATCTTTATCAGGTTATCTAAAACCTCCTGTTCTGCTTTTTTAAACTTACATGTCATATCATGCAGTGATCTTTCAAGGCCTACTATTTTCTCAGCCATGTGATCCAATTCTAATGAGTGGCGGCCTATTAAATTATAACATGAGGTTAATTCCTGCTTCAAAATACATTTTTCTTTGCACAGTTTTGCATGATCAAAGACTTTTCTTTGAATTTTCAGCTTTTTCTCTGACTTTTTAATGAAATTGTTTATTTTTACATATTTTTTAATTTTGTTGCTCCCTTTCATTAATGACTTGTTATTGCAATTTGGTGTAGTGGCCTCATTCATAGAGAAACTAGGCACACTACTCGAAAGCTCAGTCTGTAAGTCCAGACTACTAAAGTTAATAGCTACAGGTGTTTTCCTTAATTCTAAATTGTCTATCCTTAATCTACACTCGGATAACTCTTGCTGTAAGTCCTTGTTCAGCTGCAGAGTCGCATCATATGTCTCATGGCAGTGGTCCACCGACTGCAGTGATGACTTCAGGTGATCCATCTCTTCCAGTACATCTTCATATTTTGTATGAAGCTCGGCAAGTTGTTTTTTCAATGTCTGATTCTGACCAAGGATCACCAGCATCTCGGACTCACTCTCCTCTTGCTCCTGTAGTAGCTGTCGTCTAATCTCATTAGATTCCTTGAGCTCCGCTGTAGCCATCTTCAGTTTTGCTTCCAAATCGCATGCCTTCCGAGTCATGGTCATTTTGGTTTAGTCTGAAATGAACGTCCAGCAAGTGAGTATGGTATTGGAAGATTGAGAAGGAGAGTAGGTGCTTTAGAGATATAGAGATAAATTAGTTGGAGGAGAACAATACTAAGAATAAAAATAGGAGTGAATTAGAAATAGAAAACAAGAAACAATTGTAATAAAACAATTAGAAATGAAGTGAAAATATAGGCTTGCTATTCTGAATTTCAGATGTCAATTAGATCTAGGTAGGTATACCTACTTTATTTAAAAATAATAATAATAATAAAAATTGCCACAATTTATAATTTAAATGTTAATAATTTACACAGAATGTAGTAGGGAACTGATAATATCAAATGTGATAATCAAGTACCACACCAACACAGAATTTACAGCTGCTAAGTATTACTTACTTACTTACTACAAAAATACTTCAAAGAACTCTTTGCACTCTAATGTAAAATAAGAAAAAACAATAAGCAAAGACAGATCCTTGTGAAGTTTAAATTTGAGTTCTGTCCAAGGAACTTATGGTCGGGTATAAGTTCCTTGGTTCTGTCTGACTGAATCTAGTATGATGACCAAAGATGACCATGCAGCCAAACAGTGTGAATGTCAGAGTAGGTTGCGTTAATTTGGGAGTGTAAAGTTTTCTTGTTGTTTATTGTGTGTGAGGCAAATGTTTAGGACTTCAGTTCAAGCTTCCACTAATTGTCAAGCTGAAAGAGTTGTAAACGGGGCCTGTGTAGTGTAGAATGGCAGTGACTCATCGATCATACGATCTTTGAGCGTGAGTATAAAATGTTGTGATGTGTTCGTACTGAGGTTAGTATGAGATGATAAAAGGAACACAAATACTCCCCGGGTTTATCGAATATATCCAATTCGTCAGCTTAGTACAGTATTGGAGCCCTGTACTGGTTTTTGCAATGGATATCGTAACCGTTGCCGTTTTGAAGTCCTCAATTTGCAGTGTCCGTTGGTTACAGTTTAAAACTTTGGAGTCTGTACACTGGTTTTAACACTTATATTTGATAATTAACACTTCTATTTGATAATTAGGCTTAGTTGCACACTTTAACACAGTCTTTTAAGCGTTCTTTTTAACAAAATTTAATTAAAATTGAAAATTAATTACGAGCAGCTGATTTACACGTCCAACTGCCAGTGTTGCCACACGGCGAAAAAAATATACATATTGATACAGGACTAATTTTAAACGGTCCGACTCGCGCTTGCTCGTGTTCATTAATTAATTCTTTAGTGCCTGATAGGTGAATAAAGAAATCTTAAGATATTATTTAAATTGATTGATTTATGTATCAGGTCCGAATTTTAAAACCGGTTGGTTCATTCAGTGATCTATGTCTATGGCTATTTTGAATATACATTTAGTGCCTAGATCTTTTTTAACGTTTTTTCTTTTCACACAATATGATAATTTGTTTACTACAGATTTTTAGGATTTATAGGTACAATCTATAGAGCCACAATCAGACAAATAAAATGTCCGCGCCAAAACTCGGCGCACGCTACGTAGTGCGCCCAGTTTTACTTTATTGCGTACAAACAACATTAATAAATAATAATAAATATCCTTGGACATTCCACAAAGAGTCTCTAGTCCCAAGCTAAGCAATTAAAACAAACTATATAACGTCTACATTCAAATGTCAAATGTCATAGTAGGACATTGAATTTCCTCGGACATATTTTGAGTGTCAGCTATTAGATTGTGACTCTTTAGTATAGTAACTCAATGATAGAAAGAAAGAAACAAAAGAGCATAGGCATACAAGTGGCAATTTTTATTTTCTTACCCACTTCAATTTCGTAAAAAGAGAGCCATTTTCTGCACTTTCGAGGTGCATTTTTGTTTATAACTCCGGAGATCCTCATCAGATCCTAAATTTTTTTTATGGGACACTTTGGGGTACTCTTTCTGAATCGGTCCACTATTGAATTAATAATCGGTGAAATCACATTTAAAAAAATACATACAGTAGAACACAGAATCTCTTCCTCTTTTGAAGATGGTTAAAAATAAATTTATTCAAGAAGAATATTTTGAAGTGCTAATTATTTAGATCAAAACAAACTTTATGCCTAAGAATTCTTTAAAATAATCTCCCACGAATATAAATTTCTCCTGTGCCGATAAGTATCGTATTAATGAATTTTAATTAACATCTCTATTCTCTATCGTTTGTAGAATTTCACAAATTCCGACAATATAATATCTAAGATCTTATTTTGCATCTTTATTTTGAGTTACTTGTAAAATATTGTAATAGTTGTTGTGGGTAGCAGATGTCTGCTGTAGCTACGAGTATGTCGTATGGCACTGGAAATAAGTGTCAAAATACTAAAAACAAAAAACAGGATTTAGGCAAATCATCTCTCAGATTACAAACGAATAATTTGAAAGTTTGTTGAACTTTGAACTCTGTGTTCTAAAAATGGCGATATCACAGAACAACGAACTATACAATTATACTGTTTCGTGGCGCCTATCTATAGTCAGTAAGTGTTTTACGCAATAAATAGTTTAAGCGGAAAATCCTTTACTTATTTAAGCGTAACAAGACCGTGGACATACTTATATCTACTATCTGTCGTATTCAGTGCGTCACGAAACGTTAGGAAATTGTACAAGTTCCAAGTGCAAAACATACAATTTTGCATTATATTGGGACGCGCCATTGACTTTCCTCATAACCCTTAGACAAGGGTCGTCTTCGAGGGTCTTGAATGAGTTAAAGAACAGGAGATAGGACGAAATATTCATTTCAACATAATAATAATAATGCTTATAGAATATACGAGTACTCGTTCCTTTTTTAAAACCTTCGCGATCAAAATTCATTATTTAGAAATATGTGGACACGGGATTTTTGCGCAATTGCCATGCATGACAGTCAGTCTGTCCGCGACCATGACTATTGTCACTGAAAAAAATATATTGTATTTTTCAATAACGGATACCTAATATTTTGATGCATTAACTTATGTACTGAAGTTTTAGTAACGAAAACATACGAATTAGCATAAACCTTATGTGACCAGAGAATATTCCATTAAATATCAGTATTATGTAAAGCTAGAAAGCTATGCAAATTTCAAGCTACAAGCGAAACCAAATAGTTATAAAATAAATCATACGCAGCTCATTTTATTAATTTTAGCAATTCTTCTAACATTTTATAGATCATCAAATTACGATATCGCAAACGAACTGTCACAAAAAATATTTTTTTTATGGTTGATTTGATATCTCCGAGATGAGCACTATTTGATTATAATTTAGCATTTTCTATTTGATATTTGACACATTTATTATAATTTACAAATCTGTAAGCATGATAAGTATAATAATCTGACTTTTTTTGATATTTTTCAATTATTTTTTATAGACTGCAATTTATGATTTAATTGCAATATTAAATTTCGAAAATGTTTACCAATTACATATACAAGGATATCATCTTATAGTAGAGATCGACATTTTCAATCTACGGTATTTAAAAGTAGAAACCGTATATTTTCGAACAAGACGGTGGTTGAACAAATCATAATAAATTCGTTAGAAAAAAACGTTAGTTATAATATCTAGGGTAAACCCAGGATAGATGCCCCACTTTTTGAAAGAGCCTCGTAATTTTTAAACTATTAATTTACCATAAATAATTCCTATGAATATAGCTAGTTAAATATTTTATCTTGCATTACGCGTTGTTTTTGTAGTCCTAATAATTACTGATTGTGCAGAAATTAAGTTTTCGCAAAACCTTTTTTTTGGGGATAGTTGCCTACCTATATGGATAGATGCCCCACTTTAAAAATGCTAAGGAGGATAGATGCCCTATAGAATCAACATATGTAAAATACAATTTTTATTTGAGCATTCCTATAGAATAATGTTTCTGTCTGTCGAATTTGACTTTGTATTAGGTATCAGCTGTTCTGAAGTTCATAAAATGACTCCTGCGTATCTTTTGTACTTTCGTGGCATGGTTCACCTACAAACATTAGGTATTGTATACAAATATGTACATATAAGATTATTACTTTAAAATGTATGTACCTACTAACACAACAAAATGTTTCCGACGTATAATACAACATAGTTATGTTTTTCAACAAACACTGCACATGTTTAGAGTATTAGGGGATAGATTTTCTCAAGGGCACCTATCCCCCGAAAAATTTGGGGCAACTATCCTTTTTGATACGGATAGGTGCCTTTCTAAATTTAGAACTAACTAAATACAATAGAGTGGGTATCGACATCTAGGTATGTACTCAAAGTACCAGAGTATTAACATAAAAAAAAAATTAAGAGAATTTATGACCACATTAAAAGTTATGCAACACTGAATACTCATGTTTAAAACTTTGACGCGTTATCCTGCGTTCGCCGCGCAGATAATCACACACACAAGAAAACCAAGTATACTCTGCTCAACTGCCTTTTGGGCCTGAGGAGTGTGGCACGTACGCTCCTTATTTAACCTATTAATTAGTATGTGCGATTTCGGGAAGTTGTGTTTTTTGAAAACGAGGCATCTATCCCATTGAGGCATCTATCCTGAGTTTACCCTACCTGCTTTGTTCGTAAAATGTTATGAAATGGAAATAATAGCAAGACGTAACGACCCAGTGTTATATCCGTAAATATAATGACGAAAAAAATGCTACCTGTGACTCTTGCTCTAGCAACCTTAACATAAAACATCACGCATATCAATCACACCTTTATTACTACAGCTTAAAGTCCAAATCTGAAAAAAACAAGCAAATCTACAGCATTTTAAATGAAATATTCTCATTGTATGCAATCGAATTTGTCTACCATTGTTATGCTAAATTACTTTTTATATCCACCAGGATTAAAGAATAAATTCGATTGATACCGTTTTCTAATAAGAAGGGTCTTGTCACACACGATTTGAAGAGGCGATTGTAACCCAATATTGTGCACACGACTTTAGAAAAAGTAAAGGCAATATGTTTTTATTAAAGGATATCGCTGGTGGCCTGTCTCAATGTCAGTAAAATGCAGATAAAATAACAAAGGGAACTTTAGATTCTGTTACAAATGACTTTTTAGTGAAAGGGTCAGGTGATAAAAAGTGGCTTAATTTTGTGAGAGGCAATTTTGGATTACAATTTCCTGAAGATACCAAGTACCAACTCTCTCTGCTTACGCTAAATATATTTATGCAATATTGTTGCTAAATCTTGCATCTACATTTAGGAGCATTTTAGACCGTTCTTAAACTACTTCGAGTAAAGGAAGAAGTTCTCAATCAGGCTGTTAATTTGTCGGTTAACATAATTTATGTCCTTAAAAATCTAGAAACTAGCATTATGTATCAAAGAGAGTAACGAGCATAAGACAAATAATTTTTGGTAACATTTGAATAATGTTACATCAACACAACTCTCCCCACAAGAAAATTAGATACGGTTCAACAAACATAATCAAAGTGCTACAAAAATTTAAAAAGAAACAACTACAGTTTGTCTCATTTATTTTCAGCGCCATAATAACGAATTCTAATTAATGTAGCAAAACGATTTATATTTATCGTACAATAAACATGACAGATCCATAATTACCAAAATGGTAGAATTGCAGAGTGAGTAGCGTCTCACGAAAAAAAAAATGGACAATGGCTTAAAAAATCGCCACTTTACCCCCAGGGTACATACCTGAGTCGAAATCATTTAATTTCTACCTTCATTAATCATCTTTTTTGTGCTAAAGTCAGGTACGGGGTATTGCGAGCAATGCTTTTAATTTTTTTCGATCTACCCGTGATTTTAGATAGATTGAAGGCGTCCTTTAAACAATCTGTTTCAGTTATTCTTTACATTTGTTTTATATTTTAATCGACAATGACAATAGAACCATGGACCTCTGGGAATAAGCCTTTTTATTGACCGAGCAAGCGAAGATTTCAGTGGCATGTTGGGCAATTTTGCTTTGTATGTTTAAAGCAATTACTTAGTGTCGAAGGTTACTTTATTTTACAAACTTGTTATGTCATATCTAAGGGGCTCAATTTACTAACCAGATTATAGAAAAATCAAGTAGGTGACTGAACTGACCACCAGACCAGACACTGAAAAATCATTGGCTCAATTAAGCGTTACAGAACGAAAGTGTATAGAACGCCTAAAGCTTTATCTATTAGCAGAAAAAGCGGTCACAGGTGAATCAAAGAAGAATTTTGAAAATAAAATGTATTTTATTTTGAGAAAAGACATTAAATTTTTCGATAATAAATAAAAAATACACAGTATCATTCATTATTCACATACATATGAGAGTGTATTTGTTTCTTTGTCTGTTCGAAATGTATCTACACTTTTCAACGTTACGACGAAAATCCGTGAAAAAGTACAAATTATTAAATTATTGAATAATTATTTTAATTATTTAATTATTATTTAATTATTTATTGCGCCTGATTAAACAATTTTCAACAGGTTCTACATACAATCAATTATTCTTCCAATAAAAGCATCTAGGTGCTAAACGAGGCCACATTTTTTATCAAACAACAATACATCCTATTGCTTGTAAAATTTTACAATCAGGCACGGCAGGTCGGTAATGGTTAAATTTTATTATTCCGAAGCATATTGGTATACGCCGATCGTTATTAACATGTATTCGTTAACGTACTTCGGATTTTTATTACACTTTTTTGTTTATTGTCGTGTGATTTGGATGATACTTGGGCGCAGGGACGTATTGGGGGAATCAAGTTAATGGGTGCATGGGGCACACATGGCCGCAAAAACTCCGTTACCAGAGTTGGCCACTTGCTCATACGAACGAACGAACCGGGGCATGACAATTTAGAATATATGAAAGAGTATTTTTTTTAATATTGAGATTGGTAATTGGTAAATAATAAATCTGTTCTATAGAAATCACTGTTTGTTTTCTAGAATAGCTTATAAGACAGTATTTAACACAGAAACCACCTTACACAGAACCACCTTCCCTTTTGAAGATAGAGACCTGAAAAGTGCCCTGAGTTACTTCAGGAAAACATTGTACGGCTTCATTCGCATAAGTTGGCGAAGGCAAGATATATTGCAATTTATTTTGGAAAAAGTGGACTGAACCATCTCTCAGACTTTGCAAGAGATGCAATGTTTGTATTAACGGTTTATTAGGATCACTAATGTAACCTCAAGCGGTAGACATTTTAACATTAGACACTGTAGACAGGTTCTTTTATGTTGACCTCAATCAATCCCTGAGTACGCCCACAGATAACCAACATTTTTTACAATACCAATAGTTATTCGCAATACTGATACATCGTCCCGACAATTATTGTAATTAAACATAATCGTTGTATTTTGATGTATTGCAGCCGGGTTTTTGCGAATGTAGTGTAGATCTAAATCGTGAGAGGTGGGGTATTAGGCAAATTATTGTGTTATACCGATACCGCATCGGTGCGCAAAAAATGTAAGTAACGCAACTTAACGGCGATTAGTGTCTGATGTATGGACTGACTTTGAAGGGCAAAAACTATATCGCTCTAAAAACTTATGACACAGACTTTATTTGAATAACATTTTGGTTTATTTGTTTTTTTCATGATATCGTCAGGTCTAAACATTCTGATGCGCTGAATAATTTCAAAGCTGTAATGACTCTAATTATAATAAAAAATCGAAATATAAAACTATTAGACACATACATAAAAGTAAGTATTATCATACTTAAGAAAATTAAGTATGTAGGTACTGTACAGTTACGAGTATGTATCTGTATTATAAATAGTCACATATCTACGGTTAGTAATATGTTAGCAATATGTTAGCAATTAGCTTTCTATCAATCGAAAAGCAAAGTTGGCATATGATTTCAAAACTAGTTTCAAAATAACTTCAATAATGATAATACTGAATGAATGGAAAGAGTGGGGGGAGGCCTTTGCCCAGCAGTGGGACATTGAGGGCTGATAATAATAATAAATAATGATAAAACAAAATGAATCGTGTCACATGTCGGAAAGAAGTCACAGTGTAACCCGAGCCAGCAGATGGCATGCTCTTTGCACTTCCGAAAATTAGAAAAAAAACGCTCAACGCAAGACGAGCAAAAAGTGGAGACGTATGGAGCGTGCTTACGACATGAGTTCCGTATATCATGTCGGTGGCATTGTGAATATGTGCGTCTTATGCGGGCACCACACATTGGAGTGTTGGAACCTGCTGGTTCAAACATTCCAATAGAATAGAATAGAATATTACTTTATTGTACCTACACCATAAAAGAAACAAAACAACTTCGATACACAAAACAAAAAAAAAAGTGTAACAATGGGCGACCTCATCGCTGAAAGCGATCTCTTCCAGGTAACCTTTGGATGGACAGGATGCAATGTGGGGATCGATCTTGCGCGGTTATTGGACACAAACGGAGCATTGCCATTGGCCATTCTATTCATAGTTGGAACCAAGTTGAAGCCAATGTGTGGTGCCCACATTAAAGAATGACTAGGATGAGTGGACAGCATAGTAGTGGATGATGGTTTATGTAAATAATTTATGGACGTTAAATTTTTTTTTATTGCCGTTACTGATTGACCCACATATCTTTCCGAGAGCATAAAGTATTGTCTTGATAGCCTATCCACACTTCACTTTCGTCCACACTCACAGAGATGACGATATTGTTCGCGTTCCTTTATCGCCAATCCAAACTCCTGTGTCGCGGTTTGTTCACGGCTTCGCACACGATCCAGGGGAGTGTAAATAGGCTATGACGCTATGTAGTAATTCTAATGGGTTATCGCTGAGTTCTGTTTTCAACAGCGGATCCCTAAATTCAATGAACATAACGTACTGAAACTGCATGTGCGGAACACTTGGTTAGGGTACCGCACTGCGTCCATCTGTTACTCACAAAAACTATACATTTACCCGAATTCATACAAAAAATTCAAACGACGCGACGTAGGGCAGTTTATTTTGGAACGATCTCAACGTAATCTATAAGAACAATAATAATTAAAATACCATAAGGGTAAGTAAGTAGTAAATGACCAGGCTCACAACAGTCCTATAATAAAGAATCGATATCCAACATGAACTTAGATATTTATTGTGTTTTGGAAATAAGGAATATTTTAAGTGTATTTATTTCATTATTTTTATTTATTTATTTTGCATTATTTGTTTATTTGTATTTAATTAGTTTGTTTAATTAAGTACATACAATATCGGGTTCAAAAGCTTTTTACTTTTACTTAAGTTTTCTACGAGCTACAAAGTCAGAGTTGCTTTGTCTTTTGTGTTTTGTTTTGTACCAATTTGTGTGTGTTGTCAATAAAACTTTTCTTTCTTTCTAAACCATCCTCTCAGCTGCCGGCCATATCCACAGGAAAGACAATGGTGAATACGTGTGGGGCTGACTAGCCGCGGGTTTCCTCAAGATGTTTTCCTTCATCGTTTGAAGCTCGTGTTAAAGTGCATATAAATTTTTCGCATCGATACACGGCCGGAATCGAACCTATGAACGAAAGCCGAAGTACTTAATATCCACATGGCCAACACGGCTTGTAAACCAGACTGTTCTAAATAAGCCATAAAATGTAAAATGATCCACCTATCATTGTCTTCTATGCAGTCTATAGGTAGGTACTATATTATATTAGGTACCTAATGGAATGTTAGAATAAATTATACATCAACAAGCACCAAATCACCACCAAGAACCATTTACAAGTTACCACTAGCAAACATTCAATTTTGAGTTTCATCGCGATTGCCCTTAGCACTGGTTGATACGTTTTCATTATCATCTACGAGTATGCGAAATGAAATTGAAATTTGTCACCTTTCATTTCCAATGATTGGCAAGAACCTGCCATTGATTCCTACAAATATCAAAGTATTGTGCCATTTAGTTAGACAATCGCAAAATGTGACATGTTTTCTTAAATATAGATCGAGCGTTGACCGTAGGAAACCTTCACTTATCAAGTACAAGAATTTTAATAATATAAATAATATGCCACAAGTATGTAGTATTCTTTTAAATTCTAGAGAATATTTAGAAATAAATGGATTAGGGATTTTATCGAGTTATCCACCTTAGTTACGTCCAAATAAAACCCCGTGTTCATGTATTTTTAAATATAGTGATCGCGAAAATTTTGTAGCGAATGTTTGCAAGAAGCAGGTTCATTTTATTACTATTCAGTACAAACTGGTGCTAACCTCTCAGTATGTCACGATGACCCACGTTTTGAGTTATAGGGAAACTAACAGTTAGAAAGGCCGACGTAAAAAATATAAATGATATAAATCTAACTCTCTGGCTTAATTAAAATCATTTAATCCGCAATCTGAATATATTATAGCAAGATGTAGCCAATAAACCACGATGCTATTTGGAAACACACGGGTTAATGTTGTGGACATCTTGCGCATAAAATAACAAACAAGAAGAAGAAACTTCATATTAGTTAAATACAAAAAATTAAAAAAATTAAGTTAAACTGTCTTATCAAAAATCTTCCTGTATCTTCGAAATAAAAGTATTTTATGTTATTTAAATCGTTTTAATGTGTGACCAAGTCAGAAATTAACTAAAAGTAAATAAATATCTTATGCATCTTCTATTCATTTCTGTTATATTTTTTCGATAGAAGTTTCTAAACTTATCAGGAATCATCATCATCCTAGCGTGGGGTCGACACAACGTGTCTACTTTTTTTACTCAAATGTTACAATTGCCATTATTTTCAAACATGCCTAATGTCCATAGGCACACCATTACATTGTCTCTTCCCAAAAATATAAGAAAGAAAGAAAGAAAGAAAAGACATTTATTCGCCCCAAGAACACGTAAGACGATAATTATATAAATGTAACAGTAAATACAAAGAAAAATAATAATAATAATATTTTAGGTAGGTAAGACAAAAGACTTACATAACACATACAAGAATATTATTGAAAATAAATAAATTTATTATTATTATTATTTTAAGCCTATTGTGTCCCACTGCAGGGCAAAGGCCTCCCTTCTCTTTTTCCACTCCTGTCTGTCTTCAGCGATAAGGGCCCATTCCTTTTCAAAAGTGTCCAGCTCGTCTCGCCATCTCCGCCTGGGCCTTCCACGTGGCCGTTGTCTGTCCGGGACCCAGTCTGTTGCAGTTTTCGCCCACATCTGGTCTGACATACGGCTCACGTGTCCAGCCCAGTCCCATTTGAGTTTGGCGGCCTTTTGAACGACGTCAGCTATTTGTGTTTTGGAGCGCAGTATGGTGTTCTTAAAACGGTCAGTAAGTTTGATTCCCAGAATACTGCGCTCCATAGCCCTCTGACACACCTCGAGACTGAACTTTTGGCTCTGGGTAAATGACCAGGTCTGTGCACCGTAAGTGAGAGTGGGAAGAATGCACATGTCCATGAGTTTCCGTTTTAAGGAGAGTGGTAATGATCCTTTCATTAGATGTTTCATGGACCAATAGCTTTTCCAGGCGTTTTCTGTGCGTCGTGCAACCTCTTTATCTTGTCTCGCCTGGAAAGAGACTATTTGGCCCAGATACAGATACTCATGGACATGCTCAATCTCTACACCCTCGATTTCAATTTTCCTCTTCGTGCTATTGGTCATTACTTTAGTTTTCGCCATATTCATTTTGAGCCCAACCCCGAGGCTTGCCATGCTCAGTTGTTGGAGCATTGTTCCTAACTCTGCCGCTGTAGAGGAAAAAAGAACAATGTCGTCGGCAAACCGGAGATTTGTAAGTCTCTTATCACCAACGACAATACCCTTATCCTCCCAGCTAGATGTTAATGTTTTAAAGACTTCTTCTAAGGTGCAGGTAAAAAGCTTCGGAGATAGGGGGTCGCCCTGCTTGACACCTTTAAGAATTCTGAAGGATGGTCCGCTGGTGTGGATTTTGATTGCGGCTGTGCTGTTGTTATATATGTTTTGAAGAAGTTGGATGTACGTGGGTTCTATTTCTTGGTTGTTCAATGACTGAAAGATTGAAGAATGAGTTATGCTGTCAAATGCTTTAGAATAATCGACGAATGCAAGATATAAAGGTAGTTTGAACTCCGTATGCTTTTCTATTATTTGGTTGAGTGAATGAAGATGGTCAGTTGTTGAAAGCCCGCGGCGAAAACCAGCCTGCTCAGGCGGTTGTTTAGAGTCTAATTTATTCGCTATGCGACTCTCAACAACTTTGATGAAGGCCTTGTATAGATGGGAAACAAGACTTATAGGCCTTGTATAGATGGGAAATAAATACTTTCAAAAAAAAAAAAACTGTTAAAAAAATCTGTTTCACCGTCCTGATTTCAGCACCGTATATGCAGTGATGAGACATGTTATACCGGTAATTATGACCGGTGATAATAGTCGAGTGTTTCCGTCACTAAGACGAACATTTGCATATAAATTAAACGTACAATCTAGAACACTATCTTTGCTCACGATTTTATTGTTGCACAAAAGATAAGCGCATCTCCTGTTCTATATCCTTATGGCATTGAGATGTATTATAGAGCCACAATCAGACAAATAAAATGTAAACGCCAAAACTCGGCGCACACTAAGAGTTTTTCTTTTTTGCGTATAAGCGACATTGAACATTAAAACAAACGTCATAACGTCTACATTCAAATGTCATTGTAGAACATTGAATTTTCACGCACATTTTTTGAGTGTTGTCAGCTATTAGATTGTGACTCTTTAATACATCTCAATGCCTTAAGGCGTCATATTTTTGGCCGCATGTTGCCGAGTTCAATAGATGGACTAGCGTTTTCATACCGAAAACGAGAGCTTTATGTGTGTAATAGTGTGTAGTGTTTGAAAGCATAACTTAAGCTGCTACTATGTAATCTGGGGATCGTTCGGTTCTGTTGGTGACGGTACATGAGGACCTACTAATTGGAGAGTAGCTGGGTCCGGGTTCTACCGAACTACGCAATTAGACATGAGCCCACTAAACATTTTACGACGGTGCCATAATTACAGACGCATCTTCACAGCTTGTTTTCGATTGCTGTTATATAGAAGGAAATTTTAATTTGTTTTTTTAATTAAAAGAAAATTATAATCCGGGTTTTTGATTAGCCTAGATCAAGTATCGAAGTTATTGAGATTGTAAAAGAAGATAAGCAAGTTAAATTAACGAACGGGACGCAATCAACAGAAATTGTTTACAAGTTACTCATAGATTTGACGATTCTCCGTAAATATTATGGTATAACAGTAGGTACCAAGATGTGGGCAGGGCATGTACCAAATATGTATGTATTTGGACATACCCCTGACTACCCTTAGACATCTTTAAAAGGATCTAAAAATTGCCTAAAGATCTGAAAGAAATGTCTACCGCTCCTTGGGATACAGTCGTGTTAATATTCCATTTTTTTTCATTTAATTTTTAGTAGGTACCTACTGTATTCAGACTGCAAGCTCACTGCTATAGCAGGACTGATAGCAAAGAAACATAACGATAGTGATGCAAAAACTATCTTTATACTTAAGAAAGATAAGTTTTCATTTCTGTGAGTAAATGTAACATTTAATTGGAAAATTATAGGGAAACATCGACTAGGCAGTCTGATAGAGGATGCATTCGATGGTATTAGTAATTTACCCAGAACCACCTACCGTGAAGTGATCACTTACTAGCTACCGTCAATCAATTTAAGAAATCGCTCTAAATTTTTCTTAGCACTCTACCAATGCTTTACATTTAAACTATTGATACACATCTCGAATTGCATATTCAAATATTCGTCGAAACTACGCGTTAGTTAGGTAACTAAGGCTTCTTCAAATCTACTGATGCAATAAATATATTTGCAACTTTGATGTAGAAATAATAAAGTTTAAATTACAAGGTTTTCTACAGTAATGAGGAAGCCAAGCTTTATCACGTGCTTCGATCTTAGAGCATAAACAAATGGAGGCAGAATTACTAATAATCAGTGATGCTGTCATGGATATTTTTTTTGTCTTTTAGATAAAGCTTCAACGGACATCTATTTAGTCAGTAATTTCAGTACTCAGTAATATTTCAACCTGTAAATATGCTCAGAATCATAGTTCGTAGTTATCAAAGTTTGTGCTGATAAAGTACCTACATCCATTAATATTAATGTTGTTATATCCATGTTGTTTTTTTATTATTATATATTTGCACAATATTATTTGCTGTGTCTATCGTTGCATGCTCATAGGTCTCAGTGACCGAGATATGCTTAAGTAGACATCGGTAACCATTGAAGTGTTAAACCCGATAAATCACCCAAAACCTGGTGATTAATTTGTAGAGCAACAAACTTAGCCGATTGCATGTGCTTTAAATCTTATAAACCCGGAAATAAGGTTCAAAATTAGGAGCTAAAAAAGTAGGCGTAAGATGGCATTTTCATATTTTTATTAGTTGGTTTATGGATGTTTTATAGAGGTATGTAAAATGGGAAAGTCCGGCGAAAGGTCGTGGATATATTGTTTCGTTTTAAAACATAATTTATTAACTTTTAATGAAGTACTAGATCAAATATTGCGTAAGCAAAGTTGATTTATTGTCAGAAACTTCATTTTCAACAAATAATACAAATCATAAAATTTTATTCGCATATTTATTGTCATGAATGAAATGATAAAACATATAAATATATTTCTAACATCGCAGATGTGCACCATAAACAACTACGGAAAACATAGCTTCTTTTGTAATGCTTGGAATAGAAAATAATATTTTATAAATTTATTGTGGCTGTTATTGCAAATTCACAAATAAACAGCGCAAAGCTTAATTTTAATGATAAACTAAGCAAGCTATAGATTCACAGAATTTTGCATAGCATTTTACTCAATTGATCCAGATAACAGCTAATCAAAATAAGATGCTGGTAACATTGTCACAACTATACCTACATATAAAACATTGAAAATAATTAACCATTCACCATACATCAGCCCGCGATTTATTTAAGTGACAGAAAAATAATTAAATACCTAGAAAAGCTCATTACAGACTAATAAATAAAGTCTAGCCGAGAGCAACATTAAACCCATCGTAAACGCGGACCGATATTAATTTTATTGTAATCGAGACCAGTTGTATATACAAATATATATGGATAAAGGGCTATAAATAACGAGTGACCCGTGAATTACGAGTGTACGCTTGTTACGTAATGCTCAATGTTTTGAATTTGACTATTACTATTGCTGTTGGATGATTTGGGAGACGAGACCGCTCCTTCTCATACCATTGTATCAAAAAGTATAACAATTATGCGCGGAATTATGACCGGACTTTATGATATATGATATGATACACCAAAATTCTAAATTATATTGGTGATCATATAATATGATATATTATATGATCACCAATATAGTTGCGGGTTCGATAACCGCCCCGGGACAAATGTCTCGAGTCTGAGTGTTTTCAAAGATGTGTGTCCAGATCTTAGCACGTAGAAATCTATGGTCTCAGTGAACAAGAAAGAATCGTAATTATTATGTAGATATCCAATGCTGTAGAACATGAAATGACTCAACCCTTCTTAGTTCATCCATCAGCTTCTAAGATAAACAAATAAATATATCCTGGGACATTACACACAGCATCAAGTCCCAAGCTAAGTAATTTAATGCTTGTGTTATGATAGCTAGATGATTGATATACTATATAGATAGATATATTTTTAATACATACATATTATACATAGAAAACACTCAATTAGTTAATTGTTAAACAATCAATCAGTGAAACAAGAATTTTAGTTATTTAGATGATATGCGCCTAAGAGGTGAGGCCTAGCCATGCGCCCTGTTCGCACGATTTCCATTCATAAATATCAATCTCATTCATATTGCCTATTCACTCTCACTATTAGAGATAACATTTGATTGGATGGAAATAGGCTAAATTTTAGATTATTATTAAATTTTATGCTTATCTCACAGGTTTTAGCCGCTAAAACCTGTGAGATAAGCATTATCTCACGACTATGATGCATAATGAAGGCTGTATCGCTGATGAGACGATGTTTTTAATAAGAACCATGGTGACTTACTGTTATTGACAGGCTTCCTATATTTTAAACGGCTACTAAATATGTTGTTACATTTAAAAACATGAAAAAGAAAAACAAAACAAATGGTTAATTTGGTGAAATGGTAAAATTTACCCTGATTTACAGTGAGCACTTCAAGCTAAAAATTATAAAAATATAATATTAACGCTTGTAGCTAGAAGTTATTCAACAGAACTGCCAAGACAAATCACATTTAGGCATGTTTTGCTTCAAATGTGCGTTTGAATCAGCTTCTTAATACGAGTAATTATTAATAGCAGTAGTAAAGCCTGCTGTAAGCCTACCAGGCAAACTAGAGTCCCTAAGATAGACCTAAGACCAATGTACACATTATCTTATTAACCTTATTAACATTAGTTTAACAGCAATAAAATTCATTTATCATTTAAAATATTTCACAAAATTTGTTGCCAGTCTATTCTTAGGTACCCTTACAAAGCTTGTATTGTATTGCTTGCAAATCCTCGCAAAAAAACTAGGCATAAATAGGTTTCCATAAGATTAAAAAAACATAGGAAGAAATAACTCGGGGCTCGAATAATATAATATATAGTAGCAATTCGGAGTGTCGCAAAAGCTAAACTAAACTAACTAAAATTAATGCCATCCTTTTTATTCCCATCGCTATGGAAGGGACGGCAACATTTTTAGTTAGTTAAGTTTAGCTTTTGCGATACTCCGAATTGCCACTAATGTGTACTTAAATAAATTAAGAAGAATTAAGTTTCGGACAACTTTCGAAACGATCTACTTTCGTGAAATATGCATTTTTATTACCATTATGTCTGATTTTGGCTGATATATTGTGGAGAAGCTATGATTGTTGAATGATTTCGTTTATATTTGCCGCCAAAAAATAACAAAAGCGGGTGAAACAGTTACAAAATCGTATGTTTCTTGGTATTTGATTATTTTCGATGTTTCATTTTGACAATGCTTCATTTAGGATGTAATCATCGTTAATAAAGGCGTTAAAGGTTGATTAAAAAAATGATAATATAAAAATACTTTTAAAGACAAAAAATAACCGATACGAATAGGTAAATACAGTAAAGATTAAGCGGTGATTCACATATAGATAGTCATAAGAGGTTATACGCTACCCAAGGTGGGCCAAATTATAATAAAAATATGTAATACACGCGGAAAAGTGATACATCAATATCATTATCTATGCAAGCAGTAAACGTCCCACGCAGCTCCAATTGTGTAATACATACATACGGACAGACTCCACAATGGACATTACATATGTCAAATTTTATGTTTCCACTTTTGGTGACTTTATCTTGGAGTGATGTCATGTATGACAATGGCGTAAGTACAATATATGGAAATGTCTTATTTAAATCATGGATGCCGTATAGTGGGAGTTATGTGGGAATGATTTGTATAAAAGTTTACATTTGCATCTTTCTAGTTCTAAATTTAAAGATCTATTGCATTTTAAATCTCTTTTATCTATCACCATCATCATTTTTTTCTTCACTTCAGATAAAGACAGATCTGTCTTTATCTGAAGCAAAGACGATTAATATCTAGAAGACAGACAAAGGCCATACACAAAATCGTAACCCGATCCCGCAGTACCAGATAGCCTGAAAACTTTAAAACATCAATTTTATCCAAGAAATTTCAATACTTAGTAGTAGGTAGCAACAATATTCAATATTTAAACATTTTTAACTAGAAAGTAATTGAAATTTCTTGGATAAAATTGATGTTTTAGAGTTTTCAGGCTATTTTTTAGGGTTACGATTTTGTGTATGGCCTTTGTCTGTCTTCTAGATATTAATCGTCTTTGATCTGAAGTGAAGAAAAAAATATTTATTTCAGAAAGATCTCAAGGATCACTTCGAATCTTACATGCTAGGTGATTCTATTGCTTGTTTCAACGCGACAAAGTTATTTGCACAATTGTTTTATTCCTCTACTCTGTTCTATCAACCTCAACATTCATCTTAACATTCAATTCTCTCTTCCACATTATGAATAATATTATCAAACCTCGTTACTTAAAGTCAACTTAAGCAATGTGCACCATTAAAATGAAACAATGGCAGGGTATCATGAATTAAAATGTCCAAATAAGAATGTCTCAGTTTAAGGCACTTAAAACTGGTGATTCAAAATAGTATAAGCTAAACCGCAATACAAAATTATCATTCGATGTTTCCTCATACTAATTTTTCGAGATGAGATCAAATGCGCCCAATTGGTCTTAAAATTAAATGAATATTTCTCAATAACTTTACCGATCCCAAAAGATCTGATGAAGCAATTATTCGATCCTCTGCACTCCGATTATGAATAAACCCGTCATAATTCTCACATCGACGTCATATTAATGACAAGAGATTAACTTTACTACTAAAATGGGCATTTTTAACATAAAACTGTACATGGACTTGAGCAAGTTAAAATTACTTTTAAACTGCACAGTTTAAACTGTCGATTTCAAATTGGTAAGATTATGATAATTATTGTTAACTAAATAAGACTGTATTAGCTTCTATTTAGAAAACTATCAGATTTTAAATAAAATATAAATTAAATTAAATATCTTTGTTTACTAAGTAGGTCCAAAGTATTTCATAATAAGTGTAACTTCGACTTGTTACGACACTAAAACTGCACAGTTATTTAGAAGGTGCGGATAGCGCACTTTAGAGCATTAGATGCATAAAACGACCGATTTTCATAATTTAGTCATTTCGAAACATTGATGACACGCATTACTGAATCTATACTATAAACTAGTTACCTAATCAAACGGTAAAAAACCTAGTAGGTATACATGCCCGAATAGTAAAACGCTACTTCAACATTGGGAGCGTATTAACAATTTAGGACGCTCTTACTTGTCAGATTTGCATGAACAAAAGTCAAATATTGTCTTAGATAAGCACCACTGACTAAGATAAGATAAGATAAGAAAACGTTTATTCGGTACATACACAATTAATAAACATACAAGTGAGCAAGCAAACAGAATAGACAAGGATAAAAAACACGAAAAAACAAAAACAAATAAAACAGTGTAGGTACCAAATGGGTCCAGTCTCAGCTGAAAGCCACTCCTGCGGGAGAAGGCGCTGATTTTCAGACTGCACCCTGCAGGGTGACATCATGGACATTGGGACCGAACACAGGCGAAAAAAGGATACATTTTTAAACACAACAAAACAAAAACAAACAAGCAAAAAGAAAAGAAAGAAATTGACCTAGACTAAACTTAACATTCTATTGAAATTGATTGACATGACATTTGTACACAGCGGTTCAATATTCGGGCAAAAGTTGATAAATAAACTGATAAAACTTTTAACAGTATTTATTTACAGGATAAAGTCTGGTAAAAAGACTGGAAAAATAACAAATCAATTCACGAGTCGTCGTCAACCTTTCCATTTATCCTTTATTTGTGGGTATCAGAAAATAAACACCCGTAATAGTACAATACCCATACTAAGGAAAAAAAATAGATGCATTTTCAAAAGGAAATAGCGTCTGTGTACATCTGATATTACAATTAAAACTTTTTTAATTTTTATTGTTGCTTTAACACAAAAATATTACGTTTTTTTTTCCTCTTGCTCAATTTGCATTTTGTGTTGAGATATCAAAACATGAACTATATTATATTGCTAATAAACCACGGGTCAATAATTTTAACGTACAAAGTAATAATAACAAGAGAACTGTATTAGTCAAAGTTATCACTTTTATTACTAACAATTTATAATATTTTGTGAAGCAATGTCTCATTATTTTGACCCTTGAAAGGAACTTATTAAAACTATAAGTATCGGAGCATCAATTATAATGTCGTAAAGTCACTCAGTGCCGTTTATTGTTCCAGTTTTTAATTAAAACGCCACTCAAGAAGAAAATCATAAAAATCATTACACTTTATGGACACGAAAAAACTATACAGCACAGTATTAGAAGCGGTAACCGATTCGCGTCTAATTAGTTAATTATTATTTGTAATATATTTAATGGTGGATTAGGAAATTAAATATTTATGTGTTTTTTTAATTGCGAAGATCCGTCTCTGTAAGTGGTTGGTCACGATTACAGTAATTCGGTTTACTATGTCTATTTTGGGATTAATAATTAATTGAGAGAAATGCTGTTAGCTAATTTATTTACACTTGCCAAAATTGTGTAGAGCATAAAATTCGGACTTGTCTCTGCCTTCCCTTAATAGAATGGATATGCATATTGCATATAAAAAATCAAGAACGGTTGCCCTTTTAATTACTTTCCTATCTTATTGATAGTATCGTCTTCGGCGTCATAGGGCTTAGTGGCCGAGAGGTTGAAGGCAGCCCGGCAAAGGACGATCGCTTGCATAATTGGGGTTTTGTATCTCGTCGAAGTCGTAACTTCTCGTAAAACTTTTAATTTATACTTTTGTACTATATACCCTTAAACTTGAACTACTTACTATTCAACTAATCAGTTATCTGATTACTAAAAGAACCTTGTGATCAGCCGCAAAACGGAATCAGAAAGAATTTGGGAAATTACTTTAGATAATCAGTGAAATGTCCAGTGTTGGACAAAGTACAGGAGTAATTAACGAAATCCGAACCGGTTCCGAAGACATTCAGGGACAAACGACATCTAGGAGCATGCTTCAGTTAACATATAACGCGCTGCTTGATATTTTTATAATTTACCTACAACAAAATAAAAAAAGTAAAAAGTGGTTTGCATAGATTGAAGTCAGAAAACGGGCTTATGTAAGTAAAGTACTTACATATTTACAATTTAGTTTACATGGGACTTGTATTGTTTCTCTGGCCTTTACCAGGGATTATGTATGAGATAAATATCTATTAAGTATGGTATAGGGTTTAGTAAAAATACAAAATACTTTTCTCTCAATAAGTATATTATGTATTATGCATGTAAGTAGCTGGATAAGTATATTATGTATTAAGTCGCGTTCAATGCCCATGACGCACGTGGGCTAGTTGTGACCTGTCGGCCACGGTCTTTTCCGATTGTAGACGGGGAGGGGGGGAGGTGGAGGGGTTAAAACGCTGTCACGAGGCCACCAGTTCTAAATAACAAATGAATATAATGTCATCTATTGTAGTCTCATTACACTACAACGACACTGCAATATGATTCAAATTCAAATTCAAATTCATTTATTCAGAAACAATTATAAAAATCGTGTTTGAAATTGTATTAAAATAATAACTAATTACAAAAATAGGTATACAAAACAATAATTATAAAATTCATTTATTGAATTTTATTGATTTCATCTTATTGAAGAAATTTAGAGCTGAATCATGCTTTTCTGTTTCTATCCCGATAATAAAGATACGAGAAGGTCATAAACCAGCATATGCCACATACCTACTTATCAATTTCAATTCTAATACTGTAAAGATAAGTCACAGAAGAGACACGCAGTGATCTATCACTTTTCTTTACCTACGCAAAAAGAGCTTCACAGAGTTAGAGAATTACTAAAATACGAGTATGTTTAATTGTATTTAAGCTAGGTAAATACATTTATCCTTGTCAGTTCTAAGGCTTTCACAGATCGATAAACGTATTTTGTGACCAACTTTATGCTCCCTTAAGCAAACTTTTTTTAAAAGCAACCACAGCCTATTTACTCTCATAAAATCTATATTTTTCAAACACGTCAAGTGTGAGAAATAATTAATTTGAAACTGAATTAATTTCTAATTGAATTTGCTACGTTAATTAAGACTGTTGCATAATGATTGGAGTTCTTCGCAATAACATTATATGCTCCAACAAATTACAACTAATTAAAAATATTGAAATCAGCCTGACTTGATTCGATATACTAAATTAGATAGGCATAACATAGGAGAAAATATGGAAAATGGAGAAAATAAATGTGTTGGACCGACGTTACTTAGTGGAAAAAGAGCAGGGAGTCGATGATGATAATGATAATGATAATGAACATAGAAGAAAATAAAATTTATTTTAGTTTTCAGTGTGTTTTGCGCTTATGAAGGCATGTGGCAGTGTTCAGTACAGTATCAAGCTCTAGTCAATCATACACCTTTTGAGCGAACGCAGATCAAAAAAGAATAGAATATAAAAACATTTATTCACATCACTCACACACACTACAGTAGGTACAGGCAGGTACTATTAAAATATTTTATGTAGGAAATATGAGTGAAGCAAATCGGTCACCACTCATCATTCGCTGTAGAAAAAAAAACAGTGTAAATAGATAGTGCCTAATCTTTGACCGCAGTACCGTAGTAAGCTGGGCAATTGGCCGTGGCGCAAGAGCATTACGTATTCATACAATAAAATACAAATAACGAGATGTCCCAAAACATTCGACAATATATCTACATTCTACAATGTTTTACACGTACAGGATGATACATATAGCTTTGATAAGCACTGGTTCGCTAGTTGTTACTACAACTGGCGATAGATTGAAGTTAACCATAAATTTTGTTTCTCAGAAAATGCATCAAAAATCATCTGAGCCCAAAGCGTTTTCTACATTTTATTTAGAACATCAACCAGTATAAATAATAATCCAACTGGTTTTAATAATTAAATAAATAAAATTAGTTTATTTCAGGCAATGAAATATACTTACATTAAATAATACATTGGACCTTTAAAGGTAATAAAAGAGTAAGTACCACGCTTAAAACCGTGAGCAGATACTAGTAATAATTAAGGACAAATCCGTGTAAATAATAAAAGTAGCTCTCAAAATGTCTACTCGGGAAAATCTGTAAGTAATTGATTTTTGAATCTATACTTGTTTGTTATTTTTGTTTTCCAAAAAATAAATAAATATGTATAGAGTAGCTTCTATCAAAGAATTTAGACCATCATCTTTGTTTCTATCTTCCAATCTGGTCGATCACCAATGAATCACCCTGTGCATATGTAGCAACAAGTTTACGAAACGGCTAAGCACATAAATTCGACATTATCGCGGATGAAACAAGTTTTAATGAGGATTAGGTAAAAATGTATATTGTTTTGTGACGATTCGGTAATTATAATAATCTTTGGTATTTTCCGTTCTTCTTGCGAACTTGATATACCTTTTGACGTATATACGAGTAGGTATTTTAAGTTATGGTTATAGTTTTTGTTACAATAAAGTCAAAGTCAAAGTATCATTTATTGCGACGAAAACAATGTACCTACATAATAATGTTAGTAAATATAAATTGTTGTCTAAATATTGATTACGTAAAATGTTCTACTTAAAACGAAACTAATGGGATTCCTATTTCTCAGCAATTTCAACTTTCAACATTATATTACATTATTAACATTAAATTAACCCTTGTTTCGCAAAATAAATGATTTGATTTGATTTGATTTGATTATAATTTAGGTGGAAAAATTGTGAATTGTGAGTAAAAGTGAAATTATTGCCGATATTACCTTTGAAAATGTTTTCCTACAATGTACTAGTATATAGGTATAGGTATGCTCATGATAGAGGACTCGTTTAAAAACTTAAAATGTCTGCTTTTAGCAGCCCAAATTGTAATAACTATCGCTTTTATAATTTGTTCCTTGAAAACGACTTATATGAAATGAAAAAAATGAAAAATGAAATATGATCACGACTGTATCCCGGGAGCGGTATACATTTCTTTCAGATCATTAGGCATTTTTAGATCTTTTTGAAGATGTCTAAGGGGGTAGTCAGAGGTATGTCCAAATACATACATATTTGGTACAAGCCCACTTTTTGCAGAAGTTAACTTTCCATACGTGATAGGTTGCAAGCCCATCGACGCTATTAGAGAGCTAACTGGTTTCCTCACGATGTTTTCCTTCACCGTTATAAGCTCGTGTTAAAGCGCATATAAATTTATCGATGCGATAAGTTCATTGATGCACGGCCGGATTTGAACCCACGACCTTTGACAAATACAAATACAAATACAAAATGATTTATTATCTCCAAAAAAATTACACAAGGAATACAAAATAAAATTTAATCTAGGTACAGCGTAGAGATAAAGGGAATAAATTCAGCATGAGCTGCATGTAAAAACATACAGCGCTGGTTTTCAATCTACCCCGCTCGGTCGATGGCCACCGAGCTAACAATAGCGGTAGCGGGTTAGGTACATTATCTAATGATATTTAAAACACCTTCGGATCGAAAGTCGAGGTACTAATCCACTTGACCAACACGGCTTTTATGTGACAAACAAATAGGAAGAGAGGAAAATAAAGAAAGATCACAGATAAAATATTATTGATTCCTGATTGTTACTGCCCAGTTTATATCTAAAAGTAATTGGTACGTTAAAGCCTGAGGTACCGGCCAGTCCAGATTACCATCTAATTTCACAGACGACATAAAACCAACAAGACGTCATAAGCAGCCTATAAAACCAATACCCGATTGCCCAATACCACCAGATCCGAAGATAAACCAAGATCGCATCAAAACATTATAAAAATGTACTTTATATCGGTTATTATAGTACAATAAACATTTGAGGGGGAGTGCAGTTTACGAGAGGCCGCAAGACAATCCGATCTGATAATAGTCTGTTAGAATGGTATAAAAATTGTTTACCGTGATGGTCAGCTGGCAGGGCATCACTATTATTTTATGCCGATAGGATTGCGTAAACCAATCGGTAATAAGAAAACTGTTTTTATAATCAAAATTAACAAAATCTAGATTCAATTTGTAAAAAGTCCATAAATCAGGGATAAAAAAATACTTGCGAAATGGAAGAATGGAAAATAGGCATGGTAGACATCAACCTGTCCTTGGTTGTTTTTTTTTTCAATGGTAAGAGGTAAGTCAATGTCCAATTCAAATCATCTATACCTTCAGAGAAACATCGCAGTTTTATTGTTACTGCTAAATCGTTTCGTCCGACACAACATGTTTATCCCTACGGAACCCATTACACAAACTACCGTTTACGCTTAACGGCGTCTTCAAATGCCTCTCAAAGATTCCACATATCAAAGTACAGATCGTAGGTTTGATCGCCCAACTAATTAACAAAAGTAGGCGCATATAAAACTCTATCATCGTTAAAAGTTCTATAAAACCCCATCGGTAAGTATCCATTAACTAGTAATAAATATAACATATAATACAACTTACAGACATGTGTACAGATAGTTTTTTTATAGAGAAGGATATAAAAAAGTTCACACGTAAAAATGTTATGTTGCATAAAATTGGGGCGGCCGTTTGTTGAGATGTAAAAAGTTGAATTTACCTGCGTTATTGCCTGCTGGATAGCTCAGTTCAGAGAAATAATATTTAACTATCAAGTTATTCATGATTATGTAATTCAAATAGAGATCAATAAACGAAATGAATCACGGCTGTGATCAAGGTACAACTGATATTTATAAATACATGTACATTGTACACGGGGTTTTATCGCGTTATTTACCTTATTTCTTTACGTCCCGACATTTCGGCTATGTTGCAACAACCGTGGTCGCGGGCGAACTAAATAAATAGGGTATATATGGGGTAAATTGTAATTTAAAAGTAAAAATTGTGATCGCGAAAGTTTAAGAAAGACTATAATAATATTTAACTATCAAGTTATTCATGTAATTCAAATAGAGATCAATAAACGAAATGAATCACGGCTGTGATCAAGGTACAACTGATTGAAATGTGTTTTAGAGGGTAGGTAATAAAAGGTAAAACTTTATTGAATATACGAACCTCACTGTATTGGCAAATTAACTCACTTTTAATTACTCAGCACAAAAAGTTTTTAGTAAAAGCAAACTAAATTGCTTCAAGGAAAAGTAGGGCTTCGCCTCCTCGACTTGGCAGGGCCGCTACCATCTCTAGGTTTATATTAGGTTTTGGAAGTTGTTTTTAATGTATACCTAATGCTTCCTCTACTCTTCGAAGAAGAGCTCTTTTAGCACGGTTACAGCTTGTACACTTTGTGCGTCGTGAGCATTTTTTTTTCCTTATTTTCCCACTGCTGGGCAAAGGTCTCCAATTATGCTTTTTTTATTGCTGTTTGAATATAATTATTAATAAAAAAATAAAAAAATATCTTTGCGTCACGGCGGCGTCATCTAGTCCCAAGCTGAGCAACTTAATGCTTGTGTTATGGTAACCAGATGACTGATATAATACTTAGATTTTTTTTATACATATTATAGATAGATACATACATATCATATTAAATAACATGATGAAGTCAAGCGTAAACCACTAGGCCAATAAGGTTTAGTATTACAAAGATTAGTTATTACATTATTTTATGTTTATATTCAATTCATTGAATTATAACGTTTCATAAGTTGACAAAAATAAAATCTCTCCATTTCCGAAATCGGTTAATAAAATACAATTAAATACAATCCGAGGTCGTAAAACATGTTATCGTTACTTATTCCAAGTACACGACTTTACTCAAGAATTCCGAAAGCCGATACAGCACCTCGTCGGTATATAGAAAAAATAGAACGAGCGACAACTAAGAAAGCTTACAAATAAAATCTTCTCGGTGTACAGATACTGTTAGTGTAGTGTGCCGTTCTAGTGTGAACCGGCCCTAATTAACATTTATGAAGATCAAGTGAGGGTAGAAAAATAAATGCCTTCGCTTTGCTGTGGTGTACCTCCAACTCTTCAGTCTGCCCGCGACCACGGCTGGTGCAATCCAGTCGAAACGTCGGGATAAAATTAAAATTAAATAAAGGTAAATAGCCATAAATACCCGTAAATATATGTTTAATCAAAGCTTACATCATCCGGTACCAATAAGTAAGAGCATGAGCGAGTGGCCAACTTCGTATTATTTAAGGTATTCAGGTGACTGGACGACCTCGTCTCTCCAGATTAAAAAAATATACACATTGTGTAAAACTTGGATACTCAGATATTTAGTTTATTTTAACTTTTACTCTTATTTTATGAACATATAATTCAATTTGGTAAGCTTAACTCTTCATTTATGTATTTATGCATGGAAAACTGGCCTACAATAATAATTTTTTGGGGCTTAATCGCGTATAGTCCCGATAATATTTTATAAAGTATTCGAGTAGCGAAAGTTTAAAATGTGTACAATAATGTATTGCTAGCAACACTCATCCCTCGGTCTACGTAGGCAAGTACGTCGCGTGTGGTCCTCCAATTAAAACTTATTCTAATTTATATCGGCCGGTGTGTCGCTATCTAGATAATTTATCTGTACTGCTTGTTTCCTACATTAACGTAATTACAAAACTTGATGGAGTCTTCCAGAATGGAGTCACAAATATGAAACTGTCATGCACCAGCTGGTATTTTGAAATCCAGGAGTAGAATACATATTAAAACTCAACACCAGATCCCTGGTGTAGAGAGTCGCGTTGGAACAGGCATTAGAATCACCTAGCATGTAAAACGAAACTTAAGTGATTGTTGAGGTCCTACAAGAATAAATGATTTTTTCTTTCATTCTTTTATACGACCTCTGTGGCGCAGTGGGCGAAGGCCCGCCTGAGATGCGGAGGTGGCGGGTTCGAATCCCGTCGCAAATGTTTGTATGTTCTGCAGATATTTGTTCCGAGTCTGGATGTTTTTCTATGTATAACATGTGTATGGTATGTATTTACAAAAAAAGTATCTAAGTACGAGTATTATTCAGTCATATGGTTACCATAACACAAGCATAGTTGCTTAGCTTGGGACTAGATGACGCTGTGTAAAAAGTCCAAGGATATTTTTTTTATTTTATTATTATTATTTGTTTACACTAAGGTACGTACACGTATTACTCTAGCAAAAATCCATACAAGTGGAAGCTAATAATAAAGTTTCATTTGAGCGCTTCCGTGCTTCGGAGGGCACGTTATATTGTCGGTCCCGGCTTTTAAAGTCGTTAAGCCATGAGTTAAGCCACGTTAAGCCATTAAGCCATGAGGAGGCTTTTAGGCGGCCTAAAAACTCCGTCACAAGAGTTGGCCACTTGCTCATACGAACGAACGAACGAACGAATAGTAAAGTTTAAATATAGGTCATTGTGCGCCAACCAACAAATTCTATTTTAAAAATAACATAAAGCTGCGACATTGGAGGTCATACAAAATAGAAGTAATTTTCTCGGAAACTGACATACCAAAACTACTCCAGAGAAAATAATTAAAAACATAATCACCTCGAAACGCAATTATCTCGGGAACATTGCACAAACAGACCATTCAGACCAAAGTCTGCAGTACCGCCTAACCTTATTTCGGGATTTAGGAAAATTATTATGAAGTAGAACTGAAACTTATATTCTTAGCTTAAACATAGCTTGCCGCTGCGCAAGAAGACCGCTTTTGCTTATCCGGAATTTTAACATTTATACAAATGCACCTATTGCGTTTAAATTTTTTAGGTATCGTCTTAAATTATACCGAAGTTTTGATATAGCTTCATCATCATTTGTGCCACTCTCAATATTTTTTCTAGAGAACAAAGTGCACGCACATTGCACATTGTGTCTGAGTGTCTATGTATAATATGTACGTATTTACAAAAAAAAATGTATCTATGTAGTTTATCAGCCATCTGGTTACCATAACACAAGTATTATATTGCTTAGCTTGGGACTAGATGACGCCGTGTGAAATGTCCAAGGATATATATTTATTTTATTTATTGTAACTTTACTCAATCTCACATTAATTATAAACAACAATCACTTTCCATCTCCTACTAGTATCCTAGTACTTATATCAAACGATAACCAACCAATTAGATAAACAATTTGGCTCGCCAGCGCCAGTGATACTCCCAAATCATATTTAATATTACTAAGTATTACTATTACTATTACTAGTGGGCTAGTGCCCATCCTGTCCCAATGTTGGGCAAAGGCCTCCCCCCACTTTCGAAAGTCACGCCGATCCAGAGCCTTCGTCCGCCAGTCCCTCTCAAAGTCGTCTAGTTCGTCCCGCCATTATATCGTGATTGGAGATCTGGCACTTAAAAAAAACGTGTTCGCTAGACTTAAACAAGAGTTTCGATTCTATACCAACATTATTAAATGCGAAGGTTATAATTAGTCCTAAAAGCGGAGTCGCCGGCCGCTCGTACATAAATCATCGGTAACAAAAGGCGCGGCCGATCGCGGATCGCCGCTAATTGCTCGTCACATGCCCGTGAGGCAAAGCCGGACAAACTAACCTACAAATACTAGTTTTATGTAAACACAAGGTTAAATGGCATGTTGAATTTTCAAAAAAGGGTTTTTTTTTTTAAGAACTCGCAGTGGCCTTTTGTCATAAGCAAAGACGATTAATATCTAATCGTCTTTGGTCATAAGTAAAGATGTAGTACACATGTATTAGTGTTTTTTTTAAGCATACCATTTTTTTTAATATACGATCGTGATCATTTTCCGTCTTTTTATTCACAAAATATGCAACTACTAATTGATATTTAACTAAATCAGAAAAGTTTCTGTAATATGTAAATTTTAACTATAGGAATGTACGATGATACTCTTAAATCATCACTTCAAAGTTGATTAAAAAATCTTAAAGTATTAAATAAAAAAACAATAATTACCTACCGCACATATCCAAAACGGTATCCGGTAAAGAACATAAGTTAACATAAAAAAATATGATAATTTCAAAGAAATCTATTACTAACACGCAAGCATGTATGCAAGATGACCTATCGATAAATTACTCGACCGCGCCTTAACTTAGACTCACAAAGACCACATTGTACATTACCGCGAAAGAACATAAAAATATATAGTAACTATTACAAGGCTGTGTAGAACAGAGATTTAAACGACATTTTTATGTTTTAGGTGAAATTAGTGATGTGATTTTTTCATTATTATTGTTTTTGGAGAGTCGGAGAGGATAGTACACATCTCTTAATTTTAATTTCTTTTTACGATTATGTGTAACTTTCTTTATAATATTTGTTGTAAACGTTATATATTTGTTGTAAAACATATTCGCTGTGATAAGAAGGGATATCTTATAATATTACTCATATTTTAAGCTGTGTTCCAATTGCAATAGATATTTATATATTTATTAATTATATTAAAATTAAAACAATATTACACATAATCACATTTCAATAAACATAATCAACTTATTTAACAAGTCAACATTCGACCGTCGTCACTTCACAATAAACGTAATAAAACAAGTTCTTTAATCAACAACTAACAGTATCAATATCGACATAAAGCACCTCACTAATGCGCCCGCGCATCACACACACACACAAATGCGTATAAACAAAAATGTGCTAAGTAAAAAATATTATTAAAGCATAATGCGCCATAAAACACCACACATTCGGACTAAGCCTGCGTTTCTCAATCATGCTATGAGTGCTACGACGTAGAGCGTCTACGGCGTAGAGGTTGCTTAGCAGCGTAGCGTGCTTTCTCTAATTGAGTTGTAAGTTTTGCATGTATGTTATTAAATATTATTAAATTTAAAGTGTTTTAAAAGTTTAAACTGCTTTTTCTGTGTTTTTTAATACATTATTTTCAGATTTATTGTTTTTTATAAAAAAAAGAGTACTTACGCAATTGGATGAGCCAATGAATATCATAAGCATCAATTAAAAACTATGTTAAAAAAACACGGAATTCTTAAACAAATTCCAAAAACGAAGCCAGTTATGTCAAAGGTATCGTTCTAATAGAACGCGACTACGCGATCATCGAAGCCTAATTATTTTACATTTTGAAAAAGGGTATAAAACAAAATTCTGGCTCGCTTAAGCCCGTCACACACGTAGCTATAATATATATTACTATAAATTATAGCAAGGCATATTACGATATATTTTCTATATTATAGCTGAATAAATATTTGTATAGAAAATATATCGTAATATGCCTTGCTGTAATTTATAGTAATATATATTATAGCTACGTGTGTAAAGAGCTTTATAACAAACTTTGAGCAACGCTGTGAAGACGGTACCGATAAACAATGTCAATGGTTTCTATTAAAATCTTTCGGCATTTCGATATACGAATTAGAATAACGTCTGGGAACCAACTCCACGCAATACGCAATAAATAAGCGATGGACAGATCCAACGGTACTTATATCTAGTCTCTATTCTCATATCTGTAAAGCTCAAATTTATGTGTGCAACATTTGTAGTTTTTGTGCATCCAAAGTTTAAGGACGTCAAATGCTCTAATATCATGTATCAATGTTAATGACTTCAGCTACATAGTGCCTAATTGAATGTTGCCTGTTTTAGGTTTTAAAAAGTCTAGGTCATATTCACACCAAAAACAAGCAAACAAGATACTTCACAAAAAACATTTTAACATAAATTTTATCTCTAAGAAACTTTTAATAAAGTAGTTATGACATGTGAAAATAAAAAAATACCGTGCTGGTCGAGAGGGAAAGTGACTTTTTCGATTCGAAGGTTGTGGGTTCAAATCTAGCACGGAATCAATAATGTTCCGTTTCAAATAATTATAATGCGTTTTTACACGAACTCAAAACGGTAAGGGAAAACAGTGTGAAGAACTCAGCTTTCTAATAGCGTTGTGAGATCACTTATTTTTTTGTATTTCAATGTCTCACCAATAAAGCGCTAAGCGAAAGCTAATTCTGGTTATTTAAATGGCGTCTTCGTTTCTATTTATTTATTAAGGCAACGCCAACAGTACACATAATTACACATTGTAAAAAACATTCTTATAAAAATACTATGATAATGTGTACCCATTACAGGCATGCATAGCACTATTTAATAATCATTAATAATAATATTTTTTTGTTTATGATTTAAGTTTCAGTTTAATCTTTGAGTGCAGATCTTAGCCTATTTGAGGATAGAAATAGCACCGTAAAGCTTTTAGCACAATAGTGAATCGCAACTTCATTAATATTGCAATTATTGTAAGCTGTATCCAAAATCAACAGTTTAGTTAGATTAAGTTTATTAAAATTATTAATAAACTTAAACTACCACGGTTTAGAATGTTTATAATATTGATAAAGTTATGCTACCTCAGACATCAGATATCGTAAGTCAATCTGATTTTTCATAAATATTATCCATATTTATGAAAAATCAGATTGACTTACGATTACGAAATTAACTTTTTTATTTTTATTTATTTATTGGAAAGCCAACAAATTAATTACAAATAACAAACAAGTATAGAATCAGAAAGGCAAATAAAGGTTTTCACGAGTAGAAAATGATAACACATAATTACATAAAAAAACTAACTGAATAATAGGAGATTAGCCCGAATAAGTTCATATTGATACTAATAGTCAAATACATTGTCTGGTGTTGCTAAATATGTACGTCTGAAAATGAGAAAATAAACTGTGGTGTACGGTGTAAGAGATATAGAATAATTGGGTACCGGGGCCCATCGCGTTTTTAAAATTATATCGGGACGTCTGGTCGAAGCGACGCGTGATCCGAGGGCTGGCACTTATTTGGCTCAAAAGATCAGCATTGCCATCCAGCGCGGCAATGCTGCCAGTGTCTTGGGCACGCTTCCATCTGGCAGTGGTTTGGATCAGTTGAGCTACCTATAGATCGTTTGTAACGATCCTTAGGTGGCTCAACTGGTTCTAATTGTATTTTGTACAGTTATGTAAATATGTAGTAGTTTAGTTTCTGTAAATATATTGCAGAAAAATACCACATATTGGAAACATATAAAAAAAGCAAAGATAAATACTGTTTTACACTGTAAAAAATGTTTTTTTCAGATAGTATATAATAAACAGTTAGGGCTCAGTGAAAAGTTCCAAAAAACAAAATAGTCCTGCTAAGAAAGCCTTGTCAATTAGGTTCCCTGGTTATATAAAAATAATTACCACAATCCAATTTGACGACCAAGCTTGAATTTAACTTACACATACACAACGTTTCAACTTAAACTTAATACCGTTACCTAAAGCTTCATCGCCTAAACTTACCCTAACCAACCACTTTATAGGTTGGTCTAACCCTTAGTATTGCATATAAAATACAAATATCGGGCACACTACGCGGAAGATCGGTCGTTCCGTGTAGTGTGCCCGTTATTTGTATTTTATATGCAAAAACATGTATTGGCGTTCCGCCGCCGAAGTTTGGCGACGGAATTTCGGTCTAGTGTGGCAAAGCACTAAATCAAAAAGCTTTATCGGTTGAACTTACCTTAGTTTCACAGCTTCTTGAACTTACATAAGCTTCAATGTTACAGCTGCATCAGTTGAACTTACCCTATCTTCACAGTGAACTTACCCAGTAGGCGTTGAGGTTGGGCTGCATGCGTGTCTGCAGGTCGGGATCGGAGAATGCGCCGCGTGCCAGAGAAGAGGAGCCCGAAGACCGCTTGCCCTGCCCGCTCCTCTCGCCGCCCTGCGACCAGCATCCGTCACACGCCGCCCACACCACGATCACACACTTCGAGTGCTATATTCTACCCGGGAATACGTACCCACAACACTAAGGTTACTTCGAGGTACTACTGGAGTTTCCATTCGTACCCAAGATTGCTATGTACTAATTAGGAATTCCGTGCATACCCAAGAGCGCTATTAACTACAAACCGGGAATGCCACGAATATTCCAGAAAAGGTGATGTACAAACTGAGTAGGTTTTCTACAACCTACAAGGATTTATAGACAATACCAAACCGCGATAAAGTAAGTAAGTTCGTATGAGCAAGTGGCCAACTCTGGTGATGGAGTTTTTAGGCCGCCTAACGACTTTAAAAGCCGGGACCGACAATTTAACGTGCCCTACGAAGCACGAAAAAAATAAAAAGAACATATTGTTTATATGATCTTTTCTAAAAGACCAGGATCTGATTGACACAAAAGTACTGAAATTATGTTAGAAAAGGTTTGAAAACCCAAAACAGAAGTAAAAACAACTTTCTTGATGAATATACCAACCTAATAACACAACGTTGTAAGTTATACCAACTTCATGAGATAAAACATTTAAAATGCAACAGTCAAATCTGCGAGAAGACAATTGTTAAAACTTATCGACGAGCGTATCGTACATATCTTTTAATTTAATAGTTAAATTAAATTATATTCACGAATAGTATTATTCAGGTATTAAGTAGGTATTTTTATATGGTAGAGATAACTCTCTACCATATAAAAATACAATACCATATAATTTAATTTAACTAGTAAATGAAAAGATATGTACAGTACAAATCCAGAAAGAAATTGACTTTACTGCACCTTACTATTTTAAACTCCTATTTAAAAAAAATCTAGCTACACCAGCTAATTGTCCTGAGACTGACGAAGAAGTAGACATTACTTGTACCTACACAATACCCCGACTCTGGAAAAGGTTTAACAACGTCAACTTTTAACTAAACTAACTTTAAGGAATCTAAACTAAGTTTGAGGTAATCTACTTTCGATTTAAACTTGTGGTAGGAATGTTCTAAAACTATTCTAGGACAGGAACAGAGAGACATGCAAAAAGAATGGTTTTCTAGTGTTGTGAAGGAAGAAGCGTCGAAATGTGTGATCGTGTAGCGACTAAAAAGCAGTTAGTTTTGTATTAGTTTTAAAGTACAGTCAACTCCAAAGATATCAACCTTAAAGTTATGCTAGTTGAATGTATTGGAAGCTATATACAGTAATATGAATGGCAAAAGTAATAGCTGATATGTTTAGTTTTGACTGATTTTCAGAAGTAGGTACAGACAGCGTAATTTCTTAACTTGAATAGTTGTTACTGAAATAATCAATATCGAAACGGTGCTGTAAGTCTACTATACAAACCGAAAACGATGCATCGTGCCAATAATCGCAGTTGGTGGAAACTGAATTCGGTAGATTAACCAACATAAGCTGACCAGCAATGTTTGTCACGATGCATCGTTTTTGGCTTATAGAGTAGAGGGGCTGTTTGTAAACATGTAACATGTGTAGAATGTACGTACTACATATATATAAAACACATACAAGGTGGTGATCAATGTGCTGTCCTGAATATTGTAAGTAGTGAACACAAGAATATATCATTATTGCTTCAATCAGCCATACACATAGACTATTAAAACTGTATAGAAAACAAATCAACACTAGTTTGTTAATAATGAAAGAATAAAGCAAACGGTTTCATTATAATTCTTCTAGACCTTTATCGTCATTAGATACTGCTGTTAAATGACCTCACTTCAGGAATAAATCGCCTAAATAAGTTAAATGTGATATAATGACATCGGTATCATTACGAATCACTCACGCTGGTGCTGAAATCGTGACGTTCATCACTGGAATCTAAAAATTAATTTGAACTTTGCCATAAATTTAAATTAGGTGCCACTAAACATCGCACGTCATAACCGCGCGGATATCATGGCTTGCACATCGGCTTCAAAATAATTGGAGCTTCTTCTGTAACTCCAAAATGATGTAAGTACCTAATATTAGGAACAACATATGTCATGTCATGTATGTTTCTTTAAAAAAGTTCTGTAACCACAAAAAGAGGCACAGAACCTGCAGCCATCATTTACTGCAAGTTCTACTATCAGTAAAAGCTACTGGCTGTAAACGGAGTTAAAGATTTACGGAGCCATTAGTTGAGAAACAAACGTTGGTCGATCGCCGATCCGGTACACCCTCCTCACTTGTGATAAAATACGGTTGCTAAATGAATTTGTGCGGTTTTAAGACTCTACCTTAGCACTGGACGAATAGGCTGGTGTAGATTTTAATTTGATACATACATATAAATGGTATGACGGCTCACCGTTCAATGTAGTACATGTTCTGCTTTTGTAAAGGTCAGAAATGGATATCTTAAAGTATGTTTGTGTTCTTATTAATTTATCTGCAGCTCTATTTGTTAAGACCTAAGTAAAACTATTTACCTACTTGAAATATTTCACTCTATTCGTGAGGAATTTTTTTTGCTCTATTTGAAAGCGTATAAAAACTAGAATAAACACAGATATCAGACTAATTTCGTGTGAGGAGCTGAATAACAATATAAAAGATCGTTGACCCCAGACAGACACATTCTATGAATGGTGTCAAATACGATTCAGTGAATTTCCTAACGTTTCCGGTGAGAATCCTAATACGATATTCATGGGTGTGGCGATTATGCCAATTTGAATCCATATCGCGATCCGACCAGTTTGGTGATAGTTGATTCTAATCCGTAGTCATTGATTTGAGTCATCTCCGCAAGGAAAACAACTCGTGAACCGCATCATTTTACACCAAAGAACTAGTTCAACAATCAGCTTTAAAGTCAGTCCGGCTCCCCGCTGAGTTCGATCATCTTAAAGATTTCTAAATGAATTTTATTGATATCTAAAAACACTATTGAAGTATTTTCGTAAGTAATTGAATAATTATCGTGTTTTTGCTCATAATAAATTTACAGACTTATTATACCACAATGCTATAAAACGTAATTTATAGTACACGATCTATTACAAAGGAAATATGATACTAGTGATGTCATCGCGCAAAAAAAACATACAATTACGAGTAGGTACGCCGAAATGAAGAAGACAAAACGATTATGGCGACAAGACGAAACCGGTAATATATAAGTACTCATAAAATTCTAAAATCCAACCAAGCCCACACCCGGTGAATTATACTCAATAGGTACTCAGATTCATTACAACACTTATTGGCTAGAGAGCGAATAAAACCATTTTTGTTTAGAGCTAGTGATGAGCTTAAAACGATGTTAAAATATCGATGAAAGTACGAGTTTTGTCACGATCGCATTGTGAGCTTTTTTATGCTTTTAATCACTAATTATACTTAGCAACTATGTACCTATTTACTTCACGAGTCCATCCCTGGTCACTCCCTGTTTCAAAATTACCTGCAAAAAAGAAAATATTCTTCAGTAAAAGAACATAAAGTAAACATGGACTAAGAACCAAATTTTCTATTATACGTTTTTCTAGTAATAAGTCCCTACTGCTACTATAATAAAAAAAAATTGATACTTGATAAATATTAAACGAATGCATGTAATTGTAATGTTCTCAAAAACTTGCACAAAACAATTATTCTTTGAACTAATTTAGGCCGCTCTACAGAAAAAATACAAGTGTTTATCGATGATTTATATCCCCTCACTACTGCCAAACCAGTTGTCGTGTTAATTGCGGTACCAAATCCGTATCTGAATCATTTGAATATCCGTAATTTATAGCGACATCGAGTATCATCTCTACTTGTGCTATACGTATTTGTGTTAGCGTTCGCATACATTATGCCGACCCAAACTTGGACCTCATAATGTTTTCTGTATATTTCTTGAAACTACCAAATTAGTGATAGTAGGTAAGAGATTTTTAATGGTAATTTTATTTGAATGTCTATGACACTATTTTTTATAATACGAGAATTGAATACAAAATGGTTTCTGAACTGCCTAATACCTATATCGTTTAGTTTAGATGATCGCATTCTAGATAGTTTTTAGTAATACTGTTGCTATAATCAAATATTGTTTTTAATTTAGATAGTTTTTTTTCCTTTTTTTATCAAAATCTAAATTCTCAGTGACATTTTCGAGGGTAAGATAAGACAACTTCAAATTGTAAAGTTCAATAAAGTAATTATTTATAAGTAAGTACATTAGTAGTTTCATTCGTATGTTCACAGTCCATTAGACTAAATGATTATCATAATGATGGTAATCACGTCGCGAAGATAATAATTTAAGTGTATTTTTTAATAACGTACTATTTTTAGTAATCATATGTCGCTTGGCAATAAAGACTTTTTTTCTACATTCCGAGAAACTTAATTAAAAACCCAAATATAATACTTAATCTTTAATATTTCAAGTCAAAAATAGATTTAGCAAATTTGTACTTTCCAAATGGTCTTGGTTTTGGTATTTTTATTGCCTATTACTTACACGCAGATTTGTTCTATGTTAGATACTAACATTAAACTTATAAAAATTTTAATTAAAAACGAACTTGGTGTTTAATATATCAACACATACTACTATGGTTTCCAAGAGAAATATATTTAAATCACCTGAGTAACTTGGAATCGGCAACATAGTTTTAAGGCACATTAAAAAATAAACAATCCCAGCTTTTGTCCGAAAAACCGCAAGCAACAATAGAACCGCCATGCGCCACCACACCACCCAATCCCATTGCGTCAAGTCACAAAAAAAAAACAATATAACCGGCCGTTCCATTTTTGAAAACTACACTTTTTTACCGATGTGACTTCTAACTTTTTGGCCAGTATCATCCGTAAAGCTTTTTTATTTTTTGTATTTCGCCTAGCACAATGCAAAGAATTATGACCGTAAGATAAATGAAATGGAGCTTGTAACATTCTACCAGTGACGTCCAATTTAAAGCGGATTTGAATTAGGATTTCAAATAGAAATACTTCATTAACAGTAGCAATATTTAAAATTTGGAGTATACGGCATTCATAAAGAAAGGAGGACTAGTCCAGTTTTTCGACACCTATTATATAGATTATCTTAATAACGATGAAAATAACTTAAACATTATGAATAATTAAATAACTTAAATTTTAGGCGAATTTCTTCAAAAACATAAATAAATATTTTTACTGAATGTGTATTATTTTTATCCAACCAGACAGCTGTATCAAAACGTCAAAATATGCCTCATTCAAATGCAACAAAAGGTAGATTGGGTAACAAGATATTATGATATTTTTGTGATACAGGGTTCCGGGGGTGTGGGGTGCGACAAGGGGAGAGAGGGGGAGGTCAGGTGGATTCCATACGAATGGCCATGCTTTTTTTAATGTTTTGTCAAGTTATCGCGGAATATAGCAATGACGATAATTTATGAAGGTTTCACTTCGAACGTGAGAACCGGCCAGCGAAGGTGCAATATTTGATATACGTTCGATATTTTATGAAAGGAAAATGTTTGTAAGGGACCGTGGATTGTGTATATTATAGTTAGGTACTTACTTTTTGTATAATATTTTTGTTGCTATGATAAAATAGATTCAGATTATTTTCTAACGTTTGCTAGTTTCAAAAGTTTATGAGTGAATTGATAATAGTTGGTTAAAATATAAAATAAAAAAGATAAATCAATAAGCAGAAAATAATATGACTTGTAGAAGATAATAGAAGATAATAAGATATAAAATTAAAGTTAGGAAAATACATGATTTATGTATTATACCCATATCCAAAACCCGTAGTCTTTTCAAATGTATACAAATAAGTTTAAAATATCTATCAAAAGCTTTAACTACAACTTTTGCTGTTTTTACCAAAAGTAAAAACTATTTCGAAAAGAGATCGGATTGCGACGACGCGTGCACTGAATCTCTGATACGTTCAAATTATTTTTTGCATTGCCTAAAGCTAGGGTTGACACGCTGAATAGTTAGTATAAAAAGTGGAAAATTTATTTTTTCTATTGGTTTCATTTGTTTCTGTATTCCAAAAAAACAATAAAATACATTCAAATCATTTATTCAGTAGGACCTTTACCTGTTCCTTCGTGACCAATACTAGGAAGAATCCAGATTGCCCTGGCAACTAACAAGGTGTGCTGCTGAGTTTTTTTTTTGGCGATTCATCCGTCTAAAATATAGCCAAGCTCCAGTGAAGAGCCATTCAAATAAAGTAAGGAACATACGTTTTAGGAGCTATATATTATAAATTTTATTTTTTTTGTTTGACCTGCAAACCATGGTTTATCGCAGTTTTAACCTTAACAAGTTTTAAGTTTGTAATATTTACAACAGAGAAAATTAAACAGTTGTTATATTTTGTATTGGATTGGACAACCCTAAACAAACTGACAGGTACATCTTATCGCGCCATCTTTCCACCCAGATTGTTTATTTCCCTAAGTACACTGCACAAACATCTCAACGCTTCACCATTTGAAAACTAACTATATTTCCAAGGCATAAGAACTATATTGAATGAATTGATTGTCACAAAGCTTCTTTGTCGCGCCGTGACGTTTCATTAGAGCTTGGAGATTAACTTATTTAGTATGTGGCTTTTTTGTGGAACATTTGAGTGTTTCGACGCACAAAAAGGTGCAATGCGTAGTCAATTTGTTGGTATGATATTAATGAAGACTGAAAATAATATAAGGCAAATTTTGAACGGAGAAGATATTTTGTTCAATATGAAACATATTATGTTAAAATATTATGGTAAAATGTAAGTTTATATCCTTATTACTTTGTTTAAATGCTGTAAATATACTCTAAACCTACTGTTTATTTATTTCGATTTGGTCTGATAATATTTGAATTCGGAATATTTTTTGACAGTTGCGTAGAAAAATAAGTTAAAAAACACTCAGAGTTGCGCATAATCAAATGCGCTTGCGCCGCGCACCTGCTCTGCTATTGGCTATCGACGCAATTATCACGAAGGTGACCTCAAAGTCGGGGTTGCCATTAGTTAAACTAAATGGAGCAAAGGGTAAAGCTGAATTAATAAATTATTCGAACATCCGGCCGCAAGCAAGCAGTTTGTTATAAAAAGTTGCAGATATCTACTAATTTGTATAGACTCAGACGCATTACAATAACAAATTATAGAGAAATAACGGGAACCCATTTCGTCTCCGAAAATCGATTGTCCGTAAATCACAATCAATAACAAGTGTCTCCGAAACATAGGAATCCATAATATTATGGTCCCATAACTATAGTTTGTAATAAGGTATTGTTCATCCTTATGCTCCTAATCCATAAATTTATGTTACCTAATATTATAATCCCCAATTTTCATCGTTATAAACATATGTGTCATAATAATAAAGAATCATAATACTTCCACTTCCGAATCATAATGTTTTCGAACGTTTATAAATTATGTAAGTAAAACAGAAACAACTTCGGTTGTATTTACCCAGATCGAAATCAGTTGGTTAGGTTAGGTTTGAACAGTGACCACTAACGCGCGAGGCGAGCGAGCGTAGCGAGCGTGCCGCGGTAGCGGCCGCCGAAGCGCCAATAAAATGTGGAATAAAAGTAACCAGCCACCCAGATCGAAATCAGTTGGTTAGGTTAGGTTTGAACAGTGACCACTAACGCGCGAGGCGAGCGAGCGTAGCGAGCGTGCCGCGGTAGCGGCCGCCGAAGCGCCAATAAAATGTGGAATAAAAGTAATCAGCCACCCAGATCGAAATCAGTTGGTTAGGTTAGGTTTGAACAGTGACCACTAACGCGCGAGGCGAGCGAGCGTAGCGAGCGTGCCGCGGTAGCGGCCGCCGAAGCGCCAATAAAATGTGGAATAAAAGTAATCAGCCACCCAGATCGAAATCAGTTGGTTAGGTTAGGTTTGAACAGTGACCACTAACGCGCGAGGCGAGCGAGCGTAGCGAGCGTGCCGCGGTAGCGGCCGCCGAAGCGCCAATAAAATGTGGAATAAAAGTAATCAGCCACCCAGATCGAAATCAGTTGGTTAGGTTAGGTTTGAACAGTGACCACTAACGCGCGAGGCGAGCGAGCGTAGCGAGCGTGCCGCGGTAGCGGCCGCCGAAGCGCCAATAAAATGTGGAATAAAAGTAATCAGCCACCCAGATCGAAATCAGTTGGTTAGGTTAGGTTTGAACAGTGACCACTAACGCGCGAGGCGAGCGAGCGTAGCGAGCGTGCCGCGGTAGCGGCCGCCGAAGCGCCAATAAAATGTGGAATAAAAGTAATCAGTCAGCCACCCAAATCGAAATCAGTTACATTCCCTATGCTGCCTTGTGCTTGAGACACAATGCTCTTATGTTAAAATTATGCTCATAAACTATTATGAAAATAAAGTTATGAGTTAGTTACATTATGGATTATATTATTTATTGAGAATGATTTTATGTATTTTAAACATTAGGGATGTTGATATTAGCCGTAACTATATTAGGGATCCTTATATTATAGATCCTGATTATACGGGCAATCGATGATTATGAAAACCCAATTTATAGATATTTATTTTAGGGGTATAAAATTTCGGAGACAAAATAGAGACCCAGAAATAACAAATGCTCAGTGAAAACAAATAAACTAGAGCAATTAAGACGCAATTAATATGGACTTTATTTAAGAAATAAATATTTAAGACAAAAGTATTTTATTTTAATAGACATTCATTAATTTCAATACAGATTTACTGACTGACGACCGAGGGTAGGGCTCTCTCATGGACATGAAATAACATGGGCTTGCAGTATCATTATAGTTTTAACAGATACTTAGAAAGTATTTTGAATTTTAACATTTCATATTTAAGAAGTACATGGATACAGGAAAAATATGAATTGTAATCACGAAAGTTTAAGAAAGACTATTTTAATATAATTTAACATAAACACGGGAAATGTTTATGTATAAATATATATGTTATATTATAAATTAAGTTACAAAACAGTTTCAACAGGAATAACACTGAGAGAAAGAGACAGCAAATCTTCAAACCCAACATTCTAAGACACGGTACCCTAACTCGATCCAAATTGGCAACACGAGCAAAACATCGCGAACCGCAAGCACTGCCAAGGCCAGCTCCCGGCGCGCGCGCATGTCAAGGGCACGACCCACTTCCAGCGCAGCCTGAACTCACTCACTCACACACTCGCCGCGATCCGAGCGTTTTAGCACCAACTTTTTAACAGGATGATTTCCATGTTATAGTTCGTGCCACGAAAAAAGAGCGCTGAGGAGAAGTGGTGGGGGTACGTTTGCCTGTGTTCATTCGCTGACGAACCAATAGCACTCGCTAAATCAATGGTATGAAATGCGCCGCGTAACCTCTCCACCAATCATCGACCACTGCGCAGTTTGACAGCCAGCGCTCTTTTTACGTGGCGCGACGCGACCTATACGAGCACTTAATGTTGTTACATAGAGAATTGAAGCTCATCGATTTGGCGTTGGTTCGAATCAGTATTTATAATTTTTTTATTGCAATAAGAAACATTTTAAAAGAAATGAAAAGATCTAAAGCTAAACACCACAGGTATAATTCATATTGTAATAATCGGTTACTAATTTATATTCCCTAAAAGCATATAAATTTTGCCGATCCACACTCCCCTGCGGGTCGCATAGAATTAAGTATTTGCACCTATTGACATTTAAAATCTTAGTTGACCCACCCGTGTTTCATCAAATAAGCCGATATTTAAAAAAAAATACTATGAAGCAGAGCAAGAAGTACGAAACCCTTCCTGCGATTAACATTTGATATTTTAATAAAAACCTAAGCGCCAATATATTTCTGATTTATAGACATGGCGTGATATTTTCAGAATCGGCGATAGTAATTTCACGGTGTTTTATTAAAAACTCGTTAATATCAAAGTCTCACTTCGTATGCAGAACTCCCACCGTTCCAATTAAAATTCAATGGCTTTTAAGGCTTTAAGCTCCCAATTAACGATCTGTAATCTAAGCTACCGTAAGTAATATAACTCTAATATTCCCATACATTATGAAGGTTTTAATTTAACACATTTAGCGACGGTAACAAATCATGTTGTAATACTCTTCACACGGGATTATCCGAGCACCTATGATAAGGGCATGTTCACGCTGGCAGAGTAACTAGCATAATTATCACATACTTCGGCTCGACTTTTCAAGTATTTGGTCGGCGTGGGCCGGTAGTGGATCGGGCAAGCGCAGGACCGGGAAAAATCGCAGGAACTAAGAGAGGCCTATACAAAGCAGTGGAAGAAATCGAACTGATTGAACCGAATTGTTTAACAAATAAAACTAAACAACAATTTTATATTTGAACAATATATTATATTTTTTTCTTTCTTTCTTTCTTTCTTTCTAAATAAATGAAGAAGACCTTTTCTTAGACCTAGAACACAAACAGCTGAAAAGAGAAATATAACCTTAACATTAATAGGAAAAACTTTCTAATAATACAGAGCTATAACTTTAATTAGATTAATAATTAAATCTGTAGTCTAGCTCCTTTTGACTCTCTCCATGTAAACCAGCCTAACGTGGTAAAATTCAAATACAACGGTATCATAGCATTAAAGTTTGATTTACAACGGAATGAGTATAATGCCAATTACGTATTAAAATGAGTGGGTTTCGTTAATTGATGTAATCATCGTTTTGTCGGCTAGAGGACTCGATAACACTCCCAAATCAGTCTAAAGTAGGATATGTTGATTTGATAATACTAATTTGATATAATAATAATGAAGCGAAAACCTCTAAATGGTCTTTAGTATTATACTTAGTTATTTAATTTGTTTTTATGTCTGTTTGTTTTCCTAAGATGTAAAAATAAAATAAAAAATAAAAATAATGGAGGCAATATTATGTACATTTTATTGTCAAGCATGACAGATTAACTTTTCTTTTTGTATTCATGAAAAAAAGGACTATTAAAAAACAAACATAATATCAATTTTAAAGTTACCTTCACTATGACAACTGATTAAAACACTAACTTGACTAATTATAAAGAAATAGTAAACACCTGGATAAAAGTAGACTATGTGTTACATTATCCATCCGTAGGTTGTCTGGTAGAGATCGCTTTTTAGCGATAAGACCGCAGATTGTATGTCATAGGAAAGTTTTTTTTGTTGTTTTTTATGTATAAGTATTGATGTATTTGTAAATTATGGTGTGCAATAAAGTATTTTCTATCTTCTATCTATCTATGTGTTATTCCAGGTCATAAACTAGGTATATTCCAAGTTTTAGCCTGTTAAATCTGTTGTTTTGCGTGAAAGAGTAACAAACATACATCTATACATTCATACAAACACGTTAATTAGTGAGACAAGTTTTTCATTTATTTGGTTTATAATCGTACCATACAGGCGGTAACTACAAATAAGTATACTCAAGCACCGACCCATGCCATTACTTCAACAAAAACAATCTAATGACAATAAGTTGAAACAAACGACTGCAGGCAGATGTATGGACATCTGCACCCCATGTGCGCGACGTGGAACCAATTCACAAATTGTTGCCAATTTACTACCCGAAAATCTGACCAGAATATAAATATTAGCATTCTTAAGCACGATTTTAGAACATGTTTATCGTGTTCTTTGTGCGGCTGCACTCAAGTAGGTACTAAAGTACCGACATAAATGGCCAGGCCACAATCTACACCTGTACTAAGTTTCACTTGAATTCGTTTAGCAGTTTTTTTTCCAGATTGAGAAACAACAATAATTCGTACTAACAATAAATAGTCAATCAATCAGTCTTAGCAGCACCTTCAGAGAGCACGTTGAAAATTCGATTTCGGCTAATAAATAGTCGGTAAATAGGAACGACACCTTAGACGCCCAGAAGACCAAAATCTCCGTCACCAAAATTGCCTAGTTAGGAATGAGGTTGCCACAAACAATATATAAATAAGAACTACATGCCCTAAAAGAATAAGTTGGACATATGCATGATAGACCCGCATTAAACTTAACTTAATAGTCCATTCGAAACCTTAGTGAAAGCATCTTACAGATCAAGACCTGTGTCATTCAATTACATTAACATTTAGAAAACTAGCTCAGTGTCGCGACCCTTAGCTTCCCAGCCGTTTGAACTAAAAAGAACACATTGAAAAGATTTCAATGCATAAAATATCAATCGAAGAAACCCGTTAGTTTAAGCCACGCGTAAACAAAAGTGTGTGTTATTCCGAGTGTCGCATCACATGCAAGTATTACATTCCGTGGAATCAATAAGGCCCACTTTCCACGTCGCACAGACTCCGGTTCCGCAATTGCGCCACATTTTTCTCTACAAATAAATGTCACATTCGTAACTCAGAATCCGCATTAAGTTTCCAAATGGCAATAAATAAACGAACTAACGGCACAGCCAATAAGCGCACAGATAGATTTGAATAAAAAACGCAGTACGGACGTACAGTTGGAACTATTGGATTATAATAAATATTGAAAATAATGTGTTTGCTGTCCGGCGAGACGCGGGCTACTTTCTATTGTGATAGCTATTGAAATTTATCTAATTTGCTTATGAGGTAGTTGACGTACTGTTGGACGAATATGAGCTTTACTATAATCCACTTATAGGAGATTTGATTTGCATATAAATTCATTGTGACATCTACCTACAAAGGCAGTACGTTTAAATTGAATTAATCAATTCCGGGTGTTCTGTGAAAAACATGTAGATACAACACATTCGCCTAAACAGTTGATTACTTAATCCAGTTGTTATTTTACTTAGTTTCCATTACAAATAACTTGGATAGTTTATAACCGTCTTCAAAAAATAAGGAGGTTTTATGTTTCGCTGTATTATTGTGTAGGTATTTTATATTATATTTTTATGTTTGTTCACCGATTTCTCTGATTGGACTGATTTTAAAAACTAATCATTTTTGTTTGAAAGAAAACACCCCCAAGATGGTCCTATAAAAAAATTTGAGGTTCTGATGAGGATTTTCGGAGTTATGATATGTAATCAGAGAGTGCAGGAACTTTCTCTATTCTTACGATATTAAAGTCGGTTTAATAAAATGTTGCCACTTGTATGATATGTTTAATTAACGAACGCACCTCTAATGCTGGGTTCCTATAACCAACTAACGGATGTCCGTACGTAGGTCGTTCTGGTAACGTTGTTATCTGTCAAAAAGTCTCATACATTTTGTGTTGAATAAACAACGTTGCTATGACGACCTACGTACGGACATCCGTTAGTTGGTTATAGGAACCCAGCATTAATAAGTGTAGGCATAGATTACCTCCTGACATTGAATAAATAATGTAAGTTTATCAAAAGTGAAGATGTAAAGATGTAAGAAATGAAGAAATTAAAAAAAATTAAATATGGTCACGACTGTATCCCAGGGAGCGGTAGACATTTCTTACAGATCTTAATGCAATTTTTAGATCCTTTTTGAAGATTTCTAAGGGGGTAGTCAGAGACTAAAGATGTAAGACTTGGACATTAAGCTATGAACCACTTATAGCAAGAAGATAACATTGGTCTCAGAATGGTTAGGTTATATACAAAGCAATTCAATACTTTCTAAAGTAAGAATAATACAAGATCTGACCAGCTACGACCACTGCTATCAATATCTGTTTTGAATTATTCATGTTACACGCAAAACGTTTAAGCATTAGTTTTCTAGAAAACGTTTCCCGTCACTTACTGTCGCTAAATTTACGATATGACTAGTGCGGATGAGCGTTTCAATTTGAAAATGAACTCATACATGCATACACATAAACTAAAGTCCATGACATCGGAAAAAGGATTATGGAACTAAAAAAGGAATTGGGCAGGACACTTGGCAAGAAGAAGTGATGCAAGGTGGCTGAGTGGTGGCTAAGAACCGGACATAGAAATCGAGGACGTCCAAGAGCGCGATGGGTCGACGACAAAAAGATCGTAGATTTTGGATGCGTGAGGCGCAAACAAAGGGAGGCCTTCATCCAGCAGTGGGATAATACAGGCTGTAGATGATGATGATGCATACACATACATAAATGCAAGTGTAAGGTATGTATCATTTATTTTCAATTGGATTATCCACCAGCAACTTCATGGACTATGGGTATCCGACGAACATTAACAATCTCCGTTCAAAAATGATTTGGAATAATAATATTGATTTTTATTTTATTATCTTAGGATATGTAGGTATAATACCTACTGATACACCTGCCTAAGATTATAATATGAATGAGCATATTGTGTATAGTCAACTTTTAATGATATTCAAATTGATACAGTTGGGTTGGCTTTTGCAGACCTATCTCAACGCCAAATTGAAAGAAACTAAATTCGTATTCTCATGGACGTTACCTTCAGAAGATCTTAAATAACTACGTCATTATGTCGCAGATGTCAATAGAAAACCAAAAATCTAGAGAGCACTTTGACGAGTCTCAGTATTATGTATTTTAAAACAATTCTTGGTATAGAAGTGTATCAATTGTTCGTGAAGAGGACTAGCTTGTGATTTTGGATCATTATGATCATACCACACGTAGCTACAAAAAAAAATCTCCAGAGAAATATAGAAAAAGCGAAAGAGGGATTGAACAATAAAAATATACACCTAGATTTCTACACAAACCAATTGGGTTCCACGTTCAAAACTTTAGTGAATTGTATTCATTCATCAATCTCACTAGGAGTCTTACTCAGATGAAGGTCTCCGAATGACTTGATATAATTGTTGGTCTCAAAATCGACAATAGTTTAACATGATTGTTATTCCGGTATGCTAAATATCCAAACAATTAGATTGTGAATAAAAGAAGTCCCAAAGTACAAACGAATTGCAGTCCGTTTTCTTCTGCATAATACGTCACAAAAATGTATTGCATGTCAAGACACTATTTTCAATACAATATATACTCGTAAAACAAATGTTCAATCTAAAGGAGCTTTTGAAAATAAAAAGAATCTTACGCACATGCTCGTAAGTTGTAAACAAGAGTGAAAGTCCCGACAGGATAAGTGAGGGCTCACGCACGTTCCCGTTGCGTGGACCGGTTTGTGATACCGGGACCTACGCACTCGCGAACAGGCTGATATGTTACGCACAACACATTAGCTGTACGCATCTTCATTCAAGGCTTGCGCACAATAAATTAACAGTACACATCCTCATTAAATGTGAACACAGGAGATTGTACTGGTTAAAAGCATGAACAGCTTATAGACCCAACAGCGATTGTTAAGATTCAAAACAAATTTGACAAGAAAAAACTAAAGCCATAGGAGTGATAGGGATTTGTGAACTACGAGTAACATATATAGTAATGCATCTAGTGTGTCATTTTAGTAATATCATTAAGAAGAAACGGAATAGAATAGTATAAATATAAAAAAAGCGTTTAGTCAGCTCTGTCCGAAGCCTACAATAAGGCTACGTTACGGTTAGGTGGGTAGTTTCAGTGGTATATTACTTAGAGAAGAAATATAGTTAAAATATAAAAAAAATATTACTGATAAGATTAAATCGCATTTTAGTTGAAATAAATAGTATATTGGCAATATACTATTATTTTCAATATTTATCATATGCAATATAATATTGCATAATATGATAAATATTGAAAACGATTAAACAAAAATCTAAAATAGATATTATGTTATCAATTAATTGATTAATTTAAAATGTAGGTACTGATGCAAATGAAAACAAAAATCTAGAATAGACATTACAATTAATCAATTTAAAATGTAATGATGCAAATAAAAACCTTGCAAGTCCAAACTTAAAGCAACCGCATCGCAACCTCAATTTACCAAGAATCGCGGGCAAACATCAAGGAGGAACCTATATTTATAAACTCATTAACCACTAGCCGAGGCTAATTAACATCAAAGGGTTAGAGTGTATTGCAATTACTGCTAAAATTGCCACGAAATCGAGCAGAAATAATAAAGTGGCAACACTGCTCTCAGACTTTGAACGTACCTACGGGATTGCAATGAACTGTTTCAATTAGGTACAGTCAACTACAAAAACTGTAAGTTTTCCCTAAAATACTTATTCAAAGCAATCGAAATATTTGTACAAAAACTTCAAAAAAATCTTAACTCAGAAATATAGCAGAACATAGATATTTGATTTATCTAAAACTAGCAATAATTTTGACTAAAACTCTAAATAGGTAAATAAAATAAATAATAAATAATTATTTGAAGTTGATTGTACCCGCAAAGCACACGATCGTATTGACTTTCAACGTCGCACTTTGCAACTGTCGTCGATAATAGGTAGTCGTTAGTCAAATGCAAACCAATGCAGGGACACGACAATACCAAGGTGTTTCTACAAATAGACTGTATATTTCTAATACATAATTCTACATCTTCATTTTAGTACACAGAATCAGATAAACTTCAAAATATAGCTGAACTTTTAAAGCGGCTTGAAGTACTGAAGAAACGCTGATAATATGATTCAAAAGAGGGAGAATGAGTAATCGCGAATAAAAGTAAGGAACAAGGATAAAGATGTTCAGAGAAGTCTTCATCAATGATCAGGACTACTAGAATTTAAATAAGAAATAGTTACTATAGGTACAATAAATTGATCATTCGATTTGCGAATCATAGCAAAGGACTAAATAAAAGAAGACACTTCACTATAAACTATTAAACAACAAGAAAGAACTTTAAAAACAAACCTATAGCGTTATTATCGCTCAGTAGCTCTACTAACAAGCACAATTTTATTCTTGTTCTAAAAAGGCTGACGATGTTGAAATAACCAAAAAGCTATCAATTTAAAAAAAACATTTTATCTGAAGGTACATAGCAATAACCATTACATAGATACATACGGATCTCTGAGTCAAGTGCGTTCTAAGCGCGGATCCCACGTTAATCACCTCTATCTCCGCGCATTGCGATATCTCTATACATAAATTACTTCTTATAGCGTAGAGCACTAAACCAACACTATTACGAGTACTTAGAGCCGCAGAGCATATGCTTTAGTAAAACCTAATAGAGACGAATTAGTTTTTATTTTGGATAGTTTAAGATTTTCAAAATTTTCACCATGAACACTTTCGAGATGTTTTTTAATGAATTCGTGTTAACGGCTCTGTCGTACAATTATTACAGTTTTTAGGAGTATGCCTTATCACAAAATTGAACTTGTCAATTATATCTTTCCGATAGTCAGAAGTCGAAGTAGAAGACGAAAGGTTAAAATTATGGGTGTGCCACGGGGCTTGATATTAGGTCCTTTCTTGTTTCTTAATATACAAATGATCCTTATTTTGTGAAAAATGAGTGACATTGATTTACATCTCTAGAATACAAGTCTTCCAAGCTCCACTGCTTGAACCCAGCTATTCTGGAAAGAAATAAAAAGTGTAAACACCTCTCATAAAGGTGCCCACACAAGCTAATGAGTCGCCGCCGATTTATGGCCGATAAATAATGTTACTTGCGCAGCTCTTGTAATGACCCTATGCGCATGTCTGTACACGAACACTTCGGGCACTGGAAAAATTGACTGCTTAAGCTGTGCACTTGGTCACATTTTTAAACACGTGTAAGTACTTTTTTTTTTTTTTTTTTATTAACCTATTATGTCCCACTGCTGGGCAAAGGTCTCCCCCAAAATCCTCCACTGACCCCTGTCTTTGGCGATCTCCCACCTAGTGTACTTAGTATAAATTAAATAAAATATGATCACGACTGTACTCCCAAGATGCTGAAAGCATATTCTACCAGATCTCTAGGCGTTTTTGGGTCCTTGTTTGAATACGATTAACTTTATACTGAATATAAATAAAAAATTAAATTAAATATGATCACGACTGGAGTGGTAGACATTTCTTTCAGATCTTAATGCAATTTTTAGATCCTTTTGAAGATGTCTAAGGGGGTAGTCGGAGGTATGTCCATATACTGAATATAATTATTGCAAAATTGTTCCAGTCTGCAAGTCTTCGTAGACACTGGTACAGCCAGTGCTAAAAGGGCTAATTGCTGCAATAGTGCATCATGCGCGAACTAATAAATTAAACTGCGATATAATACTGGCTTTAAACGACATCAAGGTACCCAATCTTCTCTCAAACGAAACAGCAAATTAAACTCGTATCTCATAAACATAAAGCAGATAATAGCGTGAGTAAATGTAAGTAAAAAGCGTAGTTTTAAAATTGTTTGATACGCGTGGGCAGCTTTATTCTAGATGCAATAAATTGTATTTTTTTCTCAATCAAATCTTTTGCATTTTGATAGTGCCGTCGTAAAATAACTTACACATAGACAATATTTATAGGTTACCTTGGAATCTGCAGGCAGTATTAAGTTATTTATAAAGTTAGTACATTTTGTTATTTATAAAGCCTGCAAACTCAACTACCTACCAGCCTTATTTTTTTTTTTTTGCAAATGCATTATTCCATGATATAATTACAAATTATCTACCAATTAGTAATTAATGTTAAATATTTACAATTTAAGTGATTCGAAAACCGTTTGTTTTTTGTACATAATTAAATCAAGTGACATCCTAGACAAGTCCATAATGAAACCACACCGCAAACGAACCTACAAAATCTATGAAAGAGAGGTGACAGATCAACTGATTGGATGTTTTCGGTAATTTCAGCTATGAATCTGAAACGAAAATTTTTCTAACGTCTTTTTTTCGTTGATAAATTCAATAGTCATTTGTCTAAAGCCAGGTCTACGAACTTTGAGTCGTAATTCTGCTTTGGGTATAACCAAATAGGTAATACATTGGTACATAAATCGGCATTGAGTCATGACCTCATAGCTAAATGTTTCCTCAATTTTACCTATTCTTATGAATTGGAATATTCCATTTCATAGATTTTATAAAACTAACCATATTCAAGTACACTCAGCATTAGATAAATTTAGTACAAAGGTGAAGATATCTTTATCAGTCAGACAGAATAGATATTAACAAAAAAAATATTTTCTGTAAGTTGTTAGTGTAAATAATTGTGTAAGTACTTATATAAAAAAGTGTTAAAAAACTAACCATTTGTAAAAGATACAATCATCAAACTTTCCTACATGTTTGGATAGGTAATAAATATAAACATTTTAAATTTTACCAATAATTATATTGTTAGCAAGGGGTCATTCCAAATCTTTCTGATATAAGGTCAATAGCCACGCAGAAAATGGCCTTGGATTTAAATAAATAATTCAGACGTTATGAAGATACTCCTAGGACAAATATTTTAATTTCTCCGGCCAAAAAAAAACTTACCAGTTCAGCAAAAACAATTCACAAAACTATTAAGCTTTTTCTTTTTGCAAAATAAGGACATAGCATAACTAATAACAGTAAAACATTTAAATAACTCTAAAAACTATCGGCCCTGAGTCAGCGGCCATCTTTGTCGCATTTAATTGACAAATATTTCGGAATAAAGTCGGTCGGTTTTGTTGGCGATTGTCGAACGTGAGGCGCTGGTTTCCGCCTCGACTTGCTCCTATAGAACTAAAGGTGTGGAGACGATATTTTGGAAAAAATATTTTACAACCATAAATACCTATTCAGTTGCCTTGAAATCAATGCTCATGCCCCATGCCACAGATTCAAAACAGTTACTCGTAAAAAAAAATGAGTTGTGCAGCTCTATGCTGAACTTGAGTATCTTCTACGAGAGAAAGTGACCTCTCGTAGCAAAGATGTTGATTTTCCAATAATATTTGCAAAAACTTTTATAGATGTTTATGATTAATATTAACACATGACACATGAACAATAAATAAAAAATGCCGATATCAATCAGCCAATAAAGAAACTAAGAAATAACTTTAATACTGTTGAAATTTACGATAAGATGGTATGCGCCGAGAATATCGATTAAGATTATCAAAAACAAACCTGACGTCTAGACAAGATGAAGGTTTTGCTAAATCATCATTACAATCACGATTCAGATCAGAGTCATCAACGCCAAAATTAGAAGTTACTCCAAAAAAAAAGTAGTCATTAGACCTCTCCACTGCATCGAGTCCCGCGGCAAAACAATAGTCGATTCTAAGCTTTTTATTCGGCAAACTGTAAGGTTGAGGAATGTAGGCTGTACAGCATAATGAGGTCCTGGCCTGGACGGATTAAGGGCCAGCTTGCTAGGGGGTCTAAAAGCAACGCCCACTAAAGCTTGGCCATTTTCATGTATTTTTTTTTATTTCATATATTAATCATTGAAAGGAAAGTTAAGCCCTAAACCGTGTTAGTTGTCCTAACTTGCCAAGGTATAAGTTGTAAAGGAAGAGGAGTACAAAAAGCTCTAGAAATGTAAGACTTTCGGCTGGGAGATCGCGAGACGTCATATTCAATACCTAGAAAGGATTTAACAATCCAGGAACTGATATTCTTCACATAGTTATAAACCTAGCAGATAATGATATAAAGCTTATGATAATTAATTAGCAAGTAGCTGACATAATTATCTATATAATCAACATTAAAAATTTTAGGTTTTGTTTAGCCTTGCCCTGCCCCCAGGTAGAGTGCGTCCCCCCATTTCGCTAAATTTATTGCGGGACGGCTATCTTTCTCGGAAACTGCTGAATTATTCGGCAGCGGCTGCAGAGGTATGCGGGTTCGGTTCCCGTGTGCCGATGCACAGTTATGATCGCTATTCTTACGTAACTATTGTTCGCAAAAACAGATAAGATTTGTTGCGGGACATTTAATTGGACTTTTAAGTATTTATGTTCGTGTTGTATGTAGAGAAATGTGCGGCTCTGTTTGTGTTGCTGCTGAAGGTTCGGTTCTAGGAATATTAGCTTTATTTTTGGATCCCTATTCTCCATACAGATCCATATCGATCGATCTATCCTTAGGTATATCAAACAACCTAAAAAACAAAGATTCATGTGTCCATGATATTCATCATTTCAGAATTGTTGTATTCCCACTTCTGACACTATCAGTATACTGAAATTTGTTATAAACTCAACTATCTTGTACCTATGTTTATCTTAGCTATATAAAAAATAAAAAATAGTTCCAAAAAAATGTTTTTCGACATTATAGAGCCTCTAAAATCACCGGTAAATCAAAGGGTAATACGTTCTAAACCTGCAACAAGACCACCAGCTAAACAAAAACCATACATACATAATTGCAGACAGACGGACAAAGAAATTATATCAGTGGGTCAGACGGCCTTGTAGGATTCACGGAACGGCGCGCGCGCATGTCCGACACGCCCCCCACTAAGGAGGGGGGTAGACTATGATCATAGTGAGAAATTATGTATATGAATGAGCTTTGTGAATGATCAAGCTTGCGAAGTGTGATGAATGATCGATTTTGATTGAATTTCTGAGTTTGTAGTCTAAAGTTAAGCCTGCAATCTGCACGCATGACCAGAGGTTGACTAATATAAGAAGGATCAATGCAATAAGTACCTACAATTAGAAAACTTTATGCAAATATAAAACAAAAAATAAAAAGAGACTAGGACTTTTTAAATTTAGTCCAATGCCGTTATCGGGTAACTTGCAGGCACAATCATAAATGTATATCGATACAATTAGACATGCAAAATATGACATCGAAAACATCTATTGAGTCAACATTAGTAAACAAAATTTATGACCAAAACACAAGGAAAGTTAAAAGCCGCTAAAAGGACCAAAAAACCGATAGCTCAAATTAAGGCCGCATAGCAAAAACCCGTCCTTGGCGGAATTGTCTATTTGCAGTAATTATTTTAATTGCTCCAGCGCCGGAAACATCACGACCTAGCGAGGACTTGTTAAGGCTCCTCGTCAATATAGTATTATCTCAATAGATTATTTTAGACTTAGAATAAATTATTTTACGGAACGAGCTTGACGTCTAAGAGGGACTAGATCGGAGAGACTGGTAAAAGTGGGGGAAGGCCTTTGTCCAACGATGGGACAGTATGGGCTAGTACTAGGCTAGGGCTGGAGACATTCTGACTTTGTTTCTTTAAACAGCGTTTGCTTCCTGAAGCTTGGGGCCGTCTCCAGATCAAGAATTATTTCGCTGTCAATTCAACCACCTGCAATTCTAACATGTACATACAACCAACTGCCTGCCACGTTGATAAAATCACCAATGAGGTTGATAAGTCTGCTTAGTAGACGTATGTATCCATCCATATAGATTGGTTATGATCGTCACGTAATAAGTCCCTGAGGATGAGTAGCTAGGCAAGTCGCGAAGGCGCTGACGCGGCAGTCTCGACAAATTTCGGTGGGACTACTGGCGATCGCAAGGCTAGAAAGAGTATGGAGAAGATACAATAGTCTTCTGTACTCTTCTTATTCTATTTTTCAGTAGTGGGAAAATTCAAATAGTTAGGTTCAAAATGCTTCGCCTTAACTCAGTGTGGGTGTCGCGAAACGGTCATTTGATTATACCTCTTTGTATTCACTTGGTTTAATTGTAAATCTGTGTTTGTTCATTATAAACAAACGGAACTAAGATTTATATCGTTGCCGTAATTGTAGACTATTTGCTGTCCAGAGGTCATTGCTTGGTTCTCGGAAAGGCGAGGCCGTTGCCTCATTTGTCGGCAATCGATTTGCATGCATTGCTCGGTACTTTGATATCGGAAATTACCGAATGGTATTTATATAATTAAATATTTAGGAAGAATAATATTTTATTGAATATTTATGCCGTTTTACAGATCGACGCACTATCTTTAGTAGTTTTAAGTTAGAAGAAGAAATACCTGACAAACTTGGCGTGAGAACTTCGAACAATCTAATTAATAGTCTGTTTGATTGTCATAAACTATCTTTCTACCGGTGCCAAGCGAAGGGGCATTACCCAGTACTAGATAAATCTCATACATTTGATTCTGATACCAGTAATTTACTTTACTGGTGAAAGATTGACGGATTAAGTGTTAGGTATCGATGGTTCAGTCGGCGATATATTATCACAAGTACAGCACTGTGTATAAAACGCTTGCTTTAGAAAGTTATCGATTAGGTTTAATGGCAACCTTTACGCTTCTATAATTGTTATTTGCTGCCTTGCCGTAGGGGATTCTTCGTTTTGCCTCAAAGCTTAATTTGTGCCGCTTGATATTTATTGACTGTTTTTTGGTACTGTTTTTGTTTGCAAGTTTATTTCCGTTCATCACATGATCAGCTCATGTGGGTATGTAAGAGTTCAGAACCAATATTAATTTTTTAATTAACAGAAGTGCGCATGTATAAAATTACGGTTATACAACTCATTATACCTACTGGTAAAGTGGAAATTATAGGTACATAATATATTTCATAATTATCATTATAATCAACTCTTGACGTTTTTTCGGGAAAAGAAGGCAGCACCGCCTTTATGTAACCCAGAGGCAACTGGATTTAAAGTTAGGTAATTAAAATTGTTTTTTTTGCTTTTTTAGACTTCAATTAATATGACTGGTACCAGAGTACCAGAATTCTTACATAGCAAGTAACTGTTTTTTTTATAGCGCCGTCATACGTGGGTAAGGCTTTCATATGTTGACGGCCTGTCATCACATTCTGGGGCATACTGTATAAATGATATAGGACTTTGTGTTTGTTACCTGTGGGTTAGTGCGTTGCGGGTGGCGCGGGGGGTCGCGGGGCTCGGGCGCGCGCGCCGCGCTCATGCTCTAGCGACGCCGGTGCATGCCCAAAATGGCACCGTCGTCGCCGCGCTAAAAAAACAACAAAACTAAAGTTAATAACATTCAACAATCACATACATAATCTTGAAACTACATGATTTCCTGTGCCATGGGCATGTGTAACTACGAAAACCACAACACACCCACGGGTAGGTGTTACAATTGCTAAGTGGCACTAATCAGCTGTCATTTTTCTAAGTGTGGGTTACTTTTAATAATCAAGTCATTTTAAAGAAGCAGTTAGCTCATTGAAACTTTATTTGACAGTGTAGCCATATTTGATGATAAGGCATAGGTAAGGTACTATCACCAAAAGCGTCGCTTTACCAATTTTGAAACAGTTTAGCTTGCAAGGTGTTAGCTAGCTGATCCTGCCCTTTTTATTTTGACCAATCGGAGTCATAAACATCTAAAAGCAATAATTGTTTAATGACTTTTACCATTGTTAAAAACTTACTGTTATTATTTGTTCTTCAAACTTTATAACAAAGCACCGAAATACTTTGTTGCTATTGGTGTTCGAATGTTGCAAAGCGGTGTAAACTGCTAGTTGCGTCACAGAAAAAGCACCCTTAAGGTGGTGAAGCGGTGCTTTGGTTGATAGTACATATATTTTTTTCTTTAACTTGTGGAAAATCCACTGACCAAGTCGCCGACTAAGATGTCAAAACATATATAATATATGATAATGTGTATGGAATGCGATTATGCATTTTGATGATTAATGTATTGCCATTTAACAGCAATTAAAACAAGAAAGGCAGAGGTGACCAATATCTCATCTCCCTAATAACTGGACCGTTGCCTAATCTGTGCCTATTGGGAAACAAGAGCTTAAACTTTGTAAATGAAGTAGGTAGCGATAATCGTAAAGTGTCACAAATCAGCTTAGAAACCTACACAACAGAGTTCAATACACTTTGATGACTTACGGCTAGTCTGAATAACCTTCTTTAGTTTTGCTTACTGCAGGTAGATATTTGACAAGAAATTTCAAATATCTACTGACAGTAAACAAAACCAAAGATAGGATAGGTTATTGAGACTGGCTATTTTTTTCTAGTTTATGTAACCGAGGCATTAATTTGTTTTCAAAACGTCCTTAGAAGAATTAATCAACACACGCACTTATTATGTGGAAATCTTCAAAATAGACATTAATATTCACACGAGCAGCAAATAAATTAATTCAAAAACTATTCCTCGTAATCCAAGATGGTCGTAATATTTTATTTTTAAATAAACTTTCACGGCACACCCACCTCATTGCCGAATTTAATAAGAAAGTAAACATTAAATAAATAAAACGCGTGGTAATAAATTTATTTGGGTGTAATTCATTTACAAACGTGCGTTGGACATCGAATCTCGGGACTGAGGTCAGGTCATGGAGGGAAAATAAACATTGTCGCGCTCAGGGAGCATACATTTCCCTAATGACCAATTGCTTGAATGAGGCATGTAACTAGCTGGTTTTGGAGATGTGATGCAAAAGTGAACCTTCAATATATAGAAACTTGATCTAATTTGCTATCTTCGGGTGCGATCTCTATTTATCTGCTCGTGATTATCTGCCTACGTCGTAACATAGCGCACCTGAGGCCTCTTCACTATTTTTACTCCTCGGGTCAGATGCTCTGTTATGTATAACCATTTGAAAGTTGTTTGTCCGGCGTACGATACTTATCTCGATATGTCGCTGTGATCTCCGATTGTGGGGTCAGCCATTTCACGAAATTAAACGTTAAGTATGTGTGTGTGGTTACTTAGTGATCATCAAAGTGACGGCGTTTACAGTTGGCGTTGACCAACGCCGGCGCCGCAAGATAACTTGTTAAGATATATTACTTACTAGGAATTAAGGTTTCATAATAAATGATCTTAGAGACTGTTTTTCAAACGAGTTTTTTTTAACAATTATAATCAAGCGTTTCATTGCTCCTGTTTTAGTTAAAAATCACACACAAAATAACTGTTCCCTAAGTTGTCAACTCATTAAATTCGAAATTCAAAAAGACCGTTCTATTTTCCGTCCATCCTTTTCACGCTGAGAGCAACTGTCATTCTGACAGCTGGCAGCTTCCGTCGGCCAGTTACACAGGAGCTGTCACAGCGGGCGGGTTGAACACGGCATGGAAGCTAAAAGAGGTCAGGTTATTTTGGACGCTACTGTACCTACTGCAGCTCCCGCAGGCTGTATGTAAATCGGTCAAGGTCAGGTGGACCAGAATAAGCCGTCTGGCCTAAAGGTTCAGGGGTTAATTAATTTGTCTGCAATTTGAACGAGAATAGGCGCCGGAAATGGGACGAAGGGTCTCGTAGGTACTTACATATTTTAGAATGTCTGATGTGACTGAAAATAAAAGGGACCAGACAGACCAGACATTTTCATTTCAGACGCTAATCAGTGACAATGGAGGTACAGAAATGGAAGTTAATGAACATGAAAAGCAAGCAGCCAGTTAACCTTTTTTGACCGTGAATTTTAAATGCAATCTATGGAACATATATGTGGCAGTTATCATCCTCTCGATTATACTAAGAATTAGACGTCTAAGTAATCATTTCTTAAATGTTGGATGCCTTTATTTTTATCTGACTTGCTTGTAAATAACCTGAAAAGGGTAAAGAAAATACAGAACCATGGAACAGGTATGACGCAGAGCAGGTACACTGAAACACGCATGCGCAAACTATCGTCCCTGTAATAATTGTATTTAATGTATTTTCTAGGGTGTTTTCTTCGTAATTATGCCCTTTCAAAGGCATATTAAACAGAAATACATGAGTATGAAACTTTGCACCTCAATTCCAAGGGGCTACCCAAACACCAGCACCCTGTTTCGTCAAAATTTCGCATTATTGACGATCAATGCCAAGGCTATCCTACAGAAAATCGGTTAGTCACACCTAAAACAAATTGTTTCGACAGTTTCGCCCTGATAATGAACTAGCAAAAAGCTAATCCAGGCCTGAAACCTATCGGCAGGTCAATATTGTCGTGGATATACGCAGGGTTAGCCTCAAACAATGAGCTGTCAAAATACTCACATTGAACAATAGCACAGCAATGTTATCACTGAAAATCCACTAGATAACCCACTACACGGTACAATAGGACACTACGTTGCGCTAAAATGCACTTTTTACCTAATTTTTTGAGTTTTCAGGGAGGCCTGAAGGCAGCGGAGCCGTCTCACGATGACACTTGTCATTTACCGCGCAGGCTCGGTAATCTTCGGGGGTTCCCGGCTCGGGTCGGGTTCGCTGAGCGGCGCTCGGCTCGGCTCGGGCTGCTATCGATCGTGTCTGAGGCGCCCGTCCGGCCGCCGCCGGTGGCGCCCCCTCGCGACGCTAATGAGACCTGATGGCCATCCATTATTTAGCAGCCTCCAAGACTGTGCGGTGCGCGAAATTAATCGCGAATTTATTGATTTATTGCAAGAGAAATTAAAGATTGATTGGCTAAGTGAGGTTTGTCCGTTAATCTATTTATCAGTTAGGCTTCGACTCTAATTTGTTCGGATAGACAGTCAGTACTATCTCATACATCATGATGTTTTGGCATCATAAAGTTTCACATAAACATTAATGTACATGGTTATTTATTGATACGTGTACATCTTTCTTGAGTTTATTCATAATTTAAAAATACTTTGCAATACCTCAGCAACTATCACAGTGTGCTAAGTTTCGAACCTACTATCGACTATTGTCCGGCTCAGCTCAGTTACTCGTTTTTTGGGTTCGTTTTTCTTTTTGGACAAACTTTTTTGTAAATGAACATAAATGATAATTTTATACGTAGGTGTTAGTTAAATAATATAATTTAAAATAAACAGTTATATCATTAATATTTCTATCAGATAATCTATTTTTACTACAGATATCGGTTCTCATAGGAGAACGCTTTGTTTTTGGGCTAGATGGCGCTGTGAGGATTGCCCACTAAACTCAACATTGTAATCATTAGTGGCAATTCGGAGTGTCGCAAAAGCTAAACTAAACTAACTAAAATAATGCCATCCTTTTTATTCCAATCGCTATGAAAGGGACGGCAACATTTTTGGTTAGTTAAGTTTAGCTTTTGCGATACTCAGAATTGCCACTATTATTCTACACTACTAGGTAATTCTGGAAAATTGTGTAAAGTTTGTTTATTTGGGAGGAGCGAAATCGGGTTCAAGTACTGTCTCCAAGGTGCGATAGATTAAGTACCTACCCTCTCGAATATTATTTTATTACAATAACTTGATTAATGTAGGTACTTTCTTGATTAATGAAATCTACTTTAGTTTAAGAGATTATCAGGCTTTAAATCCTTCAATATCTTTCGTGAACATCTAGTAACAAAAAACAAACCTAGTAGGTAGTCAAATAAAGGTGCATTTCCATTGTGCAAGTACTTGTATGCCGGTATGCAATTACACCTTTGTGCAGGTTACTTGAATTAGAGACGTCATTGCTAGAATTTGCACGTCGGTTTCATATACATATACATCGTTTTTGCATCATTTCTTTACAGTTCAAAACTGCATGAAACTTGCAGCTAGCATGCCCGTTTAAGTTTCCTCTAGTAATGTTACATGCACCTTGATAGACTACAATGACATGCTAATTCAAAACGTGACATAATAATGACATAGTCTGTATGACATGCCCTCGTTACAATAAGTACTTCAAAGTACTACTCATCCCCATTCCGGGCCATCGCGTTATCGATGAGTTAACGCTCCGCCGATGCCGGCAGCAGATCGAGTGCACTTGTTTTTCACTGTCTGCGAGGCTAATTGCGCCATTTTTCATTTGCGGCCCTTCCGACCCCTCCTGCCCCCTACTCACCCCCCCTGAGGGTTGCCCGCCCTGACGGACACAGCTATTCTTAGCCTTGACGGAGTACGGACGTTTTAACTAATTGAATGTGATTTTTTGTTAGTAATGAATTAAAATCTGGTGTTTGGTGGTTAGTAAAGCTCGAAAAAAAAATTGCTTTTAAGCTTATTAAAAAAATCGCACACGAGCGTAATAGTTATCTAATTAGACAATTATTAGACAATTATTTATTTCAACTTAAAATAACATTACAGGTACTTAACCTAAGGCGTTATTCTAACAAATGAGATCAATTAGGTAGGTAGGTACTATTAAAAAGACAAAAATTACAACTTACAGGAAAAGACTACCTCAACAAAATAAAATAAAATATAGGTACTTAAGTACCTCAAACAAAACAGAAATAACAAATACAACAAAAAACTCACAAAAATATCTCTCTATCTAAACAAAAAATGGTATAGGTAGGTAGATACTTTAAAGGTAAACATTTAAAAGTAGGTAGTACCTAGGTACAAAAAGGTCACATAGCATAGACGTAAGGTAAATAAAACTATGTAAAAACTACCATGGTAATAAAGAGCTAGGCTCTTCACAATAACTAAGAATAGCTCTCACGAGTGCCGGCCAGCTGTCGGCAAAAATATCACACTGTGCGTTAGATGCTGATTGAGCGTTGAGGTGACGTTGTGCGCGGCATACAGGCGATTGCTGTCGAGCTACGGTACGCGCTGGTCTCGGAGCAAACAACGGCACTCGCCCAGGGCGGAATCTAGCGCGGTGCTCCGGTACACATAACCTGCTTACTTCCGCCAGTAAATCAGGACAATTTAAGTCTCCGCGCAGGACTCTAATGATGGTGATAATTTGATCACATAACCTACGTGTTTCAAGAGAATTATAAGTTAGTGTACCCTGAAGATATTTGGTAGGGTACATAAAGGGATAGTAGCCATAGAACTTCCTGTAAAGAAAACGCAGAAACCGTTTCTGAACCTTCTCTAACATCAAGATGTATGTTACTTCGTAAGGATTCCACACGCAAGCGCTGGACTCTAACTTAGACCTGATGAGTGAGTTATATAAAATTTTAATTGCATTTATGTTTGAAAAATCTCTGCTGTTTCGAGTAACAAAACCTAGTTTCTTAAAGCTATCTATTGTAAGTTTCCTAATGTGATTATGAAATGTGAGTTCTGGGTCAAATATTACTCCTAAATCTTTAACTGTTTGTGGTCTTTCTAGAAGTTCCCCATTTAGACTGTAAGGCATAATAATTGGACTAGCTGATCTAGAAAAAGTCATTACTTGACATTTGGAAATATTAAGGTTCAGTCTGTTTTCCATACTCCATAATCTTACTGATTCTAAATCTCTTTGTAAAGCATAGCTGTCATTTGAAGTTTTAATGGGACAGTAAAGTTTGAGATCATCAGCATACAGCAGGCATTTCGCATTGGTTAGTAGTTTCGCTAGATCGTCAACCATTAGGGTGAATAGGAGAGGGCCTAAAGATGATCCTTGGCTAATGCCTGACCTAGTGTGATACGATGGTGAATCGAAGCAGCCTAACCTAACAAACTGCCTACGATCCCGCAGATAATCGGCGAAAAATCCAATAAGATTAGGGGAAAAACCAAAAATATTCAATTTGCTGAGGAGAACGTCATTATCTACCTGGTCAAATGCTTTTTGAAAGTCTAAATATATCACATCAACCTGGGTATTAAGGTCTAATTGGTTTGAAATAAAGTCCACTAATGTCAGCAGGTTGGTATTTACAGAGCGGCCTTTTCTAAACGCATGTTGCGCATCATCCAAGTATGGCTCTACTTGTTTGTACAGTTTAGAGTGCAGTCCAGTCTCAAATAATTTTGCTAGGGATGAAAGAATAGCAATGGGCCTGTAATTCTGCACAAGTGATTTATCTCCCGCTTTGAAAATAGGTACAACTCTTGATTGTTTCCAAACTTCCGGATATATTCTAGTTTCAAGTGATAAGTTAAAAATGTACGTTATAGGTGACGAAAATTGTTCCACAAAGGCTTTGAGTATGTAGGAAGGTATATTATCGGGGCCAACTGAGTTTTTAGGTTTTAGTTTTTGAATATAGTATGCAATTTCAGTTTCATTGAAAGTGTTTACAGTTACGGATGTGTATTCTTTGGCAAAAGAGGATGAAGTTTGATTGGCATCGAGATTAGGTATATTCTGTAAAAATACACTGCTAAAATAATTTGCAAAGGCTGCAGCTGCATCCTGTCCGGTGTGTTGACGCCCTTCATGTGTAATGCTCGGCTCAAACCCACCTTTAGTTCTTAGACTTTTAACATAATTCCAGAAGGCACGCGGGTTCGTTGTTATATTATTCTGTATATTTGTTGTGTATTTGTTTCGTGCTAAAGTAACTTCACGTTTTATCGACATCCTAATTGCTGTAAAAAAGCTGTAAACATAAGGATCATTACTAGTTTTCCAGATTTTATGTAGGTTCCACTTAATTTGAATATCTGCAATTATTTCTTTTGAGTACCAGGTTGGGTATCTACGTATAGGTTTGGAATTTCTAATTTTTTTGGGAACACTTTGATCAAAACAGGCATATAATTTGGAATAAAAATTGCCTACCGCACTATTTACGTCACTTTCTGCTAGGACATCATTCCAATTAGTATTAATGATAAGTTCGTATAGTAAGGGAAAATCTGCTTTACTGAAATTCCAATCTGTATTGGTATCTATGTTGCTAGCCTCGAGAGGAACAGACTGTCCATTAGGTAAGATACTACATGATATTTCCAGTGGTGGATGATATTTGTCAGGAACATCTACCATACCGCTGGCTGCCTCGCAAACGTTCACCTCAAATACTCTACTATTTGCAAGCACTACATCTAGCTTACTACCTGTAGCGTTATATATGCTGTTATAGTCATTGAATTCACAAAAATTTAAAAAATAGTGCGTGTAGTTGTTAATGTTCAAAGACGCACTATTAAGGTTTAAATCGCCTATTATTATGATATTATGATTCTTCAACACGTTAGATACATTATCCTCCACTTTGCAGAACCATGACATGTAATCTTCATCTTTGGCTGTTGGTTTAATGTACACGACACACACATAGACAACACGATTCTTGAAGTAAAACGATGCCCATAAATCTTCTCCTCGCTCAGTCTCAAGGTGTTTTTGACGAGAGAGCTCTATACCGGGCTTAGCTGCAAGTAGAATTCCGCCCATGTTAGAACCTCTATCACGTCTAAGCAGGCTCCAACCATGTGGTGAAACTTCGGCATCGGTAACAGAGTCATCTAAGTTTGTTTCCGTCGCTCCTATGAAGTCGCTATTCAGTAATGTCGTGTTTTGACGCCACTGCGGCAGTTTGGTTTTAAGGCCGCGTACGTTTTGATACATGGCATGTATTCTGCAATTAGAGGCAACTGTTTTGACATTAGTGCTGGATATTGTTGTCAACCTTGTCACTGAAGGTCTGGCCAGGTGTGCGGGGTCGACTATAAAATTCACGCCTGACTCCCCTGTGAAACCATTCACAAACTTCTGTGCCATACGGCCATGAGTCTGCTGTGAGGAGTACATCAAATGTAGATTCTGGTACTGTGAGCACAAATGAGGCATAGTGATTATGCTTGAGAGTCAGTTTATAGGCGGCAAATCCTTTCCTTTTACATATATGTTCCATATGCGCATTCATAGACTCCACCGTGGTATCATGATTCAGGAAACAGGCATGTATTTTCCTCGTTCTTTCAACGGCTTGTAGTTGCAGCTGTGGTGCTTTACCTATGACTACGCCTTCGCGTTTGGATTTGCGTCGATGTTGAACTACTTGCCAGTTATCATTATTGTTACTCAGATTTTCATCTTCATGCGGCTTTTCTTTATCCTTTTGCACTATTTTAGTAGGTGATGGTAATGATGGTGGCAGTATTGTATTGCAATGATCTGGTATAAGGTGGTTAATTTGGTGTGCGGATTTTCGCAGTTTTGCAGACGGTTTGGTGCCTTTGGATGTGGTAGCATTCCTTACCGGAGAAGGATGTATTTGCGCCTGTGCTACTGCTGTTGTGCACTTCGTATTGTCTAGTATTTCTATATCAGCACTGGTTGTAATTTGCTTACTTGGAACGGCCTGTTTAAATGTTTCTATTTGTCTACATGCTACAGAAAATTCGTTATCAATAGCTTGTTGTTTACTCTGCAGTTGTTGAACCTTTATGAGGGTAGATTCCACATTATTCATCAATAACTCATGACTATCTTTTGCCCCATCAAAAGATTCGCAAAGATTATCAACATCTGCTCTCAATGTGCTACACTTTCCGTTTAGTTCTTTAAAACAATTTTTAAACTCACCCATCATTGCAGTCAAGTTGTCTAGCTTCTCGTCTTGTGACATTAGTTGTTTCATAAGTTGTTCACGAAAGTTGATCATTTCAGACATAATAGCTACATTGGTGATAACTTTCTTCTTAACTGCTGTAGGTTTGTCCTGTTCCAGACTTTCAGCTGGCAATGTGGCTGGCGTTAAAGTTGGAGATGCCAGAGAAGAGCCCTTAGTATTTTTTGTAGCAGTGCTAGTGAACGTGACATTTAACTGCGGGATTTTACTATTGCTAGGTGTGCTACTTAGGCGTTGACTTCTGGGTGTATGCACGGCATTAGAGGTATTTACTACATTTCCTTTTTTCCAAATACAGGTTCCACATTTCCACTTAGCTCTGCTTTCAGTGGACAGATAATTGTAGTGACTTTCTGTTACAATTGAGCATGTATCTATGTGGAGTTTAATTTTACACACTGAGCAGGTCATAAAATGTTTCGGTGGTAAAGGTTCAGCGCATTTACTGCATGTGCTGATTAGTGGTGCCATCTCTATTCCACAGTTTGAAACAAAATAAATGATGACTAATATCTCTCTCTGGAAAAATAAACAAATCATCGGGATTATTATTGTTTTTTCATCGAAGTAAAGAAATCTAAAATCGATTTAAACTTAATTACAGTAGGTACCCATCTACGGTTTACACAAACGCCATTAGTATATACATACGTGAATATATTTAAAATAAGTAGCTCTAGAACTTAGCTTCCTACTAAATATTATCATCAGTTTCCTCCATAGAAAATCATAAATAAAAGGCGTTTTAATGTGAAGAATAAAAACAAGCTCATCAATGTCTACCTGTTCAATGTTCACGAGGGACTATAAAACTTTAAGAGTCTTTTTCTTCTCCTTTCTATGATTCTTTTTACGGTTCTTCTCAAGTCCTCAACGAAAATTAGTTGGTATCAAAACTTTATCAAAATCCGATGACATTCACTCGAAAGTAATAGACACAAACTAGGTACCTGCCTTGTTATAAAAACAAAGATCTTGAAGATGTCAGTCCAGTCTAAGCCGGATTAGAAGTAGATTAAAACAAATAATGAAATTAAAAATAAATTTAGGACAAAATCATAGATTATCATGGCTTATAGATTAATACTAAACTTGTTTTAGTACTAAGATTTGATTTAATCTCCGGTTGAGTGAAATGATCTAAGAAATGAGTGAGAGATGAAGACCGATAGAGGTAAATAGAAGAATACATTACCAAGTATGGACCCCGCGGAATGTGGGACAAAGGAATATGATGATGATTATTTAAATAATATGGAATGTTTACCAGAGTAGCAAGAAAATATTTAATCCTCTTTTTAAAATAAAGCGCAGAGTGTATTAAGACCAATAGTATAATGATGTAGTTTAGTAGTCATACATAGTCACATTCCAATATCATATTAGAGTAATTCAATTTAAATAGAAATTCGATATTATTAAAAGCTTTTTAATAAACTCGTTTTCCATTTGCGTGCTTCCAAGCTATTATTAGGTGTTCGAATTAAGTAAAAGCTAAATAGTTCTTAAATGTAACCGTCTCATAACATCTTTAGATAAAGTAGTGGTACTGTTAGTTTTATGACTGTGAAATTTGAGATGACTGCATTTTAATGTAACATTACTAAAGATCTTAAATGTAAGATCTTACATTAGAACATTTAAGTACGTTCTGGAGAAAGTGGGGGGAGGCCTTTGCCCAACAATGGGCTAGAGACTAGTTAAATTAGTCTCTGGTATGGGCTAACACTATCACTAAGTACATTCTTCAATGATTCAATAACAATATATTATCGGGACACAATCTCGTATTGAAATCATTATATTTAACTCGACGTTTCGGATGACGTTACAGTTACCAGTCTACTCTAGGTAGACTGGACTACCCAGAGTAATAGGTACTAAAAAACTTTGTGTATCTTGTAAAATATTATGGTTCTTGGGACTTAATTAACCCAGATTTAGTATTCTGAAATATAAAAAATTTTTAGGTCCTTTGGTTAATAATACTCGTAATACACAATCTTCACTTCCGATATACGACTAATATTCCTTTGGTTAAAAAGATATATTGACAAATGATGAGTAACGAATAACTTAACCATGATCAAGTTTTCCTCATCATCGTTATAACTGTATCACTTTTCGCTTAATTTGTCCGCATAAATCATTCTAACAATTCCGAATAAGTGGTCTGCAGCCATCACTATTCCAAAAAGGTTTACAGCCTCCACCTATGTCATATCATATAGCACCGGAAACATATCTCAGCTTTTAATGTCCCCGCTTCTAATTGGTGATACTAGTTTCGTCGGAGGTCTTATTAAGTCCGTCATCACAAAATTTGGACATAGTAGAGAGAAAGTAACTGTTTGTTATCGCAGCGCATTGCAGTGCGTGCTGTCCTTTTATCGATTGTGTTTTAGATAAATGAAGAATGTGATGAGAGTGAGGCGTAAGAGGTGTCAAGATTGTAAGTTTCTTTCCCCTCAGGGAAAAAGAGATTTTATAAATGCGCGTACTTAAATTAATGTAAATATATTTTATCTGTTCGACGTGTTTCTAGTAGGTGTAATTTAATACCTTTTGCCAATAGTCCTTACTACCCCACTACTACTAAACTTAAGAGTAAAAGTGCATCGTTTAGATGACAAATTCAATTGTGACAAATAACAAAAGTTAACAACGACACCAATTCTGGTGTTTACGAACTGATGTCTCGTTAAATATAAAACGTTTCAATGCACGTTATTGTACTGTAGTGCACTTTTAAGTTATAATTTGCTTGGAAATATCTCATTTTAACAAGGTTTCAGTTGACAATTTAATTATCAGCAATATCTTACCCAGGAAAGAAATCCTGACACATTTCACACCGCAAACATTCGTTCGAGGTGAGACTGCCTAAAGTTAATACACTGCATCCTAAAATACTATGCCAGCAGTTTACGATGCCCATTCCAATATTGCGCGATAGTTGTGGTCTAACGGTTCAATGAATATAATTAGTGATGTACCAGTTCTGTTTTATTAGAAGAAACTGAACATTATCATTTTAGAAAGTTATGTAGTTATTTCGGAACGATATTGTTTTTTATCTTATGAGGTCGACGATGATACAGTTTGCGGATATGATAATTTTGTTATGTCGCTATAAATAAGTAAATTAATAGAATATGAATTGAGAATAATGAAGCAAATATGATTTTCAAACTACACCTCGGTTATTAGTTCTTTACTATAACTTACTTTACTTTTTTTTTTAATTCTTTACTATAGCATTACACATAATGTGATGCTGAATTCTGATCTGTAGGTAGTATTATTTTGCTACATAATTATTTAAGCATTTATATTTATTCACTTTAAATTAAAAAACCGGCTCGGAGGAACATTTATGGTTCAACTGATTCGGAAGTCCAGCGATAGGTTACCTCCAGCGAACCTACCTATGTTTTCATGACAAAACTTATAAATGGTCCTGAACAGCAACATAATTTTTCTTTTTTATAAAATAAAATATAATTTTATATATTTTATTATAGTGTTAAACCACTAAATTAAGGCTAGTTTAAGGCTTCGTGGCCGAGTGGTCGATGGCAACCCGGTTAAAGGTTGATCGCTTGTAACACGCGGGTTCGAATCCCGTCGAAGTCGTAACTTTTCGTAAGATTTTTCATTAATTTATAATAAAATATAAGTAAATTATTATTATGAAGATGTCTAAGGAGGTAACCAAATAAGTAAGAACAAATTTGGTACATGCCGACATTTATCTTTTTTATTAACTGTTCGAAAATAAGCACTGAACGACATAAACAAATATTTCGAGTTTGAGACTATTTGTTACGTCAAATAGTCTTTCCGTTTAGACCATGTTTTATTCAAACCTATATTGATATTATTCGGAATGAGATTATTTGTAGGTTATTATTAAAACTAATAAATTTATAATAAAATGCGACGTCTAGTGATAGTCTAGCGACCCTAGCTAATCCAACCGCGTTGCGGAAACCGGTCTATTTAAGAACTTGACGGTATTGGGTCTCTATGATTTGTGCAATATTGTGTACCCACTTTCTTATTTATTGGTGTTTTAGTCTACCTACATAGTATTGATTTCTTTAATTTATTTTAATACTAAAATATCAGCAACCGCAATCATGAATCGATGCCTCAGTTCTTAACAAATCTTGTTCAGGTATAGATACCTAACCTAACTAATAAAGCAGTCATAGTAGTGATGACGCAGTATCTAATGCAAGGCGCTAAATACTTGTTTTTGATAGGTGGGCATATTTAGCCAAGTGTTTTATGAAGCGAGGTCATTAGGGAGAGTGTCGTCTTTTATATCACAACGTCAATTAACCTGCCTGTCCCACCCGAAACAGTATCACGGCACTTAGCAAATAAAACATCGCCGCGATGCTTCTACAATAAGTCGGTAGATGTCGTGACGGACGAGCATTACGCGAAGACAACGCGAGGTGCGGCCCGGCCCTATTGACCGCGGTTTGCGCGTAAACACCACCCCGGAACAGGATCCACCCGGAACAAACTACTATTGTCATTTCCACTGGAGCGCTACACATCGACTCTCCCTCGCAGAATCTACGGGAAACAGAGCGATGCGAAGCAGCAATGGAAAGCGTCACCCCACGAATAACAGTTGAATGAACTTTCGGCGGGCCGCAAGCTAACCTCTAGATGAGTGCGTACAAATCACGTTTCGCGCGAATCAATACTTAAGTTCAGGCGATCGCCCCCCTGCAATAAACAGTGGGGGAGTAGTTAGGGTCGAGGGGGGTAGGGTGAGCTATCGACCGCCCCGCCGGGCTCACCTGACCGTCACTAATCAGGGCTCATCCCGCGGACACCTACAGCAATTGTACGCACTTTATAGCGGCGATGTACACTCGCTTGCCTGTGCGGGTGGGATTTGCGCTTATTAGCGTGCGGCTGTGTGAGTCGAGGAGACGCCACCGCGACCCTATTCAGATTATTAGGGTGCTTGTCTATGATAATTAGGGGTGTTCACATTTTGCGATGATGGAAATTGTTGTTAGTGGTACCCATAAACTGCTCTGCTATTATAAGAATTACTTATCTCTTTTACAGCCGGTTTCTTGGACGGAGATCATCTCCAAAATTACCTAATCAATGGTCAGTCACGTGACAAGTGTCAAATTAGGAAATCGACACTGTCACGTAATTTGACTATTGATTTGTTAATTTTTGAGATGATCTGCGTTCGAGAAACCGTCTGTTTGACTGGTAGAGTATTCCAATACACTACCAGTCAAACAGAAGGTTAAAATATCTCTTATTGCCTCCAGGCAATAAGAGATATTTTACTGCGCGAAAAACCACTCATTAGCTATACAAAACACCTGAATAAAAGCAATCCAACATGTTGAACTGAATCCACGCAAAAGCCGCGATTCCATCGCAACGGCCCTAAATCTACTTCCCGCCGCAATACAGATTGTAATTTAGTCGCGGAAGTAAACAGAAGTCATGTTGTACGCAATCGCGCCATCGGCGGTGGAGGAGCGTGTAGTGGCGCACGCGAGCCAAGGAAAATGAAGCAAGTGGTTCCGCTTAGGTACTTATATTTACAGTTGTACTTACGTATAATCACTGTCATATTTTATAACTTTTGAATGTGAGAATAGAGAAAATCGACTACATTAATGATTAAACTAACTGGACGAAAACATCGAATCCAAATAAAATACCATCAGCTGTCACAATATGTTCATGTTGGGGAGTGTACCTACTGTTCATAGGTTGGGATACAGTTAAATAGGGATACTAACTAACAGAATCCCAAGAAAGGAACATACTAGAAAAACTAAAATATCTAGATTGGTGATGATAACCCGGTGGCATGTTAATTGATGATGAAGAGAAGAAGACGAGCAGCTCATGGAACATCAATAAATAATGTGTGAGTTGTCTGTACAACATAAATTGGTCCTTCGAGCCGCACTCAACGTTCCTGATTTACAAACAAACCCAATAGCGCTCTCATCTCTACATTGTTTCAAAGATTGAATTATACCAATCCATCTTAGAATAGTATAAACGTTGTGACCGTCACTCAAACACCGGAGACGTCGGATCCTGACCGGAAAGCGCAATTGCACTCGAGTGCCATCACTGATGCACTGCTTTATTGATGACCTTCAGGACAATTTGAGCTTAAAATAACTGTACACCCAGTGTTGTTCCGTGTCTTGGGCACTATAAAAGTTATAAAGAATAAGTACTGTCATAGCAGATAAGTATATTATTAAATAACAATAAGCAGTATGTTGTATTTAGTAGCTATGCGATTTAAAATAACTTACAAGTTTGAGAGAGACATAAATATTTGGACATACCTCTGACTATCCCATAGACATCTTCAAAGGATTTTTTTTGTGGCTAGTGTTGTCACAAATTCACAATGCTGCCAGTATCGGGTTTATTCACGCTAGTTTCATAAACTTTGGGACACCTTGGTACAGTCCTGATCATATATTTTTTTATTATTACATCGGAACCAATACTCATGGTAGGTAAAGGTAATAAGCTATATATATTTTAGTGTACAGACCATTACATTATGCCGTAAGAAAAGCGAATACACAACAAAATACGTAATCAGAACAGTTCAATTAAGGTGCCTGTATGGGTAAAACTAGCGCCACCGGCTATTTTATTTTATTATTACGATGAACAAAGGAATTTTGAAACTGAATGTACACTGTACAGTTTGTGAAACCTATCATATTATGCTTTTTTTTAATACCTCTGAGACCTCTGTAATAACTTTATTTTGTATTGTTTAGGAAGAGTAGCGAAAACAGAGTTTGGTGGCCACCAAGTGCAACTTTGCTACTCCTTAATGAGACGCATTTACCCGTAAATTATCGTGCATGTCAATATACATTGTAACTACAGACCAGCCCCCTACGCTCCCCAACTATAATCCATAAAGGGTTATCCACCCCCGAATCACACTGAACCCTACTTACCTCAGAGTAGTAATAAACATGTAAGCATTAAAATAACCAATATGAACAACAAAATAGAACAAAAAAACATCTTTTTTTTTTGTAACCTATGCTGTCCCACTGCTGGGCAAAGGTCTCCCCCATCAACTTCCAAGCTTTGCGATCGCCGGCTTCGTCCCACCAATCAGCCCTGAATGCATCGAGGTCATCACGCCAGCGTCTTCGAGGCCTGCCCCGGCGTCGCCGCCCATCTTCAGGCACCCACTGTGTGATGATCTTAGCCCACCTGTCTGATGCATACGACTCACGTGGCACAAAAGCATCATATATAGATAAAAGTTATATTATGTGCCAACAGTCAAGACATTAGGTAGGTATACAAGCAGTAGTGTATCGTGTAGTCTTAAAATTCTTACGCACACTTTGATTTACAATAAAATTGAATCCACATTTAGAAGACAGTAGAGGAAAGACTAAGGAAAAAAGTTAAATATTAATTGTCAGTCAACCACAAAAGTTTCGGATAATATCAGAACACCTAAATATATTAAAGACCATTTAGTGGTATAGACTAATATGTACCTTCATCCAGACAATATACAGACAGAAGAAACGATTATAAAAAATCCCAGTTTTTAAAAAGCAAGGTCTTCTCCATTATACAAGTAAGTAAATCATAGGAAGAAACACAGCGCACTTTATTAGAATTTTCCGCGAGTCATACTTCGGAAAGAACTCCGTTGACCTTGATGTAACCGAGGGTTGGACCCTCGTTACCTGCAGCACGCACCCTTCGTAATTACAGCATGACTCGCCGGTGCAATTACCACGCAAATTGAATAAGCCAAGCTTTTGATTTGTGTTATTTTATTACTCATAAAAAGGTCAATACTGACTCAAACATTGACGTCCAGTCGCTATTATCTCGATTACAAAAAAACCTGCCCTTCTAGCCGTGTTACAATCGCTTTGGAATAGAAACGCAAAAAATATACAGGTGAGTTCTTTTTTGGGCTTTTGAGGGGAAATCTGAAATCGTGAGTTTATCGAATAGATGTGCTCGATTTGAAAAATAAAAAGATCAGAATTAAAAAAAATTAAAACATCTGAAGTTCTTGTTAAAAAGTGAGATTTTTTTTTTTTACCTTTTTTAAATCTAATCTAATCTATCTATCTACTTATCTACTACCTTTAAACGAGCAATTCTTGTATAGGTATATATAATCTGAATCTTTAAAACAGATCCAACCATTTTCATGAAGCTAGGATTCATTTTTAGAAAATGCAAAAACAATGCAGGTTATATAGACAAAACAGAAAACAAATAAACAATTATTTTTAATAGACGGTACTTACAATAAAAATGAAACAAAAATTAATGTAAAAGCAAACAATAGTAGATACATTTTCGAAATATATCTTCACGGTGTGAGGAAAGTAATTTTGAAACGAAGGTAGGAACAGGTGCGGGTACAGAAAGTAGCCGAGAAGTGGAAAATAGAGCAAGGGACAATGAAACTAGGTTGCGACGATTCAGCCGGTGGGAGGTCAACTTGATTTTAACTTTGACTTTGGGTACACAGGTATTGCTAGTAAAGTAAGTTCATATGAGCAAGTGGCCAACTCTGGTGACAGATGTTTTAGGCCGCCTAAAGGCCTCCGTCATGGCTTAAATACTTTAAAAACCGGGACCGACAATTTAAAGTGCCCTCCGAAGCGTTCAAGTGTTAATACCATTTGCGGTTACACATCCAAGCTGTGACCGCTCAGAACGTTGCTTAACTTCAACGATCTATAAGAACGTTTTAGTAAGCTTCGTCAAAGGAATTATTATTGCTAGACTAGAGCATCATTATTTAATAAGGATATCTGAAAAATCCTAATCCATTATTGTAGACAAAATTTTCTTTGTTTTGTCGTGAAAAAGTATACAAAGCTAAATAATAAATAAATCAAAGATTCTGAGGACCTAATTAAACTATTGACTGTGATTAAATGTCGGTAAAATGCTTAAGGTTGTTCACAATAGCATCATGCAGCGAAATAAAGTGTTTTTTAGTCAAAAACAAAAATAGATCAATTATTGTATTTTTCGGGAAAGACTGGTTTATTTTTTGGAGTCCCAAGTAATTCAGGCCGAGACGATGGATCTTCTGACCGCTGTTACTTGAGTATATACAGATAGTTGTTTATCTCATTCGGTGTCGAGTGGTCGCGTAAACAAAACAATTTGTTATTATCATAGTAAACAATTCATAATGTGCCCTTTTAAGCTAAAAATACTTGTTTTTCACAGCTAGAAAAGGTCGTTTCATGCGGTCCCATAAATCGATTGAGATGCGCAAGTTCTCGGTTTGTTTTCACCAAACTTTATTTATGCAAATGGCGATAATATCTCTAAAACAATTTAAGTCTTCTTAACCGACTTTAAAAAAGGAGGAGGTTCTATGTTCCACTGTATGTATTTTTTTTATGTATGTTCACCGATTGAAGTGTGTATAAATAAAATGTCAGTCATTGGAGGAGGCCTACACCCAGCAGTGGGTTGACACAGGCTGAAAATGATGATGATGATGATGATGATGATGATGATGATGATGATGATGATGATGATGATGATGATGATGATAATGATGATGATATTCACCGATTATTACTTAATAGTGGACCAATTTTGAAAATTCTTTTTTGTTTAAAAAAGTATTCTCCCGACCCGAGGTGGTTGAGGAACTGCTCTGATCTGGATATGGATCTGAAAAATGTTGTGGAACTGATGAGGATATTCGGAGGAACAGAAATGCACCTCGAGAGTGCAGGAAATTGCTCTCTTCTGACGAAATTAAAGGCGAGTCTTTTTTAAACTTTCGCGATCAGAACACATTAAAACACTAGCGACCCGCCCCGGCTTCGTACGGGTGTTTCTTGTTCTATAATATGTTTGTATTATACATATAAACCTTCATCTTGAATCACTCTATCTATTAAAAAAAACCGCATCAAAATCCGTTGCGTAGTTTTCAAGATCTAAGCATACATAGGGATATCCCTATGTAGGGACAGAGAAAGCGACTTTGTTTTATACTATGTAGTGATGATAGTGATATGCAAATGGGTATTTATCACAAATTTTACCTTGCATATGTTTTATAATAAATTAAAGGCTAAAAGTTATTTTGCCCCTTGTTTCTATACTACAGTCGATTTGAGAGGATCACGAGACTAGATAAAAAAATCATGCAATTATGATACTCCATTAAAATGTCTAATCAGATCGATTTTGATGCTCTTGATTTATTAATAAACTCTCATCAACTAAAAGCAATACCAATACGTCCAATTATCCAAAATCAAATCAAGTACGAGGAGTGGTGATATTTCAATATATCTGCCGCCCTGTCTGACCGCCCGCCCTACCTAAATATAGGCGCCTAGTGACTGTAGACTGTGGGTGTGCGCCACTCACGCACCGGAAGTCGCTCTAAAGCCTTCTTGTTTCGTGTGTCTGTCGGTGAACATACGAATTTTGGGTTTTAATAAACAATTTAAAATTATACATAACTAAAACAAAACCAAACTTTGATAATGCATAGGTACTTTAAGATCATTGAGATGTATTAAAGAGTCACAATCTAATAGCTGACAACACTAAAAAAATGTACGTGCAAATTCAATGTTCTACAATGACATTTGACATTTTAATGTAGACGTTATGTCGTTTGTTTTAATGCTCAATGTGACTTGTACGCAAAAAAGAAAAGTTTTGGCGTTTACATTTTATGTCTGATTGTGGCTCTATAATACATCTCAATGTTTAAGATGTTTTAATTCTGGTAATGTTCAAGTCACTCATCCTAGTCATTTACCAAGGCAGACCAAAAAAAGTTAAACGATCCTCATCTAAGAACATTCCAATAAACAATGAATAAAGAAATTCGGTATCACATTTCAAACACTTGTGCAACTTAAGTTAACATAAGCGAGTGCCTCAAATCACAAGCAATAAATTCATAAGCGCCTTAGGCTTTTCGAGTAAGCCTCGTGAAATCACGCACGTAGATAAATGATTCATGCAGGTTATTCGGTTTACCAAATGAGTCACTTTCATTACCCATGTTTATACTATGTGCTGTTTAATCTGTGGCAAAGACACAACCTGCCACTATCGCGTGGGTCAGCTTCTAATGTGCATATCTGATTTGTATTTTGCGATCTGAGTATTGAAAAATCAAGCAGAAACATAATCACGATTGTACTGAGCATAGTGGAGACTCTCTTAGATCTTTAAAAGTAAGAGGGTAGTCAAATGCTCGTCCAAATACATATTTGGTACATGTCCACATAGTTGCAGAAGTTAGGACTTTATACGTGACCGGTTGCAAGCCCATCACCAACTTTAGAATACAATGAAATTCACGCTTTAGTAGCCAGTAAGCCTAAGTAAGCCGACCAAGGAAAGGTCAACATAGACTGCTAATAAATCTGTGGTTAGGTCACCACTTACCGGCTTTCTACAAAGTTTCTTACTCAATAGGTAAATTTGTATGATCAAGGTAACGGGTATCGTATTATTGCAAATGACGTCACGGTACTGAGAAATATGTAAAGTACGGGCCATACGAGTTATAAAATCGGATATTTTTCGATACTATAATATGAGTAATGCTAAGGAAACTTCTTTTCCTCAACGGGAAATCTAAGTGAATAATTAAATCTTAATGATTACGAATATTAACATGGAACTATGGGTATGAACTCGACATTTATCGCAGACATTTATTTGCAATATCAAGCATTTTCCAACTTTGCCACAAAGTATTAGCCAATCAGACATCGAAAACCCAATCGTATTGATTAACTCCCTATCTGTATTCCAAATCAGAGCGTTAATTTTATTCCCAGTCTATGCATAACTATCGACTATCCCTACAGCCTCAGCCTCACAGCCTCACAACCTCACGTAGCCGATGTCCATCCCTTTCGCACCACATAAAATCAACGCTCAATATTAGCAATAGTATCTCATAACCGCCGCACATCAATAACATTTGCACAGTCTCCCCACTCTCCCCTCGCTGTCCAGTGGGCGAGAAGGGGAGAGCGGCCCGAACGGACCCCCACTCGAAGTGCGCACATCGCCATCGGTTCAAATCAAAAGCTGTGTGAACGGTTGATGAAGCGAAAACTTCCGGTCTTGTTGATACAATGATGAGCATGGGTTGCCAGTGATGGATCGAAAAGGTGATGTAAAAGGAAAGTTATAGCGGGAAAAAGTTGTTATTTTTTCTATTTCACTTAAGATTATATTTTTTTATGAAAACCGCATTGTTCCTATAGAAAAATATAAATTTGAATAAGACAGATTTTCGTTTACCTCGAATAGAATCAAACTAAACTAGTTTCAGCTAGTTTTATTCAAATCTAGAAATGGTAGAAGTTTGCAGTGAAGTTGGAGTAAAAAAGTCCGTCCACTAACACAATTTGGTTACAATCGATCTGTCTATGGGCACCGGGGGAGGCAGCCATTGCCTCCCCCAGCGGTGTATTTTCTGGAGAGGATATTCAAATTTTAGATTTCTGGTTTCAATTTTCGTGAACCGGCATTTTTATGTGCGCATACAAGGAAGAATAGCCAGTACGAGTGGTGAAAAGCTTTAAGAGAAATTAAGTAATAACTTTACTTTTATCTAAAATATGTTTTTTTAGAAGTTATTGAAAAAAACCTTTCATGTTCAAAAAAAATACAACTTTTCCAAGTCAAAACGAGCTCTACGAAACAAAGCGAATGTATGAAATGCACATAAAGTTACAGTAAAGCAGTTGAGAAGAGGCCAGGCTCATTACAGCTCACCATCGTCTGACCCCCGGGGGTGGCGTGTGTGGGGGGAGGCTAATGGTGTTTCTGAACAAAACAGCTTTGTGCACCTCATAATAGAGAAAAAATTTAGTCTGTGGCTTTGTTACAGAACAACGATGCTCAGCCTGGACAATTTGCAAATTGTGACTTCGTTAGTTAGTGTTAAAAGATAGTGTACTTATGAGAGTAAGTCCATATTTCAGGAAAATGTTTAGTAGGTAGAGCATTCACTTAGAATACCTATGAAGTGTGCAAAAGCTGAGATACAAATGACTAGGTAGGTATATGTCTATGTGAAAATAATACAAAAATAAGAAACGTATTCGTGAAAAATATTATTACTTAAACTTTTCAAAACAATAAAAAAGTCACTATTTCCGCTAATAAGAGGCGTCAAAAACAAACGCGAATGAAATGCGAATTTCACAAAAAAAATGAATCCCAAAATGAAGTAACTGTAGGAAGACATTTGTCAACAACAGCAGTCACAGTGACGGATGAGTCGGCGATGACGCGCTCGGGAGAGGGGGGCGGTGAGGGGCGGTGGGGACAAGTGGGGGCAAGCGGGGGTCATCTTAGCCCCCTGCGAGCGATGTAAACCTGCACTTACGTACTTATGTGACTTGATAACGCGGCGGTCATTTCTTTTCGTACTTGTCACAAATTGTAATAGTAGGTATACAAGATATTTCGCGAAAGAACCAGGAGTGGAATAACCTAGCTCTTAAAAAGTGTTAAAGAATACCTACATGATTTTATTGCGGTTTAATTTAGATTTTTAGGACAGAGAAATTATATGCGAAAAAGAATCTAATGTTTTGTCATTCGGTTTCACAAAATAATTTCCTACTATTTGTAGAGTTCACGTATCTGACCCTAAATAACTTGTTTTGTTTGAATTTATTTAAGAACAAATTAATTTCGATAGAAGCACCGTTAATCTGGAGGATTTGCTCATAAAAATAAATAACATGCAAATTATAAAATAGCGTAGGTTGCTATTGAAAAACAGTATAATAATCATCATTTATGATTTTAATGTAGTCTATGAAATGAAAAAGTAATAGTATCTGGACAAAAAAGATGTAAAAACCACTCGTGCTAGACGAGGTTTAAATTACTGCATGTGTTGTAACAGTGAGGTGAACTCCAGCCGAAATATTGCAGATTCATACTTAATGCGTGAACGTAACCATAAAACGCAAACAGTTTGGCACCCCATTCCGGGCACATCGCATGAAAACAATCGCGCACCACACAGCGCAGTTACACCGATTACACTACAACTATCATTACAGCGCACTATTGATTCCTAATCCGCACTTCCGGATGTTACGTAACACCCCCTGCTCCCCAGCCCCCCTCGCCGACACCCCCGCCCCGCGCCCCTTCGCGCCTGCAAAGATTTACAACCGGCCAGGCCGTTTCGTTTGACGAATGATTGGCCGGCAGCGCGCTTGTTACAGGAAGCCTTTACGGATTGTTTTGTTTTGCCCGCTTTCGTTTTGCCCTAATGTGAAAATGTCACGGATCGGGGACAAATGTTCGGAGATAGCAGATAGAACCGTCCTATTTGGGGTATCCGAGTATGCACGTTACTTTGATTCTATTTCTATGTAGGTCAAATGTAGCTTTGGTCAGAGCCACTAAATCGGAATGGTGTTGCAACCTTAAAATTAGCGAGGTAACTGGAATATCCGGGTGAGGGCAACTTAAAATAAGTATCGGGGACACCTAGATTTAACTACAGTAGCCTTAAGAGCAGACAATGTATTTTCGATTACTCTACAAAGTCATAAAAATAAAAATAGGTCAAAAGCCAGTTCATGCAAATCACAATATTAGCAGTGTCATGCCAACATTATTCAGGCAAACGGCACTTTATTTCGAAAGCTCGTTTAAAATTGCGCCTCGTCTCTCCCACAGGACCGGCAGAAAATAATAAAATGATGAGGATAAAATACCTTCTATTTTTGTAGACCACGACGCGTTTCAACAGGGATTGGCGAGAGCTTAGATGGACCAGAGGGCCTAGCCAACCGGCATTCGCTATGAAGCGATTCGATTTCTATCATCGCTACACCTTTGATTTGACATTTCTGATCGCTCGAGTTTTCGTCATCGAATGTCAATTCCTATACATTTTTTTTAGTTTCTAATCGAAAGCGATTGTCGAAATGTAACATGGCTAGGGCCTCAGAGGCCAGAGGCCAGGCTCAGAGGAGGTGCTAAACTTCAAACGGTAATGCAGATAATTAATAGACAGAAAAATTTTAATTCAAAATTAAATGACTCACATTTAATTTCACTAGAGCTTTCCAAGTTTATTCTAATTAGAAAATTCAAAATTACAATTTCGAAACTATCCATTGTAAAAATTGTAAAGACGAACTTGATTTATTGTAATACAACAGGATTATGCAGATTAATAACATCAAAAACTAATAGATATTATGGATATTTAAAATCTATATTAGTGAATTAGCATAACTACTTGAGCTAACTTATTGGTATCTAATATTATAATACGAAGTATTGGAAACTGTAAGATATCGTTAAAAAGAATTACGAAATCATATCATCTCGTTATGCAACTAAATTGTGCCTTCTGTTTACAGAAAATTATAAGGCTGTGTTTAAGTAAGAAGCGGGAGCGAGGAGGAATAACTAACTCTATGCTTTTTTTAATCCTGCCGTATCGCCAATTACCAAACACGATACCTTTCGCTTTAAAAAAAACTTGTCTTTCAAGATGTTTTACTCTCCTAATGGAGATTCAGAAATTCAGAAAATCCCAGTTGACGTCACTACAACACTCAGGTAGGTACTTTGTTTATTTTTTCAAATCTCGTTGTAATGGAGCCGTCTTGCGATTCCTGTGATCATACATCGTATTTTTACCATCAGTCATCGATCTTTAACAACAACGCATCTATCTGAACGGTGTTATTATTGGCTACTTAGCTGCATCGTAGTAAATTGGTTCTTAGAAAAAATATCATATCACAATCTCTTTTTAGGAAAGTTTTTCAATTCAATTTAAGTTGACTTAACTTGACAACCACAAAAACAAATACTTAACAGTTTTAAACCAACACTTTAACTTCAAAAATATTTTTGAATAAAATGCAAGCTTGAAACTCGCGGTCAAACAGCGATACAAAACCTAACGTATGAAGTGTGCATCAATCTCTGAGCACGAGGCCAAGAGGAGACAGGTAGTCTGACGGATGGACGGATGTCCTGAAAGTGTGATGGTCCACGGCGGTGGCGGCAGCGGCGGCGACCAGCGGCGGCTCCGTGGGCGGCCGCTGTGGGCGTGCAGGCGAGCGCTGCACCGCCCCGCCCCCCGCGCCCCACGCTGTTTATTCTCGACCGTGCTGGCGGGGCGACACCGACAGTCGCCCGCGTGACGCGCAACCGATCGCACGCGTGCGTCAGGTAACTCCCGCGGACGGACCGAGAGGTGCATTCGACGCCGGACATCACTAAATAATCTCCGCGACGCATTTTCGGCAACTATCACGCGTGTAGGTGTCCGCAAGAAGGGTGTAGGAGAGGTGTCGCGGAAATGCATCTCGACGAGTGCAAGGCGCAGGCGGAGGGTCGCGGGGGTGGGTGCATGCTATGATGGACATCGTATTGATTTCTATCTGCCCGCTCCTCCCTTATTGTGGTGGTGCAGGGCGCGCCATCGATCGCTGCACCGGCCCTTTGAGTTAGTGCCGCCGCCACCGGACACTAATGGACGTTTTGCATTGCAGTGCTGACAGTGGAATTGAGTGCGAATCTGTTTAGTGTTACGTCACGTGGATGCAAACTGCGTGAGTAACTTTTGCGCGAAGATAATTGCAATTGAGTGAGTTATTGCGATATACAAATTAGTGTAATAGCCTCAATTATAAAACAGTTATCTTTTACAACAAGTCTAATGAACGATAGAGCAACATTTGAATGTTATATTGCAATAATTTAAATGTTTGATGAGTTATTAACTCTAGCATTCAAACTATTTATGAAACTTTATGATAAAAAGCTAATGTAAAATTAACATAATTTGATTTTATGTTAACTAAAAAGAACAATTTATAAAGTTATTACATCCTAAATTTATAACGATTACATTCACAATTTAGTTAAAAGTAAGTTATAAACAGTGCGCTCAATTTAAGGTCGGTAAATAAATTATCGTAGAAGACACCGCAGCCGAACTAACTTCCGTTCAAACGTAAATTTATAAATATTTATCGTCTCTCCGCCACCCTTCTTCGCGTGCACAAAATTCGTACGAACTTTGATTATGCGTCGTCATGTTACCGCCTCGATCCGAACCGCATTCAAATAGTTTCCTAATTGCATTTAAAACTATTTGAAAAAGAAAATGCTAACCATAATAATTATTTACAGAAAACAAAACACGCAATAAAAAACAAACAAGCTTTAAAATATTCTACGTTCAAAAATTAAGAAGAAAACAATTCGAATTTGAAGCATTCGAAAAATATTCAAAATTAGATCTGCGAGCGCGCGCAGGTCAAAGAGTAATAGTTTTGTTGCAAAGAGAAGTGACAAGGCGTTAAAGTGGCGGCGACAGTGGGCGCGAGGTTGGAATGCGCGGGATTGGATTCGTTTAGCGCGCGCGCACGCCCCGACATCGCCGTGCCGCCTTCGGAACACCCGGCCATGGCGACCGACACCGGTGAGTACACAACTACTTACAACACTTTATTTAAATTTAGTCATAGTTTCAGTCACCATTAGTAACGCGTCTGAGAATATCTCAAAGTAACGCATACTTTGAGATATTCTCTGATGCGTAAATCTTAATTTGTTCAATTTCACGTTCCTGATACAAAGCTCTAGGTACATAGAAAAAATAAAAATGTCTCTTTATTCTGCATTAACAATAGATTTTTCAAAATGTAATAAAAATTATAATGTAAGACAACGATACCTACAACTGACCGTATCCATTAAAACCTAAAAAAAATTATCTCAAAATATTTGTACGAAACAAGTGAATTGTTTACTAACAGAATGTATAGCGTAGTATGGTGTGTGGTGTCGTCCACCCGTCACACGTACGGTACATGAGTTCGTTGATATTCACCCTCCGCCCTCCCCCACCCGCTCCCCCAGGATCATCCCGGCAGGATCGGGGGATGAGAATCGCCGCGGCTCTTGTTTAATGATGTTCCCGTCGTTTACTCAAGATTACACTGTTTTTTAGATCGTTGTTTTTTGTTCGTGGAATGCATTTTATTTTAAAGTAAATTAAGCTTTACCTTTTTGAAGGTGCTCCTTTTAAATTGATTGCTAATGTGTTTTCGAATTTTGTGATAAAAGTAATAAGGACAGTAATGGATCTGGCGTTTGGTAATCGACCACTTAGGTCATTCGAGATGTTTACGAGTTGGTACCATTAGACGACTGAGCAAAAACTTTTTTACATTACTATGGTAGTATATGCAAGCAAACGGACCAGCTGATGGTTGTTACCGTAGCCTATAGACGTTTGCGACACCAGAGGAGCAACACTCGCGCTACTGACCCTTTAACAAATTTAAATGCCCTTTTTAAAGAACCCTATGCTGTAGTCTTTGGGGAAAACCACAAAATATTTGAAAAATATCTAAAATAATAGATACATTAGAGTATCAAATCAACATGCGTGTGTGTGTAAAAAGGCGACAGCCAACGCGATACAGTCAGTACCTAACCCTCCCAGACGAGGGTGACGAATTCGTCAGACAGGGGGATCAAGCAACTTGCATTCACACTCAAAATAACTCTTTCATATAACTCATTTATTATCAGCCGGGATTTTATTCTCTTAGCGTTCACTTTCGGCTATTATTTATTTTATTGTGAAGCTTGAAGATGAATAAAAATGATGAAGGTTAGCTTATGATTTAAGCATGGGAATTGCTAATTCATGAATGTCCCGAGAAGGGTAATAAGGTTCTAACTTATTAGTAAAAGTTATGAAAATTTTATTATGATTTACTTATTCAATTAGTACCTACTGAATAAATACGAAAACTATGTTAGAAAAATTTTAATTAGTAAAAAAATAACAAATTAGTGTAAGTTCTATTGATCGTTTTCCGAACACCCCGAGATTAATTAGGTTCCTAAATCGTTATACCTACCCGAACCACGACAATCAGAACATTTCAAACTCCAAAACTTCCAGCTTACTCGAAACTTCATCGTCTCTTAAGATTTACCCATTTTCAATTTCGCCGACAATCTGACGAAAGCAGTGATCATAAGACGTCTCGGACATAAAATTCTAAACGTTTTTAAATAAAGTGTCTTTAAGATGGAAGATAAAATAAAAGCGAGCGTTTCGAAACTCAATAGAATCGATCGTGGCTTTACGGATGGTGTCAAAGTCCTGCCGAGCCCGAAGGGAGAGCATAATCCTGCTTCGGAATGAATGCTCAGTTCTACTTTACAAAGATGCGTTATTATAAAAGAGTATTTTAAATAAATATGCGTTTAAATGCAGTTTTCCAGTCTCCTCATTGAGATGATAAAGAGTCACAATCTAATAGCTGACAACACTCAAAAAATGTGCGAGCAAATTCAATGTTCTACAATGATATCTGACTTTTGAATGTAGACGTTGTGTCGTTTGTTTTAATGTTCAACGTCGCTTGTACGCAAAAAAGAAAAACTCGGCGCACTACGTAGTGTGCGCAGAGTTTTGTGCGTTTACATTTTATTTGTCTGATTGTGGCTCTATAATACATCTCAATGAGTCTCCTGCACAATTAAATTTAAACAAACGACAGAAGTTATTGACACATGCAAAACTGTAGCACCAATGGCAAAAACAATACATTATGTATGGCTCTGTTTTGGTGTACGAGACGCGATTTCAATTTTAAAATCACTCCCGTCTCGTTTCCGACACTTCTTTTGGGTCGTGCGCAAATTCAGTTATGCATTTGAATTTTATTCACGTTGAAGCAAAGTAACATCTGTACTTTTCTTCGCTTAGTAACATTAAGAGCTGCTTTTGATACAACCAGTTTTATCTTAATGTACAATTTTGAGAAATAATTTTGTTTTGCGTCATCATTTATCTTTTTATTCACAGTAACTAGCATTGATATTATCATTAGGCGCTAGTTTTATGTCGCTACCAATTAAATGAAACCAGACTCGTTAGGTGACAACCATTGGTGCACTTTGTTAAGAAGAATAGGTACCTACTACCTAAATATCCAAACGCGATTTGATCTTGAGGAAAATCATCTCACGTTTTTATTTAGCACTGTCGCAAGTACGTTTCGTTAGTCATAAACATGTTTAGACAGAGATCCTTGACATTTGGTGAAATATTACCATCTTCATTTTATGTCTCTCTAACTAAGTGCTCATCTGTTTTAAATCTCATCTGCATTGTATACTGAGATTTGACTACCGTTAAAACATTTAGGTACGAAAAAAATACGGTAAAGCGCGATTGAGACGACCACATCAGGTTTTGTTTGCATATTAATAGGGCTTAAACGAAACAAATTAATTTCAATCAATGTTATAAAACTTCAAATGAAATAAAAAAATAGAAATAATGATCCTATTATATTTATAATCGATCCGATTCGAATATATTTATATTCGAATCGGATCTACAATAACAAATAAGTACTAACATTCTTGTCTGTAGGTTCCACTAACACTGTTATGTTTTTGAGAGCGTATAATTCAATAAATCCTTACCTTCAAGTTTGTTGGTCAGGCGGCGCCGCGGCCGGCGGCGAGCAGCAGTACTCGCTGCGCTGGAACGACTTCCACTCGGCCATGGTGTCTTCCTTCCGCCGGCTCAGGGATGAAGAGGATTTCGTGGACGTCACTCTTGCTTGCGCCGGGGCCACCTTTTCTGCACATAAGGTAAGTAAACAGTCGTTTTTTCTGACAGATTTCAAGCTTGGTCATAAAAATCAAGTTAGTTTTTATTCTGGAATCGACTTTTCTTGATTTTAAACAAAGCTAATTTTATAAAAAGCATATAAGCCTATAGGTAGGTATTTTGATTGGTAAAACTTACTTTAATTAAAATCATCTTCCAGCTCAAGGAACTAACGTCCGATGCTCTTCCTTCTGAGTTTACCTTTGATTTGGTACCTACATAACGTGTTCGTTTACATTTGATTGATTTAATCAAGTAAATACCTAAAGCGTAATATTTGAATCATTTTTAGATGGTTGGTTTGCACTGAAATTGTTTATTCAGGGTCTTTCATATCAGATTTCGTTTTGCAGAGATCAAAACATGATAGCATGATTTTATATTTTCGTAGGTGGTGTTGTCTGCGTGCAGTCCATACTTCCGGAGACTACTGAAAGCGAATCCTTGCCAACATCCTATTGTCATCCTGCGAGATGTTCACGACAAAGATATGGAGAGTCTTCTCAGGTATAGTTTGAACCAAAATATATTTTGTAAGACTTTTCTAATACCTTACTTCTTATAATTTTCAACAATCATTAACAATAAACATACTTTGTAGATTCATGTATCAAGGCGAAGTGCACATTGGACAAGAGCAGTTAAAAGAGTTCTTGAAAGCAGCCCAGCTGCTGCAAGTCCGAGGATTGACTGATGTGCCTGCACCCGGGCCAATCACCATAGACCAAAAGGCTTCTCCGGTAAGACTCACTGTAAAAAGTAGCACCTCGTTGGGCGCCAAAGAAATAATTGGAGCCCAACGTGGTGTAACTTTACTTTTAATTTTGAACTTCTTTTTGATTATACTATGAGTAGATTTATTATAATGTTGTCACTAACTTACTATATCTATTTTCCTAAACCAGTCTGCGTCGTCGTGGACAGAGACAGGAAGTGCGGGTTCTCGCGATGGCAGAGACACACAGCAACGTGAAGGCCGCAGGTCTCGGAAGCCCGATGACGGGGCAGCCAGCACTCCTCCACCAAAGCGAGCAAGATCATCAGACTTATACCAGGCACAGTTGAAATCCAGGTGAATAGAGCGGATTCCCTGTTAGTTATAGGATTTGTTTTCTGATAAAACTTTATGAATAAACTATTAGTGACGACCTCTGTGGCACAGTGGGCGAAAGCCCGCCTGAGACGCAGAGGTTGCGGGTTCGATCCCCGCTATGGGACAAATGTTTGTATAATCTGCATATATTTGTTTCGTGCCTGGTTGTTTTCTATGTATAATATGTATTTACAAAAAACAGTCATCTGGTTACTATAACACAAGCATTAAAATGCTTAGCTTGGGACTAGATGACGCTGTGTGGAATGTCCAGGAAAATTTATGATGATCACTTGTATAAAACAACTGGAAAGTTATTCTATAAAACTTTATATTTATAAGTTCTTCACGCTTCTGGTTTAGGACGGAGCAGCTTCTATCGGTGCAGGGGGGCAGCCCTGAACGTTTAGGGACAAATGGTCACGAACTCTCACTGTTCGGGCAGGCTATGGACACATCACAGACTCAGCATCTATCTGGAGTTTCCAACAATCTAGTAAGTTCACTCATCAATGTCATTAAATTCTCTATGATGATTAGTTGCCTTGGATGTGTCGGACAATGTGTTTTGCTTTTTGTAGTCTGGTGACGGCGAAGAGTCATCCTCAGACGCCGGAGCTAGCGACACCGAAACTGAGCCGCGCGCCAAGCAGGAACCCATCGACTACGACGACCCCGCGACCATGGCTGGTGTCAATGGCAATCTGCCTCACAGCTTTCCTGGACTACTCAACTTGCCTGGTAATTATCGTTACTTGTAATATATTATATCTAGTAGTTGGTTTGTACAAGTTGTTCATACTGTATTTTTTTCACAGGCTTCGCTGGTCTACCGGGACCCTCAACAGGACTAGCAGACAACTACGGTAAGTAACATAATTTCTTACCACATCTAATTTACCGCTACGAATATGCCTCGAAAATTGTGTAACGGAATAATTCAAGGCAATTAATAACCAGAATAATGAGTAAACGTTAACGACAGAGCCTATCGAATCATTAATTGCACATTATCGAGCCATGTACCCACATTGTAATAACACTAACAATTAACTAACAAGAACGACACCAAATAGCCTGATTGCGCATCAGATGAGCATACGATTCGAAATAATGTTATGAAACGTAGCAACCATGGAAGTTACCGAGTTAGGTCCCGAGATAGAGTGAGAGTCGGTATTTGGGTTGGCGCGCACTGAACGAGACCTCCGTCTGCCCCAGGAGCGACCTGGGCGAGCGGGCCGGGCGGCGGCGCGGGCGCGGGCGCGGACAAGGCGGCGGACGAGCGCTTCGGGTACGCGGCGGCGGGCGCGTTCGCTAACGGTGAGCCGGGCAAGCCCGCCTGTCCCGAGTGCGGCAAGCGCTACAGCAACAACAGCAACCTCAAGCAGCACATCCTCAACGTGCACGCGGCGCGCGACCTGGCGCACTCCTGCCCCGTCTGCGGCAAGGGCTTCAAGACGCGCCAGTACATGCAGATACATATGAACTCCATACACGGCGTCAAGCAGAGAAGGCGCGACCCCCCGCCCGACAAACACACATACAATATCGCATAGCTCGCGTTCCGTGACTAACCGCCGCCTCTGTGTTACAGGGGCGGCTCTGGCGGGCGGGGTGGCTCTCGGCTACCGGCCGCAGTGTCCCCTGTGCGGCCGCGTCTACTCCTCCACCTCCAACCTGCGCCAGCACATGCTCAACGTGCACTCGCAGACGGACCGCGACCAGTGGTTCCCGTGCCAGCACTGCGGCAAGAAGTGCAAGACCAAGCACTACCTCATCAACCACCAGCTGCAAGCGCACGGCATCCGCCAGCGACAGAACTCCTAGAGGCGCCTCGCCGAGCGCGTGCCGCCCGCGCCGCGCCCGCTCGGCTCCTGGTGGTGACGCCGGCCGACCCGCGCTCTCGGGGTGGAGGGAGGGGGGTCGGGCTCTCGCCGGGTTTGCCAGCCGATCGGTTTAGTAACATGGTGATGTCGGCATTGCAGATGCCGCGTTGCTGGCAAACCCGCGCGAGAGTGTGGGAGGCGTGCAGTGCCCGCTGTGCGCGGCGCGGCCCCTGGGCCTGGCGGCGGCGCGCCGTCACCTGGAGGCGCACTACCCGCGCGACAGCCCGCTGTGCCCCGTGGCGTCGTGCGGCCGCCACTTCGCGCACCCCAACTCCGTGCGTAACCACATGCGCATCAAGCACCGCCGCCAGTGGGACGAGATGAAGACTCTCAAGTGGAGCTGCGGCTGGGCGGCCTAGACCCGCCTCCGCCCCGGACGGAATGTCGACGACCTAAAACCAAACGGCTGTGAAACGAATACCGAGATGACTCTCGACGGGAAAGGAAACGATGATCTCCAGAATGCATTTTCGTATGACGCTATCGTGCTCGCGTGAAGTTGTGTAAAGCGGTAGATACAAATCGACTGAAAATTATTTTTGTAGTAGTTATAGACTGATATTATTTAAGGTTCATAAATGTAAGCGCATTATGACATGTGATGATTGGTGCCATTGATAGGATACGAAGTGCGACTAGATAACTGTCGTTCGTTCTGAAGACTCCCTGAATGTCTGTAACTTCCATTGTTGCTTCTTCGCCTCCCATTTTACTTACGAGCGGCGTGTCGACTGTTGCCTATGCTTTGTAAAAGTATACACTTTTACCTTTATATATTTTTTCATAAAACTAAAATGTTAAGAAAGGATTTGCTCAGCGTTCATAAGTAAAACGGAGATGGCACTTGTCTTTCTATTTAGCTATTTAGGCTATTGTATGGTGTCCTTTAAGCTATAAGATTTTTTCACTAGTATTTTGTAGCATTTAATCTTGTGTGTAATCTTCCAATAAGTTCCGTACTTCCGTGTAACCCCTTGTTTCGAATATTTTCCCAGAGCAAGGCCGGTATAATAAGACTGAATAATAGTTTATTATAAAATCTTCCAAACGTGCAATCTTCCAAATGCAATTGATTTCTCTGGTCAAAAACTAACTTATATTACCGGTTCTAGCGTCTACTTTCGACCATAGATAAGACAATACGAAACAAAATGCCTTTGAAACGCAATAGTTAAGGATATGTTCACTTCCAATACATAAATAGATACATAGAGAATTTATTTTCGAAAAGTTTGTTCGTGATGCCCCATCGAGTGCACATCTAAACATATCTAGTCAATGTAGACAAAACGTATGATAATATGAAAAAAAAGTATTTTACATGTAAATAGCTCCATTCGCATATATTTTCATATGAATTCAAAAGAGGGATAACACCAAAAATAGATTTATAAGAAACTATATAGTTATACTATCCTTTTAAATATATTTTCAAAAACAACGACTTTTAAGCTGTGCTGTATTATAATTTCAGTAGTTGCAGTTATTCAAAAATAATTGCTGGTAGGGTTCTATTTTTATATAAACAGAGCGATTTTCATTCCACTAGTAGATCGCATCCATATAATATACTTAGGTACATTATTTTCAAACTCATATCGATTCAGGCTGGACAAAACCAGAAAGCTCAACATTTTGCTGTAAAATAGTGTAGGCAAAGAAATCAAACTTGAGACTCGAAATAAACAGATCAAGTTAAATAAAACACATAATTAAGCTAACATAGTAACGAAACCTTCAAAAATATATGCGATGGATACATAGAAATTGTGAATGAATAAAAAGTATTGGTTAAACTTAGCGAGTAGAGAAATTGTTCCTGACGCCTGAGAGGCAAGTCGTATAACTTTTATTATATAAAATAATTTTTAGGCGTAAAAATGTAAATTAGCAATTTCAATAACCAAAATGTTCTATGTGAGTAAACGATTCTAGTTGCGATCTGTATTAGTGATACGATATATACGTAAATAATTTTTACCCGAAGAAATATCTGCTTATATAAATAATAAAACTACGAAGTAGAAATGTCTTGTGCTTTTCAATTGTAATCTACACTACTAATACAAATGAGGTAAGAGTCAATTATCAAACACAGGAGAGTAGACCCTATCAGTGATACATAGGATTCAAATGCAACTTCTTTTGCAGGGAACTGTCGAAGGACTCAGGACTTGCTTCGCGTGAGAGCCACCGACCCAAGGCCTTGCCCGAAATGCGGAAAGATCTACCGCTCCGCTCATACTTTGCGAACGCATCTTGAAGACAAGCACACTGTTTGTCCTGGATACCGGTATGTACCAAATCTCTTGTTAAATAACCTACACTAAGCTGTATTTCTTGCCTGATTGTCAGCCGTCTTCGGTGATCAAAGTCTATTAACTTTATCCTAAAAATACCCCTGCAACAACAACCTACTTCAACATTTCTTAATTGGATGGTGGAATCTCTTACAGATGCGTGCTCTGTGGAACAGTGGCGAAGTCTCGCAACTCCCTGCACTCGCACATGTCGAGACAGCACCGCGGCATCTCCACCAAGGACCTGCCTGTGCTGCAGATGCCCACAAGATTCGACCCGGAACTAGCTAGCCAGTAAGTTCTTTTACATATAGAAATTGCCAAAAATCTTTACCGACTATATGAGACAGATTATTGACTAAAGACCACATTTTAGTCAAAGAATATACAAAGACACCTAACACCGTGCTATATTGCTTTATTCATTATAGACTGCTGGCAAAAGCAGGAGTTAAAGTGTCTCCGGAGCAGCTGAGAGCGCGAGCCTCACCGACCGGACCTCGGCGATCGGATATCAAGCTGGACGCCAAGTCTGCCGCCTCAGAGAGCAGCTCCATCTGCGGGGACAATGATAACGACGACCTCAGCCAGTCACGCTACCAGGACAGCATTCCTGTCTCTCCGCCTCGTAAGTTCATCATTCAATTATGAATACACTGCAATAATCATTTATGAGGCATATGATTATTTGTTTCGAAAATCTGCCATGATTGTATTTTCATAGAGATCGTTGCATTTTCTAATTAATATTTCTTCTCCAGATATAAACAACCTAGCGAACACAACCATAACAAAAGTGCCCGCTGTCCGTGCAGTCACCGCGAAGACCATCGCAGACCTGCCGCACGGGCTGGCCGTCGGACTGAAGCACGAGGACTATCCCGCCGGCTACGGAGGCAGCTCCGCTCTACTTGACACTTACCTTCAGTATATTGGAGAGAATATGCTTGGTATGTACCCGATTTGAATTCATTGTTTACAATTTCTAAGTTATCGTTCGTAGTTTCCTAGCATAACGATTGCGTGTTCTACAGGAATGAACGCGAAACTTGCACAAATGAACGCTCTACACATGGACCGAAAACAGTATGACGAAAGATCCCCTCAAATGGGATCCCTTCCACCACCACCGACCAACTTGGCTCACCAGCGCTTCCTGAAACAAATGCAGCGGCAGTACACCGAGACCATGGGGAAACCTGATATTATCCGCGATTCAGATGAGCCTCTGGACTTAGGGAAGGAGAGACAAAGGAACGACAGTATTGGCGAGACTGATGCGGAGAAACACGACAAGGACAACAGAAAGGATTATTACAACAAGGAGTACACCGAGGACGACAGGAACCGGAACATGTCGGAGCAGGAGCCGGAGCACAGCGGCCTCGACGAGGGCGACTACTCCGAAGACGAGCACAACAAGATCTCCTCATGAAATGAAGGCCGCCAGTCGCAAGCGTGTGTCGGATTAGTCGCGTAGACTGCCTACTCTGTTAGGACAATGTTTTGTTGAATGTATTTCAAACGGTGCTTGAGTGTTATGTTTTGTGGTCATTTAGCTGATTCGTTTTGTAATAACGGTTTATTGTTGACCCGTGGAATGTCGTTGGTGCCATTTCCGATATTATAATGTAAATTAAATTAGGGTTAATCGGTTGCTGATAGGTTTATCGAGGTGGTTAGTTTGCTGTTGCGGGATGGAGGCGAATGTTGCTTTGATAGCAGGAGTGCGTTGTTACGGGTGTTCTCTCTTACTGTAAGGATACCATTAGTTGCGAAGGTACAAGTTTATGGTCAGTTAGTGGGACTATAAGGCACGGCTCGGCCCGCACGTAGCGACCCCCGCACGTTCGTAGTCGCCGCGCCGTACACTCCTCACCCGTGAGATTGTTTAGTAGTATATACTAGCGAGTAGTGTTTTGTAATGTATATGTAAGCTCCCTGTCACGTAGTAGGGTCTTACATAGTAATTCCATCCATCTACCTCAGCATTTGGGCCAATGCGGCGATGTTATATAACAAGATATCCACACAAATTGTGAATTCCATCCATCTACCTCACTTCAATAGATTTTATTTAAATATTTTATACAATTTATAGATATAATAATAACTGTTGTTTTATGCATTTTGCAGATTGCATTTATATACTATATAGAGTATATCGTAGGTAAATATATGCAAGTCATTAGGTCATTGTTAGTGCTGCCCGTAGAAGTACTCGTTGGACGTTACGTTTGAGTAGAGCGCACACTAGAACTCAAGTCACAGTCACCTCGCGTCGCGCGCTACACTAGGAATGAATGGATCATATTATGTCGGTCGGATATCAGTGAGCACACTAACATAACTTAACAAATACTATCTTTGTATACGAACAAATAAAACAGAGCTTAAAATCATACTATTAATAAATAAAATTATAAATTGATATGTGCGTATACTGAATTCGTAAATTACAAAGGAATAACGCGGTAACTTATTAAATGACAACTATTTAATAATTGTGACATCTCAATACTAAACTGAGACTGAAGATATTTTTCAAAAATGTTTACCTACCTTTATCGCGTTATCAACAAATTATTATCGTCGAAAGTTCAAAATATAATATAATGCATTGTATATAAGTGGAGGTGATATATAAGTACATAATAAATAGTAACAAGAAGCAATAAATAAAGTATACCTTGATGTTGCCTTTGAATGTGTGTAAATAATTGTTTAGTGACGGTTTGCGATGGTCTGTGGGCAAATATGAACCCTATAGTGTACACGAGAAGGATTATTTTGTAGTAATGTTGTGGGCCGGTTACTTAAATAACAATTTACTGTGATTACATTCTCAAGTTAGCCTTCAAGACTTATACATATTTTTTAGAGTACAATGTTATAGTTATTTAGTATATTGTAAGATTATTTGTAAGCGAGTCACAAATATATTTACTTCCCGAAAGTTAGAGTTCACTAAGTAATTTAGAGCAATAGATGAAAGCATTTAACCTTTTATATGAGAGATATACTTTATGAATTTTATGAGATACACCACTTTGCCGCCAGTAGCCCGTTAACGAGCTGCATTTTATACTCCGGAGATGAGTGGTTGTCTGATATTCATAGGTACCTAGAATTAAGTTGTACGGGTTGATTGAAACTTATTTTGTTAGTGTGTTAGTGAGATTTGATGAGTTATGCCAAGTTTCTTTTGCGTGGACATAATCTTGTTGACAGTTAACAGTGTTGCCATAGTGATTAATTATTTTCGACTGTATATAAAATAAGTTTTGATTAGGCAATGAGTGCTTTATTCATAATTTGACTATCATAATAATAGTAGTATTTTGATTTAGATTCTATCACTCTTTACTCATAGTTCATTTTAGATACTAGATACTGCACATCACATCTACAATAGTTACCAGAGTATTATATTAAAGTAAATAATTATATCAACTATGTATATTTTCACATATACCATAAACTAAGTTTAGTTATATTAATACTCTTGAAATATTACTATGTTATTTAAATACACAAGTTCGAAAGTTTCGATACAACTTCAATCTGCACTGTACAGTGTTGTAAAAACAGAAGATTATATTATGTATACCAGTGAAATATATTATGAAATTAGGACTTTAAGTCGGCGACTCTGCTCTTTATATTGTATAATACTTACGTTTAGTTACCTTGTGAACTTTGGAAGTTCGATATTAGTTTTTTTTCTTTATGTTTGAATAAACAAGTTTACCTCATTAGCATGAAGTTTCATGTAAAACGTTTTTACCTTATTTACCTTTACGTGTCTTGTGTAATGTTGATTTCATGTAGCCATTGTAAGTTTAAATAATTTGAAAAATATACTTACCACATTAGGCTCACTGGATGCAGATTTTTATTTACTTTTTTCCTTTACTTAATACCCTAGCTAGAGTGTTACACTGGGGAGCACAAATATGTTATTAAGTTTTACGTCACTGGAATAGAAAATACTATTAAAAATAAAATATTTATGCAAATACGTTTGAGATTATCTTCTAAGTATGTGACAAGAACTTTCCATAATTTGTTTTAATTCCGTTTCTCTTCTGAGTTGCGTATATAATAATTCCTGAATAAGTACAATAATACTTTACAATACATGATTAATTGTATACTACCATTGTAGGTACTGTACCTATATGGTGCAGAAACATAATTTCACGAATATGAAACAAAAAATCTTGATGCATTTCGTATACACTCAATAGGCAGTAAAACATGATATTTCATCATTCTGATTTTGTTTTGCAACTGTGTCGAAACCTGAGCAATGTGCATTAGTGAACTAGCTGTATGACGCTTCACTACATTACTAATAAACAAATGATAAATAAATTGTTTTAAAAATTAAGTTGTTTTATTATAAAACCTACCCTAACCTTTAGTATAAAACCTTGGTTATTAAAATATTTTGGTTAATTTATTATTTCATCTGCCTAGGCCTGTTTAAATTTCTTACTGTTATATTGGCTAAAAATGTAGATGATATGTTGGATATGAAATAAACTAATTAAATGTATGATAAAATAAATACTAATACCAGAAGTAATAATATATAACGATTCTAGAGAAATCAAACTTTATTTAATGGAATCACATCAATAATTTTTATATATACTGTATTTCTTACAATATTTAACGCCTAATCTAAGGAAATAAATAATTAGTACAGTACACATACTTAAATATATCACATGAATACTAACTAGATATTAGTAGCAATTCGGAGTGTCGCAAAAGCTAAACTAAACTTACTAAAATGAATGCCATCCTTTTTATTCCCATCGCTATGAAAGGGACGGCAACATTTTTAGTTAGTTAAGTTTAGCTTTTGCGATACTCAGAATTGCCACTATTGTTACGCTTATAGTACTAACACCTAATGCTCGGACAAAAACTCGTACAACTAAAAGCGTGATGTGAGTTTTTAATTTGGCTTCGGGCATTTGTACAAAAGTGTTAAGTCTAAGCTTTAGTGAAATATTACATCGATTAAGAGATATTGCGCGTAGTACGCGCTCCGCTAATCCTTTTTAATTTGCTTCTTCTTGAGAAGGCAATGAACGCCGATAAGGGCATTCATTCTGGAACAACAGATATTTCCTATCATTTATTGGACTTCAATCAACTTCATTCTCGATCCTATAGAAACAACACGACCGCAGAAGCTTACACGTGGAGAACTCAGACCGTAGTTTATTGATTTAGGCAGTTTGCGGAAAAGTCCATCTTCAGATATTGAAAATTTCAGGATATTTAGTACTCATCCGCTAATTTAATCTAAACCAAAAAGGTTTCCTAATGATGTTTTCACAAAGGCCACCCAACCTTGGTGGTTATTACGTGGCGCGACCTATAACCCTACTTGTCAAATGAACCGGTCAGTATATAATGCAGTAGGTACTCACAGGAAGGCTAGATGCTATTTCTTGCTGGCGAGCGCGATGCCGAGGCCGACGATGCCGCCGATAGCGAGCACGGCCCCGCCAGCCACCGCCATGCCTATCAGACCCTCCTTCTCCATGCGCTTGTTGATCTGACGCTGGAAACAATAGTAGTAATATAAAAATATTTATATTACTTGAGTAGGTATAGGTTACCTAAGTCCCTACCATAGAATCTTTTTTTTTTGTTTTTTGTTGTTATAATTTTGTATTTTATTTAATTGATAATTTTGCATTTTATTTAATTGATCTCAGTAAAATAACGCTTTAGATTTAAGTTCTGTAATGTTACTCGAAGGTGTAATAAATAATTGGCTAAATAATTGTCTTAATTGTCTAAATAGCATCCACCATTATTATACTGTATTCGGACTTTTCTAAATTTAGCAAATAACTAATTACTCAAAACTATTGATTCAAAGTCATTAATAAAATTATCCCAAAATATACATTAAAACACTTTTCTGGAGTGTTGGGCTCGTGGTTGCGATTTACTGTGATTTTTGCTTTGATACAATCTGTATCAAAGCAAAAATCACAAGTGTACGTGTACGCAATCAGGGTGCCGTAAGTCCTGGCAATCAAAAACTTTGTCCAGCTCATAATAACATGCATTAACATTAAACATCCTAATTTTAAAGTTAACTTTAGAACTAGTAATCCTTAAGCATAATTTTACAAAAGAAGATCTCTTCCTCTGAACATGGTAGAAATGGCAAACAAGATTGACATTATTGTGACAAAATGTGTGATATTACAATGTGTCTCAACAAATATAAGCCAGCAAGTGTTATCTATAACAGATTGCAATTTATAGAACTCCAAAGTTAATCCTGTGTGCTGATAAATTATTATATTAGGCTTGTCAAGTTTTCATGATAAATTCACTAACATAAAAAAATAAACCAACTTACCTCTAGAGCTAAGACTTGCTGGTTCGCAGGTTCAATCTCAAGGAAGGACTTGACATAATGCAGTGCCTTGTTGTACTCTTTGATCCGAGCAGTACCAATTGCAAGGTAGAACAGGTAATCCCGCTTCCCCTCAGGGTGTGAGTTAAATAGCTCCTTGAGAAGAAGAATGCCCTGAAATATGCAGGAATATGGTTATTGGTAAGTATTACAATTATTTGTGGAAGAAAGAAAGAAAGAAAAATCATTTATTCTTGTAGGACCTCAAGGATCACTTATGTTTCGTTTTACATGCTAGGTGATTCTAATGCCTGTTTTTAAACATGTTGATTATTGTAGGTACCAAATGTCTACATAGCTGCTGAATCAATAAGTGATATAAATACCTACATATACAAAGAAACAAATCACACAATGACCTATCAACGTCAGACGAAAAACAATACCTACTGTCCTTTACTTGCAAGAAAGTAAACAATAGAGACCAACCTTTCTGATATCCGTTGGGTATTTACTTCTCACCAAGCACCATGCGTATTCAAACTGCGCTTTATGGCTCACATTACCTCCGTGCAGCTGCTCGTGGAACACCCTCTCGAATTTCTGCACAACAAAACGTAAATTTATCACAATGCACAACGCAACCATCGAATGACTCAGTACAACATTGCACAAAAATATTATTACTTGCAAATCTTCTGAAGATACGACTTCATCAAGAACGTCTTCCATGATGATATATATAAGTTATAGAGAGCAAGATCTGATGAGATGTTTAGTAAATTTTAAGCAAGGAATTTTTCAATATTCTCTTCTCTGAGTGAGAGCAGCAAAATTGATTACAATACAATTTATATTTTTTGTTGCGACTTGCGATTGAGCTAAGCTGTCAGCTGAGCGAGCACTTGCTTGCCAGACTGACATGTGACACTTGCTTGACATGACAGTTACAGCGACCAATCATATTGCATAGATAGCTTCTATCGCGGGCCTTGAGCGTGGAGACCGAATCCAGAAACTCCGTAACGAAAATAACCTAACACCCCCCATGCATAGCTTTACCGCGGCAGTCTCCGAGTGCCACATGTCTTTTTTTATTATTATTTGTGTTGCAGTCATTCAGTCAGTCAATGTCAATCAAAATTTGTAAGTGCTGCCAACTTCTATTAGATAGTGCTGGTACTGGCGACCTTTGAACTTCTTAAATATAGTTAATTTGAGAGAGCCCCACAAAATTTTATAGTAGTTGTAGTGCCACAGTGCCACTACAGGGCAGAATTTCCCTCCCTTGTTTCCATATTAAACAGAAAAAAAATTGTTTACCCTACGAAACCACAGAAGAAGAAAAACATGGAAGGAGGATTAAATTTTACTATAGTTTACTCATTTATGTAGCATGTTTATAGTTAGCATGCCCTAAGGTGTGAGTGAAACAAAACATGGCTGTTTGTTTTTATTATTTTTGACGTTGTCACAAGCAAAAAATGAAGTGGTCATCTTTGGTCATCTTATAACGCTAACAAATACAAAAGTTCTATCCAATACGTCAAAAACTTGAAGTCGGCTATCAACTTAATTTTTTAGTGTTATGTTTTGTTGATAACTTCGAGAGTTTGACGAATTCACTGAGTGAAAAAATGGTGATAATTAATAATTTCTGTCTTAAAACGTGACCAGAAACTTTATACGTTAGGTGTACAGTGCTCTGGACAAGATGTATTGTGTTGTTGAACTTGTTGAAGGGTGTAAAGCCCATAGTTCGAGAAAGAAAATGAGGACGAATCGTTTACATTTCATGGGTAAGTTTAGAGATAATATTGTTCAATATTGGAAATATAAAAGTGATAGGCGGTAAGATAAAAAAATACTGTATGTCTATCTACTCAAAAGAATACACGTATTGCTTTAGTTTATTATTTTTTCTGAAAAATAGATTACGGCAAGTATAGGTTACTAGTGATGTGAAAATGGTTGTTGATAATCATTTCAATTCTGTTGCAGATTTCCTGATGATGATAAAGTGAAAATAAAATGGATTCAGTGCATCAATAGGTTCAACTGAACTCCAAAAAAGCACAACACAATTTGTTCGAAGCATTTTACCAAAGAGTCTTTTGTGCAAAATACCAATAAAAAATGAAGAATGCTGAAATCCGACGCTGTTCCTGTAGGTATATTATTATTAATGATTAAAAACAGATTTGTCATAAATATTCAAACACCAACTTTTTCAGAGATTTTATGTTGTGCGTCACTTAAAATAAATAAATGATTAAAATAAATTACTGTAGTATCATTTAAACTGGTGTTATGTCTATGGTAAAGTAAAAGTTGTAGAATAAACATGTTTTTTTACTCGACTGCAATAAAAGTAATCCCTTTCGAATGTTCATTAACACCAATGGAGAAGTTTCCTAAACTTCAAAATACATTTTTTTTTCTTTTATTAGCAAGATCTTAAGAATCTATAATAAGTGGTGAAATATTTTTTTATTATCTTGAAAAATTACAAAGTTACAACTTTTACGGCGGCTTAAAAATAATAGAATCAAGAAGCTGAGATTTCAGCGTGTGACGTCATTGATCTCAAGACACAGGTTAGTTTCAATTTAGTATGAAAGAATTTCATACGATTCGCGCTTTTCTTAGCTGCGCCGCGCCGGACTAAAACCATTATTCCAGCTTAGATGTTTGTTTTTCATTTTTTCTTTTTCGACATTTTGGAAGCAGGGATGCTTGTTTGATATTGTACTTAAAAGGCCTTACTTACACTAACAAAAAAGTGATCTTTTGACGATTTAGTTTATTAGAAGATGAATTTGTACACGGGCGGTCTGATAGTTTACCGTTATGGCAAGTACTTATGGCTATGATTATAAAATGTTTGATTACCAATGTGTTGTAGACAAGGCCTACTACTGCCTACCAATGAAAATTTGATTTAAATCAACCTTGCCTTGTGTGGCTGGAAAGCTGGAATAATGATTTTAGTCCGGCGCGGGGAAGAAAAGCGCGAATCGTATGAAATTTTTTCATCCTAAATTGAAACTAATTTGTGTCTTGAGATTAATGACTTCACACGCTGAAATCTCAACTTCTTGATTCAATTATTTTTAAGCCGCCGTAAAAGTTGAATAACTTTGTATATTTTCAAAATATTCTTTCACCATCCTTCTTTAAATACTTAGGACTAATTACTTACATTAAAAAAAAAAGGAAAACTTCTCCATTAGTATTGGTGAATTATTGGCTACATCATCAACGTCGACACGACAATGTTGATGATAAGCACATCACTACCCAAAAACTAGCTTGTGACAACCTGCATGAAACGAAACAGAACGGCATTATATGTCTCTTTCGTACGCACTATTAACATCGTAAGTAAAAAAAGACAAACATTATGCATTTCATTTCTTTTTTTCCAGCTTATTTAATCACTTATCCATGCCTGTAATACATCCATGTACGAAACCATACTGTTTCACAGATCACTACACATATTACTGCTTGTAAATTGTTAATTTTTTTAATGCTATTCGACCAATTTAGTTGGCAGCACAACCGGAATCTGTCACTGTCAGTCAGTTTCTCTAAGAATTCGTTCTATTACATGCTCTTTGAATTCGTTTCTTTGTGCGGTCGGTCACGGTCGGTCTCGGTGCGATTCCGAATATTTACTGTGATTGATTGATTACTGTTACAAAGGCTATTGTTTACAAATCTAGTGTTTTTTTAACCAATTGTGCAATATCATTGTTTTAAAATGCAAAGTGTGATCAACTCCGTCAAGGGAACCGCCCTCGGTGTTGCAGGATATCTGACACCGGTTCTGAAGGTATACCGTAAACTTGTATTGCTTGTTCAGTATAATCATATGTAAATAATCGTAAATTCCTTATCAAGGAGATCTTTCTTATAGTTACTATAGTTACTAACGGATATATGTTTCAGGAGTCGAAGTTCCAAGAGACAGGAGTGTTAACTCCTGAGGAATTTGTAGCAGCTGGAGAGCACCTGGTGCATCATTGCCCGACCTGGCAGTGGGCGAAGGGCGAGGAGTCCAAGGTCAGGCCTTACCTGCCTGCTGATAAACAGTTCCTGATTACCAGGAATGTGCCATGCTATAGGAGATGTAAACAAGTAAGTATTAAAGTAATTATTTAAGGTAATCATTAGAACTTATACTTAACCAGTTTTTATTCAACATGATTTATCAAAAAATCATAATACCAAGCAGTTCTAAGTTCTATTGCCAGCTTTGGGATCTAAATTACTAAACTCAAAAATGCAGCACAAACTCATGTGAATGTGAACGTGTGGGCTTTTAAGATATAACATATGTAGATATAAACTGACATTAATCTACTCAGAGTTCAACTGATATACTTAGATACATGATTTCAGTAGTTCATCAATTAACTTGCTTGACAGATTGAATACTGTGAAGACAAGGAGAAGGTGATAGAGGATGAGAATGACGCGGAAGGCGGCTGGGTGGACACACATCACTATGATAATGCTGGATCACCCGCTATTGAAGAAAAGGTAATATTACACATAAACATTTAATTTGGTAAAAAAAAATATTTTGTAGTCTTTGATTTAGAGGTTAGGCTACATAAAGAGTAATACTTAATAACAATAATCATGTTATTGATATTGGACTCCCGAGGCATCCTATCCTAGAGCTCATAAAGCGTTGCAAGGAGTTATAGAAAACCACAGGTTTAAATATGCTTGCCCAGTACAGTTGCCACAGTCAAAACCGGCTCTGTGTGTGTTATTCCTCATATTATGTTGCTGTCTGTTCATCGGCATAATATAATAGTACTTAGGGAAGATTCATATCTGACGGAACATGCGTCGCGTATTTGCAGTCGCGTAACGCCAGAACAGACAATTGTATTGAAAAACACTTGACCGTTCACACTCAACCGATGATACGTTAGTACACTAGATGATACGCTCGGCGTATTTTACGTCAGATATGAACCTTCCCCTAAGTAATAAAAAACACATTTCAACAGAAATAATCAGATTAACATGAAAGTGGGCATTGATACCTGTGTCAATATATATAACACCTTGTACTTTGTTATAAACTTATCAATATACATAAAAGAACTAAACAAATTGACTTTGAGTTCACCTGTATGTTTTAGGTATGTGAAATGACCCTTGAAGCAGCAGATACAGGAGACAGTGATGGTGAAGGTGCTGCCGATAATGATGATGATGATGAAGAGGAGGATGAAGATGGAGAGGCAGAGGACATGGAGCAGTTCCAGGAGTCAGGGCTGCTAGATGAAGTGGATCCAGTAAGTGTTATTTATTCTGGTTTTTTATATTTTTTTGAATGCTACTTGTAAATATACTTTATTAAGTATTTAATATTACTCTGGCTATTTAACCAATTTGCATATAGTTAAGGGGGCTCCTGAAGTGCTTAATTTACTACTATGTAGGATCATTAATATCAAAAACATTCAAAAGTCCACTCAACTTCATAAAATTACTTTGGCACTTAACTGAGTCACAATAATGACTTAATTTGAATTACAACCCAACTGTCTCATACTGCTATTTGTTTATTGAGCCTAGTTTCAACCAGTTATGTTTAAATATTTAAGTTTAAACTATAAAATTGCTTTACCTTCATTATTTACATGACGTGTTATCAGTTGAACACAACTTATCAGCAATTGTTATTGTTTATACTTTTATCAGTATAACGGGTTACAACTTACAATGTAGCGCAAATAAATGATTGTCACTTGTTACAAATATATAACAGCATACCACTTAAATATTTCGAGATAAGTACTTCGTATTTTATGGAATGGAGAAGCTAAATAAATATTTAATGTGTTTATAAACTCCTTTATCATCTATTCTGAAGCTTTATACAACAAACAACCAATGTATGTAGTGCTTGAGATATTGTGTTTATGATGGTATAGTCCGCGCCACGTAAAAAGAGCGCTGGAAAAAAGTGGAGGGGGTATGTTTGCGCATGGCTACACTCGCGCACGAAAGTACTAATCATAATGTAGGTAGTATTGTAGCTGGGCGGCCGACTCGGGCAGGCTAGTATAGGTAGGTACACCGTTTTAACAACTATTTTTTATTTTTTATTTTACCTTTTGTCAGATCAACTGTTGACAATAAATATTATGTGTGTGTAATAAATATTTTACTCATTTCAACATTTATGTCACTGTCTTTCATGAATAAAATAAATAAATTACTTAGATGAATATCATTAATGGAATTATAATTAAAAACATGTTTTAGTCAGTGTTAATTGTTAAATTTAAATAAGTAAGTACCTACTTACCTACAAAATTCAGGTATTGTTGATACATTGTTTTTTTATCATCAACAGCATTTTTAACAGCCTCTCTCTTCATAAAACTATACATATACCTACGTCATAAATAATTTTTCAGATTTTTCTATGTAAAACCATTTCGTAAGCGAAAACTTTTGTACGCGATGATATTTTGCGAACGAATTTGACGTAGTGACAGCGCGGGAAGCTAAGGACTGCTGACGAACCAATAGCATGCGCCGAATCAATGACAGCGTTACCCCTTCACCCCGCGTCGCAGTCCACACCACCAATCGGACCTAAAAATCGACTCTGCGCAGCTTGTCAGCCAGCGCTCTTTTTACGTGGCGCGACCTATACCATGAATTTAGGCCTCAACAGTCAAACTCATAATGAACTGAGACTAAAAAAAACGAAACTGTGTCCCCTAGACATGGTAGACATCCTCTCTTGAAGATGTCTGAGGGAAATGAAATGGTATCTAACTAAACAAAATACACCTTCAGTACATGACCAGTATTCCATACGTGACAGACCGCAAACCCGAAACCGAAATAAATAAATCAATGCCTTGAACGTGATGTTTTGTTAGTCGACAGCTCTAGCGCCGAGCAAGGAAGTCAAGCCCAAGTCGGAGAAGTCGAAGCAAGGAGATGGCGATGAGATCGTGAAGACGCGGACTTACGACCTGCACATCACTTACGACAAGTACTACCAGACGCCAAGACTCTGGCTTATTGGGTATGATGAGGTGAGACTCTCACTCATCACATAGAAACTGCATAACAGACTAAAATAAGTACTGTCTATCTAATCTTGAAGATACCTACACAAGGACTGCTTTGTTCGAACACATTCATGTAACCAAAGACAATTTTATTTGTCTTCGATGTAATGTTCCTTTTGTGAATGTAATTGCAATATTTGTTTGTTGAATATCTGTTTATCGTAGGGCCGCACGCTTCTGAGCGTGGAGCAGATGTACGAGGATGTATCGCAGGACCACGCCAAGAAGACTGTCACCATGGAGTCGCATCCCCATCTCTCCGGGCCCAGCATGGCGTCCGTGCACCCTTGCCGGTAACTATATCTCTACTAGCTGCGCCCCGCGGTGTTACCCGTGAATAGTTCCCATTCCCATGGGATCGGGATCAAAAGTAGCCTATTTTTTAATCCAGGGTAAAAGCTATCCTGGTACCAAATTTCATTCAAATCCGTCCAGCGGTTTGAGCGAAGTTAACAAACACACTCACATACTTACACACACTAATTGGTGTGATTAGTGTAATATAACTTTGTCAAATCAAATCAAAAATTTATTTGCGAAAAAACAGTAACAATGAAACATTAAAGGTTCTATGGATGATTCTATGAGCGTTGAAGACAAATTCACATTAAAAACTATCGTGAGTTGTAATAGCACACGGGATATTACTCGCGTAAAAATGACGTATGTGTGAGATGCGACCGCGAGGAGTGACCACACTCATACCCAGATGAAGATTCTCCGGAAGAATTGAAATATTGTCGGTAATTAATGAAGACAACTTGTTTTGACTTAGCGTAATCCGAATGCTCTTTGAATTATGTAGGCACCTTGAGATGTTTAAAACTCTAGATTTATTTAATTGATTGGATGGTTCTCTCTCACTAGTCACATCCAAATGAGTTCTTGACACTTGACATGTTCTATTTTAGCTAAATTATAATTGTAGACTACATAAATTGTAATGATTTGAGTTTGTTATCATTATCGAAAGTTTTAAGAGTTTTCTGTTGTCTGTTAAGTTGTCTGTCGAAAATCTATACTGTATACTTTGTATCCTAGGCACGCAGAAGTAATGAAGAAGATTATCGAAACTGTCACCGAAAGCGGCGGCGAGATGGGCGTGCATTCCTACCTCATCGTGTTCCTCAAGTTCGTGCAAACCGTCATACCGACTATAGAATACGATTTTACACAGAACTTCTCTATGAACTAGGCGACTCTATTCTGAAGCTTGATTGAGTCAAGTCAAGTTATGATCATCACCCGGTAGATAGCTTATATTTGCTCAGAATGTGTTTAAAGCCACCTGCTTACGATCGTTCCAGAAACCACGTGATAATATTATATTTATTTACATAATATTTTTGTTTTAAATAAATATACTTGGACATTTTACACGGCGTCATCTAGTCCCAAGCTAAGACCTTGTCCAGAAAGGGCGAATTCGTCGCGATTCTCTCGCGCGTATTACGCGCGACCGTTGCGTCCACAAGGTGCGTACCAACGCGCGAGCATTTGGGGAGGAATTCAGTACGAAACATGGAGTTGAACGAAACTCGCTCTAGAGTTCGCGCGTTAACTGGACGCAACAAGGCGTCCCTAGTATCTCGACTCGCGCGCAATACGCGCGAATCAAGCGCGAGTCGAGAGGCTGGCGTAGTGCACGCGATTTACGCGCGTATTTTGAATTCGCGCGATGCTTGTGGACGCGATGTATTGATGTCTAGTACTTCGACAACGCGCGTATGAATTCGCGCGATACGATTCGCGACGAATTCGCCCTTTCTGGACAAGGTCTAAGCAGCTTAATGCTTGTGTCATGGTAACCCTTAGATACATTTATTTTGTATACACAATTACATACATATTAGGTATAGATAGAAAAACATCCAGACCAGGAACAAATATCTGCAGAACATGCAAACATTTGTCCCGTGGCGGGAAAATCGAATCCGCAACCTCAATCCTTACGCGGATATGCCCCAAGCATTATACTGTGAACAAGAAGTGAAAAATAGAATCTACAAGAGAAAATAAATAACATTTATAAGTATTTTACTTGTACCACTACTTACCACGACAGCTATTTGATTATAAACAATGCATCTATTTAGAAAATGATGAATTTTATTTAATTATGTTTAAAATTCGCGAATTTTTGAAATATACTTCCTCTATGATTATGGTTGGGTTGAAGCTAATATTATTATATAAAAAAATACGACAATTTAATTCGCTATAAAATTACCTCATTAGATCGTGAGTGGAGAATATGGAATAGAATGATAGATAAGCTATCAAGGTGGTGAAATTAAACCTACGGCCAGTCTATAATCATAAGCCACAAGTCTGAATGATCTTGCCCTCTCATGAAATCACAAGCATTATTGTATAAATAGTTTTGTATGAATTATATACAAGTATATATATAGGATAAAATCAGCTAGTAACGTTTAATAGCATATCATTTACCTACATGTGCCCTGCATCAATAAAAAAAATACCACATAATGATGCAGGCTATGTGAGTAGCATCTTCTGTTCCTTAGGCCGTTTGTCCACCGCCGCCGTCACCGGGACGTCAACGAGAACGAGATGACGGCGCCGAAGTACTGATACATAGACTAACTATAGCCGCGTGTCCACCGCAAGGCCGTCACGTCATCTTAAACTCGACAAGAAATAATCTCGTTCTCGTTGACGTCCCGGTGACGGCGCCGGTGGACAAACGGCCTTACTGTAAGTTGCTGGCACAAACAACATTATCATTCTGGAAATCTCTGAAAAGACGGTTATTTTTGTATGGAGTAAGACTGTCGGTACAATATTGTTGGGAACATTCCTGATGCGCCATAAATTAAATTATATTTTTGCATATTTAGATTTAAATATAAAATAGGTACTATATACTTTTGGTGCACATTATGTATTTTTGCATAAATGTTTTATTCATATTTATATTTTAGCATTTTATGTGTGTCGTCAGCATACAAAGTATGATTTAGTGTTGAATACTCTTATGATTATTATTATGTACTGTGCATTGTTGTTCTAAGTTTTAATAAAACTGTTATTTTGCTACAAAAACGAATTGTTATTCATTGTATTCATATTTTTTTTCTTTCATACCCTTTCTCTTTTAAGATGAATAATGTAAAAGTAAGTAATTACCTATAAATGAAAATTAGTTTCTTTTTCATAAGTATATAATAATTTATTCATACATATCACTTGATAATTATTATGTACAAATCACATTTCCTTTACAATATAAATCATTCATTATTACAATAAAGCCATTTGCACTACAAACTACTTATAAACATCAATATACAATCAGCTTACAGGCGCAACGCAATAGTTAATTATATAATTTCAAACATTTCGAACCATGCTATTCAGAATTACACAGAAATTACCTATTTATTTAAAATGTCGTTGGAAATTGGATAATAATTGTAATAGGACCGTTTTCTTTGGATTAATTGTAAACAATCACAGTAAACCATTGATACAGACTAGAACCTAACATCTAATATAATATTCACTGACCATTCTGATACCAATAATGTAACCATTGATCCCTCACCAACAATCCACTCCCCAACTTCTAAAATACAATAATTATAATATCAATTATCATTAAATAATACTTTCCAACATTTACAACACTATCCCAAAATATATTTATCTATAACACAAGGTACAAAATGATCCCGACATGCTGTGCAAATTACAAACTAAATCTAATTCTTTCATATTGTACTTTCAAAACTCTATTAAAATAACAAAGAAGGCTTTTATACCTACCATAAACAAACTATCAATTGTCTATTTCTTCTCAAAAAACCTGCAAATAATGTATTCTGAAATATTTTGTGATGTTTTAATTATAATATCAATTTGAGAGCCAATAGATTAATAAAATATCTAATTTATAATAATATTTTTCCTAATTAACCAAAGAATTGTATAAAAAATACAATTATCTACACCTCTGTTAACATATCAGTATTATTTATACAAATATTTTGTGTCCTAATAAATTTAAAGCATGTTTTGTCAATTAAATTATTAAATAATTCTGCTACCAATATTTAAATAATATAAGGGGGAATGTCTTTGCTCATTACATATCAATTATCCTAACCATCTCATTCGCATATCTACGATGTTTCATCGACAAATCTAACATCGATTTTACAACAAGCTACATTAATAATTGTCCAATTTCGTAATATCACCATTTATAACATTTGGGTATAAATATAATATTCCCAATCTCCCTACAAAGTTGAAAATCTTGACATAGTTTGATAAAAATCCCGTAGTCTGACCCGAAATTTCTCTGAAAGTTTTAGGCGATAGGGATGCGCTTAATACACCCTAGCAAAAGACAGCTCCTTACTTGTTTATGACGTCATAATATAGTTTTTATGGCGTGTCTAGCCTTACCTATTCTTCTGAGTTTATATCTGATTAGTTTCACCTCAATTCGTATGATCAAGTGACCAACTCTGGAGACTGATGCATACTTCATAATCGTGTTAATTCGCTCTATCACTTCAGAATAAGAGACAAAGATAAAACCTTACCAATCATGATCTAAAAAAGTAATCTCACTTGCGAGTATTTACGATTTGTGAGGTACAATAGCGACCAGTCTAAGCAGAGCCAGCGACAGCAGCTTGTCCAAGGGATCCAGGGTTCCTCGTTGTAGCCACTTGGGGATGGTGGTGCGAGCGTGGCTGAAGCCGAGCTTTTGCAGGATGTAGTCCACGCCGTAAGGCTCTATGGACTTGCCCGCCCATGATAGTAATCTGTGGAGGTAAAAGGTTAATAATATAAACTAATATTATAGAGGTAAAGTTGGTTTGTATGTTTGGGGTAATCTCCGAAACTATACTCATCCGATTTCAAAAATTCTTTCCGATGTGTAGCATGGACTTTCCGAATGAACATAGACTATATTTTATCAATGTACCTAGGTACCACGTGAGCGAAGCCGCGGGCGAGTAAGCTAGTATAATATATATAAGGTCCGTGAAATCCTTAGTAAGCCTCGTATTTCTGACTACCCTCTAGACATCGTAAAGGATCTTGAATACCTAATAACATAATTATGAGAAACTACACCACAATGGTGATATCTAGTTGTGATTATCTATATTTAATTTTCTAAAAAAACGAATTATGATCAGTAGTCGGCCCAAGGTACGATCAAGATTCTCACAGATCATTACGGAACTCAAGTTTCTTTGAAGTTGTCAAGGGGGTAGTCAGAGGCACGTTTATTTGGTACACACATGCAAAAATTAACGACGACGTCAGCATTCCATTAATCAATGCATTCATACTTTTCTTTGTTTAAACTTGCATATATAGAGCAGGATTATGGTGTGGCAGTGCATGGTGCTATGATCTTTGAGCAATAACTTTGCAGCAGCACGTATAAAAGAAGAATAGAAAGAAATAGAAGAAGAAAGATAGTGCGAGGCATACCTGACGGTGGGCTCTAGATGCCAGGTGATGCACCGATAGTCGCGGTAGTCCTGCGCCACCAGCGGGCCCCGCGCGCCCCCCGCCCCCGCCCCCGCCCCCCCTGCGGCCCCCGCCCCCCCCGCGGCCCCCGCCCCGCCCTCGCCCCACGCCGCGCGACCGACCCCCGGCATCTGCGAATATGAACGTATGTATTGACAAACTCTATGAACATGGCTCTGATGAGATATACATATACACTCACTGCAATAGCCTTTTTGAGAATAATCATTTGATGTGAATCTTGTTTGTTTATCTGTCTTAAAAAAAAATGTGTTTTTGTAAATACATTTAAAAAAATATCAGCGTGTTATGTTCCAACATTTTAATGTTTGTAATATCAAAAAATACATTAGTAGCCTTTTTGAGAATAATCATTTGATGTGAATCTTGTGTGTTTATCTGTCTTAAAAAAAAATGTGTTTTTGTAAATACATTTAAAAAAATATCAGCGTGTTATGTTCCAACATTTTAATGTTTGTAATATCAAAAAATACATTAGCTACTGTCTTATAGATATAAGTTTGTCCTGGAACTTCAAAGTATTATAGAGATAATCATATTAGTAATGATAACTCACAAGTCTGTCCTTCTCCTTGATGTATGAGGAGATGAGATCATGCAGGAACAGGAAAGCCTCCGCGTCCACCGATACGAAGATGTGGTCTTCGAACTCGGTGATGAAGCTGCATTCCACAACTGGCTTCTCATCTAAAAGTTTAACAAATTTTACGTTAAATTGTCGGTCCCGGTTTTTAAAGTCGTTAAGCCATGACGAAGGCCTTTGGGCGGCCTAAAAACTCCGTCACCAAAGTTGGCCACTTGCTCTAGATTAACAGGTTAGCTGTCCCGAAGCAAGTTTCGATCTTCTTTGTACACGTCCTCGTAGTAAATAATGACAGCTAACATGAGGCACATATGCCTCATGGACGTACCAGTGCAATCACCCATGAGGCACATGTGCCTCATCGGACAGCTAACCTGTTAAGCGAGTGCTATTGGTTCGTCAGCGAGTGAACACAGGCGCAGACATACCCCCGCTACTTCCCCGACCGCTCTCTTTTTACGTGGCGCGACCTATTATTATACCAGAGGGCCTAGCCAACCGGCATTCGCTATGAAGCGATTCGATTTCTATCATCGCTACACCTTTGATTTGACATTTCTGATCGCTCGAGTGTTCGTCATCGAATGTCAATTCCTATACATTTTTTTTAGTTTCTAATCGAAAGCGATTGTCGAAATGTAACATGGCTAGGGTCTCAGTGCTTACCGTTCTCAGTAGGCGGGTGTGTTCGCTGCAACTGCTGCGTGCGCAGATGCAGCTGCAGTGAAGGCAGCGCGAATATAACCTCTCGCACGTGTTTGTCTTGCGCCCCGCTCTTTCTGTCTCGCTCGCGCTCGCGCTCTCTGTCCCGCTCGGTGCTGTTCGTGTTGCCGGCGCCGGTTGACTCGCGCTCCAGAGATGGAAACTGGTCTATGGCTGTAGATATATGGATGTAAGTTGCTTGTGTTGCTAGCAGTTGGTTTCATAATGGGTTCTTATTTTTAGTACATTCAGATAATATATTGCCTAAAAAGAACTGAAAGAAATGTCTACCGCTCCCTGGGATACAGTCGTGATCATATTTCATTTTTCATTTAATAAATTGTCTCAGCTCAAAGCTTTTCGACGTTGCTTCCTCAGCTTACGCTCAAACACACTTTCTTCACATACGCATTGTATGTGAATTCACAACATAAATGTGAAAACTTGTAAAGTTAAAACATAAGCAATCGATCAAAGGAATGTAATCAAACAAATAAATTATGTAAAAATATTGAAATACAATAAGTTATGTAAAAATATTCTTGTAAATCCATGACAGAAGGCCAGGCTCACTTATAAGGTCATGCTGTCTGTTAACAATATAAAATGTGATCTAAAGTTTCTATCAATCTACGTAACATACCATCTATCTCACTGTCAGCGAAGGCGTAGTTGACCCACTCCTTGTGCGTCTTGAACTGCGGCGGGAAGAGTCGCGCGCGCGTCATGCGACACACGGTGGCCATGGACTGATGGCCGCCGCTAGCGCCCACGCCGCCTTCTCCCACGCTAGCGCCCAGGCTAGCGGTCAGGCTTTGGACTACGTGCACCTCTAGGTCACCTAACAAGGTAAGATTGGTGAGTCATTTGTAGTACAGACTTGTCAACGAGTATAGTTGTCATGCGCCTGTGAATGAAGCGTACGGCGAAAAAATAAAGTAGCGTTGTTTGATGAAGTACCATTTAAATTCCAGTCTTTATACTTAGTAGATTACATGAAATGCACAAAACAATTTCGCTAAAAGACAAGTTAAGTTAAACGTCCTGCTTCAAACAAATCGTTCCATAGTTCATAACTTGAAATGACTTGGGCAAAAACAAGCTTACGTGAAGCAATGGACGAAATCTGATGTTAATAATTCCAACATATTTTAAGCTCAGGGTATCTGAGTCAAATACGTAATTAACTCTGAACTATTTAATAACAGGTTTTAAATATTGTTTTTGTTACAAGAAATGTATGTTATGTGACTCACCATCATCATTAGCGACTTGTTGCGCCTCCGCCGCGAACGATATGCAGGGCTCCTTCAGACTGAACAGCGCCCAGGACTTGGCCTTGAAGCTGTTCCCGTGGAAGCAAGCCAAGGACACATTGGTTCCGTGGAGCTCCATAGTGCCGCCTAGCACCATACCTGAGTCACAAAAATGTAGGTAACATTTTGGAAAGCAGGATATTTTATCCTACCGGTTGCGCCAATTAAGTGTTCGCAATAAGTCAGTACAAAACTGGCTTTTTAAATCTTTTGTTTGTTTATTTCGTGTGAAAAAAAGACTGAAAGTAAACGTAGACATGTTATAAAACTGCAGGTCTTGTTCAACTTAAAATACTAAGACAAAAAATCTAAATCACTGGATTTCATGATCAATATTTTATTTCTGGGTACTTGCTTTTACATACTTATATTATTTACACAAAGTTAATCTATTAGTGGAGCCATAGGTAACCGGGTTGGCTCAAATTTTGCTAAAGTATTGTCATGGACGAAATAGGTTCGTGGTACTATTGGTATTTATAAAAAATACGTAACATACCATTAGCCGGCAGAGGGTTAGGCAGAGTGGACAACTGCATGCCGGATATCAGTTTGAGCACGGGCTGCCAGTGCCGGTGGTGACGAAGCTCAGGGGCAGGCGGCGCGTCGCTAGATGGCGCTGTTTCTGTACACACATTTAACATACAATAAGTTTTAAAGGTTTAAAAATGGAAAAGAATCTTTGGAAACAAAAACAACATTTACTTAGTTTAGTTAGTTGTTAAATTAGTGGAGTATTAGGGCACTGGTGACCTGTAGCACAGGTTTTTTTACCTATTTCAGGCACCAGTCTCTCACAAAACGGTTCTTACTTCTAACCTACGATTGTTTCAATTTATCATTATTTTTTTTACTGTACTTATATTTAAAATTACTTAATTACTTTATATTTTTATTTATGTATTGTGATTTGTGAGAGAAATAATAATAATTTGTAACCTTAGATTGTCTACTTTTTTCGTTAATTATATCTACCTACACAATAGTGGCAATTCGGAGTGTCGTAAAAGCTAAACTAATTAAAATTATTTTTATTCCCATCGCGATGAAAGGGACAGCAACATTTTTGGTTAGTTAAGTTTAGCTTTTGCGATATTCCAAATTGCCGCTGATAACTACAAGTGGAGGGAGAAAGGAGAGACCTTTGCCCAGCAGTCGGACAAGATAGGTTAAATAAAAAAATATCTACAAAGATTTTAACGAAAGCAAAAGTGTACTGCAAATGTGAAAGCAGTGTGCAGCAACTTGTAAAAATCTGCTAGGAAATGTTCAACACTCACGCTCTCTCTTATCCCTCCTCGCATTAGTATAGTTCGGATGAAGCGAGCTGAACACTCTCTTGCTGGACTTGAACTGCTGCGTGAAGAACTCCTCCAGCTTCAGCTGCATCTTGAGCAGGTCGGGCGTGGTGCTGCGGGACATGAGGATCTGCAGCTGGTGCCAGCTCAGGTTGCCGTGCGTCAGGATGATGGCCGGCCTGGGGACAGTGGTACCTCAACTTCGAATAGTGCTCGATTCATGGACCTAGTATAGTATAGGTCGCGCCATGTAAAAAGAGCGCTGACGGAAAGTAGCGGGGGTATGTTTGCGCCTGTGTTCACTCGCTGACGAACCAATGGCACTCGCTAAATCAATGGTATGAAGTGCGCCGCGTTACCTTTCCATCAATCATCGACCACTGCGCAGTTTGACAGCCAGCGCTCTTTTTACGTGGCGCGACCAATATCTGGACGAACGTGAGCGTGCCGCCGAGAGGGACAAAAATTGCAATGAATCCATAGTTTCGTAGTACAAAATTCGGAGCATCAAGTTTCCGGCCCTACAAAAAAGCGGCACGCGACAAAAGATCTAATGCTTTGTCTCTTTTACTAACAAGAATGTTGTATATATTCTTCTTTGTTTTTGTGTGACTGAGAAAGAAATATACAACGCTCTACTTCTTACTTTCTCTGAGGCTCGATTTCAATTACATAGAGTAACGTTTATGCTGCTCTGTGTCACTCTTGATTCTGAACACAATCATCGCATTGTTGTATGTTTTGTATAAAACTTCTACCCTCATTTATTTATGCATATTTTTGCGACGCGTTTGTATCGACACAGAAGCGATACAAAAAGCAGTCGAGCAAGTTGTGCACACTATCTTCGCGTTTGATAAACGCTCTGGGACCCAGCAGGTGAAACGCTACACAAAAACGCTGAGTGGCGACCTATTTTGTGTTTATATTTAGTTATTTTATGTTTTGTTTTATTTTATTAAGTCACAAAATTAACTTTTTTCTATTCTATTTAAACGGTACTGCTAGTTCTAAAAAAGCAGTCTACTTTCTACGTGGAGTTCGGCCCTTGTGAGCAATCTCTTACTCCGGCTTTAACTCCGGGGACGACCGCCCTTGGGTTCTGAAGTTCCGCCTTAAAAAGCATCAAGCAGTAAGGCTCACCTTGAGCTTGGACACGCGGCCCAGCAGTACCGAGGTGTGATGTACTCCCGCCGTGAGCAAGCTATGGGTAGCGTAGTGCCTTACTTTGTTCGACTGGCTTCCCACTGAAGCTTGACTATTCAGATTATTTTAGATTGTTAAGGGATCGCTTTTAAAAAAAAGCTAGGCCCAAGCCACCACGTTCTTGCCTGATTCTTTCCCTGGTGTAGGGAGTCGCGTTGGAACAGGCATTAGAATCACCTAGCATGTAAAACGAAACTTAAGTGATCCTTGAGGTCCTACAAGAATAAATGATTTTTCTTTCTTTCTTTCTTTCTTTCGTGTAGGTACCTAGCAGTGGGGCGGTGTTGTTGCGGCGCGTGCGGCGGCCTGGCCAGCCACTCGTCCCTGAGAGCAGACTTGAGCTTGGACACGCGGCCCAGCAGTACCGAGGTGCCCATGTACTCCAGCCGCAGCTCCAGCGCGGCCAGCCTCACGCCGCACACGTGGCCTGGATTGCAGCCCGGTTCCTCTTCGATGTGAACTGGAGGAGAATTTCGTGTTAGTTCTCTATGATTAGAGGAATTACTAGAACTCCCGCGCGGCTTCACTCGCGTGGTGTACTACCTAAACCGCTGGTTGGACAGACTTGCAATTTTGAGGGTAGGTAAATATTGAAAGCATATTATTGGAACGTTAACTTCTGCAAAATGACATACTTCTGACTACCCTCTTAGACATCTTCATAGGATTTGAGAATGCCTAAAACAAAGATTCGAAATAAATGTCTACCCTAGGAATACAGTCGTGATCATATTTCATTAATTAAATTGTAAACACTTATAAACACGAAGCATGCATAACTTTACTGGACTGAGGTCTGAGTGTGATGGAGGGGGGATTTGAACTCAAATAAATTGTCCTCTGGAAAACCCCGTGACAAAGATGAGCATTACGCAATCTTTCAGCCAAAGCGCCAGATATAGCTAAATGTGAACATTCTATGTATGTACCCATGGAATAGTACCTGGACGAACAGTGAGCATGCCGCCGAAAGGGACAAAGCAGTGAATCCATAGTCTCGTTGTACAAAATTCGGAGCAAAAAACGGCACGCGATGAGGGACAAAAGATCTAATGCTTTGTCTCTTTTACTCACAAGAATGTTGTATATATTGATATGTTTTTGTGTGACTGAGAAAGGAATATGCAGCGCTGTATTTCTTTCTTTCTCTATGTACCGTATGTGTCGATCTCGGCGAGCGCGATGGCCCCGCCGACGATGCCGCCGCGCGCGTCCAGCTCGGAGCCGGCCAGCGCCACGCCCACCAGCATGTTGCGATGCCCCGTGCTGCCGATGCTGAGCCGACCGGTGCATGCGAAGTCGCGCGACTGCCAACTGGACACAACAATGTTACTACTTTAAGAGTCACTCTACCGTGTAAAGCCAATACACTGTATACTGTTACAGGGCTCAATCGTTTTCTTTTGATCTGTTCAATGTATTTGTAAAAAAAAAAATCTATCTACCGCCTACACTGAGAAAATACGATTTAGAAAACACTGTATTCAAGAAATCCTATAGGCATTCAAAATCCAAAACACTGCATCACTGCGTTTTTTCAAAACGCGTTTTTTCAACATACAGTGTATTGGCTTTGCACGGTAGCACTATTGAGATTGGTGAATACAAGCTGCTTTAGCTGATTTCGTGCTTCGGAGAGCATGTTAATTTGTCGGTCTATGACGCCTTCAAGCGGCCTAGAAACACCTACTGTAGCAGTCACTATTGAGATGGGTGACTGCAAGTGGCATTAGCTGAGCGCTTTCGTGCTTCTTTATTCTTTATTGTACACAATAAAATAATACATTAAAAATACAGATAGTAAGGGCATGTACAAAGGCGAGCTTAACCCTAAAAAGAGTTTTCTTCCAGCAAACCTTGAGGCTAGAGAGAGACCGTTAAAAGCACAGGGTCATAGTGTACACAAGAAAATAATAATTAGATAGTAACTTAGATTTATATTAATTTTAAAACTAATTTATTAATACATAAAGCTTCGGAGAGCACGTTAACTTGGGCACGCCTCTGAGTTGACTTGGTTGGAGTCGTGATACAGAATTTTTGCATCATTATTTTCCTTATACAAATTGACCAGTTTGGAGTACTCTTGGGCCTGGTAAAATATCAACGTTCCGTTTTAGCCAAATTAGATCGTCTAATGCCGGGTTCCTATATCCAACTAACGGATGTCCGTAGGTCGGTCGTCATAGCAACGTTGTTATCTGTCAAAAAGTCTCATACATTTTGTGTTGAATAAACAACGTTGCTATGACGACCTACGTACGGAAATCCGTTAGTTGGATATAGGAACCCGGCATAAGATATATCTTCTGAACTGACTTTTGAACGTCTTTAATATGAAGATAACACCAGTGTTGGCCACTTGCCACCTTATACGAACTAGCTAACTCACCTAACATTGCCCATGACATTCCCCATGTTCATGTGAACATTGAGCTTCGTAAAGTTGACTGCGAACAGCACCAACGTCTCCCACGCTGCGCTCGGCGATGGAGACGACTCTTTAGTATCTAAACGAAAAATTACAATAAGTTTTTGTAAATATACAAGAAAAAAATTAGAATGTAAAAAGTGTGGATGTACCTTTAGGTTTCTGGAAATCAGTCTTTGTTTTCTCTCTTTGATGTAGCACAGGTGATACTGGCACGGTGTTGTTCGAACTGTGGAAATCAACAATTATTGTAGTCTGGTAGTCTGTTTTTCAAGATTGACTTGTAGGCTTTGCTTAGAAATCCTACTATCCTACTAATCCTACTATCCTACTAATCCTACTAATCCTACTAATATTATAAAGGTGAAAGTATGTGTGTGTGTAAGTGTGTTTGTTACTCTTTCACGCTAAAACTACCGAACGGATTTGGCTGAAACTTGGAATATACATAGTTTATGACCGGGAATAACACATAGGCTACTTTTGATTCCGGTATTCCCACGGGAACGGAAACTACCGCGGGTAACACCGCGAGGCGCAGCTAGTGACAAATATTTTCAAGTATATTTAACTTGATATGTGAAATACTTGGATGAACAATGAAAAATAGAACGACATTTTCTAAAAAAAATCATAAAAATCGTTAGAGCCGTTTCCAAGATTCAGATTATTATATACTACGAGTATAGTTGAAACATGGGAATGTAGATAAGGTAAACGCGACAAGTTATAATGTATTTCGCAATTTGAACTGTATTTGAGAAACTTTATGAAAGAACTAGTAGACCCGCGCGGCTTCGCTTGCGTGTTGTACCACCCCATTGCAACCCTCTAAAGGGGTAAACCTGCGGTAAAATGGTGCCTATTTTATAAGTTGCTTACTTCTATTGCTTTAGTAAAGAAAGACCCCCCAATGCCCCCCATATTACTTTTTTATTAATATCTCAAATGTACAGACATCGACGTGTTACAGTTTTATTTATATGTAGAGATTGGAAGATGAACTTTTTGAGTTAGTTTATGGCTCAACTCACACCAAAAGAGCGGCGAAGAGCAGCGAAGCGGAGCGCAGTTTCAGTGTCATATGAATTTCAACTTTATTTTCATTACTATAATACTTACTTATTATCGCACTTACTTACTTACTTACGCGCGTATTCGAATTCGCCAAAAACGAGTCGCGAGGATGCCCGCGGCGCCGCGGGCATCCTCGCGACTCGTTCGAGTTTCTCATGCGATAATAAGTATTAAAGTAATGAAAATAAAGTTGAAATTCATATGACACTGAAACTGCGCTCCGCTTCGCTGCTCTTCGCCGCTCTTTTGGTGTGAGTTGAGCCTTATTCTTACGTGGTGGCATGCGCTCGGTCATGCGCGTGGCTGTGCTGGAGCCCTGGGTCTCCGAGGAACATCCTCCGGACGATGGTGCGGCGGTACCACGCGCGGGGGAAGGCCAGGATCTCGCCCAACCGACGCATGTCGTACTTGAACGAAGCGCTGCCGACGTCCACGATGGCTGACAAAATAACATCACATTATTATTAGAAGCGCTCGCTTGCTAAAACGTTGATGGTCTAATTTATATTATAGATTATAGGTTTAATTTATAGGCAGATCATTAACGCTAATCATTTACACACTCGTTCGTTCGTTCGTATGAACAAGTGGCCAACTCTGGTGACGGAGGCTTTAGGCGGCCTAAAAACTCCGTCACCAGAGTTAGCCACTTGCTCATACGAACGAACGAACCGTCATGGCTTAATGACTTTAAAAGCCGGGACCGACAATTTAACGTGCCCTCCGAAGCACGGAAGCGCTCAGATGAAAATGCAACTTGCGCTCAGAATGTTGCTTAACTTCGACGATCTATCAAGAACGTCTTAGCAAGCTTCGCCACGAGCGCTTCAAACACTAAATTAAACTAATTAAAACTGAATGCTGGCTTCCATTTAATCCAGAGACTTACTAGAAAACCGGACCGTTGCCTTCGACTGGTCCTGATCCATCTGGAAGTCGAGTTTCCTGGAGCGTGACAGGTGGAACTTGACAAACTCCACGTTAATGCTCAGAGAGTCTTTCCTCTCCGTGTCGGACAGGGGCGACCACTGCGCCTCCTTGAGGCTGGACTTCTTGCCTCCGTACGGGTGGAACATGTTCACTGAGAAGTCGGCCAGGCAGCCTGTCACGCTCAGTCCACCCATTGCCACGGCTGGTTCCGCCATCTCTCTGTAAGGAAAAACATTTTAATTTAACCTGCATATTTTAAGATGGTTTTTGCAGAGAATTTATGCCTACACGTAACGAGACAATGTTTTGCGCCTGGGTCATTTCATGAACACATTTAATCAGCCTAACTAACCAAATGAGCTCCGTTTAATTAGCCTTGTTTACAGGAAATACATGTCATGGTCAATTCTTGTAATGCTATAATTACAGTTTGTTTACAGAAAATACACGGTCAATTCTTGTAAAGCTCAGCTTTGGGTTTTCACACCATCGGATTGTTGCCTGATTCTTTGGGTGATGTGTCGCGTTTGGAACCGGTAGTAGAATCCCTTGACTTGACTTGACTTGACGTTTCGAAATAATATGTATGATGAGAAATGTTGAGTGTTCTACAAAATGATGTAGAATAAGTGAACTCAAAAAAGCAAAATGCGCCTACAAATGCGAAAAGGTACTCTGGCAGTAGTACATTTGGAGCTAAACACGCAAACTAGGCAGCTGTAAGATCAACGCACGAAGTGAGCTGGCAGATATAGCGGACCGTGGACGGCCGCATGTAGAAAGGCACTACTCAGGCCTTTACATATTTACTAGATTATTTATACAGAGTCAGGAGTCAAGCTTTGCCTACACTTTCCGGGACACAGGCTTGCCCAGCACCTAAACCATCCTCTCAGCATAGCTGGTCATATCCACAGGAAAGACACACTATAGTTTAACAATATAAGGTACTTACTCACTCGTAGTAGCTCGTTTGGAGCTAAACACAATCTGTAGGCCTAGTCTAGCTGTAAGATCAGCGCACGAAGCGAGCAGGCAAATAAAGCGGAGCGTGGACGGCTGCATGTAGAAGGGCACTGGTATGCGGAACGTGGACGGCTGCATGTAGAAGGGCACTAGTATGCGGAGCGTGGACGGCTGCATGTAGAAAGGCACTAGTATGCGGAGCGTGGACGGCTGCATGTAGAAGGGCACTAGTTTTACAATTTAAGGTACTCACTCGTCAGTAGCTCGCTTGGAGCTAAACACAATCTGTAGACTGGGCAGCTGTAGGAGACACTCGACGCGCGAGGCGGGCAGGCAGCTGAAGCGGAATGTGGACGGCTGCATGTAGAAGTGTACTATCACGTCAACGGGGAATGAAGCGTAGACGTACTGCCCGTATTGTGCGTACACGCCTTCGCCAGCCGCGCCTTCCGCCTCTGAGGGATATAACATATATAATATTATGACATAATATAAAAGGAACGAAAAATATAAAGGGCAATGTGACAAAAGTAAGAAATTCTCTGATAAGCCGAGTTAGTAACAGTATCATGTAACTTTCTTTTTTGTATGTTTTGAGAGAGAGAGAGAGAGAGAGCAAGTTTCTGAAATCATGTAAAAATTAACCGTATCTGCATTGAGGTTCTGCTTATCTGTTTAAACTGAAATAATGCGCTGGTCCCCAAAATCATCTACGATTTCGCTAATCAACAAATGCCACCTGATATTATGAAATAAAAAGTTATTTTTTATGCCGAATGTCCAATCAATGCACATATTAATATCATTTGAAACATTGGTTTCATGTTTTACACACTTCAAATATACTCATTTTATAAAGAGGAAAGATTTGTATTTTTGTATGTAACGAATAAACTCAAAAAGTACTGGACTGATTTCAAAAATTCTTTCACCATTAGAAAGCTACATTATCACTGAATAACATAGGCTATATTTTATTCAGGTATTCCCACGGGAACTACGGTGAAACCGCGAGGCACTGCTAGTTGATTTATAAAGTCAAAATGTTACCTGGCGTGGGCGTAGAGAAGGCCTTAGCAGGAATAGGCTCCAAGGCTTGCTCCAGGAACTCCAGTATATGCGGGCTGATGATGGTCTCCTCCGGTATGCTCTGCACAGTGATCCACGCGAACAGCGCCGCCTTCTTGGACGCCATCTTGCGTGGGGGCGGGGCCAGCGGGGGCGGGGGCGGGGGGAGGGGCACGCTGGGCGGCGAGGACGAGTCGTCCGGGATCGTCTTGCTTACGTAGTGCACCTGATGGGAGAATTCATTAGGTCAAAGCTCGAGCGCCCGGTTGATGTGTACATATATTTATCTGTGGCAACAAAAGTTTACCATTTTTCATTGTTTAGAATATGACTTGATGGAGTGTGAAGTGATTCAAGAAAGATCGATCAACCATTAGAAGCTTTATCAATGCAACTTTCGTAAGTCTAATCAATTTCATGTGGTACTCTCATTGAGATGTATTATATGATATGTATTATGATGTATGAGCCACAATCAGACAAATAAAATGTAAACGCCAAAACTCTGCGCACACTACGTAGTGCGCAGAGTACTTTTTTGCGTACAAGCGACATTGAATATTAAAACAAAAGACATAACGTCTACATTCAAATGTCAAATGTCATTGTAGAACATTAAATTTGCACGCACATTTTTTGAGTGTTGTCAGCTATTAAATTGTGACTTTTTAATACATCTCAATGGGTACTCTGTTATTTTCTTTATGATATTTGCAAGAAATTGATATTTAACTCATCTCCAAATTACAATAGAGATGCCCGGGCTTTTCAGAATTATCAAGGTCTGATGCTCGAACAGCATTGAAAAATAAATACAAGTGAAGTTCTTTAGACAAATGTGGTATACCTTGAGCTGCAAGCCCGGTACTCTGAACACTGTAAGGTCTAGTGTAGGCTGGTGCCTCGGGTGCGGGGCCTTGCGACGCGCAGTGGGTGAGCCCCCGCTAGAAGTCCCGCCTCCGGCTTCTAGGCCTCCTGATGCAGAGCGGCCTACGCGCATTCTGGACCCACTGGGAATGCATATTTTTTTAAATATACAATAGTAGCGATTCTGAGTGTCGCAAAAGCTAAACTAAGCTAACTAAAATTGTTGCCGTCCCTTTCATAGCGATGGGAATAAAAAGGATGGCAATAGTTTTAGTTAGGTTAGTTTAGCTTTTGCGACACTCCGAATTGCCCCCATTGATGTTGTAACCCTTTTTAGTGAGATCACGGTGAGCATTGTGAGTATTTGGAGGGTAAGTAAGTAAGTTCGTATGAGCAAGTGGCCAACTCTGGTGACGGAGTTTTTAGGCCGCCTGAAGGCCTCCATCATGGCTGAGCGCTTCCGTGCTTCGGAGGGCACGTTAAATTGTCGGTCCCGGCTTTTAAAGTCGGTAAGCCATGATTTGGAGGGTGAGATTTTGGGATTCATGTATTTTGACCCTTACAACAAAAGACAAGTAACTATCAGATATTTTTGGATGTGGTAAAGTAAAAATGTATATAGAAAGTTTGTTTCTGGAAGGTATGAAGTGAAGGTATGCCAGGAAGGTATGACTTATATTATCAAGAGTATCCATTCTCCCACTGCACTGCTAAGTAAAAATAAAAACAAAACACTGGCAATCATCTGCGCCGTTTGAAATCGCCGTTAGTTACTTTTCCCTAAGATTAAATTCGACTTTAAGTGGTAGAATATAAGACTCACATCTTGATATCATCGTCGCGCGCTCGTTCGTTAGTGTGCAGCACGCACTTGCCGCTGTTGATGTGGACCTTCACGTCCAGCTCGAAGTCGATGTTGGGCTCAGAGGTCTTCGCCTTGCTCTGCTTCTCCGAACCCTCGGATAGGGGTATGCTAGAAAATATATAGTATTCAATCATTGAGATGTATTAAAGAGTCACACACACACACACACACACACATAATAACTGACAATACTCAAATAATGTGCGTGCAAATTCAATGTAAGTATCTACAATGACATTTGAATGTGACGTTATGTCGTTTGTTTTAATGTTCAATGTCGCTTGTACGCAAAAAAAGAAAAACTCTGCGCACTACGTAGCGTGCGCCGAGTTTTGACGTTTCACTCAAGCATCAAACTACTACTAAAAACAACACTGTACAGTGTAACTGGATTGTACAATCTATGTATGTATGTTACTTGTGTTCGGGTTTCCTCCTGAGCTGCACCATCTGCAGATCATCAGGCCAGGGGTCCGCGTCCGCCGCGTGCGCGGGCAGCGAGCTCTGCCGCTGCACGGCGCCGGGCAGGAAGCGCACGCCGCGCGCCAAGCCCGCGCCCGCGCGCAGAGACGACGACCGAGACGGACCTGGATAACGTACGATCACTTCACACTCATTCACCATTGGTGTACAAAAACTTACTCATAAAATTAAATTGCTTGCTAATCAATCAATTAATCAATCATTTATTTATTTTCTCTCACAAACAATACATACAGTTAAATAAGTATAAATACAGGAAAATAAAATGAATTAAAAATAAATAAATAAATGCAGTTAAAAATAATACATAAGGTGTCGGTTCTAACTTATTGACAAAGAAATCATTGAGTTAGAGCTCATTCGCACGAGAGCTTTTATAACGTCCGTTAAAAAAGCGTTCAAATAGAACAAATGTATTACCAAGTTTATGTTCACACGTCAGCGCTTTTTAAACGCGACGGTTTTTTATCGAGCAGTGTTGTATTTTCTGCGCTGGACGTTCTATTTTCTTCGTAAACGTTTTAAAAGCGCCAACGCCGAGTTTTGACGCAACGCTTTTTTAGCTCTCGTGCGAATGAGGGCTTACTATACTAAAGGTCACACACAATCTAATAGCTGACAACACTCAAAAAATGTCCGAGCAAATTCAATGTTCTACAATGACATTTGACATTAGAATGTAGACGTTATGACGTTTGTTTTAATGTACAATGTCACTTGTACGCAAACAAGTAAAACTCGGCGCACTACGTAGCTGCGCCGAATTTTGGCGCGGACATTTTATTTGTCTGATTGTGACTCTATAGATTGTTCCTCAATGTAGCTAATAGGTGATTTTTAACCGAGTTGAGTAATTTATATTAAAAATACTAATATTATAAAGAGGTAAAGTTAGTTTGGGGTCCGAAACTACTCATCCGATTTCAAAAATTATTTCACCGATGTGTAGCATTGGTAGCATGGACTTTCCGAATGAACATAGGCTTTATATGGTCAAGGTAGGTACCACACGAGCGAAGCCGCGAGCGAGTAAGCTAGTTACTTATAAATAGAAAATGGGAATTAAAACACAGATTCTATATTTTCAAGCAGTAAGAGCGCATAGTTCAATAAACAAGTTGTGTGGTGATATTTCAGTGAATGATGACCTAACTCTGTTGCAACTCCACTAACCAGCCCTCAGCTCCTCGCTCTCCATAGAGCTCCAGCTGCCACCCTCGATGATATCCGCGAGTCGGTTGTCTTCCTCCAGCAGTAACGTCTCGCCAGAGTCGCCGATAGTTCCCGCACTTAGCAGCAGGTTGGGTTCCACCATCACGCTACAAGAGATAATATCAAATGGAGTCAGGAAGCATGTTTTTTCTTGAGTTATGACTAACTCTGGCGACGGAATCTTTAGGCTGCGTTTCCATTGACGCGGAGCGGTGCTTAGCGGTGCATGAATTGACCAATCACTATGCTCGAAATCTCTGCTCCGCGATTTCGAGCATAGTGATTGGTCAATTCAGGCAGCATAGTAAGGTAGCATCATTAGGGGGGTTTGTGCACTACACGGAATTTTGAGTACCTGACGATACGGGTAAAATTTAGTAGGACAGTGTCCCACCCCACTGACACTTTTCATTTTAATATTTTTTTTACTGTCGATTCGGACACTATCAAACTATTGAAGCTGTTGAGTAGTCAGGTAAAAAAATGTAGCAAAATATGAATTTTGCTTAAGAGCGGTCACCCCGGCTCACTTTTCATACAAACGCTCGTACGTACGTGATTATGCCGTTATAACAGATCTTTCTTTTAAACTTTTGGACTAATAGGTATCTTGTGCACTATATCTAGGTTTCTATCGAAACTAAAAATCAAAATTTTGAGAAACAAATTCAGTTTAAGCTTCCAAAAACCTGCTTTTAGCATAAATTTTACCTGAACTTTGGCCGTTCATAATGTACTCATAAATTGTAAAAGTAAAGAAAATATTGTCATAGAAACCTTGCAAATCTTATGGAGATTCTAAATGACTAATATTTATTTTACAAACTTGTAAGGCTTACTAAAAAACACGTATTTCCTGGAACACTTTTTATGAAATTTCCGCACACTATTTTTCGAGTGAGCGAGTGAGCGGCGAAAGTACCTACTGAATGCCGAGCGCTGAGGCGCTACCTCTCTTTTTTCGCTTTGCTTCTTTTTCTAGCATTGCGCTGGATGAAACAACAAGCTTTTCAGCTATGCCCGCGTCGATGATAGACGCACCGGGAAGGGCCACCTTAAATAAAATACTGTGACAAAAAGTGTTTTTCGCGTTCTTAAAAAAACCTTACCCAGCTTGTCCATCTCGATTCTGTGATAGAAAGGCTGTGCCGCCGCCGTGGTTGGTAAAAACCTGTTTTTTATTTGACTGTACAATGCAGCTATTTTTAATGGTGTCCCATCGCCAATAACAAAAATATTAATTAAAATTTAAACCCATCGAAACCTTATTGAATAATCAGGGAGTCGCGTTGGAACAGGCATTAGAATCACCTAGCATGTAAGACGACACTGATGCGATCCTTGAGGTCCTACCAGAATGAATGATTTTTCTCTCTTTCTTTATCACCTAAAAATAACTGTACGTCATTGCAAACACACTCACCCTTCAAAGTCCTTCTTCTCCTGCGGTGGAGTGGGCACCACGAAGGAGCGACTGCGGTTCGAGCCCAGCCCCAGCTTTCCCTTCGTGATAGAGCTGGCGCGCACACTCTGTCGTCTCAGCTTTTGGATCATATCCCTAGAAAAATGTATAAGATTATTTTTGATTAAGATGAGAATGTATTATTAAAAGAGATTAAAAAAATCGTAACTTCTTTTTGTTATTTATATGACAAATGTTTTGATGCTATAACCATTTTTAGTCAAGTTAAGCAACGTTCTGAGATTGTTTTTGATAGATTAACTTGAGAAAATATTATTAAAAGAGATTAATACGTAACTTCTTCTTGTTATTTATATGACAAATGTTTTGATGCTATAACCATTTTTAATCGTCGAAGTTAAGCAACGTTCTTAGAGGTCACAACTCGGATGGGTTGGATGGAACCGCAAGTGGCATTATCAGCTTAGAACTTCCGTGCTTCGGAGGGCACGTTAAAAGCCGGGGCTTTTAAAGTCGTTAAGCCACGACGGAGGCCTTTAGCGGCCTCAAAACTCCGTCACCAGAGTTGACTACTTGCTCATACGAACGAACGAACGAACCATTTTTAATGAAACTTGGATGGACTTGCGGCTATTTGATGGTTGTATCGGTATGCTCACATATTTGAGACAGTACCTATATTTGTAATATTGAATGAATGAATGAATGAATTAACACTTTATTGTACACAGATATTATAGCTGCTTTTATTTAACTATTTATTTAAAAAAAACTACTACATCCTACATAACTCATTGAGATGTATTAAAGAGTCACAATCTAATAGCTGACAACACTAAAAAAATGTGCGAGCAAATTCAATATTCTACAATGACATTTGACATTTGAATGTAGACGTTATGTCGTTTGTTTTAATGTTCAATGTCGCTTGTACGCAAAAAAGTAAAACTCTGCGCACTACGTAGTGTGCGCAGAGTTTTGGCGTTTACATATTATTTGTCTGATTGTGGCTCTATAATACATCTGAATGACATAACTGTACAAAATACAAGACACTGGCAGCATTGCCGCGTTGAATGGCTGAATGGGCAGTATTAGATAAACTAACACAATCAATTCTAGATTCCCCAAAGCACTAACCTCCTGAAATCCTTGAACACCAACGCCTCTAAATCATGCAGCCTTCTCATCTCGTACTCTATAGTGGAGTGGCTGGCGCCCAGCGTCCGCAGGTCGTTTATGATCTTGGCCTGCTCATTCATCTCCTTCTCGATGAGCTTGGAGCGTTTCTTAGCGTCGATCGTGTTGTCGAACACAAACGCCGGGAGGTGGTCGGTGTATTTGCGACGGAGGATTATACTCTCCTAGAAACAGTTCAAATTGTATGGTAATAAAAAGATGAAGATAAAAAGATGGTTCAAGATGTATTTGTGGAGAAATAGCAAAATAAAAGGTGTTACATTACAAAATGTTGCCTAAAAACTTGATAAATAATAATTACACTAATATTATAAAGGTGAAAGTTTGTAAGTATGTTTGTTACTCCTTCACGCTCAAACGGCTTGACGGAATTGAATGAAATCTTGTACCAGAACTGCTTATACCCAGAATTATTAGAATAGGCTTCTTTTGATCCTGGTATTCCCACGGGAACGGGAACTACTGCGGGTAACACGGGGGGGCAACTCAACTAGTAATGAAATAAACCTGATAAATAATGATGATGTAAGAAAATACCTGCGAATCTTTGCTGTTGTCTGCTTCATCATCTAGGTCGCTCTCATAGTCGGTCTTCGACGGGTCTTCTTCCTCAAAACCTACAACAAATTAAAATTAATACCATATTTAACTCAATTAAAAACTGTACTGTAAAAACTGTGTAGTTATTTTACCAGTAAGCATGGTGAGTGTATGTCCCAGCGCAGATAGTTGTTTGCCGACGTTCACATCTAAATGTATGTCGACACCTTCCATCTGCCATGACACGTTGAGGAACCATTTAGCGTTTTCTGTAACAAGATGAATATATTTAAACAGTACTTATTTGACAGCACTAAAAGTGATGCCATCCTTTATATTTCGATCGTTATGAAAGGGACAGCAACATTTTTAGTGCTGTCAAATTAGTTTAGTTTAGTTTTGACATCTGAATTGACACCAAAGACACATTTATCAGTTCCGCAGAAACTACAGCTCATACGCAAATAAACTCTCCTTTTTTTGCTAAAGAATTGACACAATCTCTAATCAAGCTCTCGCTAACAGCCAGTCTCAATAACTTGTCAAAGATGGTTTTGCTAACTGTCGGTAGTTACTTGCAGGCAAGCGCAGGACCGAGAGAAATGGCACGAAGGGGGGCCTACATACAGCGGGAGAGATTGGGCTGCGGATGATGATGATGGTAGTTATTTGATATTTTTGTATGGAAGTAATATCAAATATCAACCCAGAGTAATTAAAACTAAAGATTGACAGGTTATTGAGTGAGACTGGCTGAAACAACAGCAATCCCGCGATAGAGTCGGTAAAGTAAAAGTAAGTAAGTTCGTATGAGCAAGTGGGTAAACGTACCGTTATGTTTAGCCGCCGCGGTCCGACTGCACACTTCATAGGTGCCCTCAGACACGGCCGCCAGGTTGGGCGGCGGGTCATCCGCCCTCGGCTGCCAGTCGTCCAGGGACGCCTCGAAGTCATCGGCGAAGCGCAAGCAGAGCCCCACGAACCGACCCTTGGAGACCAGCGCGCCCGAGCTGCACGCGGAGACGGAGGTGGACTCGAGCGTCACCACCACGGCGCCGCGGGACTCGCCCTCGCCCGAGCAACCGCCGGGGTTGCCACGGCCCCAGTTGGCCTGGACATCAAACATACATATGATATAGCTCGCGCCACGTAAAAAGAGCGCGGTCGGGGAAGTGGCGGGGGTATGTTTGCGCCTGTGTTCACTCGCTGACGAACCAATAGCACTCGCTAAATCAATGGTATGAAGTGCGCCGCAACACCTCTTCACCAATCATCGCCCACTGCGCAGTTTGACAGCCAGCGCTCTTTTTACGTGGCGCGACCTATACATCAATGAAAGAGATGTGTCAAGATGAAGTGGAAATCCGTGGAAATCCCCTATTAACACATTCAATGCCGACGACTCGCCTGGCGAGTCGACTTAAATTTCGTTCATGTGCCGGCGTCCCGTTTCCGTTCCCGTGGGAATATCTGGATCAAAAGTATAATATTTTTTAATCCAGGCATTTCTGGTAACAAATTTCATTCAAATTTGTCCAGCCGTTTGAGCGTGACAGAGTAACAAACATACTTACACAAACAAACTTACACCTTTATAATGTTAGTAGGAAGTAAGATATGTAATTAATGATAACTTAATCTTCTTCGACCATATTATAGAATACTAAGTATAGTAAGTGTAGAAATCTATTATAGCATCATGGTTTTAAGTATATACTTACCATGGGTGGTTGGTTTAAAGGAATACAAATTCCGATATCATCGACGTTCAACTGTAGGAACAGCGTACTGAGGTGCGGGGTCACTTGTGTCGTCAGTTGCACCTGTACGAGACAACAAACAATCGTTATAATACCACAAAATAAATAATTGAAAGAAAGAAAGAAAGAAAAAGTTTTTATTTTCCATCAACATAAACATGGGTAACATATAATTGACGACCTCTGTGGCGCAGTGAGACGCGATGTGTACCTTTATCTCATAACTTGAATTATAATATAACTTGATAGTGGCTAAATGCACAAGCCGTGCGAAGTCAAAATAAAGAGAGAAAAAAGAAAAAACTTAATGTGATATTCATATTAGAGTCCGCGCCACCACTGAAGTCCGTTAGACGCGGCGCTGCCATCGCAGAACTATAATTACCAATTTTCCAATACGGCTTGTACAGTAATATTTAGGCAGTTGATTGGCAGATGAAGCAAGAAAACCTTTTGCTTCATAAAAGTGGATGTGTGTAGTACGAGGAGATTATTAATGATACAAATTTAGTTCCTGCTTTTGCCGTAAGACTTCAGTGGTGGCGCGGACTCTATTATTATTACCATACCACAAGCATTAGGTTGCTTAGCTTGGGACTAGATGACGCCATGTGAAATGTCCAAGGATATATCTTTTTTTTTATGCTATTACGAGTACATGTCAGCCGTATGAGTATGGACAGGTGGGCGGGAGTCGTCACACAATGGGTGCCTGCAGATGGGCGACGGAGCCGGGGCAGGCCGCGGAAACGTTGGCGTGACGACCTCGATACATTTAGGAAAGACTGGTGGGAAGTGGCGAGTGATCGCGAGTGTTGGAAGGAATTGGGGGAGGCCTTTGCCCAGCAGTGGGATGATATAGGCTTTTTAAAAAAAAAAAAATTACGAGTACAATAGCTTTACCTTCTCAAAAACTTGCTGAGTTGCGGTAAGCACCTCCTTGTTCAAATTCAATCTCTTCTCGTTCCAGTACTCGTACGCGTTCTTATAGTTCAGCCAGACGAGTATCGCCTTGTCCACGGCCACCGGCTGGATGTAGATGAGGGGACGCTTCAGGTTAATAAGCACCACTTCCTTGTCTTCCCCGCACACTATCTCGTCTTGGAATGCATTGCGCATCGCTGGAAACATCACACTTATATTATAAAGGTGAATTATAATATTATAATATTATTAGGGTTACAATGCAGGAATAAGTTCGGCAGCTGATTAAACGTTCCGTATACGGCTGATATGACACACTATAAGTGCCGAACATACGCGCCGTAATTCAGCTGCGCAACTTTGTGTGTAGGCCGTACGCCTTAGAGAAAGAAAGAAATGCATATTCCTTTCTCAGTCACACAAAAACAAAAGAATATATACAACATCTTGTGAGTAAAAGAGACAAAGCATTCGATCTTTTGTCCCTCAGCGCGTGCCGTTTTTTTGTTTGGCCGGCAACTTGATGTGCCAATTTTGAACTACAAAACTATGGATTCACTGCAATTTTTGTCCCTCTCGGCGGCACGCTCACTGTTCATCCAGGTACTAGTATAGTAGTATAGAATGTCCATGCCTTACACTGACGTTCGGCGCAAAAATTACTCATCATAATTTTCGGCATAATGAGTCAGTAATTCGAAAAGCATTGAAGACGTAATCATGCCGAACTTCGATCGCGTAAGTTCCATCTCCAAAATTAACTTATCAATGGTATAATCACTTGACTTGCGTCAAATTAGGCACAAATTTGACTTCGACTTGTCACGTGATTTGACGCGAGATAATTTTGGAGATGATGGCGTTCGAGAAACTGGCTGTAAGCCTAGCTAATCTAATTTGTAACATAGAAGAGATACTTTAAAAAGGGGTATCAAAGTACCGACAGCCTTACCGATTCTAGTGTTGAAGAAGGCGTACTGTTGGAACTCCGGCTCAGCTTCCTCGAACATAGCGTTGCGTATCAACTGTCCTAGGCTTAGGTTTACATCCACCTACAATGAGCACAAATGTTACACAGATACAACCTAGGGCGCGGAACAGACAGAAAAGACGTAAGGCGAAGACGGGGCGCGGACATTTGTCTCTTCCGCGTCCCCTTCATACAAAACGTATAGAAGCGTCACGACGCAAAACATACAGAAGAGACGGGGCGCGGGCGCGACGCTTTTACGTCTGCGCCTTTTGTTCAAAACACACAGAAGAGACGGGGCGCGGACGTGGCGGGGGCGAGGACGGGGCGCGGGGTGGCATGCCTGCCGGGCGCGTCTCGCACTCTCGCACTGCGTCGCGTCCGCGCCCCGTCTCTTCCATATAATTTCAAAAGTCGCGTCCGTGTCACGTCTCCGCCCTGTCCGCGCCGCGTCTTCGCCTTACGTCTTTTGTGTCTGTCCCGCGCCTAGGCTTTACAAGAACTTTATAAGAAGCTTTGAATTATTGTCTAGCTGTGCCTATAGTTCCCGTTCCCGTGGTAATACCGGGATAAAAAGCAAAGGTAAATAGCGATAAATACCCGTAGATGTTTAATCATGTGAACTAAATATGCCACGAACCTGCGCTCGAGCGAAAAGCCGTAACTCGTGCGGCTCAGAGGGCTGCGGTACATTTTGCACGCGATTGGACAACTCGAACTCTACCGCGCCCGTCTCTAGTCTCACAGCAGAGTTGCTCGGCGTAGTCGCTGTCAGTTGGATCCTCTGTAAAAATAATTCACTTAGTATTGTACCCATTCAAATCTCAACGAAGCCGTGTTGGTCAAGTGGATTAGTACCTCGACTTTCGATCCGAAGGTCGTGGGTTCAAATCCGCCCGTGCATCACTGAACTTTTCACATAGAAAAATTTATATGCGCTTTAACACGAGCTTATAACGGTGCAGGAAAACATCGTGAGGAAACCAGTTAGCTCTCTAATAGCGTCGATGGGCTTGCAACCTGTCACGTATAGAAAAGTTAACTTCTGCAAAAAGTGGGCATGTACCAAATATGTATGTATTTATGTATGTATGTATTTTTACCTCTGACTACCCCCTTAGACATATTCAAAAAGATCTAAAAATTGTCTAATGATCTGAAAGAAATGTCTACCGCTCCCGGGATACAGTCGTGATCATATTAAATTATTTTTTCATTTCATTTTTCAAATCTCAATAAAAACATACATTTACAAGCCTTAGCTGTTACCCGCGGTGTAGGTCCCGTTCCCGTGATCAAAAGTAGCTTATTTTTCCAGGGTATAAGCAATTCTGTCTCAATCAATCTCAACAATGTCCCAGGCACTACAGCTTCCCGTGAAGTGTAGGCAAAGCTTGCCTCCTGACTCCATCTACTTAAGATGTAAAAAGGCCTAAGTTTTTTTTAAGCAATCCTGGTATCAAATTTCATACAAATCCAACCAGCCGTTTGAGCGTGAAAGAGTAACAAATACACTTTTATACTTCACACACAAAAAAAAATTCACTTTTATAATATGAGTGTGATTTGGAGCATATACCTTTATTCGAATAGTCAATGAGAATAGTATTCGGCTCAGCGCTGATGAAGAAGCATCATCTTCGTTCCACAGTGGGACTGGTTTTTCTCCGCCGTAAACTTTCTGAACAACCTCGTTCACTTCCTGAAAGAATAAATAAAATAAATAAATATCCTTGGACATTCCACACGGCGTCATCTAGTCCCAAGCTAAGCAATTTAATGCTCGTGTTATGGTAACCAGATGACTGATAAACTACATTGAAACAATTTTTTTGTAAATTCATACATATTATACATAGAAAACAACCAGACACGAAACAAATATTTGCAGATCATACAAACATTTGTCCCGTAGCGGGGATCGAACCCGCAACCTCCGCGTCTCAGGCGCGTTGGAACAGGCATTAGAATCACCTAGCATGTAAAACGATACTTAAGTGATCCTTGAGGTCATACAAGAATAAATGATTTTTCTTTCTTTCTTTCTTTCTTTCTAAAGAAACAACGCAGTCAGAGTGTGAATGAATGAATGAATGAATGAAAATTCTTTATTGCACACCTTAATTTCTAAGACATAAATACAATCAGTAATAAAACTACGAACAATGTACAATGGGCGGCCTTATCGCTAAGAAGCGATCTCATCCAGGCAACCTTTGGATGGAGAGAAATTGTACATAATGGAAGATCGGTCGGGTGCATCGTAGAGGCCGATGTCCGCCGTAGCGGCTAGACACTATGATACACTGGGTAAAGGAAAGTAAGTTTCGTGGTTGTGGTAAATGAAATACTGGATGAAATTAGATTTACATGTTTTATTGCAACGGCTACAAAATGGTAGGCAACGGAAGTGACAAAGACTATGGCGACACACGCGCCTAATAAGGGAACTAAAAAGAAAGAAAGAAAGAAAGAAAGAAAAATCATTTATTCTTGTAGGACCTCAAGGATCACTTAAGTATCGTTTTACATGCTAGGTGATTCTAATGCCTGTTCCAAATGTAAAAATGGTTGCGTTCCATTTCTCTAACAGCGGGCTCACCTTCATGAAGACCTTCTGCACGAACACGAGATGGTTGAGCAGGTCGGTGGAGAGCGTGTGCTCGAACAGGCCGATGTCCGCCGTGGCGGCCAGGTAGCTGCCGGCGCGCAGCACGGCGCCGGGCGGGGGCGCGGCGCCGCGCGCGGTCTGCTCCAGCACGCGCGCGCGCACGCCCACCGCGGGGAGCGCCACCACGGCGGCCGCGGGCAGCGGGCCGGACGCGGCGCCAGCCTCCGCTATCTGAACATCACGATAATGATTAAACATATATTATATTTACGGGTATTTATCGCTATTTACCTTTATTTAATTTTAATTTTATCCCGACGTTTCGACTGGATTGCACCGTACCCGTAAATATATGTTTAATCATGTGTTCTGATCGCGAAAGTTTAAAAAAGACTATCACAATAATGTTTCATCATCATCAGCCACTTTTAACCCTCTGCTGGGCATAGGCCTCCTTTCGTGAATGCCATTCGCCTCTATCCTGCTAGTCTTAGCCACGTGCAACCCACTGTTTTGCGGATGCGCAATGTTGTGCAGTCACTCAATCACTTTCTTGTCATTTAGTTTTGTTTGAAAACCTACTTAGGTGTGACGTCACGGCTAATTAAACAGGCGAAATGAAACTTGCGAGCACAAAATTGATCTCTATCTCCGCTATCTGAACATTTCAATAATGTTATTGACGCACAACTAACACGCAACGAATAAGCGAGGCAAAACACTACCGTCTTGAATGAGCGCGGCAAACGTACTGAGGCGCCTTTGAGCATCGACGAAAACCGACAACGCTCGGCTCGGGCCGCGGCACGCTCGGCGTGCGTTTGCCTCGGGCGAGGCACGTCTTGACCGACCGAGGATTTACCTCGCGAGGCAGCCTCGCGAGGCTGCTCGCTCAATCAGTACGCGGCTATTTATATCCAACATACCATATTTACCTCCTTATAATATTAGTATAGATTTAGCTTAGAGGGCTCAAAAGAACTATGATAGGATGTGGCTCAAATCAATCACTTAAAGGCATGATGACGATGAAACAAAAGATACTAGACAAAAGATAATGCTTTGTCTCATTTACTCACAAGAATATTGTATATACTTATTCATCTTTGTTTTTGTGTGACTGTAGGAACATACAGCGCTCTATTTGTTACTTTCTATATAGAAGTTAATGTGTAACCTGTAGTTTAGTGACAGCGCTGAGCGAGTGCTGCGGCAGGTCGATGGTGAAGTGCGCCTTGTTGCCCGTCACGCCGGAGCTGTGCACGTGCTCCATCTTGTACTGGGCCTGCAGGGACGGCAGCAGCGCCGCCGTGATGCTCAGACTCTGAATTATAAAACGTTCCTAACTATAAAATACTAGCTAAGTGTGAATGTTTGTTACGCTTTCACGTTAAAACGGCTTGACGGATTTAAACGAAATTTGGTACCAGGATAGCTTTTATCCTGGATTAACACATTGGCTACTTTAGATCCCGGTATTCCCACGGGAACGGGAACTATTCACCGCGGGGCGCAGCCATAAAATCAGCTTAATACCGGTTTAGGTTAACCAGGCCAGCGCTGGTTAACCTAACCAGTATTATGCTGAGCTAGAGGCCTTTTTTTGTAGCAACTAAGTTGTGATATTTTGATATTTTCATTTGTAATTTGTTGTTGCAAAAATAAAACATTATTCTATTATATTCTATAAATGTGCACCTTTTTGTATTCAAATATTGGACCCCAACCGATGTATATATCTCATCATAAGAGGCTACACATACCTGCAGCACCAGTGAGAACTGCAGATGCAGCGGCTCCAGCAGGCTGGCGGGGTGGGGGGCGGGGCGCGGGCGCGGGGCGGGCGGGGGGCTGCCCTCGGAGGAGGAGGCCTCCGCCCCCGCCCCGCCCCCGCGGGACATGCGGGACGACGTGCGGGTCACGCCCAGCTCCTGACAACAACAACTATATTCAATAAATATCCTTGGACATTCCACACAGCGCCATCTAGTCCCAAGCTAAGCAATTGAATGCTTGTGTTATGGTAACCAGATGACTATATTATAAAACATATGCAAACGGGTATTTATCACGAATTTTACCTTTAATATTCGCCCGACGTTTCGACCGGATTGCACCAGCCGTGGTCGCGGGAACCTACGTGTTGTCGACTGAAACCGCGTAGTGATATCGAACATTCCGGAAAAATTCTAAGAAACGCGAGTGTCCGCCTTCTGAAGCAGCTTATTAGACATTTAGGAAGATCAAGTGAGGGTAGTTGAATAAACGCTTTCGCTTTGCTGTGGCGGTACCTCCAATACTTCAGTCTTCCCGCGACCACGGCTGGTGCAATCCGGTCGAAACGTCGGGCGAATATTAAAGGTAAAATTCGTGATAAATACCCGTTTGCATATGTTTTATAATGTGTTCTGATCGCGAAAGTTTAAAAAAGACAGATGACTATATATACTACATGGATACATTTATTATTTATTTACATATCATTCCCTGAAGTTGCCTTATCTAAGAGCACCTGCATTTAGTTTAGGGTAACGATGACGTCAGTCATCTTAGACTCGGCCCGAAATAATCTCGTTCTCGTTGACGTCCCGGTGACGGCGGCGGTGGACAAACAGCCTAAAAGGCTCAGTAGTCCGATGATCTGTAGTGATCAGCATCATAGGACTACTGATACTAGGGGCACGGCGCGCCTTGACGTCCCGTCTCCCAGGAATATAGGGCTTGAGACTTGCCCACACTATCCTCTCAGAAGTACCGACCTGTAGTGTAGAGGACAGCTGTCGACTGGACCTGGTCATGACTCCGTGCAATGCTACAGGGTGTTGTGGCAGGTCTATCCACACGGCGCGCCTTGACGTCCCGTCTCCCAAGAATATAGGGCTTGAGACTTGCCCACACTATCCTCTTTCGTAAGAGATCACACTATCCTCTCAGAAGTACCGACCTGTAGTGTAGAGGACAGCTGTCGGCTGGACCTGGTCATGACTCCGTGCAATGCTACAGGGTGTTGTGGCAGGTCTATCCACACGGCGCGCCTTGACGTCCCGTCTCCCAGGAATATAGGGCTTGAGACTTGCCCACACTATCCTCTCAGAAGTACCGACCTGTAGTGTAGAGGACAGCTGTCGGCTGGACCTGGTCATGACTCCGTGCAATGCTACAGGGTGTTGTGGCAGGTCTATCCACACGGCGCGCCTTGACGTCCCGTCTCCCAGGAATATAGGGCTTGAGACTTGCCCACACTATCCTCTCAGAAGTACCGACCTGTAGTGTAGAGGACAGCTGTCGGCTGGACCTGGTCATGACTCCGTGCAATGCTACAGGGTGTTGCGGCAGGTCTATTCGCACGGCGCCGACGCTGGCGAGCGCGGCCGCGCCCTGCCGGCCCGTCTCCCAGGAATATAGGGCTTGAGACTTGCCCACACTCACACGGACCACAGTTCTGTAACAAAGCGATTGGTGACAGTGAATAGGATTCAAAATGTGTGTTTTTATTAGGTGTTGACATTGAGATGTATTATAGAGCCACAATCAGACAAATAAAATGTAAACACCAAAACTCTGCGCACACTACGTAGTGCGCCGAGTTTTACTTTTTTGTGTACAAGCGACATTGAACATTAACGCAAACGACATAACGTCTACATTCAAATGTCAAATGTCATTGTAGAACATTGAATTTGCACGCACATTTTTTGAGTGTTGTCAGCTATTAGATTGTGACTCTTTAATACATCTCAATGGGTGTTGACTTGAATTTTTTTTATATTTTTTTTCACATAAAAATCGGATAAGAAGTTAACTTGATATAAAGTAAAATATTTATTTTATCAAAACTCTAGAAAATATGGTAACGGTGTTGAAACTTATCATACCTTTCCAGGTCCGCCCCAGGAGTAAAGTAAGTAGCTTACTTAATTACTGTCTTATTTGACAGTTGTTGTCGGGATTCACAGTGATTTGGAACAGGCATTAGAATCACCTAGCATGTAAAACGAAACTTAAGTGATCCTTGAGGTCCTACAAGAATAAATGATTTTTCTAGCTTCGATAAAACTTGGATACACTCCGAGACAAGTACACAATCACGGGGCTAATGACAATCACAGCAATCTAATCTGGTGATGCAATCAGTACTGGGTGCGTAGACAAGTGACAAATGTGTCGTATCTATTCTCTTTCTATTATCGCTATACCTTTGATTTGACATTTCTGATCGCTCGAGTTTTCGTCATCGAATGTCAATTCCTATACATTTTTTTTTGTTTCTAATCGAAAGCGATTGTCGAAATGTAACATGGCTAGGGCCTCTGTTCCTTTTCACTAACGAAAGCAAACACCTCGTATTTAAAAATAATACTCGTTCGTTCGTATGAGCAAGTGGCCAACTCTGTTGACGGAGTTTTTAGGCCGCCTAAAGGCCTCCGTCATGGCTTAACGACTTTAAAAGCCGGGACCGACAATTTAACGTACCCTCCGAAGCACGGAAGTGCTCAGCTGATAATGCCACTTGCAGTCCCATCCAAGTAGTGACCGCTCAGAACTTTGCTTAACTTCGACGATCTATCAAGAACGTCTTAGCAAGCTTCGCCACGAGCGCTTCAATACATAAATACTTATTATAAAACTTAAAAGCTCAGCTCTTGTCGGTGTAATGATGCAATTTCCTCCATATGCTTCTTTCCAATGCGATCTTACTTCTTGATACGACATGACAGCGACCTTCTCTTTAATCTGACTTATGTAATTAATTCTCGGTCTTCCCCTTCCTCGCCTTCCTTCTACTTTTCCTTCTATGATGTTCCTTATAAAGCTGTCATGTCGTATAAGATGACCAATTATTTTTCCTCTTCTGTTTTTGATGGTATTCATTAATAATCTTTTCTCTTCAACCCTGTTCAATACTTCCTCGTTGGTAACCATAAATACTTAACAAAAATAATACTTACTGATGATGAGGCGACTCCCCTTCCAACAGTACTATCATGGACCTGCCCAAGTTGCCGCTGAGCGACCACTGCCGCGAGCGCGACGCGGACAGCGACGCCTGCAGTGAGGTGATCTCTGCTTCTAGCTTCAAGCCGGAGAGCGATGCTAAGAGTCGCGTTCTATGGATTCTGGAAGGGAAGTTATAATGAGTTTTCATAGATCAGGATTTGATATTGAAACCACAAGATTCATTTTATTGTAATAGGAAACAAGAGCTGAAGTGCATGTATTATTGAAAAAGATACGCAGCATTCTGCTCGGTTCTAAGATGGATGAGTGATCGCTAATAGCAATAAGTAACTAGCTCATACAGACCTCCTTCGAGTTCATTATTACTCATACGAGAGCGCTCGTGGCGAAGTTTGCTAAGACATTCTTGATAGATCGTCGAAGTTAAGCAACGTTCTGAGCGGTTAACTTGGATGGGTGACCGCAAGTGGCATTATCAGCTGAGCGCTTCTGTGCTTCGGAGGGCACGTTAAATTGTCGGTCCCGACTTTTAAAAAGTCGTTAAGTCATGACGGAGGCCAGGCGGCCTAAAAAACTCCGTCGCCAAAGTTGGCCACTTGCTCATTCGTACGAACGAAAGAAGTGTTTTAAACTTTTTGTCCTGTGCTACGTCATAGCTTTGAAGATGGATGACCTGTCCCTGAGAGAATTTCAGTTAGTGAAAGCACTTATTGGTCGCGCCACGTAAAAAGAGCGCTGGCTGTCAAACTGCTCCGTGGTCGATGATTGGTGGAGAGGTGTTGCGGCGCACTTCATACCATTGATTTAGCGAGTGCTATTGGTTCGTCAGCGAGTGAACACAGGCGCAGACATACCCCCGCTACTTCCCCGACCAAGCTCTTTTTACGTGACGCGACCTATACCTGGCGACTCCGACGAGTACTATGCCCGTGTTGGGCGGAGTGGAGGAGGAGTTGCTGGCGTTCTGTTCCCGCGAGCTGGGCCGCGCGCCGCTGCGGGGCCGGTACTGCTCACCCAGCTCCGTCGTCACTGAGAACCTGACGATAATAAATAGCATGCTCAGATATGGATATGGAGTCAATCTCTACATACAGTGACAGTGACGGTTTGATAATGTTCGTCAGTTTTCAACTTGATTCGTTCAACGAGCACGAGCACATAATCCCTTTGTAAACTTGAAAAAGGAACGTCACTGGTAGTATATTGGTGCAATAGAAATGTATTCTTGCAATCTGGTGCAAGCGAAAACCGACTCTAAGGTGACAAACATTTTCAAACCGTCAGTGTACATAATAAAACTGTAACACGTCGATGTCTTTACATTTGAGATATTAATAAGAAACTAATATGGGGGTCTTTATTAGAGGAACATAAGCCAAAAAATAAATGTTTTTTTCTTTCAACAAATGACACATAAAAAGCGCAATGTCCTATGATTTAATTTTCGCTTCGTGCGCTGAACTGTACACTGCTTTCAATATGAGTGATCATGATCAATGGATGCCCTACTGGCCGCAGACATTTTGCGTGCTAAGCAACAACACTCAAAAAATGTGCATGCAAATTCAATGTTCTACAATGACATTAGACATTTTAATGTAGTCGTTATGTCGTTTGTTCAATGTCACTTGTACGCAAAAAAATAAAAACTATGCGCACTACGTAGTGTGCGCAGAGTTTTGGCGTTTACATTTTATTTGTTTGATTGTGGCTCTATAATACATCTCAATGGTGCTAAGACGTCTTTCTGTTAAGTTAGTTACCTGTGCGTGATAGTGTCAGCATCCGGCATATTGGCGTACAGGTCCAGCAGCAGGTACACGGTCCGCCAGCACCGCGGCGCCAGCTTCCCCTCCCCCGCCTCGGCGGAGAGCGCGCTGGGCGAGGCGGGCGCGCCCCCCCCCGCCCCCGCCCCCGCCCCCGCCCCCGCCCCCGCGGCGGACCCCCCGCCGACGCTGCCGGTGCCGCCGTACATGGGCGTGTGCGCGCCTTCGTTCAGCGAGCTATAGCCTGTGGGAACGTACAAATATGTGACGTTGACTTGATCGTTTAAAGATAGATCATTTATTTGGAGAACACAGAGCACAGACGAACATTACAATATACAAACAGGAAGGAAGACAGACTGTAGATTTAAAATTGTAGGTAAGTAATTGTAGTAAGATGAAGTAGTCAATTTGTATTCCCTCTTGAATGAAGTCTATATAATTGTCTGTCTTTGTCTAAGAAGTTAACATTGTGAATAAAAACGACATAATTTCAATTGATATAGGAGAATTGCTATGTAATTTTAGTGATGTGTTCAATGAAGGACTGCCCTAAGTTAACAATTTATAATTCAGAATATGAGATAGCTTCATTTTATCACAAGATTGAAAATAATTATTTTTAGGCATAAATGCCGACTATTTGCCACTATCAACTAGCAAAATCTCAAGTTTGCTATTTGTTTGTCAAAGTATAAAGTACGACGCATAAATGATTAAGGAAATATCCACGTGGTATGATGGTCTTAGATTATAGATAGATAGATAATATATAGATAGATTACAGATTCTTAAGATCTAGCTAATAAAATAATAAAAATGGATCTTGAAGTTTAGAAACTTCTCCATTTGAGATGGTCAAACCTCAGAAATATTCAGAAATCTTACCAAGTTTCCCCTTAACACTCTTCCCGGTAGACCTCAGCTTCTGGGCAAAGGACTGTGGCCTGGATCTAACAGGCTGTGCCTTGACGACTTGCTCGAGATGCAGCGCGGGCGCGATGACGTCCCACTTGGGCTCGATGGTGAAGGTATCCTTGTCTGTGGAGGACACGCTCACCAAGTTCTCCCTGAACTCCGACACTGGAACGTCATTCGGAAATGTCATTGGAAAACTTGGTTCCGCTGAAAATTAAAGCGATATTTATGTATTTGGTGGAAAGTTACAACCTGTTAAACCCTTAACCTGATAAAAATAAAACTTATGAATTGCGAGTTTATGAAGATTTTTAAGAAAACCCGACTTTCTTAGCTTTGCCTGCCAAAAAGCTGAACATTGGTTTAGTAAAACTACTTTAGCTAAAACGGATATTAAATCTGCTGCTATCTCTTTTCATTGACATAAGAGTAACAAGAAAAAACCATTCTTTAAATCTATATTATCTATATTAAATTGACAAATTATTATGAATAAGGCCAAAAGTGATTACTTCAATTTTTTGTTAAGCTTTACTAGGTGGTTATGTTTTACATTGACAAGTGAGCTATTTATAAAATACAAACCAATGACAAAAGTGAGCTGCTGTATAAATTGTTGTGTCAGTCACAAGTGATTTCATAACATTACGACTGTCAAGTTTATTGCCACTGAAAGGTTAAATGATACGTAGACAAATGAAAATAGGAAAGTAGAATTACCTGAGGATGAGGTGTGTTTGTTCTGTCGATGCGAGATCTTGGTCTGGCTTCGGAGTTCGATTTGCGTGTCTTTGACATTCTGGTACATGTTGCTGATTTGATGCAGCAGTCGCAGTAGTGGCATGTTCACCTAGAACAGTAAGACAATTTGTAAACTATATCAACAAAATAGATATTAGTTAAACTGACACATTGTGCAAATATCTCAGTCCTACAACGTTCATTTTATCAAACAAGAATGGATGACATTTCAAGCAAAGACAGATTGGAAGTATATAAATAAAAAAAAATGTTTCAAAGAGAATCAATGATCATCAATGGTGAGCCTTCGGTTGGTTTTCGACGGCATGAAAAAAATCAGATAATTCCAGACTTTTCCAGGTATTCGACGACCTCTGTGGCGCAGTGGGCGAAAGCCCGCCTGAGACGCAGAGGTTGCGGGTTCGATCCCCGCTGCGGGACAAATGTTTGCATGATCTGCAAATATTTGTTTCGTGTCTGGGTGTTTTCTATGTATAATATGTATGTATTTACAAAAAAAAAAATGTATCTATGTAGTTTATCAGTCATCTGGTTACCATAACACAAGCATTAAATTGCTTAGCTTGGGACTAGATGACGCCGTGTGAAATGTCCAAGGATATTTATTTATTTATATTTATTATTATTATTATTATTTATTCGTATTTTCTTATATCTATGATTCAAAGTATGGGCATGTACTTAATATGTATTTGGACATACCTCAGACTACCCCCTTAGACATCTTCGAAAGGATCTAAAAATTGCATTAAGATCTGAAAGAAATGTCTACCGCACCCTGGATACAGTCGTGCGTGATATATGAAGGTATGCTCGTGGCATCATAATTATGTTTGAGACTGATGTATCTATACTTCAATACTAATATCATAAAGAGGTAAAGTTGGTTTGTTTGTTTGTTTGTATGTATGTCTGGGGTAATCTCCGAAACTACTCATCCGATTTCAAAAATTCTTTCACCGATGTGTGGCATGGACTTTCCGAATAAACATAAATATGTAAATAAAATGAGATTTATTTCCACACTTGAATAACAGATAGAAAAGAATAAAGTAAAGAATAATTATAGTAAAAAATAAAATTGAAAGTAGTCTGTAAATAAATATTAATTGCCGGCTTTTTGCCGCCTTTGGCGGTAAAAAGACGATGTCTGAATGAACATAGGCTATATTTTATCAAGGTAGGTACCACGCAAGCGAAGCCGCGGGCGAGCTAGCTAGCATTATATAAAGTGGCAACAACTCACCTGCTGAGATATAAATCGTATACTAATATTGAAGTTAAGCACTGTACTGATATGCTTCTTGAGCTGTCCTCTCGAGATGTAGAGCACATTCTGCCGCTGGATGAGCTCGTCCACCGCCATGTCGGCCACCTTCTTGAGGTCCACGTCGATGGACACCTTCTCGCAGAGGAACGCGGGCGTCTCCGGCGCCATGTCCATGTGGGACTGGTTACCTGACAACAAACAAACAAACATAGCCCTTAACATCTTAACTAAAGGGGCAGAAAAACGGGTTATAAAAAAAAATAAAGCTCAGTATATTTGCAATCAAAAGCAAGTATATTTTGCCCTTGCTGCATTGCCAGGTGTAGTCCATCAAGATTCTGTAACTGGATTTTGTATTGTATGAACTAGAAATGTTATGTGCACACGCCAAGCTATATTGAGGCTAGATCTCAGGAGTTAGGCCGCCTAAATTCCTCTGTCATGGCTTAACGACTTAAAAAGCCGGGACCGACAATTTAACGTGCCCTCCGAAGCACGGAAGCGTTCAGATGAAAATGCCACTTGCGGTCACCCATCCAAGTAGTGACCGCTCAGAACGTTGCTTTACTTCGACGATCTATCAAGAACGTCTTAGCAAGCTTGTACACTCATAACATGAACACTCATAGCCTCGAACATTGTTGGTCATCAAGCCATCCATCCTCACTTATCCGGTCATATTCACAGGAAGGACAAAGGTCAATACGTGTAAGGCTTAATGAAGCAGGTTTCCATTGATTTGAACCCTGGAAAACAACGAGCAATGTTCCGGCACATCACTAGTGCACCGGATGATGTTGGCAACACCGCCACCCGCGCACGTCCCGCCCCGCGCGTCTCCCCGCTCTCACTTGCTTACTTCCCTTCTACAACGACTACACGCGCTCGTGTAATCCTTTGAAAAGTCCCTATTTTATGTAACGGGCGCGTCTAATAATAATAAATAAATAAATAAATATCCTTGGACATTCCACACAACGTCATCTAGTCCCAAGCTAAGCAACTTAATGCTTGTGTTATGGTAACCAGATGACTGATATACTACTTAGATACATTTTTTTTTTTTGTAAATACATACATATTATACATAGAAAAACAACCAGACCCGGAACAAATATCTGCAGAACATGCAAACATTTGTCCCGCGGCGGGGATCGAACCCGCAACCTCTGCGTCTCAGGCGGGCTTTCGCCCACTGCGCCACAGAGGTCGTCGATAATGTAAAACCATAGTAATTTATCAATATAACACGTGTCAAATGGAGTCAGATTATTTCATTCAGCTTGGCCCAGTAAGGAACAAGCAATATTGACAGCATCCAACATACCCTTTCCCTTAGCCTGCCGGCGGTCCCTCGTCGCCAGGTCACTGACTACGATGTCTATGCGGAAGGTGTCCACCCACGCTAACAAAGATAGTCTGGAGCCGAGGGACTCCAGCGCTGGAGGCACGCTCGTCTCACCACTCTCGCCACTTCCACTTTTGTTCTTCGTGTCTGGGGTCAAAATGTAAGGGTAATATTAATAACAGAGTATATTAATGTGCTTGATGTGGGTAATTTGAAAAATGTGTTTTCCAAAAATACCTAGTAGACATAAACCTAATTAATTTGTTGGGAGAAGACACTGATTCCTGAAATACAGTTTTTAACTAGTTCAGGAGCCAATGGATTCAACATTTACAAAGTAATAGATTACTTATGTCAATAAAAACATTTTTACTTTTATTTCAGAGTATGCTTGACTGATGCAGCTATCATATTAATTGAGCTAGTAAATTAGTCAAATGACGTCACGTGTAACTAGTGCTCACTGACCTTGCGAGTGCGCCACCTGGTGCGGGGACACGCCGAGCGCGGCCAGGAAGGGCTGGAACACGAGATGCGCATCCAGCAGCATCAGCGACCCTTGCACTGGGTACAGACTGCACGCAGGCAGTGACGTCATGCCACGCGGCGCCATCTTTGATGCTGGGATCTTCTTGTTTCGTTGCTCCTGTGGATTTAAATTGACTTGAATAGGTCTTCGACGAATACGAATTCGTAGGTAATTAAATGAAACATTTTGCGCTTGTGACGTCCAGATAAAATTAGACCAGACGTTAAACGAACCTTTGCGAGGGTGTTACAGTCACCCTCAATACTGGACTTAAAGTTCGTTCCATCGTATGAGCAAGTGGCCAACTCTGGTGACGGAGTTTTTAGGCCGCCTAAAGGCCTAAAAACTGGACTGAAAGGACGTTAGAGAAAAACAAAAATGTATGCATAAATGGCAAATTTTGGAACACATAATCTTACTCGATCCCTTTCAACATTCAAAAACAATAACCACAAAGATACTATGGAATACATACTAGGATTTATCATGATACAAAAAGACTTGCCTATAATCATTGAGATGTATTAAAGAGTCACAATCTAATAGCTGAAAACACTCAAAAAATGTGCGTGCAAATTCAATGTTCTACAATGACTTTTGAATGTAGACGTTATGTCGTTTGTTTTAATGTTCAATGTCGCTTGTACGCAAAAAAGTAAAACTCTGCGCACTACGTAACGTGCGCCGAGTTTTGGCGTTTACATTTTATTTGTCTGATTGTGGCTCTATAATACATTTCAATGCCTATAATATATCCATACTCCTACAGTAGTGCGAGTAATTATTTAGTTTTTTTATACTTACAACTTTGATTGGTTCTTGCTTCGCCATCCATTGGTAGAGGTCCTCTCTCGCGCGATCGTTCTTGATATTCTCGTCGCTGCCGTGAGGAGAGTACAGCGATGGGTTTGAACCCACAGTCGGCAAGTCCTCTTTCAATGTACCGTAGTCTATAACACATTGATGTATTAACTATTAGGTAATCGCTACTCTGTTTAAACATCGCATTCTAGCTGTTGGATCAAAAGTCTACTAAATATGATATGATATGCAATCTAATAACTGAACGTATTTAATAAATTACTAGGGTACTTGAACAGTAATATCGTGTTTATCTTATAAAATATTTGTTAACTTACTAATTACATATTATCATGTTATCTCAAGGCAATAGAGACGGCAACTTCTATATTTTTAATGTAACCAGCAATTAATTACACTTTTGCTGTGGATAATTGTCACGATAAAATAGATTGATAAGTCAGACGTCTAGTGCAATCAGGCCTGGCCCACTCTGCTGTTTAAGTCGAAAAATACCCCTTTTCGTTGATCACGTGTTTTTTACTTACGCGCGTGACTGTGACAAAGTTATATGAATAACTCTAAGAATGAAATGGCAACTTTAGGCACATATAGCGACCGGCACGAGGCGCTTGTTCTAGCTGAATTGCACTTTATTGCGTCGTAGTAACAGTTTTTATTTCAATGAAAGTTTCCGTGAAGACAATCTTCTGTATTTGTTATAAATTAATTGTGGTATAATGTAATGAGACTCACTAGCAATGGCATCGTCATGGAAGGCCGGTTTCCTCGTGGAGAATGGCAGCGTGGGGAACACGAGACTGGCTCGGCCGGACTGCGCGGCTCGCACTGTCGTGGCATGGAGTGGGTTAGCTTTCTACTGATCGACTATTACTTAGGCACATATGAACGGATATGAACCAAATGTTTGTGTCAAAACATTTTTAGCGGTAATAGTCTTCATTGATTGTGACTTAAGCACATATAAACGGAAATGATTAAGTAATAACTGGATTGCATGTTCAATGGTAAAATGTTTTGTTGAAGACAATCAATGAAAAAATATAGTAAACTAAATCATATAATTATAACATTCAACATTAATTTGGTCTAAGTTAAAAACATGCCATTGTGACAATTCGTAAAATGAAGTGCAAAATGAACTAAATAACTCGAAACAAAAAACAAAATGACTTACTGCAAAAGTCTACTAAAAAAATAATATTTTAAAACATCTAAAAATAGGTATAGAACGTGATACAAGTTCCTGTAATATGGATCTACATAATCAATCAATAGAATTAAGACACATAACATAACACTTCAAGCTCACACAAACAAGCATTTAGGCTTAAAGCTCACAATTTAAGTACACGATATTGCTGATCCCGTGACAAGGATAGGTAAGGTTGTCCAATGTAGCAAAAGCAGTGGGTGTCGACAATGTACGTTTTATTCATTAAGATGTATTATAGAGCCACAAATCCACAATCAGACAAATCAAATGTAATGCCAAAACTCTGCGCACTACGTAGTGTTTAGTTTTTCTTTTTTGCGTACAAGCGACATTGAACATTAAAACAAATGACATAACGTCTACATTCAAATGTCAAATGTCATTGTAGAACATTGAATTTGCTCGCACATTTTTTGAGTGTTGTCGGCTATTAGTTTGTGACTCTTTAATATATCTCAATGGTTTTATGTCACATAACTTTTGTTGTAACTGTATTTGTTACAGTGGTGGCGATTCTGTGCAACACTGACTAGTTAAATTATTCCTAAATCCGAAAGCTCTTATTTCGTTCACGTTAAAGTTCAAAATAAAATAACAGACTGAGTGACATCTCTAAAATTACTATAATTTAGTAAAATTAACGTGAATGTGGGTAGAATTGATCAAGACCATTTTTACTTCCGACTAAAACTACCCGCAAAGATGAAAAACAAGGTTAAAAGTACCTTGTTCTTCAAATGTTATTTTCAGTGCTATGCTAGATTGGTCTTTAGCATGAACGTAATAAAATATTTCTGTTTTAGTCATAATTTAGCTAGTCAGTGTTGCAACAGAATCGCCACCAGTATCCACTTATCAACTTGGTAAAGTTGAGAATATACACTAAGTAAAAAGTAAGTTCGTATGAGTAAGTGGCCAACTCTGGTTGACGGAGAATATACACTGAGAAAACTCAAGGAGTATTCATTCAAATATCAAGGAGTGAGAACGCGGCGTGTAATTGCATCATAGTTCAGCTACCTATAGATCGTTTGCAACGATCCTTAGGTGGCACAATTGGTTCTAATTGTATTTTGTACAATAGTCTTTCTTAAACTTTCGCGATCACAATTCATACTTTTAAATAGAAATTTACAGGATTTTATCGCGTAATTTACCTTTTATTATTTCCCGACGTTTCGGCTGTGTTACAACAACCGTGGTCGCGGGCGAACTGAGTTCGCCCGCGATAAAACGCGATAAAATCCTGTAAATTTCTATTTAAAAGTATTTTGTACAGATGTATATATGTAGCAGTTTAGTTTCTGTAAGTAAATGTGATAATTGCATCAACATTTTCAAAAATCTGAAAACCTCTACAATGTTCTCAAACAATATTTTGATTCAACTCAAAATATTGTCTATGCCTAGTATGTTTCGTCCTTTTTTACAAAAAGAATATGGAGGTCGGATCAGCAAAATGACACACATAAAATTAGCCAATCAGAATGCCGTAACGGGGCGTGCACACAACACAAACATGCGTACGAACCGGAGGGCGGTGTGGAAGGGAACGAGTGCGGCCGCGGGTGCGCCATAGCCGCCGACACTTTGCAACGAACATTATTGTTATTATGCTATTACTCTATCAACAATAAGGCTCAAATCACGCCGAAACGGCAGCTAAGTGGCTGCAGATTCAGTGTCACATAATTTTGAATTTTATCTTCATTACTATAAAGCTTAGTATAAAAGCGCTTTGAAGAGTGCTCTTGGTGCCTCTTGCGCTCGCTTGTGGTCGCTTGCGTTTCAAGATTCTCAAGCGATACTATTTATTATGTTATTGAAGATAAAGTTTAATATTATATGACACTAAAACTGCTCGCCGCTTCCCTGCCATCTCGGTGTGTGTTGTGTAGCCTTACAATATGGCACATAGAAAACGATCGACGTGGGACTAGTAATTTAGAACAAGCCTCTTTGACTACTCATTCACATCCAGTCTCAATAACCTATATGTATCTATGGTTTTTCTTACTGTGGTAAGAAATTTGTCTTTTTTAGTATGGAAGTAATGTCAAATATCTAACCACAGTAAGCAAACCACAGATAGATAGGTTAACAGTGGATGTTAGATATTTAAAACATGTAAATTTGTCATTGGCCGTATCCCACTAATATTATAAACGCGAAAGTTTATATAGATGGTAAAAAAATAAGTAATCGGTAAGTGCTTGAGGACTTTCTAAACGACCTGACAATGTGCCATATCGTTTGCCTGGTTTATTTGTAAATTATTTTGTTTGTGATTGTGCATTTTGCTTACAATACTTCAGCTAAACTGAATTTAGCTTTGTTATTACTATAGAGATACTTGTCACTGAAAATAATAAAGGATGATTTATGCTAGACTGAGCTGAGCTTTGACCGAATGCAAGTTATGCCTAAAAAAGACTTCTTAATTCGTATTTTAATAAGGTCTCAAATCAGGCGAAATTCGGTCTAGCGTGAATCATCAAACAGATCCACCAATAATAGTGACCACAGTGTCGATGTTACAACCGTCCCCTTATTGAGTTATTGTATGCAGTAGTTCAGTACTTACCGGTATTCTCCAGTTTTTCAACGTCCATGTTCAAAAGGAGACAGTTCTCGTCTAAACCTTCGTTATCAAGCTGGTATTCTTGCCAGCCCTCCACTGAATCCTGAACAAACATGTTATAAATGTCCAAGGATATTTATTTATTTATTTATATTTAAGTCTTACGTTCGAATACTGATATATTTGGGAGCGTAATAACCATTTAAACGCCTGTTCCGAACTACGCGGTATTCGCTGCCGCTGTGGGCAGCGAAACTACTGCGCAGGTATTTTCTATGAAGTTCTGCGACGCGGTATTTTCGCTTCCCACAGCGGCAGCGAATACAACGTAGGTCCGAACAGGCCTTAAGATGTTTATTCATGTCGGGTCTGTATAGAAAAACGTCAAATAATATCATAGATAAACACCAACTTACATAAAGTAGCGTACCGCGAATACTAAATATTGGGGGGTTAGCTTGATAATAAATAGGCTTTATGACAAAGAGAACTAAGCTCAAAATCCTTTACCTCAAGTAAGTCGGGTAACGCAAAGGTGACGTTGAGTGGCTTCATTACTTTGTTCTTGTAGTTGTGTTCCAAGAGCAAGGGTGTGTGCAGAATGTTCTTCCATTGCCGACTGAGGACTATTACTCCCTAGAAACCAAATAGAGCATTAGTTAAAGCTAGTATAAAGAAATACTTGTCTCAAATTCTCATAATCTGTCAGATATGGTTTGCATCTTTTCGACTCATGTTTATTTACAGACGGAAACAAATATACAATACTTTCTTTATTCGCACGTGAAGTAAACTAGAAATGATTAAAACTTTTCTCGTGTCTGACATACTGGCTGTTTTACGCCGAGCTACGTAGTAACTCGGCGCACTACGTAGCGTGCGCCGAGTTTTGGCGCGGACATTTTATTTTGATTGTGGCTCTATAGATTGTACCTCAATGCACGAATGAAGTGAAAGACCTAGAACTTAGAAAATGAAAAAAGTAAAAAAAAGTGTGAAAAAGTAACTAACTAAGTAAGTACTAAGTGTGGTTTAACACTATAATAAAATCATATAAAAACTAAAGACCTAGAACTATATTTAAACAATGATCGTTACCTGTCTCAGCGTGGACAAGGAAGGTAGATGTCGTTCTGCCAAGTCGGCCTGCACTGCAGCCGCGTCCGCGTGCAGTGCGTATCGAAGCAGCACAGCGCAGAGCTGGAGGGAGGGCTCCTCGCGCAACTGCTTAGCCATTGGCGTGTGCCGGCCGTAGCGACTCTGCGATCAACGAACATAGGAAATTATATAAGTATTTTAATTTAATATGTATAGAGTTTTGTTTTGTTAATTTAATAAATTTAGTTTTTATTTTTGATTAGCGTAGGTTCATAATAATAATAATTATTAAATAGTGCTGTGCATGTGCCTGTAATGGGTACACATATCATAGTATTTTTAGATGAATGTTTTTTTTACAATGTGTACTGTTGGCGTTGCCTTAATAAATAAATAAACATGAAACTCCACTTAAATCATGTTATCGGATACCAAACTGCTGATACTACTCGTTATAAATATAATGTCAAAATTGGTATCATAAAAAGAAAATGAATGACATATTTTTTACTAAAGCAAAATACGATTTGATTTGATATGTTACTTTGAGAAAAGTGTGAACTCACAATTAATTTGTGTTTTCTTTGAACTAACCTAGTACTTTTAAAAAAAATCTAAATATTCTAAACTCAAAACTTTCGAACTACACCTGAACAAGGTAGCTAGCTACCCTCAAAATTTTGTCCCATCTTGTAATACGCCAGAGAATATAGAACACTAGCTGCGCCCCTCGGTGTTACCCGCGGTAAATACTTCCCGTGCCCGTGGGAATACCGGGATCAAAAGTATATATAAGCCTATTTTTGAATCCAGGGTATAAGCAATCCTGGTACCAAATGTCATTCAAATCTGTCCAGCCGTTTGAGAGTGAATGAGTAACAAACACACTTACATACTTACAAACACACACAAACTTTCACCTTTATAACATTAGTATAGGTCGCGCCAAGTAAAAAGAGCGCTGAGGGGAAGTAGTGGGGGTATGTTTGCGCCTGTGTTCACTCGCTGACGAACCAATAGCACTCGCTAAATCATTGGTATGAAGTGCGCCGCAACACCTCTCCACCAATCATCGGCCACTGCGCAGTTTGACAGCCAGCGCTCTTTTTACGTGGCGCGACCTATACGATTGTTGAAGGTACCTTGGGCAGTGATAGATGATGATGCAAGTCCAAGGCAGCCGCCATGAGGCTGGCGGCCGTGGCGGTGAGGCGGCGCGCGTGCGCGCGGTACAACGACACGACGCGGATGCCCAGTCGGTTGCAAGGGTTCATCCACGCGTTGATGGCCGGCGCTGCTGTGCTCAGGAGATTCCAATCCAGTCTGTTACATTAGTTTAGTTTAGTTTTTGGGCATGTGGAGAGGATGAATGAAAGTCGTTTAACAAAACAGGTGTACAAGGCGGGTGTAAGTGGGACATCTGGAAGGGGAAGACCTAGGCGAACATTATTTGGACCAAATTGGTGACATTTTGGTCCAAAGTACCCTAAACCGGAGAGCGTGTATGAAGAATGTAATGAGAGTGAATGAGGCGAAAGAAGTGTGTCAGGATCGTAGCAAGTGGAGATCCGTGGTCTCTGCCTACCCCCATGGGAAAGAGGCGTGATTTTATGTATGTATGTATGTAGTTTTTGCGACATCTGAATTGACACAAATGTACATCTATTTTAATGAATAGCACTCACTCCTTTCTTACTCATGTCATCCCTCACACAGTCCATCCATCTTATCTTTGGCCTACCTCTACACATATCCATCCACATTCATATCTAACACTCTCCTAGTAACGTGACATTCTTCCCTCCTCATAACATGACCATACCCAGCTAACCTATACTCCTCATCTTTTCATTCACATGTGCATCCGCGACAACGTATGGGATGCTAATTTCTGCAAAATGTTGGCATGTTCTAAATACGTATTGGATATACCACTGACTTGAAGATTTTTTGAACATGCAAGGGTAAGTAAGAGGAAGAGGAAGTCCTCTAACTCGCTTCATCTTTGTATACCTACCTAATTCGTAGTCAGACTATATCGCGTTATGACTAAACGTCATTTTCATTAAGCATTGAGACTAAACCCTTGGATATTCAAAAGATCTTAAAAATGACAAAAATTCAGAGAAAAAGTCTACCGCGCCGTGAGGCGTTGAGCTTCATAAACCCTCAACCATCTTACCTAGTGTAATCAATCTTTTTCGTAATCGGCGTTCGTGGCGGCGCGGCAAAGTTGAACCACACAACTTTGAGGTCTATCGCACAAGACGATGTATTCGCATTGTCTTTCATAGGGACTATCGTGGCCGTGCTATCGTTCTGCGACGGCTCCTCGGGCCCCGGGGTGGAAGGCTCCGGGGGCGGAGGCACGGGCGGTGGAACAGACCCTAGATTCGGAGTACTAGGTTTAGAGTTCGAATCTCTCTTTCGGAACAAGTCCTCAATCCCTGAAGTCCGACTTTTCGTTGTCTTTTCCTTATCTGGTTTCAATTCTTCTGCTGATTTGACAGATTCCCTGCAGCTCTCAGTATCGACTCTTGTCGGTTTCTTCTCTTCGTTGGGCTTGTGAGATTGAGAGTGCTTGGATACTTTGATGGATACTCCTTCGAGGCCGCACTCGAACATTATGTAGCCTATTGGGTTGTCGTATTGTGGCTCGCCTGCTCCGTTTTGGCAGTTCTGAACAAAATGATCAAAGTTTAAATATGTCTTCTCTCACAGACAGTGCCAATATCTAAAAAAAATAAAGTACCACATGAGAAGGTTACTTTGCTTACCATGTTCTCACATCCCTTAGCGCAAGAATCCTGCCGGATGAACTTGAAGGAGACCTTCGAATGATGGCAGGGGATTCCCGTTATAGTCGCGTCTTTCAGTTGCGAGGAATCGTTCCGTATCCTCCGCAGCTGGCCGTGGACTTTACCTGTTACAAAAATATATTAACAAAACATCCACTCGACAAATCAGCAAGATTTGAAAGTATACATACCAACGTTCAACGTGATCGTCGTATCTTCGCATTGTTGCTGAGAAGTCTCGATATAAACCGGATCTCCTTTCTCTTGTCCTCGCTTTCTACCAGAAGTCTGCGCCGAAATCAACGCTCGTGGACCTTTCATGATCCCGAAAGATTTCTTACTTCCCAACGCTCGTAAAGTGGGCCGGTAATATAGCTGCACCGATTCTAAGGTCTTCTTTGAGCTGACATATTTCGCTATAATATTGTCGATGGATACACCAAACAGTGAAACGCAAGTGAGGTCTTGAATGTTGTCCAGGGCTGAGAAAGATATCATGTCCTCAACGACCGATGATTGGATGAAAATTATGTTAACTTTAGGAACGGTGACAGTCGCCTGCAGCTGATCAAGAATAGTCTCTTCATAGACGTTGGATCTGGGGATGGTTGCTACTTTACATTTGTCGTCTTTGTCTTGAACTAAGTTGTTCATGTTCCGTCCCTGCATCTGAGGCAGCCAGTTCTGAACATACTGCTTTTGCTTCAAGATATTACCGCTTTCTACTGACGAAATGCACAGAAGTCTCAAGTGATTGATCACAGTAATTGGATGGATGTTGGCAAGTACAGGCGTGAGAGACTCGACGAACTTCTGCGTGCTTTCTAGGACTAAAGGAGTTAGCATAATGTCGATTTCTCCTCTCAGCTTGATGAACAAGCCACTCTTACTATCACTCGTAGTGGTCGCTGTAGATGCGGTACTCTTCTCCGTGGCATTTTCTTGATCATCTTGAACGTTCTGTTGCACGTCCCACCAACCTTGCGGGTACGGGTGGGCTTTCACTTGAGAGTTGAAATGTGGAGCCAAGTTCGAGTATGGACCATGCTGAGTCTGATTAACATCTTTCTTTGATATCAGCTTCAGAATATTAATCTTTCCGAACTGCTCGAAATGTGGTAAATATTTCTGACCAACGTAAACCAATGAACCATCATCCGCCCGTTTGAAAAGTGGCAATGTATAGACGTCGCTACCGCTTGGTAGTGAACAGGAGGACCAATTCGAGCATTTGTACTGTGGCAGATTTTGCATGTAACTGGCCATTAGTAGAGGAGAGTCCACTATGGGTTTGTTTGTTTGCATGTGCAAGTTGACTAATGTCATGTCTTCTTGTGATGAAATGGCTGATATAAACGACGTTGAAGAAACAGAGCCGCTTTCAGAATCAGGTGGGGCGCCGGTGCTCATGGTATCTGGAATATCTATCACTTCTCTTTCAGAACGCGGCATTGAATTCGTCCATTTTTCAGAGTTTATGTCATTGATCCCAAAAGAGCTCTTGTCCTTATGATTGCTGTGGCGCGATCCAAAGGAATGCTTCAGACTTGAGGACCTACTTGGGAACATGTCTTCATCTGCCGAGAAGAAAGCTTCCGAATGATTTTCACTGGTTATCGACATAGTTCTTTGAGCTTCTAGAGGCAATGTATCTTCTGGGGGCACTTGCGCGTTTAGTGAGTAATGGGACTCGGAAACACCCACACGAGGAGGCACTCTGGGCACTGTAAAAGCATCCACTTCCGATGGGCCCGCCCTTTTTATTGGGTTAGGTGTGTTACTGGCGTCTTTCACTGCGCAGCTCAGTGCCAATTTTGAATCAGATGCGCTGCTTTCAAGCTGTGGCACGTTCAAAACTGTTTTATTCAATTTTGGTTCACTATCGATCTTCGAATTGCCAAGAGGGATATCGGCAATCAGTCTGGCGTATGGAATAGCTTCACTCTTTGTGCTTGAAATAAGGACATTATTGCTTCCTTTACAAGAACTCGTATACGAGAATCTCCGTGTCAGACTTCGACGTTCAGTGCTTTGTGGCGATTTGTTGAGGGTTTGAGGCAGTGGCGATGGTATCAATGTAGATACATTACTAGGCTGCAGACACACGTTCAAGCTGCTATAGGGCGGAGTATGGAACACCAGTTGCCCTGTGTGTAGTAAGCTTTGTCCATACCCGTACTCTCCCGGGATAGTCTCGATAATATTAAACATAGCAACATTGATCCCTTCCAGCAGATCAGAATGGCTGGGTTTCAGGAAATTAGGCCCGTTTCGATTAGTTCCGAAGAAAACACATCCGCCGGTACATCCACAACCAGAGTTCTTTCCTTCATTAGGCCACAGGAACCACAGTCTCTTCGTCTTTTCGTCGTGAAGTTTCAGAAACTTCTGTTGGACGAGATGTAGGTTCTTAGGACTTTGCGGGATCGATGAAGCCGCTTCTATTAGCAAAGGCCCTAAGGACATGGATCCCACGCCGACCCAATTTTCATTTTCACTTTTCGGCGGCGGTTGACTGTTGCTGCTGCTTGTAGAATGGTGATGTGTGGTTGTCTGTATGTTTGACTGGGTGTAGAGAGCTAGTTTCATGTTTGGCAGTAATCCAGTTATGCCTGTGCCGAATCCAGACCCATGAAGATTGCAATAGCTCAGTCGTGCAGGCGATATCCACGTTTGTAGTGTCGTGTTTGTATCCGCGATGTAAATATCAATGAGATCTATCGCTACTCGAATCATCTTGTACTTGATTTCGTTGGGAGTGGGGCAGCGATATTTCAGAGTGAAGTCGGTTTCAGGACACATCACTGTGTTCAAACCGTGGTGGCAGTGCTTCACTGAATTCGGCGGGACCAGCTCGTTTTCGCTGTCGCAAATAAGAAGCAAGAACGTCTCAAGTGATGATATGACTTGGTACATCTGCGGTAACGTCAGTCTGCCTGTAAGTTGACCAAGCTGTAGCTCCATCATCCAGGCATATTCTACTGTGTCTTCTTCAACATTCCTGTTCATATCGCTGAAGAATCCATTTCCCCGAAGTTGGAAAGACGACAACATCAAGTGTCCTTGATAGAGAGCTCCCGAGTTCATGGGGTTCGTTCGAGATAAGTTATTTGCAGACACTAGTATTGAAGGACTCAATAGTAGCTGTAGCTTAGTTTCTTTGAATTTCTTGTCCATTTCGAAACCGAACCTTTCTATCAATACCACGGGACAAGGGGGCTCATTCTCACTGCAGTTCTTCACTAGATGCGCTTGAATGTCGTGGATTATTATGGAAACTGTCACTTCCAGGGGCCTAACTTTCCTTGGGTCGAATGGACCTTTGCATGAATCTGTAGAATCAGCAATAGATATGTCGGTGTGCTGATTAATGCTGCTCTTGTCATTCAACTTTGTAGTATTATCAGAAGTCCAACAAAACGCATCCACATTAGGAGTCTTTTGCATGTCCGTGAAAGTTTGATCTTCACCGAAAATGTTCTCAAGCAGATTCATGAAACTCGTTATGATCGTGCCGTATGCGAGTAGAATTGAAGGTCCCACTTCCAACTCGACGCTAACTTTGTCCGGTGCAAGGGTAGTTCTGTCGAAGTTGTTTCCGTCCAACGCCCAATTAATCTGAGGCTGCTTCCTCATTCGCGGTATTCTCATTGGGGATAGTAGAATCTCTTCTTTTTCTGGGGTAGTTATGTCCGCTTGAGGCTCCGGACCTAGCGGTGGAATCGGGTGGTAGTTGTATCTGACGCTCAGCGCTACAATAGGAACAGACCAGCAATCCACCCATCCCTGCGACTTTACACATTTTCTCCTCCATTTTGACGCTCTAAGTCTACATGGCACCAACTTCATATTTTTATCGAGCGACAACAGAAGTAACCTGGACGTATTGACTTCAGGCAAATACAAACTCATATCAACAGCTTCGCCTTGCACCCAAATTTTTAACGGTATCACATCAGGTAAGAAGTCAACGAACGGCAAATCAAAGGACACATCAAGCAGATCACCGCAGAATGCTACGTGATTATTTTCTTGGTTAGTAGAACTGCAGTCTATCCAATTATACTGATTGCTGATAGTAACGACTTCGCATTCTTTGAGCAGTAGCGATATTTTCCAGGTGTATGGGACGAAATGAAGTATGTCAGGGCGCGCTTTTGTTGCCCAGTCGTTGATCAAGTCCTGGAAGAAGTCTATATGCGTGTAGACAAGGTGCGCGGTCGCTTTGCAACCTGTCAAACTAAGCTGCCAACACTGGTGATGATTCCATACGAGAGGGTAGTGGCATTTCACGGTGTATTCCAAAGTCTCGCTCTCTGCAAAGCTTCTGTATTGCAGACTAGTTGTGGCTTCCAAGTGAAGCAATTGACCAGTGATCTTTGTCGTGTAACCGTCTTGTAACACAATCCAAGGTAGAGTAACCTCTAGATATGAACCAGCACCAATATTGATATGTACGGCGTTCGTTTCTTTGTTTTTCGTAAATAAAATGTCTATTGTCGCTTCGTTAAGAGTCGAAAGTCGTATGTCGAAAGATTGCGTCATTCTTCTGTCTCCAGGTTTCGGTTGCGGAGTTACCTCCAAATTCTTATAATTTGGTGGGAAGAAGAATTTGAATAGATGGTCTCTTTGTCTATCAGCCCAAGGTCCATAGCTGAAATCAGTTCCTTTGCCACATTTGATGTCAACGCCCCAGATTGGTGGTGCTGATTCTACAATATCTCCATTGGCTAATTGCAATAGAACGGGCTGTTCAGGAACCACCCCTGGCTCGTCCATGTAGAAGTACACTTCAATATAATTTGAGCTCATAACAACAAAACCCTCTCCCATGTATCTTGGCGGTTCATCTACCATTGACGTATAGTTTGGACTGGGGGCGAGCATCACTTTGCAATTCTCTGCTTTTGCCTTCACAAAATGCATCAGATGATCCAAACTGGAAGCTGGAGGCTTTGTACTATAGACTAGATGTGACTCTTCTACATTTATTGAGAGTGTCGTCGGTACTAATCGATTACCGAATACCACGCGACCAGTGCAGATATCAATTTTTATAACTGGGATGAGATCCCGCCATGTTCTAGCCATAGCGGCTTCTGATCGAACTGTGTCTTGCGCCCGTCTTCTTTTCTCATTGGCGTCGTTCATTGCTTTGTCTCTGTCTGTCGAGTCATCGTCATGCTGCTGTTTAATAACTGGTTCAAGATTGAATATCTTTTCAAGTTCATTGTAAAGGTCACATCGGTTAAAGAAGTGAAGTTCAAATCCATTTAACATTATTGAGAGGCGAGTATCAGAATGGGATAGATCTGCAACAATTTAATAGAAAATGTTTCAAATCACCATGTATCAAGTAAATGCCAATTAGAATAATTCCTTGCAAAGCAAGACACACATGTATGGTTTCTTAATTCGTTTTTATACTAACTAACTTGAGAATAAATGTTGATATTTTATGCAGTGTAAACACATTTGCAACATGTTTAGTGGCTAAAAGAATAATTTACAGCACTTTAAGAAAATAAAACAAGCACAATAGTATAATAAAATAACCCTATTCTGTACTAGTATGAATAAAACAATCTAGCTAGACGTTTTCTATGTCAGCCTTACCTACTGAATGATCTGAATGATGTCTTTCTTTCTTTAATAATAATAAAAATCTTTATTAGGAATAGCTGATACAGGTTGTACAAATTCATGAAAGTCGATGACATCTGCAGAAGTTAAAACACTGTGTCGCAGACATCAACCTTCCTCTGATATAAAAAACAGAGTTCCATAAAGTAGGTTTAAAAGTTTCATACCTTCCGAAACATCTTTTGGTACATAAGATCTCCACCATCTGAATATCAAATAGCCATCTTGGATTCTCAGGGTGTAATCATAGTTGATGTAAACAATGTCACGAAACATTATCTTGCCAGACAGTGCATTTAATGTGAAAGAACCTGAAACAAATTGTTTTAGACATTTTAATCTACTGTCAATTTTTGCCATCATCATGGAAAATCATTGAAATTAAGAATGTAAGTACATTGTTTTTATTATTTCTAGCCTGCTATGCCACTATCCCCCTTCCACCTGTCTTGTTTTAATGCTATGAAAGACCAATAAATAAATAAATATCCTTGGACATTTCACACAGCATCATCTAGTCCCAAGCTAAGCAACTTAATGCTTGTTATGGAAACCAGATGACTGACTTAAGTATCATATCCATATTTTTTTGTAAATTCTTATTTACATGTTCTAGATTGAAAAACACCACAAAACATACAACCATTTATCAATTGGCAAGGATCGAATCCATACGCACCACCTCCTGGGTCTCAGGCAAGCCTTCACCCACTGCCCTGCAGATGTTCTTAAATCAACAAACTTACATGAGTCATTTTTTATTTATGCAATAAAACAAAGTGTGTCAACAGGAAATCAATATATTATAATCAACAATGTTACTTCGTGTTTTTTTATAGAATTGGTGTATTTAATTTTCCTTTAATGAATTTAAGTCTTAAGGATGTAAACATTTTTGCCCTTGCTCTGGGTAAGGAAAAACTCATGTTTAGGTATGTGATCCCAACAGTATCCAATAATATTATCTCATCTTTTAGACTTGAAGATTGAAGAAAAAAAACAAATTTTTTACAAATGTGATTTTTGTAAAAAATCACATCAAATCATTCAAATAAAACCTTTATCATTTAAACATTACAGATGATGAGAGAAATGTATATGAAATTCCGATGTAATCACAATAGGTCATATCACATTTACTGATAAATTCCAGTCATGGTTTGTTATGATAGTGAAGATAAAGATAGATTGACACAAATGTTTTTTAAGTTTGCTGAGTAAAGAATAGTATTGATGAAATCATAGTGGTTCATTAGCTGATTATAAGCTTGTTTAGAACTCAAAAAAACTAAAATGCTACATACAGGTAGATCAATTATAATAATGGGATCTGAGAAGTTGGCATATTTCATTAAAAATGTTACAAACTTACCTATTTTGAAATTGTCATCTTGGAAGTAGAATTTGTTGACGAGCCTCGTCAGTATGTAGCCGAGGACGCGGCTGTTGTAGTATGTTATGTACACCACCCATAACATAGTCGATATCAGAGACACCAACAGCAGAGCGAAATTGCGATCCATCGTAATCTCCGCAAAGTTTATCGATGAAGAATTCCATCCCTGCGCCACCGGGTCGTCCGACAACCCGGTATAGTTATCCCTAGGAGCAAAAATACACAAAACCATTGTTAAAACCCGATGATAAACACGGTAGGTAGCTACGCAAATGAGAATGTACTTACATGATGGAGTTACTCTAAAATAACTAGCTCATATTACATCTTATATACAAACTAAGAACTAATTAGCGAAATAGTAAGTACATTCTAATGATATTTCAATGTTTTTATTAGATAAATCGTAAATTGCATCCCATCCATGGGAGACTTTTTTGACACTTTGACATGACATGACAGCTGGAAATGGAAAGAAAAGAAAGATAACTAAGGAAAACGTTCCTTTCTCAATCAATGTTCTTCTGTCAATCAGCGAAATAATTTTTCAAATTAACTATTACTGCTATTACCTACTGAAAATTATAACTAAATAATGTTCATTTGATTGACATTCAATATCATCACTTATTACTTTTACACAAAAAGATGTTGAACTCGAATAAATTAGCAAGACAGCAGGCAGACCTGTTTTTCCTTTATAATCTCTTCATTTGCGTGAAAAGAAACGTATAAAAAGTAGGTGTTTAATGTGCAAGCATTAGATTAACAAAAACAGATTTAAAATTAAATATCCTGTTGTGTTTCATATTTTAAAAATCTAATTAATATATCTTTGAGAATCTTCGTGGCTTTTTTATATTGAATGCTATTGTTGAGTTGATTCAGAAAGGTCATTCAGCAGCTGACTGAATCAGCTGACTTTGACAGTTTAAGATTGTAGCGCAAGCAGTCGCAAACGCGATAAAAAACCTAATTTTCAAAACAAAACAATCCTCGGTTTAAAACTTTGTTTTCCTTGTTTGTTGCTAAGAAATTAGATTTCTGTCGTTTCTGTGTGTTTTAGTGTAGTCGTAATGAAAAAAAATGGCTGACGGAACTTCGGAAACATCATCACAAAACATTACACAGGGTTATGACCCCAATGTAAGGTAAGAAACCGCTAATAGTCCGCTGACTCAAGTCTTTGACGTACTGTACTGCTAATAATATTCCAAGTTAGGCCTTGTCAGAAGCTTGACCAAATGAAATTGATAATGGAGTTTTGTAATATTTCATTTTATTGTCAATGTTAGATTAGAAAGCCCATTTATATGAAAAATTGTAAGTTTCTTACAAACTTTTTGAGACCTACTTGTACTTATAATTTAATAGATTTTTTTATTTAGGTATGTTACAAATTAAACCTTTGAAATAACTTCCAGATGGGTAATACCCCACCGTTTAGATTTCATGACGTTTGTTGGCAAGGATACATTAATAGTGGCCCATGATATCTACATAATATTTTATAATCTCAAGTACAACTCTGAGACAGTGTATGTAGCCAACAATGAAAAAGCAGGAGATGGGGTTGATGCTATAGCAGGTACCATTATTATGATCTAATTCATTATTATCTTTTATGGTTTGTATTTATCTTTTTTTGGTATTTTTATTAGTAGTCCCTAGCAAGATTTAATATAGCATCAGTATGACAAGACATTGATGGGCAACGTAGCTTCACCAAACTATGAAGGTAGAACTAAATATACCTTCAATATAACTTCAAAGGATCTAAAATACCTCATTGTATATTGAAGATAGGTACTTGAAAGTAATGATCGCATTTCATTTCATGCACCTAATATGTAGGTACTTTTCAGGTCACAAGTCCAGCTTGTTTGCTTTTGCAGAGAAGATCAAGCAGGGTAGAATCTTTATTATAACATATCCAACTTTTAACATACTGGCTGAGCTCAAAGGTAAGAAATGATTGAAATGTTAATGAGTTTGCGAAAGATAAGTAGTACTAAACTAAACAAAAAACACTTACTAAGTACTAAAAATAAACTAAGTAGTATGTAGTATGTTTACCAAAAACAAGAAAAAGGAAGGATGAAGAGTGTGATACAATTAGGTTCAACTCACACCAAGCAAAGCAGCTGAAGTTTCAGTGTCATATAATTTTAAACTTTATCTACATTACACTAAAACTGCTTACTGCTTCGCTTCCATCTGAGTGTGAGTTGAGATTTAGACCAAATACAGCAGTAGGTTAGGTACCTACAGTACAATATTATAATAAAGAGTCAACTTGACAGGTAACATTTAAAAACATCTTTAAATTTAATATTTTTCCCTATCGACAGACAAAGATGTGAACAGATACAAAGGTCTGTGCATGATGGAGTGTGACCTAGTGGCTGGCTTCAGTGGGTTCCCCAACTACCTCATCTCTATATGGAGCTGGCGCAGCCAGCAGCGCCTCATCTCCATACCCACTGGAGTGGTGAGACGGAACCAAATTTATATGTAAGTTCAAAAAAGCAATAGGTTCCTAACAAGTTTTTGGATGCGTCTGATTTTTTTGTGTCCCAAATATCCAGGTTGATGAGGCTCATCCATCGAGGTAGTATTATAGAGCCACAATCAGACAAATAAAATGTAAACGCCAAAACTCGGCGCACGCTATGGAGTGCGCAGAGTTTTACTTTTTTGCGTACAAGCGACATTGAACATTAAAACAAACAACATAACGTCTAGATCCCAATGTCAAATGTCATTGTAGAACATTGAATTTGCACGCACATTTTTTGAGTGTTGTCAGCTATTAGATTGTGACTCTTTAATACTACCTCAATGGGCTCATCATATTATTTGCTACAAGTGCTAAAGTCCACACTTTGCAGGTAAGGCGACCCAGTACCATAACAATAAGTTCAGCTGAATTAAATAAAGAAAACAGCCATTTCTGTAAACAAACTATCACTCATAAAATTGCTGGTCACAAATCCTCAACAAATCCTAAATATTATTTTTAGGTTGAGTACTGACAGTTAGTTTACAAAAATAGCACGGCGAATTTGGCTGAAGTATAGGGTACTTAGACCTTATCAGAATTAAATTAATTTATTAATTTAATTCTGATAAGTTAATTTATTTAATTTATTATAGGTAGCGCCACGTAAAAAAAAAGAGCTTGGTCGGGGAAGTAGCGGGGTATGTTTGCGCCTGTGTTCACATGCTGACGAACCAATAGCACTCGCTAAATCAATGGTATGAAGTGCGCCGCAACACCTCCACCAATCATCGACTACTGCGCAGTTTGACAGACAGCGCTCTTTTTACGTGGCGCGACCTATACCAAATTTTGTCTCCTCTGTCTACATTTAAAAAAGATGCATTATATGACACCAGGGCAAGTCGCACTCACATGCTGGTCTGCGAGTGCTGGGGCGAAGGCCTGACAGTATGGGAGGTAGCGCAGTGCTACAAGCGTTGTCTCATGATGAAGCGCACGCAGCAGGAGGTCACCGGCTGGGAGGTCTCGGAGCCGCCGCTCGTCGCTGTCTGCTGGAGCAACGAGGGACAACTGTATGCACTGGATCCTAAGGCTAATCTCTACAGTGTGAGTATTTCTTGCATCTCATTAGGTACCTAGTCATAAAATCAAACATTTTGAAAAAACCCACGACGCAACGGTTAAAAAGTAGGTAATTGAATGATTATCCCCACTTTCTGTTTTGCACTCTACATACCATTTCCTTTTCACACTAACACCTAAGGACATGCACCAATCATACCCGTAAAAACACTCTATTACAAAAGTAACAAAATCTAAAATTTTGAAAAAAACCTACAGCGCAATGGTTAAAAAGTAATTGAATTATTCATCCAAACTTTCTTTTTTTGCACTCTACATACCATTTCTTTTTCACCATAACACCTATCTAAGGACATGCACCAATTAAACCCTTACCCAATAACTGAAAACTGCATTAAAATCAGACTTGTAGTTTTGGAGAAAATAAATTTACAAAAACAAGCAAACATCCTCTCATCTCACCCCAAACGCATATACCGTCTCCGTTCCGTCGTGAGTATAAATGAATGCATAGATAAAGATGTATATAGAAGTGTAACTTTTAAGGGATGTAATGTAGGGCACTACTCCTAAGGGCGAGACTCTTAGGGTCCTTAAAAGTTGGGTTCCTAAAGATCTGAGAGAATGTCGACGTGTCTTTAGGTAACAGCTATATCCCGTTTTGAATTAAATCATAACTACTATCTTTTCTTCTTACTATCTATGCTATTGCTTACCTATTCCTTCTCCCTTATGTCCACAAAAACTTTTATATAGAATGATCTAAGTACGTCAAAAGATAAGAGAGAAATGTCTACCGCTTTACCGGGATACAGTCGTGATCACTATTCCTTCTCTCTTATGTCCACAAAACCTTTTATATAGAATGATCTACGTCAAAAGATAAGAGAGAAATGTCTACCGCTCCCGGGATACAGTCGTGATCATATTTCATTTCATTTCATCTACGTCAAAAATATGTAATACCATAACACACTAAACAGTTAAAGGTTTGTAGATTCTATCAGATGGCATCGGCATGGTGAGGAATCTGGAGTGGTCGGACGAACTGCAAGGAACCTACAAACCTTGCATCTGCTCTTTTTTCAATGGACTCCTTATTTACGGACCAGACAATGTGCTTCGCGTAAGTTATTAGAATAAAAATGGTATTGTTATGTTCCTTTGTGTAGGTAATTGCAGATCACAGTAGTATTAAGATTGATTTCGTTTAAAGGTAGAGTAATAGTTTGAATGTTAAAAGTACGGTTATTGACTTTTATTCTGACACGTGGAATAATCTTCATTGTGAAATTACATGAAATATTAATCATGTGCAGAAACTGTGCCTTTTTAGTAATTTTTTTTGGAATGCCGGATAATTTAAATATATCCAAGCTTTAACCTACCTATATCAAAAGTCATGCGCATTTTCACGTTACTAAATATATATGCTCTCCCTCAGTCCCTGAAGAAGACAGAGTCCAAATGGAAGGTGGTGTTCTCATTTGTCCCTCACGAGGAAGTGCTGCGTCTGGTGTCGAATTCCACCAGCGACGTGGCGGCAATGTGGACCGTCACCGGACTGATGTACCGGCTGACTGGCGAGTCGGAGGACAAACTGGAAATCACGCCTATGTTCTATAAGCAGAGGTAATGAGCGTCACTGATAGTTTCGTCTTCGGCGTTATAGGCTTCGTGGCCGAGATGTTGAAGGCAGCCCGGCTAAAGGGCCGATCGCTTGCATCATCGCGGGTTCGAATCACGTTGAAGTCGTAATTTTTCGTAAGATTTTTCATTTATAGTGAGTACACGTAACATATTCCTTATTTCAGTAATCAAGACTCTTCTGATACCAAAGGAAAATATTTGAAATATGTATTTTTGACAGGCACATAGTAAAGCTTCAGCTGATAGCGCCCGACAATGATTACTTGGCGACTCTGAACAACACCGGCGTTCTCTGCATTTACGAAGTGCTCTCTGGAAAACTGGTATGATCACTCTACTTTAATCGTAGTTAAACTTTGTAAACGTAAATTGAAAGCTAGTAGGTACTTTACTTATATCTCGGTACAAAATAATACAAATATCAGACCAGTCACTGTTTTTCTGTCATCTAATTTTTATGGTGACTGAATATGATGACTATAAACGCAGTTAAAAGCGATCTTACTTTCTAAAGCGTTAAAGTTCTCCCGATTGAAAGGGTTCAAATTTGTCAGAAAATATCTATTAGAATAATATAAAATAAATAAATATAAATAAATATCCTTGGACATTCCACACGGCGTCATCTAGTCCCAAGCTAAGCAATTTAATACTTGTGTTATGGTAACCAGATGACTGATAAACTACATAGATACATTTTTTTTTTGTAAATACATACATATTATACATAGAAAACACCCAGACTCGAGACAAATATGTGGATTACATAGGTAACCTCAGCAAACAAAAAAACAAGGATACTGACAGTAGTATCATCGTATTCACTCATTGATGTACACTTATGCCGGGTTCCTATATCCAACTAACGGATGTCCGTAGGTCGGTCGTCATAGCAACGTTTTTATCTGTCAAAAAGTCTCATACATTTTGTGTTGAATAAACAACGTTGCTATGACGACCTACGTACGGACATCCGTTAGTTGGATATAGGAACCCGGCATTACATAGTATTAGTAACTTGACAAACTACGATTTTGTTTTCACAGGTAGTAATGAAGTACATCCAAGGCACCGACATTATATTCGAGGCTAGTCCCGTGGAGCCCCTACTAGCAGTATACGGCCTCGTGGGCAACAACTACGGCCTGTCTCTGTACCTCCTGGAGGGACTGCGGCTGCGGCCGGCGGCGCGGATGGCTCTCACTCACCAGATAGTGTCGAGAGTAGTCTTCTCTGACACCGGCAGGGAGATGATCGCAGCGGCCATGTCTGCGGGGCATATCTTCATTTTGAATGTGAGAGTTCTTTTCAGATATTTTGGAGGAGTCGGACGAAGCTTTATTAGCTTATGCCTTCAAAAAAAACTGAGAAAGTGCGGTCTTAATTTGGATGGGTGGCATTAACAGCTGATTGTTTGGGGTACGTTTAAGTATTTTGCGTACAAGCGACATTGAACATTAAAACAAACGACATAACATCTACATTCAAATGCCAAATGTCATTGTACAACATTGAATTTGCTCGGACATTTTTTGAGTGTTGTCAGCTATTAGATTGTGATTCTTTAGTATAGTAACTCAATGGGCCGATCCTAATAAACCGAGGGTTGTTGTGTATTGTGTAGCTGTCAGAGGATTACAAGCTGACCCTGGTGCGGTACACGGAGCTGGGCCGCGGGCTGGCGGACTGCTTCCTCATGAGGGTCGGCGAGCTCATGCGCGCCTTCAGCCTCGTGCTCTTCTCTGATAAATATCCTATTGGTGAGAACTATTCCGGCTATTTCAATAGTTTGATTTTAGATAAGCATTTTTCTGCGTATTTCACGTTTAATTTGGCACACGCCGTTAACCTCATGATGTATTAAAAACATAAGCTCGATTTGGTCCGCGCTTACAAACGTTAATTCCACGTAATCGCAAGATGAACCGTATGATATTAAATATTATCACGACTGTATTCACGGGTGAACCGTATGAGCGCGGTAATACGTATGAGCGCTTCTACTCTCCTGCGAAAAGCAAGGCATGTGTTTACGCACGTACAAAAACGCTGCAATCGCCCTTCATCTAACATGATTATTATGTCGACAGGTGAGCGTATAATCTGCATCAACGCAGAGACCGGCAAGGATAACAAGTTCGCAGGCAAGATGCAGGGTCCATACAGCCGGCTGCTGGCGCTACGGACCCGCGACCACATGCTGGGTCTGCCGCATCTGTCGCGCCAGGCGCATGTGCTGCGTCTGTCTGCAGATGTAAGTACAAGATGCAGGGTCCATACAGCCGGCTGCTGGCGCTACGGACCCGCGACCACATGCTGGGTCTGCCGCATCTGTCGCGCCAGGCGCATGTGCTGCGTCTGTCTGCAGATGTAAGTACAAGATGCAGGGTCCATACAGCCGGCTGCTGGCGCTACGGACCCGCGACCACATGCTGGGTCTGCCGCATCTGTCGCGCCAGGCGCATGTGCTGCGTCTGTCTGCAGATGTAAGTACAAGATGCAGGGTCCATACAGCCGGCTGCTGGCGCTACGGACCCGCGACCACATGCTGGGTCTGCCGCATCTGTCGCGCCAGGCGCATGTGCTGCGTCTGTCTGCAGATGTAAGTACAAGATGCAGGGTCCATACAGCCGGCTGCTGGCGCTACGGACCCGCGACCACATGCTGGGTCTGCCGCATCTGTCGCGCCAGGCGCATGTGCTGCGTCTGTCTGCAGATGTAAGTACAAGATGCAGGGTCCATACAGCCGGCTGCTGGCGCTACGGACCCGCGACCACATGCTGGGTCTGCCGCATCTGTCGCGCCAGGCGCATGTGCTGCGTCTGTCTGCAGATGTAAGTACAAGATGCAGGGTCCATACAGCCGGCTGCTGGCGCACCGACATCAAGCGATCACCCTTAAGCCGGGCTGCCTGACGACTCGGCCACGAAACCACTGGCGTCGAAGTCGAAACTATCAGTAAGATGATATTATCTCGGTTAAAGCACCCATCTATTACCAACCGATTAACCACGCTGTCCACCTAGTTGGATTGTAATTGGTTGGTTAGTAATTATTTTTATTAACCGACAACCTGGTTTGTCGGGTGATATATTACAATGTATTACCGTGGTATTTCGTTGATTATTTCACAGAAAGGAGTAACAATATCAGTGAAGATGGGCCCCATTATCGACGTGGGCCACGACATAAAGTCCTTCGACGGCTTCTTTTGCGCCAATGCGCTGTTGACTTTCGGGCACGACGGACACGTCATATTGAGGCAGCCGGATGCTCCTGCTGAATATGGTAAAAAGTTTCATCATAATCCATGTTTCGCTCCTGCTTTTTTATAATTTGAAGTATTTTGAAACGCTTAAATGCTTCCTACTTTAACATTGCTCATTACTTTTAACTTAGAGTTGGCATCTGGAGGACTAGACTCGTAATACAACTACCACAGATAATTTTGTCTCTTCAACCAGGCAACCAAATAAAACGAAGTTTAGAAATCCCCTCTTATCTAATGGAGGCTTTACACCTCCCTATATTAATAGGTTAGAGGGGATTACTAAATATTTATTATCAAAGACCCAAATTATCTTTACAATATCACTCCCCAGATCTAAAGCTCTGTGTGAGCCACCGCTACGAGCACGGTTTGAGCGCGGCCGTCATAGACCCGGCTTGCTCAACTATCGCTCATCTCGCTGGCAACTACACCTGCGCCGTCCTCGCGCTGAGGAGGGAGAAGAGGGAACGGAGCAAGGATACCCTCGATACCAGGCTCTTGAACCACAGCGAGAACACTTTACTTATTATACGGGAAGATGATAGTAAGTGAAGTATGGTTGATGCTTATCAGGTTAGCACCAGTTTACCGGTATTGGATACTGTCCTCGATACCGAGGTGTCACAAATGTATGAAAATCCATCTTACAATTTTCCGAATAACATTACTACTGCGGGTTTGATCCTCGCCACGGGAAAATGTTAGTATAGGTCGCGCCACGTAAAAAGAGCGCGGTCGGGGAAGTAGAGGGGGTATGTTTGCACCTGTGTTCACTCGCTGACGAACCAATAGCACTCGCTAAATCAATGGTATGAAGTGCGTCGCTTTACATCTCGCCATTTCATCCGATCCTGTGCCAGTCGCATTTATTTATTACTATTTCTACTGTAAAAACCATTGAGGTACAATCTATAGAGCCACAATCAGACAAATAAAATGTCCGCGCCAAAACTCTACAACTCAACACTCTCTTTTGCGTACAAGCGACATTGAACATTAAAACAATCGTCATAACGTCTACATTCAAATTTCAAATGTCATTGTAGAACATTAAATTTGCTCGGACATGTTTTGAGTGTTGTCAGCTATTAGATTGTGACTCGTATAGTAACTCAATGATAAAAACTATCTCCAGAGAACTACCTAGACCTGCAAGAGGAGAAGAAAGTGCGCGAGGAAGCGATGGACTTCAAGCAGCAGCGCGACGAGCTGGTGCGCAGCTTCGAGAGCACGCAGACCAAGCTGGTGGAGCTGCTGGAGGAGAACCTGGAGGAACCAGAGCTGCATCAGCTCTCACTCGCGGAGTTCAACCTGCATCTCGAGCATAAGAAGGAGAGGAATAAGCAGGTATGTCTGATTGTGAATTCCTAGTTCAATATGTAAGTTTGTTATCTATGAAGCACGTAAGTCCTCATCTATGAATGTCACTTACACACTTAGGTATAGGTCGCGCCATGTAAAAGGAGCGCTGGCTGTCAAGTTGATCAGTGAGCAATTTATACTACTTTCGTAGTGTAGCCATGCGCAGACATACCCCCTCCACTTTCTCCCAGCGCTCTTTTTACGTGGCGCGGACTATACTAACACTTACAGTTACAGTTAGGTACTAAGTAGTTATATCTATTTAACAAAAAAACACCCAATTACTAAAATGATAATCTAATGTTCGGGCCTAGATCCTGCTGATCCTGGCTCAAAATATGATATTCGCTTTATGTGTAGATTTTATTTATTAACTATAATCATTTGAAATTGTTCTGTAATGTTGTAGTTGAAATTAAAAATAAATGTACTTAATTATTTTTTGTAAATAAAGAATTTGAATTTGAATATGAAAACAATCTGTTGTATTGTAGGCAGAACGCGAGCGTGAAGAGATCAGATTGAAGACGGAGGGCCGTATCCGCGCGCAGGACAAAGTCACGCTGTGGATTAAGAAGCAATGCTGGGACTCCATGCTCAGCCCCAGGGTCAAACTCTTCGCCATCTTCTCACATTACCAGGTACACTGGCACTAAATATAGGCTTACTATATAAATGAATATTCTTGGACATTCCATACAGCGTCATCTAGTCCCAAGCTAAGCAACTTAATGCTTGTGATATTTTTGGATGATCCGTCTTCTAAATAACCAAGCTTCACCGATAATGAGTGTTATATGTTTGTAGTATGTATCTGTGTCTGAGGCAGTTGATTAGTGAGATGATTTATATTTTTAAATTCAATTGTAAAATTATGATAATGTTTGCTAATAACTACATCAGCCGTATCATCAGTTTTCGAGTGGTAATAGTTAACTATCCTCGCTACATGCTAGGTGATTCTACTGCCGGTTCCAACGCGACTCCCTACACCAGGGAAAGAATCGGGCAAGAACCTGGTGGTGTGGGCCTAGCTTTTTTTAAAAGCGATCCCTTAACAGTCGAAAATAATCTAAAATAATCTAAATAGTCCCCAGGTCAAGCTTCAGTGGGAAGCCAGTCGAACAAAGTAAGGCATGTCAAAGTTGTCGTGGCCCCCAGGTGGAGAACTACGCCGTGCTGCCGAGCCAGCGCGACACGTGGCTGGAGCTGCAGCAGGCCGGGGCCCTCAGGACCCTGGAGATGGAGAACGATGACCAGCTCTTCAAGCCGTGGGAGGAGACGCCACTTGTTCAAAGTCTGGAGCTGAGTCAGACTCAGTGAGTGCTGGTGGAAGTTTGTGCTCGTTGTGCGCTTATGCTGCGAATCTTTCTTTAACCGTCAAGATTTTTACCTTTTTTCTTTTTTCTATTAAGAATATGATACAGGACGATTATTGTAGTCCTCAAGGCACACTCTAGGTCCTAAATATGTCCCAAAGAGGTGCCGTGATTAGGCTTTTTTGCGCCTTATTAACAAAAGTGCAGCGAAGGCTAATTACGGCACTGTATATTGTACACTTGTATTCTTACCTGGCTCTAGCTTAAAATGGAAAATATCCCAAATCTTATCTGATCATTACTATCCTTGTACCTAGTAAGTAAGTAAGATCGTATAAGCAAGTGGCCAACTCTGACGGAGTTTTTATGCCGCCTAAAGGCCTCCGTCATGGCTTAACGACTTGTACCTAGTTGCAACGTTCTAGTTACAGCACTGATAGTGACGTCACATTACACGTACAAACATTTGGCTGTCCATAATCTATAGCACTCAAGTTCCGTTATATTCTAACCTTAACAGAGTACAGGCCATCTCAGCCGTATCCGTCAACGATCCGCGTCGTAGCGCTGACAGCCAGATCTCAGGCGCGGTCGCAGACGAGGAGGGGGAGGGAGTAGGACAACCATACGTCCTAGCTGGATCTAACACGCATCGCTACGTCACTGTGCCGCCTTATATGGTGCCGCAGACTCTGGCTGATTCCTTCCTGCAAATGAGTTGGCTTCAGCAAATTGTCAAGGTAAAACTTTTAGTTGGATATTCAAGTAGCCCCGAGAGACATCTTTTAGCAACCCAGGAAGAAGTAGGACAACCATACATCCTAGCTGGATCTAACACGCCCCGCTACGTCATTGTACCGCCGTATATGGTGCCGCAGACACTGGCTGATTCCTTTCTGCAAATGAGCTGGCTGCAGCAAATTGTCAAGGTAATATTGTCGTTGGATATTCAAGTAGCGTCGAGATACAGATTTTAGCAACCTAGGAAGATGAAGGACAACCATACGTCCTAGCAGGATCTAACACGCATCGCTACGTCACTGTGCCGCCTTATATGGTGCCGCAGACACTGGCTGATTCCTTCCTGCAAATGAGCTGGCTTCAGCAAATTGTCAAGGTAATATTGTCGTTGGATATGCAAGTAGCGTCGAGAGACATATTTTAGCAACCTAGGAGGAAGTAGGACAACCATACGTCTTAGCTGGATCTAACACGCATCGCTACGTCACTGTGCCGCCTTATATGGTGCCGCAGACACTGGCTGATTCCTTCCTGCAAATGAGTTGGCTTCAGCAAATTGTCAAGGTAATATTGTCGTTGGATATTCAAGTAGCGTCGAGAGACAGATTTTAGCAACCTAGGAGGATGAAGGACAACCATACGTCCTAGCAGGATCTAACACGCATCGCTACGTCACTGTGCCGCCTTATATGGTGCCGCAGACACTGGCTGATTCCTTCCTGCAAATGAGCTGGCTTCAGCAAATTGTCAAGGTAATATTGTCGTTGGATATGCAAGTAGCGTCGAGAGACATATTTTAGCAACCTAGGAGGAAGTAGGACAACCATACGTCTTAGCTGGATCTAACACGCATCGCTACGTCACTGTGCCGCCTTATATGGTGCCGCAGACACTGGCTGATTCCTTCCTGCAGATGAGCTGGCTTCAGCAAATTGTCAAGGTAATATTGTCGTTGGATATTCAAGTAGCGTCGAGAGACATATTTTAGCAACCTAGGAGGAAGTAGGACAACCATACGTCCTAGCTGGATCTAACACGCATCGCTACGTCACTGTACCGCCTTATATGGTGCCGCAGACACTGGCTGATTCCTTCCTGCAGATGAGCTGGCTGCAGCAAATAGGCAAGGTAATACTTGTTGTTGGATATTCACGTACCGACGAGAGACAGATTTTAGCAACCTAGGAGGAAGAAGGACAACCATACGTCCTAGCTGGATCTAACACGCATCGCTACGTCACTGTGCCGCCTTATATGGTGCCGCAGACACTGGCTGATTCCTTCCTGCAGATGAGCTGGCTTCAGCAAATTGTCAAGGTAATATTGTCGTTGGATATTCAAGTAGCGTCGAGAGACATATTTTAGCAACCTAGGAGGAAGTAGGACAACCATACGTCCTAGCTGGATCTAACACGCATCGCTACGTCACTGTACCGCCTTATATGGTGCCGCAGACTGTGGCTGATTCCTTCCTGCAAATGAGTTGGCTTCAGCAAATTGTCAAGGTAATATTGTCGTTGGATACTCAATGTGTAATGTGTGTGAGTGATGTAAATAAATGTTTTTCTACGAATATTCTATTCTATTATGCTCCAGGCAACTCAATCAGATTAAGTAAATTGCTAATCGCCTGCAACTCGACAGCCACTGTTATTTTGGCACGGGGCGCTCGTTGCTGATAATTTTAGTCCCCGTCAACCGTTCTGATAGTGGGTGAAGAATTAAATCCTTTCTAAATTGATATAGGTCGCGCCACGTAAAAAGAGCGCTGGCTGTCAAACTGCTCCGTGGTCGATGATTGGTGGAGAGGTGTTGCGGCGCACTTCATACCATTAATTTAGCGAGTGCTATTGGTTCGTCAGCGAATGAACACAGGCGCAGACATACCCCAGCTACTTCCCCGACCGCGCTCTTTTTACGTGGCGCGACCTATACATGCGGATCGAGCATAAATGTGCTTCAAGGGCAATAACGCGAAAATGTTTACAAAACATCGCAATTCCAGTTGAACGTTCAGAACATGCGTCTGTGGTTCAACAAGCAGTTCGAGGAGCTGATGGCGCAGAAGCGACGTGAGGTCGGACTCGTTGAGGAGAGAAACGCGCGGTTCAGATTCATTATAGAAGGTTTACTAACTGCCTTGCTACATCTCATTTGCCCAACACAATGTATGCTAACTGTTAGTACACTTACAGCAAATAGTAAGGCTAAACACCGAAATGGCAGGGAAGCGAGAGCAGTTTTAGTGTCATATAATTTTAAACTTTATCTTTCTTACTATAATACATAGTATAGCTTGAGAAACTTGAAACGCAAGCGACCACGAGCGACCGCAAGAGGCGCCGAGAGCACTTTAATACTATGCATTATGGTAATGAAGGTACTATGGGTATATAGTGGTATAAGGTACTAGGTACTATGCATTATGGTAATGTAAAGAGTTCCCATTTTCACTCAGTATCGTTATCATAGTTTAAAATTACATGACACTGAAACTGCAGCCGCTTCGGTGTGATTTGAGCCTAACAGTATGTTTTGTGACATCTATCTGCACTGTAGTGTGTTGAACCCACGTTTGTGTATTTGGTAGAGTTGTTTTGTAGGTTTGATGCACATGTATCTGTCTGTACTTATAAATGTGTTGGTTGTAAAGAGTTCCCATTTTCACTCAGTATCGTTATCATAATAGGCACGCTACATTATGAAGTCATTGGTGTCAATTCAGATGTCGCAAAAACTAAACTTAACTTATTCGACAGCACTAAAATTGATGCTGTGTTTTTTATTTCCATCGTTATGAAAAGGACGGCAATATTTTTAGTCCTGTCAAATTGGTTTAGTTTAGTTTTGGCGACATCTGAATTGACGCCATTTTACACTTACATATACCTAGTGTCTCACCTTGTCGCCTTCTCCAAAATAACAGTACCTACAGTACGTAAAAGTCGTGTGCGTGGTAATGGTCACTTTAACTGTTTGCTGGCGTACTTGAATACTTGAAGAGAATGAGTAATGAGATGGTAAAGTTACCATTCAACATAATACTCGTAGCATTATATAATGAGAACCAAACTGAACAAGAATTTCAACCTTTTATGTATTTCAGAGTTGAACAAGCTGTCCGACCTTCGCGGCAGCTTCCACCACCTGACCATCCAGATATTCGACCCTGAGTGGAAGCAGGAGGAACTGCCAGAGAAACTCATCAAAGTGGAGCCTGAGGAGGTGAGCATCAGATGTATTGTAAAAATATTCGCAAATCATCTTTGCGAATATTTTTACAAATGATTTCTTTCATCTGTCGATTCTATCAAATACAAAATGATTTATCATTTTTTTAGTTATTATTCAACACTAATTTCTTGCTGTTCTTTGGTTTATGGTTACAAGATGACTGATATACTACTTAGATACTTTTTTGTAAATACATACTTATTATAGATAGAAAAACATCCAGACCCGGAACAAATATCTGCAGAGCATGCAAACATTTGTCCCGTGGCGGGGATCGAACCCGCAAACACTGCGTCTCAGGCTGGCCTTCACCCGCTGCGCCACAGAGATCGTCATAAAAATAAATAAATAAATATCCTTGGACATTCCACACAGTGTCATCTAATCCCAAGCTAAGCAATTTAATGCTTGTGTTATGGTAACCAGATAAACTACATAGATACATTTTTTTTTTTTTGTAAATACATACTTATTATAGATAGAAAACACCCAGACACGAGACAAATATCTGCAGAGCATGCAACCATTTGTCCCGTGGCGATCAAACCCGCAACCTCCGCGTCTCAGGCCTTCCCCCGCTGCGCCACAGAGGTCGTCATAACAGATATGTTTATCCAGTGTTCTATAGAGCCGTACATCAGCCCTAGTCAAGTGGTGATCGCCCCCCCGGAGCCGGTCCCCAAGGACGACTTCAAGGAGCGCGCGCTCATAGAGATGATGGACGGCGTGCTGGAGAAGCTCTGGCACGAGGAGATCAAGAAGCCGATACCGATGCCGCAGTGCATGGTCAGTGGGGACTGGTGCTTTGGTTACCTATATAGCGATAGCTATATTTCAATATGTGAGAACATATAAATGGTCTGTAGTTATAATTTATTTATTTATTTATTTGAATCTCCAACATTGTAAACACCAATACAAAACATTTAAAATAGACGAACAAAAGAAACAAGCCAAGTATCACAATAATTATAGGAATAATTATATTAATTAAGGTTAAGTGAATATAATTTAAGTTTGTTTTCCTAAGAAATAAAAATAAATAAATAAAAATAGAGGAGAATTAGTATGCAGTATTAGTCTTTCATTAAAGTGATTTCAATTTCATTGAAAATATTTCATTCTTAATTAACGATTCAAGATTATACCAAAGTTCAAATTTAATTTAAAAACATCGGGAATTTGAAATTTGATTTACTCGCGACAACATCTGTAAACAATGAAGTAATACTATGGACGATATAGATAAAAGGACTGCTCTCAGTATAATGTGCGTCAATAGAATTGTTGCAAATGTGGCCGATTGTGGCCTTGACCTTTGTCTCTGACTCTTTAATGCCAGGTTGCAATATTCAACTTACTAATAACCGTGGATCTGTCGCCATAGTAATATTTTTATCTGTCAAAAAGTGTCCTACATTTTTTGTTGTCTAAACAAAGTTGCTATGGCGATCAATCTACGATCATCCGTAAGTTTAATATTGAAACCAGCCGTAAGCCACTCTCTAAATCTCTCTAGCTAGATATTTCTAATTTAATCAATTAATTTCGCTGTGTTTATTAATTTATCTGTTATACAACCGCACAATAACGCCGTGTGGTTCCAGTTGGACAAAGACCCGGAGCACTTTAACGAGGAAGACCTCCGCTTTGTGTTTGAGTACGAGGCTAAAGTGAACTTCAGGAACGAAGAGCGCGATAAGTACCGCAAGATGCTGCATGCTGAGTACGCTAAGCTCACGCAACTGCTCAATGAAGGCATACTCAAGTTTAACCAGAGGGTAATATTATCTTATCTTTATGTTATCTTATTTGACCATCATAAAAAAACGTATAACTAGTGGCCTTATTCATAAAGATTTGTCAATTTAATATAGATTTAAAGAGTGTTTTTTTCTTGTTACTCTTATGTCAATGAAAGCGATAGCAACAGATTAATATCCGTTTTAGCGTTCGTTCGTTCGTTCGTATGAGCAAGTGGCCAACTCTGGTGACGGAGTTTTTAGGCCGCCTAAAGGCCTCCGTCATGGCTTAACGACTTTAAAAGCCGGGACCGACAATTTAACGTGCCCTCCGAAGCACGGAAGCGCTCGGATGAAAATTCCACTTGCGGTCACCCATCCAAGTAGTGACCGCTCAGAACGTTGCTTAACTTCGACGATCTATCAAGAACGTCTAAGCAAGCTTCGCCACGAGCGCTTCCGTTTTAGCTAATGTAGGTAATAACTAAACCAATATGCATATGGGGGTAAGCCTTTACATTTTTAATAGATGATTTATACAGAGTCAGGTGGCAAGCTTAGCCTACACTTAACGGGACACTGTAGTGCCTGGGACATTGTTGTAAGCTAAACTCACGCAACTGCTCAATGAAGGCATACTCAAGTTTAACCAGAGGGTATTTGTACTCTTATTTCACTATCATAATGCTAATGATAATAATAATAATAATCGTAATCGTAATGATAGTGAAATAAGAGTAGAGAATATCTCGGCTAGTGTAAGAAAGAAAACTGTATTCATATCACACCTACTAATTATTATAAACGCGAAAGTTTGTAAGTATGGAAGGATGGATGTTTGTAACGCTTTCACGCGAAAACTACTGAACGGATTTGGCTGAACCTTGGAATATACATAGTTTATGACCGGGAATAACACAAAGGCTACTTTTGATCTCGGTATCACAACGGGAACTACCGCGGGTAACACCGCGGGGTGCAGCTAGTTTTAGATTGGTGAAAGTTTGTGTGTATGTTTGTTACTCGTTCAAGCTAAAACGGCTGGACGGATTAGAATGAAATTCAGTACCAGGATAGCTTATATCCTGGTTTAACACATAGGCACATAGGCCACTTTTGATCCCGGTATTCCCACGGGAACGGAACTATTCACCGCAGCTAGTAAAATATAATAAGATTTTTAGTAAAATAAACTCAAGAACTCAGCTTCTACAAGATCTGGTTAGCGCCACCTGAATCCAAGAGCCAGATATAGAAGCGTTGCTGGCACTATGCTAGCGCAGTATTGGATTATTTATGAACTACGAATGATACGAAAAAACATCAATATGGACAAGCAACAATTTAAATAATAAAATATTACAGGTGAAAGAGATGTGGTTATTGAAGTTAACAGTCGACTCTGTCATCGGTCAGGAGAACCTCAATCTGATGCGCCTGCGCAGGAACAACCTCGACCGTGTGGAGAACGCAGAGAAGATCGAAGAATATAGGTAAATCTAAAGACCATTTTATAATATTACTGTAAAATCTGTATGACAAGAATTTGTACAAATTGCGGTGTTTAAAAAAAAACCTAATACAGTTCAATTATCACATATCAACGTCTTGGGTTCCAAACGATGGAAGGCGGCGTCGGGGTCGGCCGAGAAAGCGTTGGCGGGACCATCTCGCCACCTTCGATGAAGGATGGTGGGACAAAGCTAATGATCGAGATGATTGGAAAAGTTTGGGGGAGACCTTTGCCCATCAGTGGGACAAAATAGGTTTAAAAAAAAAGTTCAATTCCCTTTACAGGACATTAATAGCTCGATACGAAGGCGAAGTGGAATACTTAACCCGGGAGCTACAAATGATACAAGACCAGAGCGCGGAAGTGCAGGCCTCGTACGACACTCTGCAAGTCAAGGACAAGTATATGGAGAGGACCTTCAAGAACCACTTTGCGGACCTCTCGCCTATTATTGTGGATCAGTGCTACAAGTTTTACAAGTACGTTTGTAATACTCAATATTACTATTACTGTTTATTGCTAAGAGTTTTTCTTCGCGGTTTGAAACCGGTATGTAATAAAACAAAGGCGCACGGACCGAGGCCAAGTGCATCTCAGTATTCGATTGAGTATCTTGATGTTCAGTCTGTAGACTTTCTCACAATCCTGCACGTGTCTTATATTATAAAGAGGTAATTCTGGTTTGTTTGTTTGTTTGTATGTTTAGGGCTAGATATTAATCGTCTTTGGTTTAGGGTAATCTCCGAAACTACTCATCCGATTTCCAAAATGCTTTTACCAATTTGTAGCTTAGACTTTCCGAATGAACATAGGCTATATTTTATCAAGGTAGGTACCACGTGAGCGAAGCCACGGGCAAGTAAGCTAGTTTAGAATAACTGCCTTTTGCATGTTAATGTATGTATATTTTGGGATATCTAAAGATGACTGACTGAAAAAGTTGCTTTGGAATGACAATATTACTATTACTATTACTACTAGCCCATCCCGTCCCATTGTTGGGCAAAGGCCTCCCCCCACTTTCGCCAGTCTAATCTAACTGTCACATCTTCAGGATCTCACAGGAACTTTTGCCAAAACTGGTACACTACTTTCTTGGCCAACTGTACCTTTGGGACTTGGTGACGCAGTGTGAAATGTCCAAGATTATTTTACTTATTTATCTTAATCGTAAAAGTTTCCTTTATTTGTACTTTTAAAACCAAAAAGGTATATATTTTTTTTTATTTAACCTTTCATGTCCCACTGCTGGGCAAAGGTCTCCCCTTTCTTCCTCCACACATCCCGGTCCATTCATATTTCCGGCCATGTAGAGTCAAACGCATCCAGGTCATCTCGCCATCTTTTTTTGGGTCTACCGCGTCTTCGTTGCCCGCTAAAAAAGTAATATGAACCTTAAATGTCAGGAAGCGTCCAAAGTGTCAACAGCGCGCCGCCATGATCCCTGTGATCCTGTACGAGCTGGCGGCCGCCGTGCTCAGCGGCGTCAGACCGCCGCTGCTGCACCACGACTGTGTCGACTTCTTCAAGGGGTGACTACATTACACTATTTTATAACACTACCTATTACAATAGTGGCAATTCAAAGTATCGCAAAAGCTAATCTTAACTAAGCAAAAATGTTGCCGTCCCTTTCATAGCGATTGGAATAAAAAGGATGGCATTAATTTTAGTTAGTTTAGTTTAGCTTTTGCGACACTCCGAATTGCCACTATTCCCTAACTAAACGGGACAATGAAATCTAAGGAAAATGATTTTTGTGACAACCTCTGTGGCGTAGGCGAATGTTGAATAGTGAATAGTACCCGTTCTCGTGGGAATACCGGGATCAAAAGTAGCCTTATTCTTTAATAATAATAATAATAATTTAATTTATTCAGACAACTAAGATCCAATAAGTAAGTAAGATTCATAAGACATTGTTATGTTAACACACAAAGTAAAAAATATCCAGGGTATAATCAATCCTGGTACCGAATTTCATTCAAATCCCTCCAGCCGTTTGAGCGTGAAAGAGTAACAAACACACTTACATATTTACACACTTACTCACACACAAACATTCACCTTTATAATAAAAGTGTGATTGTTTGTTTACCAGCGTGGAACAGCTTGATTTAATCAGCAACATGCCTCCCGTGATGGACGAGGGGCTCTGGGCTACCATGTGCAAGCTGCGCCGCGCCAAGATAGAGAATGAGATACGAGTGAGTGCCATATTTAGAGGGATTATTAGAATACGTAGTGGTATAGGTCGCGCCACGTAAAAAGAGCGCGGTCGGGGAAGTAGCGGGGGTATGTCTGCGCCTGTGTTCACTCGCTGACGAACCAATAGCACTCGCTAAATCAATGGTATGAAGTGCGCCGCAACACTTCTCCACCAATCATCGACCACGGAGCAGTTTGACAGCGAGCGCTCTTTTTACGTGTGCGCGTAAGTCATTCAGAGAACAGTCAGTCCTCCACTGTGAGTCTTATGGGTACAACGCCTAAGTAATTTTACATTGGTGGCAATTCTGAGTGTCGCAAAAGCTAAACTAAGCTAACTAAAATTGTTGCCGTCCCTTTCATAGCGATGGGAATAAAAAGGATGGCAATAGTTTTAGTTAGGTTAGTTTAGCTTTTGCGACACTCCGAATTGCCCATTATGTTTTTGTTGTTTTTAGTTTGTGTGTGTGTCAAATAAATGCTTTTTCTTTCTTTCTCTCTTAAGATATGTATTTACCCGTCAGATGCGCGGTGTTGCCCAGGAGATGGCTTACGTGGACAGTGCTAGCAGCGTGTGGAGCAAGGCCGTCCTCGCGAGGAAGAACCAGCTGCTCGTGACGCACGACAACATCACGCTAATGAGAGAGAGGGTCGAACTGGCCGCCAGGAACAGAACTATACAGGTCACTAGTAACTAGAGCTTAGCATTTGTTATAGACTTGTGTTTTTATTGTTCAAGATGCCAACACGGTCTTTAGATCTATTTTAGACTGTTTTCCACTCCGAGAAATGGGAATAGAAATGGGTGTATATTAACTTTACTTATAGTCTTTCTTAAACTTTCGCGATCACAATTCATACTTTTAACTAGAAATTAACAGGATTTTATCGTGTAATTTACCATCGCGGAACTCAGTTCGCCCGCGACCACGGTTGTTGCAACACAGCCGAAACGTCGGGAAATAATAAAATTACGCGATAAAATCCTGTAAATTTCTAGTTAAAAGTATGAATTACTTATGCCGGGTTCCTATACCGGGTACTGAGGCTCAAGACGTACCCCACTTTAGCCAGCTTCCGTACTTTTATCTAAGTGTTCTTACCCCCGGTTCCTATATCCAACGTACGGATGTCCGTAGGTCGGTCGTCATAGCAACGTTGTTATCTGTCAAAAAGTCTCATACATTTTGTGTTGAATAAACAACGTTGCTATGACGACCGACCTACGGACATCCGTTAGTTGGCTATAGGAACCCGGCATTAGAAATCTTCGATGCTAAGAATTTACATCATGATTTTTGCCTTGACTTATTGAAATGTGTTTAGCTGGTGCTACCAGCGGGGCAAGTGGAGATCACTACCACGGGGCATATGGAGGACTTTGAAGATGCCACGCTTATACTCAGGGAGGATATTGAAAAGATCAACGATGTTATACTGGTAAGACCGGTCCCTTCTCCTCTTAAATGACGTCACAACAGGTTCTCTGCCAGTCTTGTCCAAATATGTTCGCCTAGGTTTTCCCCTTCCAGATGTCCCATTCACACCCTTGTACACCTGTTTCGTTAAACGACTTTCATTCATCCTCTCTACATGCCCTAAACAACTTAACATGCCCTTCTCAATTCTCATCACTACATCTTCTTTCACTCCATATGTTTATGTAACACTCATTCATTCATCGTGTCAATAAGCTCATGAAAATAAATTTTTTCACTCCAATATGAAGCCACCTAAGCCCTATCTGAGGCCGAAACAAGGTCTTCACGGGTACAGTTGTTAGGGTACAGAGGGCAGGACAACAAGTGCGACATGTTTATGTGACCTGTAGCACAGGTTTTTATACCTATTTCAGGCACCAGTCTCTCACAAAACAGGTCCTTACCTCTAACCTACAACTGTTTGAATTTATCATTATTTTTAACTGTATTTATTTTTAAAATTATTATATATTTTTTTATTTATGTTTGTGAGAGAAACAAAGAAACAATTTTGATTGGTTTTTGATACGCGGCAGACCGCGGCGGCGGTGGAGGGACGAGCTTGACTCTTACTGTCCACAATGGACTACACTAGCTCATAACAGAGATGAATGGAGAGAAGGAAGGGAGGCCTTTGCCCTGCAGTGGTATGATTCAGGCTAGTAATAATAATAATAATAATTTTGATAATATGTATCAGAGAGTCGGCGACATGAAGCTGCGCATGATGCGCAAGCAGATGGAGTTCCGCAAGGGCATCCTCGCCAAGGAGTGGCAGCACGCGCAGGTCAGCATGAAGCTGAGGCACATGGACCAGGAACTCTACTCCTACCGACGGCTCAAGGTATACCACTCCATCTCTACCATGGACCTAGGATAGTACAGTCAGCGTCAGCGATATGAGCGTCTAGAGTAGTCGAAATGATCTGAAAAACATAAAAGCAATTTGATATACGCAGTTGGAATCATCATATTGTTGCAAGCTGCTTAGGTATAGATGCTTGCAACAATATGATGATTCGAAATACGCTCATATCAATTTGACGCTGACTGTACCTGGACGAACAGTGAGCATGCCGCCGAGAAGGACAAAAAATGCATTGAAATCATAGTCTCGTAGTACAAAATTCGGAGCATCAAGTTTCCGGCCATTCAAAAAAACGACACGCGATGAGGGACAAAAGATCTAATGCTTTGTCTCTTTTTCTCACAATAATGTATATATTCTTCTTTGTTTTCGTGTGACCGAGAAAGGAATATACAGCGCTCTATTTCTTACTTTCTCTAAGGTGTTTTATCTGTTAGATACCGAAAGAGCTGCAGCTTTACCTGAAGAACAAGGAGCTGGGCTACACGGAGGAGCAGGACTACGTGCGCATGGAGAAGGAGATGGAGGCCTCCAAGATGTCCGTCAACAAGGTCCTGCAGGAACTTGTACATCGCGTCGAGGAACTACAGGTTAATATAGCTCGCGCCCTTTGATATGTATTAAAGAGTCACAATCTAATAGCTGACAACACTCAAAAAATGTGCGAGCAAATTCAATGTTCGACAATGACATTTGACATTTGAATGTAGACGTTGTGTCGTTTGTTTTAATGCTCAATGTTGCTTGTACGCAAAAAAGAAAAACTCTGCGCACTACGTAGTGTGCGCAGAGTTTTTGGCGTTTACATTTTATTTATCTGATTGTGGCTCTATAATACATCTCAATGATCGCGCCACGTAAGAAGAGCGCTGGCTGTCAAACTGCGCCGTGATCGATGATTGGTGGAGAGGTGTTGCGGCGCACTTCATACCATTGATTTAGCGAGTGCTATTGGTTCGTCAGCGAGTGAACACAGGCGCAGACATACCCCCGCTACTTCCCCGACCAAGCTTTTTTTACATGACGCGACCTATACTGCTACTGTTACTGGATACTTATACTGTGCCATTTAAGTGCAATAAAAATATTTATCTTCTACTAAACACATTCGCCTTTTCCATCTCAACAATGGCACTATAGTGTCCCGTTAGGCAGCTGTAAACTTTGTTGAGTGAGTTGATTGGGCATTTAAAATATTTCCACAATACCTTTCTATTTGCAGCTGAAGATAAACGCGATAGAGGCGCAAGCGCAGGAGCTGGAGAAGCTCATAGCCACACTCAACGTGAAGGTGTCCGAGAAGCGACTCAACGACGACCCGCTCGAACCCATACGCACCAGGAGGATCTTCAAGAAACGGTCATTAACTATTCAACGTCCGATAAAACAAATACCGTGATCGAAAGTAGCCTATGTGTTATTCCCGGTCATAAACTGTGTATATTCCAAGTTTAAGCCAAATCCGTGCAGTAGTTTAATCAAAACAGTCCATACGTTCGGACTGTGTAGAGCCTCACATAGGCATCTATATTATACACAAATATATATAGAGCTGGGTGCGTAGACAAGTGACAAATGTTTCGTATCTATTCTCTTTCTATCATCGCTACACCTTTGATTTGACATTTCTGATCGCTCGAGTTGTCGTCATCGAATGTCAATTCCTATACATTTTTTTTAGTTTCTAATCGAAAGCGATTGTCGAAATGTAACATGGCTAGGGCAGCTGTTCTGTAAACTTTTCGAACGTCGCAAAGCTGAATCCGAAATGAGATTCATATTTCGTGTTCTGTAGAAGTCGATAACGCCTGACACGCGTGTGCCAGTGATATGAAATAATATAAATTATCAAATCATCTTGAATTGGGACTAAATGACACTGTGTGGAATGTCCAAGCATATTTATTTATTTATACAATACTAGCTAACTTGATTAATTGAGTCTACGAACAAAATCGTTTGTATCGGACTGTGTTCTCCGTGATAATGTAGATTTCCAAACGAATTATGATGATGTATTTATGATGCTGTTGTTAAAAAGTATTCTCTCTTTGCAGCATGGAAACCCTGGTGATGCGAAGCCAGCTCATCCGAGAAGTGCAGGCTAACCACACCACCATCGTGCTGCTGCAGACTGAGCTAGAACTACTGAGGCTCAAGACGTACCCCACTTTAGCCAGCTTCCGTACTTTTATCTAAGTGTACTTACCCCCGGTTCCGGTGAGACGGATTCAACGTAGGTTTTTGAAAAATGTTTTGTTTGAACAATATTTCTGACTAAACATGTAAAAGTGCACAAAAGATCGTACAAAGCGATTGCTCTGTTTTCATCAAAGCGTAGTGTTAATTTTCGTTAATTATTAGTTGATTACTGATTTATAAGACTGAAGTTAGTTTAGATTTACTCTGTGGTTATAGTTTAGTTCTTTTAAGTTATTTTGTGAGATTATATAAAATTTAGTGATACGTAACTCACATGATATATATTATGCTAAATGCAGTAGCAATGTTTAGTACCTACCTAAACACACAAAATGTCATCAGTATGTTTGTTTACAAACAAAAGGTAACAATGTGAGGTTTTCATCAATAAACAGTCTTTTTCAAGATTATAAAAACTTTATTTCAGTAGACTACATATGACACTCCGAGACTCAGTATATTAACAATCGACTCAGTATTATTAACTTGCTTTTCTATAACTAATCTACTTTTCAAACTTTCCAACTCACAGCACCCAAACCTTTAAAAATTCTTTGCCGTTTTTAATATATTGAGCCGCGGGGTGAGACGGTACAACATGTATTACATTTTGGAAGAATTCAAGAAAAAAAATCAAGTACCTACAGCTAATTTTTGACTTTCCGAATTCGAGCAATACAATACAAACCCCAGTGGTACTAAGGATACAAAGCTGTGTCACTTGTACCATTAATGGTACAAATCAATGGTACTTCTGACACAAAGGCAAATAATGCAAGACACAGTCGCGCTCTACTATATTTCACTAATATTCAACAATTTTATTTACTAAAACTATAAACATTAACAGGAAAAACCGAGCCAGTAGAAACAACTAAAGTAAATACATTTGACTACAATTTCGTTAATTTTACGACCGCGACTGTATAAAAGTATGAAATAGGCCACGACTTCGTTTTTTATTTATCACAAATATTTCAATCACATTTTACCAATTTATAAACAATATGCAATACAATTCCTTACTAATAGAATATTATTGTTACACGCCGTTATTTTATAAGTATTTAAATACGCTTTCAAAATACTGTAAAATATTACTAAGTACCTAGTCAAAATTATCAGTATTTTGAAATATTCCATTATTATACACTATTAACTGTGCGTATGTATGTTTCACGAGTTGACGAGTATATGATAGAGATAATACAACTACCGATATGTCGTAGGGAATATCTACATAAAAGGAAGTATTTTACTTGAGCAGCTGAGGTACAATTTAAACGGAACACGTCTATTTTACTTCTGACTACAGCTCATTGTTACTGACAATTACTTTCCTTTTAAACTTACGATACCTATTAAGTATAGTTTAGAGTCGGTTTTCAGATCATGGGCGATGACCACTCTAAGAAATAGTACCTATCTATTGTGTAGTGATATTGTGTTTTTAAACAAGAGATTGCACGGTGAGAGAGATCACCATCCGAGATTCTAATATACACATGGATTTCAATATAAGAACAGATAAATTAAATACCATACAAGGTTCTATTCATTAAAGAAAGTGGTCATGACCACACAAGCCTATTGGCATTGTAAATACTTGTGATCACCACACGTTTCCAATGAACAGATATAAAGGGATCACATAGTTGGAGGGATAATCACACAAGGTTTCAACATTATTATAGTATAGGTCGCGCCACGTAAAAAGAGCGCTGGCTGTCAAACTGCTCCGTGGTCGATGATTGGTGGAGAGGTGTTGCGGCGCACTTCATACCATTGATTTAGCGAGTGCTATTGGTTCGTCAGCGAGTGAACACAGGCGCAAAACATACCCCCGTTACTTCCCCGACCAAGCTCTTTTTACGTGGCGTGACCTATACCTAAGGTTTATATTTACTACTGCAGGGTCGGACTGGCCATATACCCGAGGTGATGTTTGCCAGCCGGGCTCAAGCCTGCGCGGGGCCCTCACGGGGCAGTTAGGATATCATCATATCCATCAGCCGCAGCACGATCTCTTCCTCTGTATGTACCTATAGGTATGGACGAAAGTAGTAGCAAAGACGATTAATATCTAGAAGACAGACAAAGGCCATACACAAAATCGTAACCCTAAAAAATAGCCTGAAAACTCTAAAACATCAATTTTATCCAAGAAATTTCAATTACTTTCTAGTTAAAAATGTTTAAATATTGAATATTGTTGCTACCTACTACCAAAGACGATTAATATCTAGAAGACAGACAAAGGCCATACACAAAATCGTAACCCTAAAAAATAGCCTGAAAGCTCTAAAACATCAATTTTATCCAAGAAATTTCAATTACTTTCTAGTTAAAAATGTTTAAATATTGAATATTGTTGCTACCTACTACTAATACTAAAATCAATTTTATCCAAGAAATTTCAATACTTGTATTGAAATTTCTTGGATAAAATTGATGTTTTAAAGTTTTCAGGCTATCTGGTACTGCGGGATCGGGTTACGATTTTGTGTATGGCCTTTGTCTGTCTTCTAGATATTAATCGTCTTTGCTACTACTAAGTATTGAAATTTCTTGGATAAAATTGATGTTTTAAATTTTTCAGGCTATCTGGTACTGCGGGATCGGGTTACGATTTTGTGTATGGCCTTTGTCTGTCTTCTAGATATTAATCGTCTTTGGTAGTAGGTATATATATTATAATTCTACTTCGTCCATGGTTTAGGCCTCCCTTCGTTCTTCCTATTTCTCACGGTCCTGCGCTTGCTTCATTCAATAATGAGTAATTTGTGTATTTCAATACTTTCCGATAGCATCCCATCTTCGTACAGTCTCGGGCCTCGGACTTAAGTCTCTCAACGGGCCCTCTTTCAGCTCAGTACGACCCTGTTTGACAACATAAGTTTCCAACGAAAAGATACATACAAATACAGTGTGTTTACAATGCAGTTCGCTGATCGTACACGATGACAGCGTCCGCATCCAGCAGCTGGCTGTGCGACTTGCTGAGCGCGATGATGGCGGCGTGCGAGCTGCGCATGCGACTCTTGTACTTCTTGCTCAGACTCACCTGAGAACAGTGCATTTATTTACTCATAGAACCTTATTAAAGTTTAATTTTCATTGATATTGTACCAAAAATATATATAGTTGTTCATTCATGTACCTACGGCCAGTTTGGATATTTTATCAGTTATTACTTAGGTACTTTGGTTAGTGATACTGACTCGGTATCGAGGACAGTATCCAATACTACGGTAAACTGGTGTTAACCCCCCAGTTGTGTTCTCTGAGGCATAGGTAAAGTAGGTACCTACCTAAATGAACTTTATGCCTCAGAGATGCCTCAGTAATTAACTAGTTAGTGGCGAAACGGTTTTAAATGCTTACTTTAGCATAAAGCTGCTGCAAGTCGTCCTCCGTGGAGAGCGGGCGCGGCTTGGGCCTCAGGAAGGCGGGCAGGGAACGCGTCTTCATGGCGTCCATGCTGGCCGCGCTGTCTATCTCGTCCAGCACTGGACAGGCAAAGGCAAGATTTAATACATTTTAGTTGATACTACCAATGTATTTGTAGGACTTATGAAAGAAAGAAATACGCAATAAATATTTAAAACTACGCAACGGATTTTGATGCGGTTTTTTTTAAGACATAGAGTGATTGAAGAGGAAGGTTTATATGTAAGTATAATAAGGCTACTTTTAACTACCGTGGGGCGCAGCTAGTAGGTATAACGATAAAATAATTTGCTAGTTCCAATAAAAGCCCCACGTTGGGCGCCATTTTCATCGATTTATGATTTACACTTACAAACTTTTTACACGTTGCGTTGCTCTAATAAGCACATTAAAGATACTACCTAATTGAATCTATTATTTTGAATTTTCAATTTGTTGGCTCAGTCCGACCCTGGGCGGAAGTTTCCGTATCTAAAGTATTCTGTGGGCCAAACTATACTCACTCCCGCTAGAAGCGTACTGCACGCTGTGTTCCCTGGCGGGCGCGCGCGGCGCGTGCGCATGCGCCCGGCACTCCGCGTCCCCCGCGTAGCTCGCCGGCCGCGTGTGCCGCTGCACCTGCACCTGACAACCAGACAATATTTCTGCTCTTACATCAACCCTCTACTTTTGATCAGTGGCTTAACAGCCACTGATCAAAAGCACCAACAACAGCGCGCGCCCCCCCGCCTCCTCCTTCGCGACCTTCGTCCCGCGCCGAGCGACACTTCGCACGCAGTGTGAGACGCGACCGCGAGGAGTGACCACACTCATACCCAGATGAAGATTCTCCGGAAGAATCGAAACATTGTCGGTATCTAAATCGACGATAATTTTACGTGAGTAATTTCCCGTGTGCTATTATAATGTCTAATACAACTCACTATAGTTTTGAAAGTGAAACTTATAAGTAGTTGTTTTTGTTAATAGTTTTCCCATCTACCATTAGGTAGGTACTTAAAGAGACACGGGCTTCGGACTTGTGCCACCCTCTGCCTCACTCAGTCAGAGCAGTCAAACCCTGGTTATTTAGGGTTAGACTGCTTTGACTGAGTGAGGCAGGTAGGCTACCTAGGTACCTACTTCGGCGTTTCCGACTTCGTAGAGCGTTGTCTCTCTCTGTCACATAAGGTGTATGTATGCGTCAAACTAGCGCCGCCGCCTATTTTATTTTATTATTACGTTAAACAAAGGAATAAAAAAACTGAATGTTTCGTTTTTGAAACATATAAGCTTTTTTTTAATACCTCTGTAATAGTTTTATTTTGTAAAGTTAAGCGAAGTTGCACTTGGTGGCCACCAAACGCTTTTCGCTACTCTACTAAACTATGCAAAAAAAAACTACTACCTACAACTACGTCTTATTAAAAAAAAATATGATAGGTTGCACAAACGTAACATTCAGTTTTTTTTAATTCCTTGTTTAACGTTAATTATAAAATAAAATAGGTGGCGGCGCTAGTTTGACGCATACAACCACCTTAAACCTATCGATTGAGAATCAGAGACGATGTGCTTCTAGCTGAAAGTGCCAAAGTGTATCTGTAGTAAAATCAAGAGTCATTTAAAATAATAATTAACACAAAACTGTAATACATATTCCCAAGGTGCTGTTAAAATCTACTTACATGTGAAACACTCACCTCTGCATGTTTTAAAACTCTATAGCTGTCTTGGCTCGAGTATGCTTGATTTTCTTTGATAACATAATTGTCTTTGAGATATTGCTCGTCTGAAAAAGAAAATACTTAATTAGGTGACACCTTGTAACCCTTACAGACAACACTATGTAGGTACCTACGCTATGTACGACGATGTAACGATTCATTTTGTTATTACCGAATGATTTCTGATGACGCGGCATTTGGCGGCAGTAACAAATAACAAGTAGTAAAATAACAACGCCACAAATTCCTCCAACAAGCCAGGTTAACCAAACAATTATAAGGCGACCCTGAAAATAAACACCATTAAAATATAGCAGCTGTTCATTAATAGCGGTATCGATTTTATGCACTTTACGTAAGTTTTGTTACCTGTAGAAACATTTCAATTTCTAACAAGAAAGCGAAAAGCGCTTCTTTTTGTTCCCCCTGTATACTTTATTCCTAACATTTTAACTGGAGATTTGTATATATTTTTTAAATTACGCTAATTCTAGCAGAACCCTAAACCCTTAAAAATATAGGATTGTACTTAGCGAAAAGGGCCTACATATTCTATGTACAAAATGTAGTCCTGTATTTATTTTAATTTTCGCGCCTGCGCAATAGTCCTCTACACGGTTTCGTTCAATAACGGGGTGGGTGTTTAGTTTTGTACCTTGAGTTAGCGGTTAATGAAAAAATCAAAACACTTTTAAATTATCATTTAAAAGCAATTTTGAGTGTTTCAGTTTAGCGCACAATTTATTTTCTTTTTTGACCATGGACGAAATAGATTTTCGTCCATGATTTACCTTAGTGATGGTCCTCTTCTGAACGAAAGTAATTATGTCATTCAAACTACTTAGTTGTTGTCACTGTCAGTGTCAATGTCAAGTCATCAATCGATTGACGGATTGATCGAGTGGGTGGGAGGGAACCGAACCGAACGTTTTTTGTGAATTTGTATTTGTAATACAATACAAACATTTTCTGCAACATTCCTTCTTCCTTTCTTTTGCACAATGAAAATAAGCAACACACGTAATGAATGTGAATTTCACAAAAGCTCTAAACTAATTTGTATTCTGTAGTAATTGCATCAAAATAAAAATAGGAAAACACTGTGTATGTGTACAAAATTGTGTGATTTGTGTGTAGTATAACATTGAATTTGTAAATCAAAACAATAATTTGTTCATAGATAGATGTTTGCTGGTAGTGTCTGTATCCGAGTGTTTATCGGTATTTGTTGACCCCGGTGGCCCTGCAGTCCCCGCGTCAAATCGTACGATTCAGCTGCGTCACTCACGGCCGCGACTCGCGCGGGCCCGTTCGCTCGGCGCAGTCGCTCAAAGAGCATGTAATAGTACAGTCGCTATTCGGAGCGATCCACTACTGCTGGTATGCGGTAAATCGCTGAAAGACGCTAACGGACATTACGTAAATTCATTGTAAATTTGCGATCGAACAGACGTAAACAAGTGCGTTCCACATTAATTGATCGAGAAATGTCTGGTACAAAATCGAGTTTTCTCATCATTTTTATCTACAGTGCGTTAGCTCAAAACTCTTTGGGATTTTCGCCTGTTGTCTTCAGTGAGTATAATCCGATTTGTGTTTATTTTTAGTTTAAAATACCACACTAGTGTAAATTGTAAATCATTGGTTTGTGTCCATGGATCCCGGGATCAGATTTAATTGGCCTCTGATTCCGCCAAGTTTTGTCCACCGATACCGGGATCGGTTATTTCTAATTCACAATATTCACCTAAGTAATACAGGATCATGTTGACTTTCATCTTTCATCATTAGTTTGCCAGTACAAAGCAATAAAGTTTCCTTGATTATTGATGCATTTCATTAATTACTTAGTTGCTATACTAAGTTACTTGTAATTAATAAATATAACTTTCTCATGAATAGTCCCCGGAGATGGTGGTGCCCAACTTGAAGCAAAACTGAACAGGACCAATGTTGTCCACTACATTTGTGCCAAGACTTCCAGTGACTACTTCAACATCTGGTTGAACCTAGAGCTACTCGTACCCTTCGTCATTGACTGCTGGGTTGACAACTTACGTCTGGAGTACAACAATGTCACCCGAACCACACATGGCCCAGAAGGAGTTGATATTCGGGTGCCAGGATGGGGTAAATCAGAGCCTGTGGAATGGCTGGACCCATCTCATGATAAGACCGGTGCTTACTTCAATAACATAGCTGATACGCTGGTGAAGTTAGGATGGACAAGGAACACTTCATTGAGAGGAGCTCCATATGACTTCAGGAAGGCACCAAGTAAGTAATATTATCAGAACTAAAAACTTAAAACTCAATATAAGCTCTTGTCAATTATCAATGTAGTAGTAACAAAGTAGAATACAAATTTAGTTTATGCAGTAAACCAGATTCTTTATAATTTACTTGTTAGTATATACATCACTGTCAAGATAAGTAGCACTGTCCTGACATAGTATAAGCAATTATGAACAAAAAAACACTCAAAGAAGGAACCTTCATTATCTCAAAAATCAGTATTCAAAAAATCTTATGGCTTATTAGTACATCTGTGAAAAAATATAAAAATTCTTCAGTCACATCATTACTATCCCCTTTTATCAGAATGTTAATGTTATTTTTAGATGAGAACAGTGAGTTCTTCGTCAAACTCAAGACCTTAATAGAGGATACATACACCGTAAACAACAAGACCCCTGTGACTCTGATAGTGCACAGCATGGGCGGCCTCATGGCGATTCACTTCCTCCGACTGCAGCCCCAGGCTTGGAAGGACCAGTACATCCGGCGGATGATATCTTTATCCACTCCTTGGGCTGGCTCCATGAAGGCTGTCAAGGTCTTTGCTATTGGTGAGTAAAAACTGAACCCACTGAATATTATTTTAGTTAAATGTAGTATGTAACCTTAGCAATTTTAACTGATATTCATTATTGACTATTTTTTTTAAATGCTGTGATGATTTAGGAGATAGATAGATAGATAGATAATACTTTATTGCACACCATATTTACGATCAACTAGCACTACAAACTAAAGATACGGCGGTCTTATCGCTAAGAAGCGATCTCTTCCAGACAACCTATATGTGGATATGAGATAGATTAAAAATGTATGGAGCAAAAATAAAGAAGTTTTTAAATAAACTCACTTATCAAATTAAAATTACACATAGGTGTTTTAAATAGACACAGATTTAAAACACCTATGGTTTACCAATGGCATTCACTATTATTTGATCATCATAATTTGATATTCTTTTCTTGATTGGATTAGCCTTGTGTTGAATAAATTAAAACATGCCTTCTGTAACACTTCTTCAAAACGTCTCTTAACTTTAATCCATGTCTAAGCAAACTATGCTGTTTCATAGCCACTTCTAATAGGGTTATTGCAGGTTTTATTTAATTTCTAAAAACGTACCTACACCTAGATTTTCTAAATCTGTAAAGGAAGATCAGGATCAGATGCATAATGTAGGTAATTGGTTTAGAAACAGCCATTTACGAGTAGGTACATATCAGTTTCCTCTAACTAGGGTTATTTATTAATATAAGTAATAACCTATATACAAATATCTACTATTATTACATAATTATTGTGCGGAGATACGCCTCTTTATGACGTCAACTAACTTCATATACTTTTAATTATCATTCGAAGTTTTGCACTGCCAATTATTTCCGCATCCACAAGGATAACAAGATACGACACTCGATAAAGTCAACAACATTTACATTTTATGATATTAATTTCTGAAATAATATGTTCTTTAGTCACTAGTTTTATTGTTATGATAACCCAGCCTTTTGCGGTTACATTTCGCTTTTTCAAACTGTGTACTCTTAATAATAGTTCAGTATTTCTCTCTTTGACTTTATATTATGATACTAATACAAAACATAGTCGCGGGAGTCGCGTTGGAACAGGCACTAGAATCACCTAGCATGTAAAACGAAACTTAAGTGATCCTTGAGGTCCTACAAGAATAAATGATTTTTCTTTCTTTCTTTCTTTCTTTCACATATGCCGTAGTAACTACAAATGTAATTCTTCTAGAAGTTCTTTCTAGACGAATTAAATTTGTAGTTACTTCGTTACACCTCAATGCGCTGACTATATTGCCTAACTGTTACGCACACCTAAGCAAAGACAGTGCAGTGCGTATAATGATTTTGAATACATAATACGTTCATCACTATTCAGTGCCGAGAGGGCCTGTAGTTTCTGTATCTGAAGCCTAAAGAAGTATTCATCCTGCCCCTTATTGAATCGAAAAATAAAAACAAAATTTTACATCTCTTCCTTATTGAATAATAATGAATGGCAATAATCACGTTAAGTGCCAATACCTAATACAATGCAGTCACGCCATCGCGACTGTATAATAATCCGATGCGTTTATTTTGTGACCTGAAATTAAATGCTTAGTTATTTTAAAAACGCAAAATAAAAATCTAAAATGGCCTGAGTGCCTTTCAATTTTATTATTAAAAACAATAACGTCACAAATTATTTTAACGACAACTACATACCACTGATTACATACCACATATTGAATGCTTGCACAATGGCGTTGATCAACATGTTTTGTAAACAAATATCAATGTTTCACACACGATGCTAATTAAAATTTAAAATGAAGGAAGTAGGTACATTCCGGATACTGTAGTTACGTACGACGAGTAAAAGTTAAAAAACATTCAATCTTCGAGGAAGCTATGCGACTATGCGCCTGAGTCTTCATCTTAAATCTTGTAACGTACGGCTTTTATGCTTAAAATTTGTTTATTAAGAGAGCGCCATATGCAAATTAGTCGTCGAAATCCTTATTTATCTCAGTATATGTGAAAGCTACGTCCTTCATATTTAGGGAAATGATACTTTGAACTTTTATCTTGCGTTATGGTTTTTTAGAAACACGATTGGTAAAAGTTTTCTCGATCATATATTTTTTTGAAAAATACATGTTTTTCACACAGTTTGCTATTTATCTCAGGAACAGAACGCTATTTTTGTTGGTTTTATGTTTTGACAAATAGCCTAGAAGTATTTATTTAGTTCTGGTTTTTTAATTTTTCGATTGCTTGTTTAATTAACTTGTAATTAAATAAAAACTGTTTTTTCGCTATAAATTATGTTGCGTGTCTATCGTTCTGCGCTTCTCACTCACGAGTAAAAACATTATTCGCTCTCCCGCTCATTCCTCGGCGTTATGGCACATACTTAATACCCCTTGAGGCAACTTTTAGATACAAAACGCCTTTATTATTTTGATGAATTGGCTTTGCCCATCACATAAACGTCTCAGCTTAGGTGTTTCCACAGAAAAGACATATGCGTTGGTTATTTTTTATCGTTTACTTGTAATAAATCAAATGTTATCGCAAATTTTTCAATTGTAATAAATTGGACATGTCAGACATTTGAGGCAAATGTGTTGTTGTTTCCGAGAATATCTATGTGCTTATAACATTGTATTTTAGATGCCTAATATTGCAAATTGCAAACTGTATTCTACTGGGTTTGTACCCTCGCGTCCTCATTACGCTCATGAATCAGTTTGACACGATTATGTGATTGATGATTCAAAATTATAACTAAGTTTTGATTGAATTTAAACTTCGTTTCGGATTTTGAACGAAAAAGTACTAGATACCCGCAAGAGATTTTTATTATCGGTTAAGTAGTTTTGTAGATTACAGTAGGTCTACTCTACAAACCGAAAACGATGCATCGTGTCAATAAATCGCAGGACAGCTTATGTAGGTGCAGTCTTTATTTCTATATCATATTGGTGTATGTAGTGTAGATGAGAGCTAGAAAATATGTAAAGGGCTTTCAAAACTATCGTGAAACAGAAATTTTAATAGCTCTCCGGAAGAATCGAAACATTGTCGGTAGGTATCTAAATCGACGATATTTTTAGGTGAGTATTTTCCCGTATGCTACGAGTATCTATACTTCTATACTATCTATACTAATATTATAAAGAGGTAAAGTTGGTTTGTTTGTATGTTTGGGGTAATCTCCTAAACTACTCATCCGATTTACAAAAATTCTTTCACCGATGTATAGCATGGACTTTCCGAATGAACATAGGCTATATTATCAAGGTAGGTACCGCGCGAGCGAAGCCGCGGGCGTATAAGCTAGTTATAATGTAAAGGGCTGCTTTTGTTGCAGGCGACGACCTCGGCTCCCTAATACTGCGCGAGTCCATAATGCGGTCGCAGCAGATCACGTGTCCGTCGCTCGCGTGGCTGCTGCCCTCGCCGCTCTTCTGGAAGCCGTCTGAAGTGCTGGTGCAGACGGACAAGTTCAACTACACCATCGAACACTTGGAGAAACTGTTCAAGTGAGTATCATCTACTCATCAGAGAAATTACATGCATACACAAAATCATGCCTCTTTCCCACCACCACAGACCTCAATCACACTATCACACTTCACACTAATATAATAAAGGTGAAAGTTTGTGTGTGTGTGTAAGTGTGTTTGTTACTCCTTCACGCTCAAACGGCTGGACGGATTTGAATGAAATTTGGTACCCCCTGGATTGTGTAAGTTGTCTTGTGTTGTATCAAAGTAAAAATCACAGTAAATCGCGAAAATAACTGTCAGATTAAAAGCTGATAAAGTAAATTAGTAAGATTAAAATTATTTCAGCACCCATAGCATTCTTATCATCACTAAGTTGCGTTATCCTGGACATTATGTTGTTGTTTGTGATACAGACCTAAGTTGTCGTCATCTAAGTACAACACAATAGACACTGTCCCAACTATACCGACAATACACTCTAGACCAGTTTTACAGATTCAATGTCTTAATGTTAAATTGACATTTTTATGACGTTTTCTGTGTACAAAACCGCAATTTCAGTAAAGACTTGATACAAATACGGGACACGACATTTTATCGATGACTGATGTAACATAGCTGAACATAGATCGTAAAACCGTTAAATACTGTGTCCATTTGTTGATGGTTGATATTTGTGCAGTGACATGGACTTGCCTAACGCTTGGGAGATGCGCAAGGATGTGGAGAAGTATACGATGGACTTCCAGGCGCCTGGAGTCGAGGTGCACTGCATCTACGGATACAACATTTCCACCGTCGAACGGTGAGCAATGCACTCATAAACCCCCTTATGTATAACTGGCTAACTTGCCCGTGGCTTCGCTCACGTGGTACCTACCTTGATAAAATATAGCCTATGTTAATTCGGAAAGTCTAAGCTACAAATTGGTGAAAGATTTTTTGAAATCGGATGAGAAGTTTCAGAGATTACCCCAAATATACAAACAAACAAACAAACAAACCAACATTACCTCTTTATAATATTAGTATAGATCGGCACAGATAATATAATACTATACTTTCTTTAGATTAAACGGATATTAAATCTGTTGCTGTCTCTTTTCATTGACATAATAGTAACAAGAAAAATATTCTTTGAATCTAATTATATTAAATTGACAAATCTTTATGATTAAGGCCATTATTATTTATACAAATCAATATTACTACTCGTATAACACATCTTGCCTACATTTAAATAGAGCTAAGGCCTCCTCCATTTTTATTGTTTTCTGTCTGTATGATTTTTATCTGTAAAATGAAATTGTTTTTAGTACCTACATACAGGATCACAGAATCATGGTCTGAATCTGAATGTATTCTCTTCTGGGCTTTAAATTATCCTAAGTTTTAAGTCTGATCCTAGAAGTCCCACAGAATAAATAATTTATGTATTATAAAGATTTAAGTTGATGTTTTATCATATCTGAAAGCTATGAATTTCGTTTGACAAATGAAATAAAATTTACTTTGATTTTGAGGAGTCTGCAAGTTCTCACGTTTATAACAAAGTAGTCTTTCTTTGTGGAGTAAAGATACCAAACATGAGGGTTTTGAAGGGACTTTCAAAGCCCTCGAATGAGTGTGAATGAAGGTCGAGTGGAGGAATTCTCAAAGAAACGACTAAGAATATGGGTGTAAGTCCCCAAGTGAAGTGAAGTGAAGCGCTCGTGGCGAAGCTTGCTAAGCGCTTCCGTGCTTCGGAGGGCACGTTAAATTGTCGGTCCCGGCTTTTAAAGTCGTTAAGCCATGACGAAGGCCTTTAGACGGCCTAAAAACTCCGTCACCAGAGTTGACCACTTGCTCATACGAACGAACGAACGAGTCTCCAAGTTTATATTATAGAAATAGAAATAGAAAAATATTTATTTACATTCACTCACCCACATTACAGTAGGTACAGGTACAATTATTTGTAGGAAATATGAGTGAAGCAAATTGGTCACCACTCAGCATTTGCTGTAGAAGCTGAGGTAGCAACTACAGCGCTGGTTATTACGTGGTATTTCCAGGCTGGAGTACAAGCCGGGCGCGTGGCTGGACGGGTACCCGGCGCTGGCGGCGGGCGACGGGGACGGGACCGTGAACCTGCGCTCGCTCTCCGCCTGCGAGCATTGGAAGAAACCGCGCTGGAGGAAATCTAATGCAGGTACACACACAACAACCACAACACCAAAACTGTATCCCCAAATCCCCAAGCATTGTAGACATTATAATAGCACACGGGAAATTACTCACGTAAAATGCGGTCACGTCTCACACACGTATGTGAGACGCGACCGCGAGGAGTGACCACACTCATACCCAGATGAAGATTCTCCGGAAGAATCGAAACATTGTCGGTATCTAAATCGACGATAATTTTACGTGAGTAATTTCCCGTGTGCTATTGTAATGTCTAATACAACTCACTATAGTTTTGAAAGTGAAATTGTAGACATTTTTCAGGTATTTTTTTTTTCTCTCTTCGCTCCGAAGGTCGTGGGCTCGAATCCTTGCTTCAATGGATTTTTAGTTTCGAAATATTTATATGCGAATTATCACGATCAAGCGGGAAAAAAAAAACATCGTGAGGAAACCGGTTAGCTTTCTAGCAGCGTATCGACGCCATCGGGTCTTGCAATCTGTTACGTATGGAATGTTAACTTCTGCAAAATGTGGACATGTAAGTACCAAATATGTACTTGGACATACCTCTGGCTACCCCCTTAGACATCTTCAAAGGATCTAAAAAAAATGGCTAAAGATCTGAAAGAATACGTCTATAAGCTGCTAATTAACTAAGTTGATTGACCGCACCGCGTGTTTGTCCACGTGCCGCTAATGTCGTTGCTTTTGTTGTGACTGGCATCGCGATAAATGATTGCATTATCTAATCGCATACACGATTACGAGCATTTGGAGGACACTTCAAAACCTTAGGACATCACCTACTTCTTACAAAGTTTTCATGATGCCAACTTTTGCCAAATGTAGGCATGTATCAAATACCTAGGTATTTCGACATACCTCTGACTACGACGAAAACGAAAGAAGATCTTAAATGAAATGCGTTGGAACAGGCATTAGAACCTAGCAAGACGAAACTGAAGTGATCCTTTAGGTCCTACCAGAATAAATGATTTTTCTTTCTTTCTTTCTTTTAAAAAGACGTTAATAAACTGTTTGTTCCAGGCAAACCCATCAAGGCTGTCCCCTTGCCCAACGCAGAACATCTCAAGATCCTCCACGACCCGAGGGTGATAGACTATATAAACATTGTGGTGAAGAATTGAACACTCACACAATAACAGGGGTTCAAACCAAAGGGGTCTGACCATTGTCCAGAACGTACGTGCAATTTGTAGTTTATTGAAGTGTGTAAGAGTATCTAAATTTGTCTTAATCTAACATACTGAGAAAGATAACCATTCAATTTTAAACTACATGTTTTAGGGCCATTTACAGCCGGTTCTCGGACGCAGATCATCTCCAAAATTAACTAATTAATGGTCATATCACATGACAAGTGAAAATTTGCAACCGATTTGACACTTGTCACGTGATTAAATAATAAATATCCTTGGACATTCCACACGGCGTCATCTATTCCCAAGCTAAGCAATTTAATGCTTGTGTTATGGTAACCAGATGACTGATAAACTACATAGATACATTTTTTTTTTGTAAATACATACATATTATACATAGAAAACAACCAGACACGAAACAAATATTTGCAGATCATACAAACAATTGTCCCGTAGCGGGGATCGAACCCGCTACCTCTGCGTCGCAGGCGGGTTTTCGCCCACTGTGCCACAGAGGTCGTCAATGATTTGACCATTGTTTTGACGACCTCTGTGGCGCAGTGGGCGAAAGCCCGCCTGAGACGCGGAGGTTGCGGGTTCGATCCCCGCCGCGGGACAAATGTTTGCATGTTCTGCAGATATTTGTTCCGGGTCTGGGTGTTTTTCTATCTATAATATGTATGTATTTACAAAAAAAAATATCTAAGTATTATATCAGTCATCTGGTTACCATAACACAAGCATGAAGTTGCTTAGCTTGGGACTAGATGACGCCGTGTAAAAATGTCCAAGGATATTTATTTTTTATTATTTTTATTTTATTTTATTGTTTAGTTAATTTTGGAGATGATCTGCGTTCGAGAAAACGGCTGTTAAGATACAGAAGCTCAGTGTTAAATGTAAGAGTCACACTCCAGAATACGTAAGCTGTTATAGAACATTTTAAATAAGAGCAACAGAGATAGACTGCGTGCTGTATATTACTTGTCTCTCTCACTCTCACGACTCACCAGTCATCCATAGAAGTAAATTATTATTATTAATTCTGAAGATCCTCGTCAGATCTTCAATATTTTTTTGTTTGAAATGTACTTTCAAACAAAAAAAGAGACATCAAAATCGGTTAACCTAGTCGAAAGTTCTGAGGTAACAAACATTAAAAAAATACAGTCAAATTGAGAACCTCCTATTTAAAGTCGTATCGATTGAAAATAAGCTCTCTTTAAGATAAAACAATATTATTACTCACGTAATTTTCAACTCACGATAGCTTTGAAAGTGAAACTATTTACAATCTTCGGATTTATTTGGTTGGTTTATGTTTTTTTTTAATGGTTTTTTTACTGTGAAAAACATAAAACATAGCGCATATCGTAATGTTGTTCTCTGTGCGTAATTGATGTTCAGATTCTCGCAAAAAAAAAAACAACATTAATGTTTCTATGTATAGTTAAAATTGATTCACATCATATATGCTGAATTTAGCAAAGTTAAACTAGCTACTTATTATTATGAATTTAATATCAATCGATAGGACTCATCACTAGTTTCAATCCATAAAAACATCATCTGCTTTTGATGCTGACTGTATATAAACTTTGTGCCACAAACTTATCTGGACCGGTGGCCGAAAGTGGAACCAACGACAATTTAATTGTAAAAACGAAATAATCTTTCTTTCTCTCTACACTAAATACTACAACAGCGCCCCTCTCACCGGTCCATATAAGTTTGTGCTTTAGAAATTGTCCACAGATACATGTAATTTAAGACGCGTTATCATTTTCTAGTAATGCTTTTATTCTAAATCATGTATTGAATAGTAGGTACAACTTTTAATTAAAATACTAGTATTCGGGTGGATATTCAAACCTCCGTAACGGCTATTGGTAAGAGTGATATGAAATATCTGGCTAGCTTATGACAAATTAAGCAGAGGTTAAAAGCTAGTATTCTAAGGTGAATCTCTATTTTAAGCAACAAAGCCAATTTCGGCTGTGATAATACTTGTTATTTGTCTCTCTAGCAATTAAATTAAAACATTGCTTTATTTTGGTGCAGAATAGTCGATCTTTTAGTTTAGACCAAAGACGATTAATATCTAGAAGACAGACAAAGGCCATACACAAAATCGTAACCCTAAAAAATAGCCTGAAAACTCTAAAATATCAAAGTTATCCAAGAAATTTCAATAACTTTCTAGTTAAAAATGTTTAAATATTGAATATTGTTGCTACCTACTACTAAGTATTGAAATTTATTGGATAAAATTGATGTTTTAAAGTTTTCAGGCTATCTGGTACTGCGGGATCGGGTTACGATTTTGTGTATGGCCTTTGTCTGTCTTCTAGATATTAATCGTCTTTGGTTTAGACTGATCTTAATTTATTTGGCTAGATTCGATGTATTTTATTTACTTTGCAAATTAATAGACTCGACTTCCCCTAGGTTTATTATCGGAGGATGTGATGTCTACCATTCCTCGGGGATACAGTCATGAACATGTTAATATTTAAAAAAAAATATCTATTCCAAAATAAAAAATAGTTTTTACTTGAAATTAATTATTTTGATATGCAAATGCAATAAGGTCAGTAGGACAATGTTATTTAGATTCAATTATTGATGCTAGCAGAGATGTATTTATTAGATTTATCTGAAGTTCTAATAAACATTAAAAAGTGTTACGTTTTTTAATTAAACTATCTTCTGAACCTATTCTACATCATTCACTAATGTCGTTCCTATATCCAACTAACGGATGTCCGTAGGTCGGTCGTCATAGCAACATTGTTATCTGTCAAAGTCTCATACATTTTGTGTTAAATAAACAACGTTGCTATGACGACCGACCTACGGACATCCGTACGTTGGATATAGGAACCGGGGGTTATACATGCTAATAGCCCATCCACACTCATAAACACTGATACTCACTCGCCCGCGGATCTCGCGCGAAGCCGCGAGGCAGTCGCTTTGGACAGGCATTAGAATCACCTAGCATGTAAGACGAAACTGAAGTGACTTGAGGTCCTACCAAAATAAATGATTTTTTCTTTCATCTTTCTATCCGTGAACGACCGGAGTGTAGATTGCTTCGCGCGCAATCCGCGGGCGAAAGGAAAGGCTTTATGACAATCTTGATCCCTTTGTCAAACCGTCGCATATTTAAAACTTGAAACCTTCAAGAAGATCATCGACATCTTCTATTTACTAAACTCAGGATTCAATTTCAAAAGTACCTCCATCTTGTTACAAAGTTAGACATGAAATAATAATCAAACACATTTTTGTAATAATCGTGTATTCGCAACTTCATTTGTTAACGCCCCATTATCGCCATACAATTTATAATGTAGGAATATTTCATCATTGGAAGATATCTAATTTATTTATTTATCTTTTAAAATTAAATTTATTTATCAAATGATGTTAAAAATCCTTATTTCTACAAAGATGTGATATACCGAAAAATCTTAACCGCATAAAACTTTAGCGAAGCGCAAGTGTTCACCTATTTTTATATTACATCATTTTGTACGTTAAAAGCAAAGTCTACGTTAGAAAATTGGTTAATACGTACATACTCATATAAAGCCAGACAAGCATTATGAACAAACATTTCTAATAATTAAACCTCGACTCTGACTCTGTATTCTGTGCCTCTGATAAGTTTTTATATTTTTAAACAGGCTACATCCATTTGTCTAATAAAGTAACGCCATCTGGTGGACGAATTATGCTGAAATTTAGTTTACCTCCAATAAAGCTCATATTTCTCTGAGATCGTTTAATGCACATAATTAAGATATTTTAATTATTTCTCATGCCTTCCATAACAGTGCAGTGCGGTAAATTCCTCCAATGATGAACTAAACCCATAACACTTATATCTACAATGAGCTTACCCTAATAGCCATGTATAATACAATCATATAAAATTGTGAATTACAAACATGCAAACATACTCGTACAATACAAAGGTTACATACAATTTAGCCTTTTAGGTAAAGCTTCTAATTCCTTGCTCCGATTAATATAATTCGTATCTAGAGATACACGCAAGGCATTTACGAGAAGGCAAATATACCAGGATTCTTATAGCAAGTCGGGATATGCGAAAAGTGCCTCGTTTTGTCGCCACCGGACCATTTGTACCATGAGGCTCGATGGTACAAATGGCACCAACCAATTGTACCATCCGAGTCATGTAAAAATGTCGAACTATTCGGTATAATTTAAGTCGTGAGGTTCGCTTAGATAAAGCGTGTATGTTGTGCAGTTTGCTTAGACAATGCGAATCATACACACACAGGTATATTTGACCCCAAGTAATACGGCTAAGTTAGCATAGATGGCCAACTGCCATAGAAATGCTACCAATAGCTAGTTTTTTAATTAACAAGGCCAACGTAGTCAGTAGCATCTATTATAAATAACCTATCTAGAATACTAACAAATCTACACCTTCATTGAATTTAATACAATTTGTGAATTCTAATAACTTTACACAACATCAAACACTCCAAGATCTACCAATCACAATAAATTTGTTTGTAACGTTTATATGTAAAATATTTACAAATGAATTTAATGAAATTATTTTGATTTGACTGCCCGAAACTGAATTAAGCTTGTCTAACAAAAAACTAAACTGTGCTGTGAAAAGACCCGTGAAAATAATAAATAAAAAGTAGTTAGTACTTACCATTGATATAGATCACTAGAAAAGCCTAAGCTTTGAGCGACCGTGTATTGAATGAAAGAAAGAGATCACTCGCTTCCCATGAGAAAGAGAAAGTAGATTTGCAAATGACATAGAAGAAAGGGAGAATCACTGTTTTGTTGCATACGAAAAACTTTGGACGGATATCAATGGTTAGGACCTCTTTTATACTTTTTATATTGGTTAGTTTTACCAAAGACTAATCATCTTTGGTTTTACCACCAACAAACTGATTGAAACAGATTGCAACAAATTTTCATTCAACTCAACTCAAAACAAAAAATAAAACATTGTCACATTGTTACATTTCCGATAGGCTTTTTCTACCTATTTTTGATTATAAGACAAGCGCCACAGTTTGAGGAGTCAGACTACCTAAGGCAATAATTTATTATTTGTAACAAAAGTATGTATAAATGGTTTGAAAAATATAAATAATAAATGCTCATATTCCTCATAAAAACAGCACCTAAATATACCGAAGAGAGGAATGGATAAACACTGACCTTAAATAATAACTAACTTATCTTACAATAACATATCACATTTTGATATAAAACACATTATACAGAGAATTAACTTGAAATAAGTCTTCAATCAATTTGGAAATAATTTAGGAAGGAAATAGGAAGTTTCAAATCCGATAGAAATATACATAAAACCCGTACAACTGCCATTTAAGGAGTGCCCAATGCCATTCTAAATAAAACATCTACACTGCCTTGAAACTTTCCTTATTACTATTAAATACTTCATACTATACAAAGTTCATACATTCACCCAATTGTAAGGCATATAGAATACTTTAGTATAGTCATAGCTCGCAATACTCAACGCACTTGCACAAAATCACCTTTTCATTGCAAAATCTTCAATTAACAGGAAGACCGTCCAATGGAAAATCACTAAAACAAAATAAAATAACTTAAAAATGTAATAACTATTCAACTTTTCAATTTTATTATACTATTTTAGGTAGAACACGCCTTAATAAAATTCCTCGACCAAAATGTCCGCTCCATTTTCAAATTTTAATCGCAAAGAACAGAAAGAAATGTAGCCAAAATGGTCCTTGGGAACTTCTTGAACATCAATTGATTATAACTTTTAATTAAAACAGGAATAAGGTTCATAATTCGTTGTGGAATATGCGCAAATAAAGCTGCATAATAATTTTGAGATCAAAAGTATTGCAATATAACTTTGTTGTCTGATCAAAATAACAAATCAACTTACGACACTTGTCACGTGGACAAGAGAAAAGTTAATAAATGAAAATATGTAACAAACTAAATGAAAAAGCATATTAAATGAAAATGAAACAAACACAACGCGCTTAAACAGTAGAATTTTGCAATGAAACATGACAATCCAAACGCAATGAGTTAGCTTACGCGGCCGTATTCAAAAACTAATTGAAAGCACTGCCAATATTTTTTAATACGGCCTACGTGTTCACACTTTTTAGAATTTATCTAAATGAGAGATTTTTTTAGCGAGATCTTTCCTCCTCCATTTTTTGAGTTTTACATTTTAATAAATACATAATATTCAACGCAACCGCTCCAACCATACAATCACAAATAATGCTACACAATAATGTTCCTTGTTCCCATTAGGATAAGATTCGCGTGCGCAGTTCAAGTACAGGCGACGAGCATCGAACTACACTAACCAATCACCATGTCCAATGAGAAACTAAAATAGAAATAAAGTTAATTTCACTGATTTCTGTTGAGAATCAGAATACAGAATCTTTAGTAGTAGATCTTTAGTATTTAGTTTAAATGTATTTTACGAATGTAAACTCAGAATGCATTTTTCATAATTTGATTCAGCCCAAGATCATTTCCGTATCAGATCAAGAACAATATGTAACTTTTGTAAACATTCGCGATCAGCCCCTGGATTGTGTAACTTGTCTCGGTTTGTTTCCAAGTTGTATCAAAGCAAAAATCACAGTAAATCGCGAAAATAACTGTCAAATTAAAGGCTGATTAAGTAAATCAGTAAATAACTTATTTTATTGCTGTTATATTACTGATAGTTGTTTTCGCGATTTACTGTGATTTTTGCTTTGATACAACTTGGATACAATCCGAGACAAGTTACACAATCAGGGGGCAGAACACCATGATAAAACATACATTTACGGGTATTTATCGCTATTTACCTTTATTTAATTATATTAAATTATTTAATGTATGTTTTTTAATATGTAACTTATGCGTTTATGTAATTTTTGAAATGACTATACAATATCAAAACCGCTAGGATTTGTTTAGTGACGTCTCCGTGTTTTCTCCTTTGTCTAGAACCGAAAGACAGTGTCATGAATTCATGATTTAACAAGATGATGGTTATTAGTATGGATTAGTTTGGAAAAAGCAATATTTTATAAAAAAAATTTGATCTATGTGACTTTAAAAGCATGTTATTCGTAAATATATGGACAATAATTGTATAAGATTTAAAATATTAGTAAGTAATTTAATTAGACATGATGTTAGTTAGCGATATTCGATAAGGAAATGTGGTTTGCCGTTGTTAAATACTAAATTACAGGAACATTTCACTTTCAAAACTATCGTGAGTTGTATTAGACATTATAATAGCACACGGGAAATTACTCACGTAATAATGACGTGTATGTGAGATGCGACCGCGAAGAGTGACCACATTCATACCCAGATGAAGATTCTCCGGAAGAATCGAAACATTGTCGGTATCTAAATCGACGATAATTTTACGTGAGTAATTTCCCGTGTGCTATTATAATTACAGGAACATGACTAAATGATGGTAAAACAGGTCCATAAAATCATGTAAGTGTGAAAATACATGAATGAGTGTCGTACAATAACGGCACTCCACATTTCCAAGTTCATTCTAATCGGGCAGACCTTTGCTAGACATTTTTGTGCAAACTTGTCATTTTAGTCTGCTTGCATTTTAATTTTTAGTTCTAAAATACTAAAGCAACTAATTTGACAGCACTAAAATTGATGACATCCCTTTTTATTTCGATCGTTATGAAAGGGACGGCAACATTTTTAGTGCTGTCAGATTAGTTTAGTTTAGGCGACATCCTGAATAGCCACCAATATTAAAGCATACTTTAAATTTAACAAGAGTGTATCCTTACAACTACCATCCTACCCCTAGTAGGTACTGTTACATAACATAGCGTAACCGAACTTTGTGTGTTTTCGCGCAAAATCTATTAAAAGCGATATAATGACATTGTTACAGCTACTTCTATCAATGCGTTTAAAAACAAGCTCGACATCTGGCTACAAACTAACAAAACAGTGCTCAAAAAGATTAACCAATCATAAACTACCAATGACTGTTCCAACACTGTGTGATATAGACATACCAGCTATAGCTGCTCGTCTATCATCTAATAAATAAATAAATAATAAATAAATAAATAATTTAGTAACGAAGAAAATCTGCATCACAAAAAAAACCATTATTTAATACTTGTACACTTTGAAAAATATTTTTTGAGTTATACGATACAAGAGTACCTACTGTACATCGTTATTTAAAACAATGAGTCTTATCTTTCATAGTAAAAAAAAAACCATCCGCAATACGAGTAAGATTCCCCCTGAATCCGTTAAAATCAAGGCCTCATAAAATGAAAGCGCGCTGCACACAAAGAGCAGTTCCACAGTTAGGGCGTTTGTGCACTACACGGAATTATTATTTTCCGGATCAGAAAATGTCTTCGTCTCCTAACTTATCGGAAATAAGGAGACAAGATTTGAAACTGTCATTAGTCGGGAAAACAGTAAAATTCCGTGTAATGCACAAACGCTTATAGGTCGCTGGGTCGCGCCACGTAAAAGAGCGCTGGCTGTCAAACTGCTCCGTGGTCGATGATTGGTGGAGAGGTGTTGCGGCGCACTTCATACCATTGATTTAGCGAGCGCTATCGGTTCGTCAGCGAGTGAACACAGGCGCAAACATACCCCCGCTACTTCCCCGACCGCGCTTTTTTTACGTGGCGCGACCTACTATATCTGAAACAGCAGCAGTGTGTGTCACCTGTGGAAGAGGTCGGGTCGGCAGTAGACGGCGATGCCGAGCAGCAGGCCGGCCGCGGCGAGCAGCGCGCGGCGCGAGCGCAGGCGTGAGACCGCGGGCGCGAGGGAGGACAGCCAGCCGCGCCGCGCGGGCTGGCGACGCCGGCGCATGCGCTCCTCGTCCAGACGACGCTGATCCTCTCTGTAATGCAGACAACACACATTGGCTTCAACTTGGTTTCAATATTGGCTACGAATAGAATGTCCAATGGCAATGCTAAGGCTGTGACCAATTACCCTCCAAGATCGATCCCCACATTGGAGGATTCGAACGTTCGAACGTCCAACACGTTCCAACACTCCAATGTGTGGTGCGGGCACCACATATTTTTAATGTCATACCATTACACTAGGGCTAGGACAGGAGTCCTGTCTGTTTGTCTGTCACCAGACTACAGTAACCAGACAGACGGACAGCGGAGTCTTAGTAATAGGGTCCCGTTTTTACCCGTTGGGTCCGAAACCCTAAAAACGCGCTTACAAAACCTAAATATTTTCAACTCTAAAAACTCTAAAAACGGTGTACAAATTTTAAAAATGGAATAAAAGACAATGCGACTCACTCTCTCCTCTCGAGCGCGGCGACCTCCTTCTCCAGACTGGTGGGGTCGTGCTCCTCGTACAGCCTCTGCGCGGACACCAGGATATCTTCGAACGGCAAGTCATCCGGTAACTGGAAACAAGCAATACCATATTGAAAGGACAATAGTGGCAATTCGGAGTGTCGCAAAAGCTAAACTAAACTAATTAAAATGAATGCCATCCTTTTTATTCCTATCGCTATGAAAGGGACGGCAACATTTTTAGTTAGTTAAGTTTAGCTTTTGCGATACTCCGAATTGCCACTAATACCATATTTTAATAAATAAAATAAATATTCTTGGACATTTCATAACAAAGTTTCCTCGATACAGGCATTGCCTAGTAATTAAACTGATAGATTCATTGTTTTGATTTTCGCTGTCTGTAAATTAAGTTAATTTTGAGCATACTCTTTGTAAACTCTATGTAAACTTCTATCTTATTTTACAATAAAAGTTAGTACGTATGAGCAAGTGGCCAATTCTGGTGACGGAGTTTTTAGGCCACCTAAAGGCCTCCGTCATGGCTGAATAAATTAAATTAAAAAACCTTTTTCATTTTTCCTTTTTAGCTACACTCACCCGCGACAGCAAACAGTGCAGCATCGCCATATCACACTCCGTAGTATAGACCTCTAGCGCGCGATGCCACACTAGCGCCGCCGTGACGTATACGGGAAACAGCGGCGGCGCGCACAGGAAGTAGTCGTACAGACGCACCACGTCGCCGTACCGGGTCAGACTGTGCCCGAACCAAGTCAGGTACCACGGCAGAGCGAACATAGTGCCCACGCCTGCTCTGTGAAAAATCAATAAATAAATATCCTTGGACCTAGTACATGGACGAACAGCGAGCGTGCCGCCGAGAAGGACAAAAAATGCAGTGAATCCACAGTTTCATAGTACAAAATTCGGAGCATCAAGTTTCCGGCTATACAAAAAGCGATGAGGGACAAAAGATATAATGCTCTGTCTCTTTTACTGACAAGAATGTTGTATAATATTCTGCTTTGTTTTTATGTGACTGAGAAAGGAATAATTTACCTCGACTTTCACCAGGAAGATCTAATTTTTTCATGAAAAGATTTGTTGTTTTGTAAATTTACACGTAAGAAATAGAACGTGGAATGATCAACCATTTTAATCTGTCCAATTAATGTCATGTCAAATAACAATCACATTATTTGCAACAAGTGGAAATGCGAATGTTCCTGAAAGTCTTATCTGATGAATTTACGTGTTTATAAAGTTTTACTAATTGGTGTTGTCCGATTAATTACCGAGCACAACTTCACTTATATTTTTTCACTACACGGAACCAACGTGTGCTTATTTAATAAAATATTATGATATGTATGTTAGTCTGTGATATTTATTATATGGGCCTAAGATGAATACCATCTTGTTACTTATCTTTAGTTGCCTGAAATAAAGATTACATTACTACTAGCTGCGCTTCGCGGTGTTACCTGCACCTGCGGTGAATAATTCCCGTTCCCGTGGGAACACCGAGATCAAAAGTAACCTATTCTTTCATCCAGGGTAAAGCAATTTTAGTACCAAATTTCATTCAAATCTATCCAGCCGTTTGAGCGTGAAAGAGTAACTTACACACAAACTTTCCCCTTTATGGCCAGTTTACATTATTCCAGTCCAGCAATCCAGTCCAGCACTGGATTGCTTACTGGAATAATGTAAACTGGCCATTATAATATTAGTGTGATAGTAGTGGCAATTCTGGATGTCGCCAATTCTTAACTAAACTCATTTGACAGCACTAAGATTGATGCCATCCCCTTTATTTCGATCGTTATGAAAGGGACGGCAACATTTTTAGTGCTGTCAAATTAGTTTAGTCAAGTTTTGCCGACACCCAGAATTGCCACATGTGATGATTACCATAATGAGCAATAAACTAACTTGTCGAGGTACTCAGCCAGTTCCTTCTCGGCCTTCGTCAGCACGGGCAGCATGTAGTTGAGGAGATGCTGCGTGGGCTGCATCGTGGTCTGCATGAAGGGAGCTAGGGGCGCGCTGGGACCATGCGACAGCCGACATAGCAGGGGAAACGAGGCCTTGTCGCCGCACACTAGCAGTAGAGTAATCGCTACGTCGTGGTAGCCCTGGAAATAACCTTAGGCCGTTACATCTCCACAATGCAAAAACATAAAACATTTTTGATTTGATTTTTGGACAGCCGGGATCGTTCACCGTCGCTATAGGGAGGCAAACTGATGAAAAATCACTAACATTTTTTAATATTTAGTTCTACTTTCTATCTCTTGTTCAAAATTGTATCGTTTAGGTTTTTCCTATGCAAATCAGTGAAGTAAGTAGGACACTGGTGACCCGTAACACAGGTTATTTTCTATACCTATTTCAGGCACCAGTCTCTCACAACATTTCTTTGTAATAAGTTAGAACCGACACTTATTTTTGGATTATTTTAACTGCATCTATTTATTTTTTAAATTTATTTTATTTTCCTGTATTTATATTTATTTCACTGTAATTGTATTGTTTGTGAGAGAAAATAAATAAAATAAATAAGTGATTTGATTTGATTTGATAAATTTTATTTATTTATTTACACACACACACATAACATAATGTTTATATCGTCAGGAGTCAACATTTGCCGACACTCAACGGAACTACAGTATGCAATTGAAACCTTGGGCTTTGCCGACCACATTGACCACAATGTCGTCGTGATTACTAAGTCTTCCGTAAAAAGTTACGAGCACAATATCATTTTCCAAATACACATTTTATAAGATTCTTCAGTGTCAGTAATAAGCTGATAGTTAATGTTAAACTATAAAACTGCTGGCAGGTAACCAAATAATCTTAACTAATATGTAATTAAAATTCTTTTAAATCAACTGGCACAAGACCGTGAGGAGTGGCATGAACAAATGGAGGCCTATACCCAGCAGTGGGTGAAATCGGGCTGCGGATGATGATGATGATGATGATGAAGGTGTTAATAGGTACTTTTTAAGATCAATATTAAACAGCTGCAATTGGTAATTTATAAAATTGTACAAGTACACAATAATAATTGTAAATTCGAATAGATGATCGGCATTGGCATTCAACGCGGTAATGCTGCCACTGTCTCGGGCTGGGCGGGCACACTTCCGTCCGACAGTGGCTTGGATTATTGAGCTACCTCTAGTTAGCTATAACTGGTGCGAATTGTGTTTGTAAAGTTAAGTGAAAATAATAAATATAAACATGATTATGAGCAAACTGAAAAAAACAAATATTGAAGTTTTGATAAGATAAGATTTTGCACACTCATTTATATCAATTATAAGATCAAGGCTCGTATTCAGACACCATACTCCAAGCGTGAATCGTGTCTCAAGCGGTGATTCAACGCTCAAATTCCATTAGAGTTGTGTAAAAAAAATCGATACTTAAGCGAAGACTTAAGACTGAGTGCATTCCAGGAAGACGTGACATGATCAATGAAATTACATAAGTGTACAAGAGTGTTCTTGTGTAGGTGCACTAAAATTTTTAAAAACAAAAGCCACTTTAAATAAAAACATAACAAGATCATGATTTAAACTGGCCCTAGCTATTGGCTAGGGCCAGTTTAAAACAAAAGGAGCATCAAAACACCAAAACAAAAGGAGCATCAAAACACAAACAATAATTTCAACATGTCCAATAACAAGTAGGTGTCCACCACATGCAATCATTAACACTGCTTATTTGTTGACACAGTGACGTATTGCGTAAGCGATAACGGGGACAATGGCACTGGCATTCAACGTAAACATTCCCAGGAACGCGACATGAATGCCAAGTTCTTGTAATGCCTTAAACACACACATTCAAATCCAGCTTATGGCTAGCGCCACACTTGCACAGTTGACGAAAATTATACGGTGGAACGCCAATTCATACTCTTGCCTATATTTAGATGACTGATAACGGGAAACCTATCTTGACTCTTTCTTGTAATATGCGCCTACGCGCGTTATTGATAATTTCTATCCAATAATATATATTGGCGTTCCGCGTAGCAGAAAATCGAAACTGAGTTTCCGTGTAGTGTGTTCATAGCCTTATACTGGCGACACAACGACGGACATAGCAACGGAACTTCTGCGACATGTGCTTGTTTTTAGTTTTAAGCAATAACATGTGTTAGCGTTCCACTGCGGAAGATCCGCGGCCGATTTTCTGTCAAGTGTGTACGTAGCTTAAGAGCATCGTCATGTTAAGGCCTCAAGTCAAATTACGGCATTGTGAATTACCGTTTTTAAGAGAGAAATGAACAGCGATCAATAAAACTATGGATGCAAGAGATATTCGTTAAAGAAAAACAGCTTTTAAAATAATTATTACAACTAGTTAAACAACTTATTGAACATTTTAAAGGTACAAAGAGAAGATAAACATGTATGCGTACTGTACAATTAGCTATTCCTGAGATATATTTTTAAGTTTTGTGATTGGTTATTTATTTAACGATTAGAATAAGTAGTATGAATTTTCACTCTTTTTTAAACTAAAGATTCAAATGGTTAATATTTTTGTTGGCAAGACCAAGCCTACTTGAAATTCTGGACACTTTTAAAAACTCCTTTACTGGGAGACCTAACTGTAAATGTTGAATTTTATGTTGCCTTTTATAATAAACCAGACATACTTTTTTGTATAACTTAAAGTAGGTAGGTGATGAGGTCATCAAAACTAATTTAGGCATTGCATCATAACAATAAATTGTGTTTAGTTACAATGATGTCATGTATTCCTTATTTAAATACATAATTTTTTTTACTAGTTTCAGTCTCATTTGCAAGCCTGTAATTTATCATGCCTTCAGAAGTACAATAGCACAACTAGGCAAGGCACAAACATGCAAATAGAAGGTACCTACTGAAATTATGAAGAGTATGCATTAGCAAGGCTAAACCTAGGCATTGTGTATCATTTTCGGTTTGAAGACTAGAGGCCCAGCTGCCCTAGCCATGTTACATTTTGCAATCGCTTTAGAATAGAAACGAAAAAAAATGTCATTCAATGACAAAAACTCGAGCGATCAGATATGTCAAGTCAAAGGTATAGTGATGATACAAAGATAATAGATAACGCCCCGAGGGTTCGTTTGTTCGTATGAGCAAGTGCCCAACTTTGGTGACGGAGTTTTTAGGCCGCCTAAAGGCCTCCGTCATGGCTTAACGACTTTAAAGCCGGGATCGACAATTTAACGTGCCCTTCGAAGCACGCAAGCGTTTAGTTGTAAATGCCACCTGCGGTCACCCATCCAAGTAGTGACCATTCAGAACGTTGCTTAACTTCGACGATCTATCAAGAACGTCTTAGCAAGCTTCGCCACGAGCGCTCGAGGGGCTGGTTATATAATTTAATTTGGTGGGGCCTAAAATCTCTTTCATAGGTAAGTAGTAAGCTTACCTGGTAGTATTTCAAATGAGGATACATCATGATGACTCTGAGTATAAGAACAGTTAGCTGATCCTGTAATGCCACTCTCTGCTCATATGGGATGCCGGGCGGAAACCGCTTCAGTGACCGATTCACATCTAGGACCACCTGGTGAAAGAATAATGGGTATATTAAACATGGGTATAATGGGTGATGACCACAAGTTTGATCAATTATATGATAGTACAAAAAGCATTTGTGTGGATTTGTGATTGTATTTAATTAGATTTTTGAAATTTGGCTTCACTTACCAGATAAAAGGAATCCTAAGTGGTAACCAACATGTTAAAAAAAAAACAAAATTTTAAGGCCTTATTGTACAGATGGACTAATAAAATAACATTCTACATTGGTGATAAAAGTTTCTGCAATGACTTTGATGTATCCCTTTTTGACTGTTAGGCATTGATGCATACTTATTTAAGCAACACTTCTACTGAATCATTGTTAAATAATGCTGAGGGAAATGTAACATAAAAACTTGATCGGAAAATATAAGTTCTAGCCAAAAATTCAGTGTTTATAGTTATTACAATTTATAAAAAACCATGTAAATACTATTTTTTTACTTTATTTATTTATTTATTAGATGATAGACGAGCAGCTATAGCTGGTATGTCTATATCACACAGTGTTGGAACAGTCATTGGTAGTTTATGATTGGTTAATCTTTTTGAGCACTGTTTTGTTAGTTTGTAGCCAGATGTCGAGCTTGTTTTTGAATGCATTGATAGAAGTAGCTGTAACAATGTCATCTGGTAGTGCATTCCAGTTATGGACCACCCTGATGCTGAAGAAGTGATAAGCAGCAAGTAAGTGGGTAGGTTAAATTCTACATTATATTTTTTAAGTATTACCTGATTATATTCACTGTGCGTTGAAAGTTCATCCAATGATGGAGGTTCAGTCATTTCTTCCTGTGTCACTCCTACTAGTAATGGCCAAATCTTTCTTCTATACTCATCTGTTACAAGACGCATAAGTATATAATAAAAATCAACAGAATCACACTAAAAAAAAACACTAATAATATAAAATGTATTATAAAGGTGAAAGTTTGTGTGTGTTTAAGTGCGTAAGTATGTAAGTGTGTTTGTTACTCTTTCACGCTCACACAGCTGGACGGATTTAAATGAAATTTGGTACCAGGATTGCTAATACACTGGATTCGAAAATAGGATACTTTAGATCCCGGTATTCCCACGGGAACGGAAACTATTCACCGCAGGTAACACCGCGGGGCGCAGCTAGTGTCATATGCAAGATGCAATAATACTACTAACCACTTATAAGACCTCCTTTGCTCATAGCAAGCTGTTTCCATTGCTCCAAGTTTATTGAATCAGGGTCGCTTAAACATTTCTCAATCTCTTTCCGTTTTTCGGTAATATCATGGTCCTCATACTCGATTTCTGAAAGTTTTTTCTTATGAAATGAAAAATTACAAAGTAGGTACTTACTCTACTTTCACATACAATTTGTAATGAAATCACTGAACTGATTATCAGTTACAAGCTGAGAGATCTCAAATGAGTGGCTAAACTATAAAACAAGGATGTAATTAGAAAGTAATCGTAATTGTTTACAATACCTTGGTCGAAAAGTAGCTCGGAAGGCGTAGAAATGTCATCAATATTTTTGGCGTGATTCAATTCAAACGGGTGCTTATTCGGCTGAGGTAAACAGTCTCCATTTGAATTATACCTATCGCTGATGGCAGTGTCTAATTTATTAGAATCCATAATGGAAATGTATAAAATATTCCAGCGAAAACATTACACCATTCGAAATTTTCGAAGTAATGATGAATTCAATGAATTGATGATGGAGTAAGTTGACACTGATGACCAAAGCTGATGACAGTGACACTTTGACAGTTCATGACATGACACAGACATTTAATTCGTAGCTGTCAGAAACAGGCGTTCTGAAACCTAATCGACGTAATTTTTCCTACTTATTGGTCATTATATAATAAAATTGATTATAAAAAGAAGATTTTACAGGAACGAAACCACTACTACATAACTGTACAAAATACAATTAGAACCAGTTGAGCCACCTAAGTATCGTTACAAACGTGAAACGTTTATTTTAAAGAAGTGGACAAAAAAATCTTTAAAATACTTGTGATAAGTACATTCATTTACAAAATATTATTTTGCAAATATTAAAACAGATTAATTGTAATTTAAAATGGTTTCCGAAAATTCTATACTTGATACACGCGTTCCGTTTAAATTAAAATGTACTGCGTTGTCGAACTAATACAAAATTAATTACATAGTGTTGCATGCTCTTTGCAAATACAATGACAAAGAGCATGTAATAATTCAATAAAATGAAATGTGAAATGTCAAGTTTTGTCAACCACCCTGATTGAATTTTTATAAAAATAAATACTTAAGTACAAAAATATCAGTTCTCATGTACATAATACAATAAAATGGACACTATTAATGACCGAAATGAAAATATACGCAAAATCGAAGACATCATAGACATTCAAAAGGCTAACGGAAGTTTCACCATGCGACAAGTGGCTTTCCACCTACCCTCAGATTCCGAGAGTAATATTTCAGCAAGTTTAGCAAAAAGCTTAGAATCTGGCCTAACTAAAACGAAATCTGATGGTTCAGAGAAAAAGAAGCTAAAGAAAGTTAGATCTATACGCCTTAGAACTCCTACGCCTGATGTTAGCTCGTGGCCGAGCGATTCTGACATTACAGTGCTGAGGATGAAACTTTGTTTGAGCAACGACATCAAAGAGAAAGTCAGTAACATAATTCCCGGAGACGGACTCCATCAACCTGACGGTTCCTCAATGGTGAACTTGGCTACACTCATGCGCCAGTCCCAAACAGCGTCAAAGCACAGCATAAACATTGAGGAATACTTGCTGCCTTTGACATCTTGGGAGAGAGATCATGAATCTGGAAGTAAAACTCAAATCGTAGAGGAATTTACCTCTCATAACTTTCCTCAGTTAACTCAAGAATTAGGTGTCTTCAATGCGATGTGCAGTCGTAGAATAATAAAAAATCAAAGTTTATACACCGATAGCGATGTGCAATCAGAAACTAGCAAAAAATCTAAAATTGCAAGATTTCTTCGGCTGTACTTCTGTCCATGTTGTACGTGCCTTTATAAAATGGAAAATATGAAAATGCGAAAAGATCCCTCTGCTTACTCGACGCAACCTAAAGAAACAATACAAGACTACATGAATCCATGTAGTCTGGCTACATAAAACTATACCTACCTACCGAATAGGTAGATGATCAGGGTTTGGTTTTCTCTAACGAAATTGTGAAGTGTCTTTTTGGTCGAAATAAACAACAGAATTTACGAACAGACATGTTTTTTTAATGAGCAAGAGCATTAGAAGTTGCTATTTAAGAAAACAGGCTCTTACCACGATGTGGGTGTATAGGTCGCGCCACGTAAAAAGAGCGCTGGCTGTCACTGCGCAGTGGTCGATGATTGGTGGAGAGGTAACGCGGCGCACTTCATACCATTGATTTAGCGAGTGCTATTGGTTCGTCAGCGAGTGAACACAGGCGCAAACATACCCCCGCTACTTCCCCTCAGCGCTCTTTTTACGTGGCGCGATCTATAGGTAGGTATATAGATACATGGGACCATACCCTTACCATGTTACCATAACCCAACCTGTCTGGAGCAATGAACTCCACCTTTACCTGCCTACCGAATTTACGATTATTTTCCTGTGAGTTACCCCTACTCCCAAAACCGAAAACGATACTCGTATCATTAACGCATTTCAGCTTATGTTGGGATGCTGAATTCAGTTTCCACCAACGTAAGCTGACCTGTGATTATTGGCACGATGTATCGTTTTCGGTTTTCGTAGTAGGGGGACTGACAGGGCTGTTGCTTTTTTTCGTTGTTTTGCTTTGCATGTACCTACCTATAGCAAATAAAAAACTGGACTCAAATAACTTAAAAACTACTCTGTGGGTAGGTGTAGGTATACTTAGGTACCTACACTACAATGGAATTCATAGGACAAAAGGGATCCTCACTAAATATTTATGGAACCACCAAAGAGTATTGATCCTTTTATAGATGTCTAAGGGAGTAGACAGAAGTACCTACCTACCTACTTCCACAGTGTCCCTATTTACTATTCAGGTGCATTGGAATTTTATCAAAGTCTTGTAAATAATGACTAATAAAAATGTAGATTGGTGATTAAGGTCTAACGATGAAGAGAAGAACAAAGGTTTTTAAATTTAGTCTTAGTAGGTAGGTAGGTAGGTACATTGTATGTATTTGTCTTATTAGAAAATTATTTGTTTATTTAGGCTTATTCATTCGCGGTATTCGCTGCCGCTGTGGGTAGATTATTATATATATTATATGCCGTATATTACTGTTCACACCAGAGCGGATTTCGCTATGCGGTATCTATCTAGCCGCGAAATTTCATAAAAACTGAGCGAAATCAGCGCGGTATGTAGTACCATGTAGTACCTAACCTACCCTCTACCCACAGCGGCAGCGAATACCGCGTAGGTTTGAATAGGCCTTAAAATGGTGATTGCCTTTGCAAATGCGTTATCGCGAATTTTGATCCTTGTCAATATTCATTAATCATAACTGCTTCACTTTCGATTTTTATCCGAATCGTTAAATTGATTTACCTACTTATCGAGATTTCTTGCTCGCATAATTTATTATACCATACATCCGCAGCAAATTGTCGACAAAAGATCGGTCTAATTTCGAGAAAATAAATTCGCATTTTACAGAATTCGTTAGTTTCGCGTAGTGTTGCCAAACGGTTTCATTTTTATAGGAGGTAGAAGGTATTGGTTATTCTGTGTAGGTGCTGCCCGCGGTGCAAGTTATAAAGCCCAGAGAAAGCACTGCGGCCGAACAGTCTCGTCTCGGCGGCCATATTGCTGTAAGGCCGATCCGCGCCCTTTTTTTACGTGCACAAGTGTTGCATTTTTCGGGAAAAATAATTCGGATATGGAAATGAGGTAAGTGATATCGATAACTTCGCTATTTGGAACTTTTAGTAAAATTTATAATATTTTTTTTAATTGTTGTTTTACGGCAGCACGATATACGTAGGTTAATTACCACTACGTTTAATCTTTTTTTTATTTTAACAAATTGCCACTGCTGAAACTAATTGTTTGATTGATAAAAATCTAAAAATAAATTATAATAGGTAGGTTTAAAATGTTTTTAACCTCAAGTAAATAATGTAGGTACGTACTTATGTGGTTATGTAGAGTCAAGCAGTAAAAGACATCTTGAAGACCGTTTTTAGGTGCCTATTTTAATTTTCTAGTACCTAGATACCTAGACATGTGGGTACTTTTGTAGTTACCTATCTTAGTAGTAAGTAGGTACCTACCTACTACATTTACAAGGCAAAAGTAAAACACTTTCACGTCTGAAAGTCGGATGATAAAGTGATGTAAGATCATAAATTACTATTCACTAGGTAGGTACTTGTTAAAACATAAGGTAGGTATATTATTTGGCACCTGCTTGTTTAGTCTCTCTATTTTTAAATAGTACCTATAGAATTACAAATTACCTTTTATATTTTAACGAAAATGCAAAAAGCTTTTAAAAGAACGACAATACTAATTTGCAGAACATTTCAGCTCAATTTGGTGATTTCACAACGCTGTTTAGCAGAACAAATTATTTATGCTGTGAAAATTGTGAAATTTAATTGTCTAAATAATAGATATATTTTTTAGTGTTTGAGCCAATACAAGGTCATTTTCAGACGTAAAAAGTTGATTAAGCGCTGATAATGATCTACGACTACGAGTCTGATGATAAATCAGACAAAACAATCGCATGAAGGTTGTTCAATTAAGTATATAAAAAAACAATCGGATCTATGGCTTATTTTCAGAAGACATTGATTGTTCATTAAATTAAAAAGAGCGCGAATTGCGCAGAAAGTGGGAATATAATAACCTATACCTACTCTACCATGTCCTACTTTAAAACCATAAAACCATTTAAAAAAATTACAAACATATCAGCAGTCAAAAAAAAAAGAATGGTGGTAACACCAAATCCTTGGTAATAGGCAAAGAAGATAAACATCTAAAACAGCAGTTAATATTGTCAAGTCAGGACTATTGCGTATCAGCTTTGCATACGCTCTCGAATGCGGAGTCTTTACAATGTTACATGACTTTGTAAATTTTTAGTGTTTTCCGGTTTTATTTTTGATTTATTTTTTGGTTGTTACTGTAACTTTCGATTCCTACGGGATTTGAACAAGCGGTGGTAGCTATCCTACACGGCGGAACCTCTTGACGTCAGACTGAAATTATTAGTAAGATGATTTCGGTCCATTTGACCAAAATTTCCCTATACCTACTTACCTACATAGATATAATACAAGTAGGTACATTCAGAAGTATCAGAATGCAGGCTAATCTGACCTGTGAAATTCATAACATCATTATATTAAAAATTGTCAGTTAATCGCTACTTTTAGCACAGAAAACAGTCAATTTTTTTTTCAATTTTTAATGTAGCGCGTTGAAGTCTTTTGTATGAAAAAATGTTGCTTGAAGAACAGATTTTATTCGAGCGCGCTAATAATATCAGAAAGCAGTTTGGTCTTTTTGATACTAGTAGGTAGGTAGTAGGTATAGTTTAAAGAAGGGTTTTGTTCGAAATTATGCTTCGCGGAGTGAAGATGTAAGTGTTTTCGTGTAAATTTTATTCAGAAGCGCCAATTTATCTTTCTTTAGTTAGGTAGGTACTTATTTGATTAGGTATTGGCCTTAGGAACGTGGGTCAACACAAATGTAAAACATGCAAGTTACCTGTCCCTACACTCACCTCAGAACATTTTTAACCGACTTCAAAAAAGGAGGAGGTTCTATAATAATTCTTTTTTGGTACATTCCGAGGTGGTCCCATAAAAAGTTTTTGAGGATCTGAAGACACCTCAAGAATGCAGAAAATTGCCCTTATTACGAAAGTGAAGTCGGTTTACTTAAGAGGTTCTATAATAATTCTTTTTTTAAGACATTCCAAGGTGGTCCCATAAGAAAAATTACGGATATGAAGACACCTCAAGAATACAGAAAATTGCTCTTATTACGAAAGTGAAGTCGATTTTACACTTGTCTGAAATTAGTGTTGGTATTATGCATGTTTTGGCCCACATTTTCACCGTGACTCCACATCAGCAAGTCACCCATGTCCATTGTCCGCCTCGCCGTGATAATCAGCTAATGAGTTCGCCGCGAATCCGTTACAATTACTGACAATGTGCTTTTGTTCTATGCTTGGGTAATGTGTTACTGTTTTGACATGCAAGAGGAATTTCTTAGGGTTTTATATTGTTGACAAAAACAAGATCTACACTCAGCAAGTTAATAAGATATTCTTAGCAAGTTTCTGGCATATTTCTGAGTATTATTGCTTAAGTAAATAAATAAATATTCTTGGACATTCCACACAGCGTCATCTAGTCCCAAGCTAAGCAATTTAATGCTTGTGTTATGGTAACCAGATGACTGATACGCTACATAGATTTTTTTTTTTTAAATACATTCATATTATACATAGAAAACACCCAGACACGAAACAAATATTTTCAGATCATGCAAACATTGTCCCGCAGCGGGGATCGAACCCGCAACCTCTGCGTCTCAGGCGGGCTTTCGCCCAGTGCGCCACAGAGGTCGTCGTCAGGTTATGGGAGGGTATTTACTCCAGAAATTGATAAAGCCTTTCTTTTTTTTAATTGATTAAGAAAAATCATAATGGTTTTAAATTTTGACAGGAGTTTTGTGAAATATTTCATTCATATTGTTAAAACTCTCAATAAAATTAATGCTGGAGCCAAGGTAATAATTTAACTGTAAGTATAAAATAAGTACCTAGGTAAAAACCTACCTATTAGGTTGAGTGAGACCTAAACTATCATCATCTAGACGTCATGCCCTGGTGAGCCATTGGGGTCAATTCTGAGTGTCGCAAAAGCTAAACTAACCTAACTAAAACTATTGCCATCCTTTTTATTTCCATCGCTATGAAAGGGACGGCAACAATTTTGCCACTAATATCCATTTATTTACGTTTTAAACATGTAAGGATAGGCTTGTGAAAGGCTAGCAAGTTTTCAATTTTCACACAGCCTCAGCTTCTCTGTTATGTAACGAACGGGACGATGCCGCAGATTACTCAACAGTTGATATCGATCTTGTTCTGTACAGATTATACAATTATTACTAGAACTGGAGCTATTTGGTTGATTGGTGACGTATGAAACTCATAATTTTGCCGTAAAACAATTTTATGATTGTAATCAATCAATCAATCAATCATTTATTTATTTCTCTCACAAAAGATAAATATAAATACCTACCTACTTACAGGAAAACAAATGAATTTAAAAAATAAATAAATGCAGTTAAAAATAATCAAAAAATAAGTGTCGGTTTTTAACATAAATTATGATCCCATAAGATATCAGTAACTTATTTTCGGTCACTAAGCTATAAATAAATAGTGCGCATTTTTTGTAATCGGAGAGCGCGTTTAAGTCTTTTCTATAGGAAGTTCAATGAAATAATGATAGCTAATATTACTGTCGTAGCTTTCAAATAAATTATCATAAATTAATTTCAGAAACACGTAATGTGTGACAGTGGGTAATTATGACTGTAAACACAGGTAATTTAGCGTGATATTCGTGCTACACTAATTACACAACACATTACATTACCTACTGAACGTATAATAGAATTAGCTTAAGAATGTCCGGAAGCGGTCGTACGTACAAACTACAAATTTTGTTAAATAGGTGTAGGTACCTACCTACAACTGATTTCTAAAGCAATGACCCTAGTGTAGAAATCGTTTTTTACCTACATTCGAATTAACCACATTGACACGAAGTTAGGAAGGAAACGTCAATTTAGCAAAACAATAGAGTTTCACCGGATGAATCAAAATCTTCATGGCTACTGATGTCTAGGCAATTGTAATTGATTATATAAAAAATAAGTTAGGGTAACTAACTTAACTACCTTATTATTGCTAAAGCTACTTAAAGGGATTAGCAAGTCCATAAACACACGCAACAGGGCTTACTTAACTATGCTTTTAGTATGCTGTTAGTTGTAGGTATCTACTGAAATTGGGACCTAGACTTTTGCTCCCTCTAGTCTTGAAGGTAGGTACTATTGCTTACCTTTTCCAAATTCTTTACGATTTGTACAGTGCAGTTTCTGGTTTGACCTACCTCTTATCCTAAATTACACATTTAAACTTACGAAAGAAGACATAAATCTATACATTCGCGATCGCGTGTGAATCCAATACACAAACACAAAGACCGATCAATTCTCGCATTGCCCAAGCACGCGCCACTGATAAATCCCCGCCATTAAATGATGACACTGACATACAATCTATTGACAGTGACATGCGACACTCTTAAAAGTAATGAGAAGCTAAAGGACAACATTAAACTGGATCTGCGTTGGGTAATCTACTAATAACGATGTAATAGGTGGGCAATGATTTTTTTAAAGGCTGGCGTTGCCTAATTAGAGTAATTGATTTTTGTGTTGACATTTTAATTTATTACGTTTCTTAATAGCTGGTAAGCGCATGATGATATCTTGATCTTAATTTACCAACACTTGTTTGGTGTAATAAGGTGTGAACTCGAGGTTAAGAGCCTGGAGCTAATCTCAAATCTACTGTTCCTCAAAAATGTTAAGGTAGAGAATTATTTTTTTTATATAAGTATAGAAACAATAAGGTAGATACCACTATTTAGCAGATTAAACATGTACCTACATACTTTAATATCTGCTAAATAGTGTAAAAGCAAATCAAAGATTTTGAACTCCAAGTAGGTACTTACCTACTCGTAAATATGTATTAATTCTTGTGGACGAAAAATGAATCCCAAAAACTCGTAAATTCTAATTGCGTGGGTTGCGAACACGGTATGGTATCTGGGTCTAAGGTTCCTGACCGAAACCCAGGGAGGAAAAATATAGCAGAAAGGTCATTCCCCTGTCACAATGTCACCGCCGCATTTAGAAGTTACCTGAATGCCTGGGTAGGTAGCGACTTCGGTCAGTGACTGCTAAAGTATTGCAATAAATACCGCATGGGATCGGCCCACTGATTTGTGTGGGGTCTTCTTTTGAGATAACGTTTTATTGCGTTCGGGCTAATCATTTGTTGCAATGAATAACAATCGCTGTGGGAGGCTGGGTAGAAAAGGCGTTTTGAAAGTCAAGTCCTTGTCCTAACATGAGCAATTGTGCCACGCATGACACCCGAGCTTACGCACTGCACACCTGCATACCTACTTAATTCAAAAAGCTTTCTAAACGGACCTAATTATAAAAACTACCACTCCTTATTAAAGTCCAAGATTGTGCATAAAAGTTTTGATTTTAGCTTATGAAAGCACACGATATCCTGAGAACCCTTTATTGGTTTAAAACGGTTCAGTTTTTAATTGTGTATTTTAGATTGACAATTGCTTGGGTGCGCCTTGTAATCGGTCACACATAATAAGTCGCACCTTTAGAATAGAAGTGACCTAATTCAAAAAACTTGAAAAATGAGTTTCGGGCAGAAAATGACCCTACACAACATTCTCTACAGTTCTGTAGTTTTAAAAGCGCCACTTTTAGGCAGGAACAGGTCAAAAATATATTTCGGTCTCTTACATATTCAAACAAAACAACCGTCTGCGTCGGGACAGAAATGCCACTTACAGGATTGTGCTGTTTTACTGTGCGAATAGAAGAAGAAGAACGTTGTACAAATAATAAGACAGTGACCGAATTTTAATTAAGCCATCTTTCATATAAATTTTTCGGTAAGTTCACTGAATGTTTTTTAAGTATTAAACTGACCGTTTTATCTTTGGTACTGTTTTAACTCCGATACTACCGGACATTATTGTGACTCAATTGTGTTTATGTCATTTTAATATTAATAAAATTTTTGTTATCTTTACTCAATCAGAATTGAGGCATTATTTTATTTTGCAAAACCAAAATTTTAAAATCAAAATATGTTAAATAGTGACTCTTTAGAATCAAATTTTTTTTTAATATAGAAAAACATGTTGTTTCTAATTATTTATTACACAAACTAATTGCTAAATGTTTATGTTCACTAAATCGACTTAGTTTTTTAAAGATTTTTGAGCTATTTAGCAGCAATTAAAAAAATAAGAGGATAGGGTCACACATTATTTCACTCTTTTGTCGATTCCCAAAATTTAGTTTTTTTGGATTAAGTCACTTCTATTCTAAAGGTGCGAAGTGGCGCACGTGTCGCGCTCTCTTGCTCCTGCGCATGTTCAACTACGAGTAAGTAGTACTTATCTGCTGCATAATCAGCGATTAGCTTGCAGCGCTCTGCTTGTGCTAAACTTAATGATATGAAACTACTTTTAAGATTATGGAGAGTTGGGTCAAAGATACACTGTAACAGTTTTAAGGCGAGTATTTACTAGATTTGATGACTTTTGAACATCGATATCTCAATAAAACATACAACTACAATTCGTTTCCAAAATGACTTTTTGGTAGTACGTAAGTAGTACCTACCTATCTCAAGATATTGCATCCCTCAATGTTCATGCTTCGCGTTGCGATCTAACATACCTGTAGGTATATAGGTAGGTAGGTTACTTATCCGAATTGGTCCAGCCGCCAGCCATTCGAGCTATTGAGTACGAAATAGGATTTTTTTTTATAAAATGTTACGCTTTTTGACTCTATAGGTAAATGATGCCTGTCACATACTCAATAATCCACATGGTAGAGGCATACCCACATGTAGTTAGGTAGGTACCTACTAGTATTATTTTATCTGTGGTTATAACTATTATAGTGTGATCTCTGTGTATTAGGCCTAATAAGGGGAAATCTTTTTTGATAAAACCAATAGTTTTAGAATGTCGTAGTCGCGAACTTTTCGTTCCAATAAACGGCAGGAGAATATTGCGTAATGAAAGTGAAATCCGGATAATGTCGCGTCAGCACGCGAGTGTAAACTCGAGCTATCGCCACTGTTTGATTTACGGATTCTATCCGGTCACTGTTGGATTAGTTAGACGATAATTTTCGCTTCCTTATTGACTTGCATCTCATCCAATACCTACTCCAATCAAGACGTTAAAAAGTCTATTATATTCTGACATTTTACCAAACATTGGTTGACGGAGCCTATTTAGGTAAGTACCTAAGTCAGTATTATAGTGAACTAGTAGGTAGGTAGGTATAGTTAAAATAATGTTATTGCAGAGTAAGTTACTTAGGTAGGTAGGTACATCAGGTACCTACATGTTTATTTTCCTTGAAGTTAGAAATTAAACTATTACCTATTTATGTTCAGTAGAAATTATTCAGAACAGCAAGTCACTGTAACAGCAAAATAATTATTTATTCTGACTTCCGTGCCGCAAGCTCTATGCGGTGTGTTGTGTCAATCGTTATGCCATCCATTCAAACGGTGACAGTTAAGTACGCACTTACAATTAGGTACCAAGTCATTTTGATCATCTAAGTTTAAAAGTAGGTACTTACCTAGGCATTTAGCATTAGCATCAAGGCCACCTGTCTGAAGGCCTCCGTCATGGCTTATACTATAAGCCATAAGCCTTATAGGTACTCGTAGCGTAGTATAGGTAGGTACTTGATCTATTCAAACAAATACAAGTTTATTTCTATATCCTATTGTGTCCCACTTCTGGGCGAAGGTCTTCCACGAAATTATTCCCTAAGACCTGTCTTTCACAATCTTTCTAATTACATTTAAAATCAATTGTAAACAATTACCTACCTCAAAACATTCCTCCTTTTCAAGGCTACGAGCTCTTGCCTTCGATTTCTTTGTTGTCGAGGAAATATCTAAATTAGTTAGGCTTGTAAAACGGCGGGTGCTAAGGAGCATGTTGGAAACAATCGAAAGCTATCGTTTTGTAACGGCTACGGCTACGGCTGTTCCAATGTTGCGCTATTGGCAATGAAATACCGAGCGACACGATATCTGGCCACGCCACGCACCCCACCCCACCACAGAAATCAGCACGAGTAAACATCGATATAGTTGCTATTTAGTAGGAATTCCTGTAGGTAGGTACTTACATGAAATAATTTTCACTTACGTCCTTGTTCAAAAATTAGTTCAAAGAACACCATGGCATTACCCAGGTAGATATACCTATCATCAACGCTAAACATTGTGAAAATCCCTATCGTAATTTTCTCTGCACAGTGCACAATGCTCTACTTACACAATTTTAATGTGGTCAAATCCTAAGCTAGCTGGTTCGTGATGAGCAAGCCTAATTTTGCATTCAATGCAGGATCCCTTTGTACAAATTATTTATTAAGACAAGTACCTAGTTGAAGTATTGCTTATTATGTGAACCGATTTAATTTGTTGACTATCGAAACACGCAAATGTAATGTTCTATGAGAAAATGAAAGTGATTTGAATATAATTATTTAGGAAGACAAATAGGAAGTCCAAAGCAAACAACTACGAGTACCTGTAGGTATCTGACATAAACAGCACCGTAGGTAGGTACTAACAAGAAATGTTTATTGGTCAACAAGCCAAGTTCTTAGTTTCTGATTCATGGTTCAGTTAGTGCTATCAGATCGTTGTAAGATGTTTCAGATTCCATTTAACTGCTTGTTTGCAGATTTAGCTAAAACCTATGAGACCTTGTAGCTTGTAGCCATTGTCTTGTCTACCTTATAAGTATTTATATCTTCCTGCATCCGAATTTAGATCCCTTAGAGAAGTAGGTACATAAAACACAAATGAAGTATTTAGAGTTCTTTGATCACCATTGATTTGTTATTTTGGAAAGTTTGAAAAAAAAGTCTTGTTTGCTTTCAGTTTATAACTTTAAAAAAAATAACACTGTAGACATCATTATTATGTTGCGTCGGCGTCGTCCAAAAATACCTACGCAAGTTTCCATTTCACGATTGGATGATTTCGATGGAGAAAGCAGTCAAATGTATATTTCGATTGTCGTGTTTATCAACGCTTTTCAGGTCTATTTACTCAGTTTAGCAATTTTACAAGTTTTCCATTTCAATAAAAATATATTGCTAATAACCACAATTCAATTTGCTAGCACGTTTCTGCAATTCTGAAAAGGTCAAGTTCAAAGCCTACTTGGAATAAAAATACATAATATTTACCTATACCTACCAGTTAACTAAAGTTCAACGGTGCCATAAAAACGTTTCCTTATTTTCAGCAGATCACATAGAGATTAATTACTTAATTGCTTTACATTACGTAACATATTCAAAGTTCATAGTTACCCACTTTTAATCAAAAGACCTGAAAGACAAACACAAACAAACGAAATGCAAGGTCTACTTACCCACAAAGGTTCAAAAGTTATATAACTCTTAACCTTTGCTTTCATCAATTAAAAGTAGCACCAAAACATTTTAATTTGCCAATTTTCGGGTACCTTTACGGTGATGCTTACATACTCGTTTATTGCAATCCATCTCGCAATCAGAACAAACCTGGTATGAATACAGCTTTCCTATATTAATTATGGCAAGTCGTAGTGACCACACCCGATACGTGTTGTAAGCTTCGCCCTACATTTGTGGTGTCTTTATGAACTAGCTCACATGCGGTTGACATGGTTGATCTGGAGCAGCCAGCCCTACGTTATGATTAGGTAGTTAGGTAGGTTAGGTTAGGTTAGGTTAGTGCTGGTTTCATAATCAGAGTCTTGCTTTGTTCGCGTTCATGAATCATTCATAATTGTAGTCAATCCTAGTCTAGGTCTGGCTTGAGCTAAATTACTTGAAAGATGACCACAAACGTAATAAAGATCATCTTCAATTACCTACTTTGTATTATTCTGTCATCACAGAAGTACCTAATGGAATACAACTGAATAACATCTCAGAGAGTCAGAGGACCATAAGTGAAAATCCCGTGTGTTTTTTCTATTTTGTAAACATAGGTGCTTAAAAGCGTGGAAGAGCAATGGTTATTTCGCCACTATTAATATATTACACTATAATTAACAATTCTAATTTCAGACAAGTTTCTTAGTTCTAATTAAAACTATGAAAATAGTTACGTATCGAGCTAGGTAGGTACATAATAATAAAACTTTCAGCATGATTTATACCTTCATGTAAAGAAAATCGAGTTCTCAAGAATAAACAACGCATCTTCTCTGCAAAATTTCACAGCGGAGCACAAAAAATACCTACATGTTATGTTGACAATTCCAAGCGTGTGAGTTCCCTGCCTTATGTATTTTCTAGGCCACTTGCCCCCAGTTACCCAAGATAGGCGCCTCTTGCATCAAAAGTTTTTGCTCACATTCCTGTCCCCGTAGGGCTGGACAGTGAGTGGACATGTCAGACTAGATTACGGCCAGATTCCTCCTCGCTCGCCTTTAAGTGGAAGCAAGGTGATGTGTGTGGAAGTAAAAATTTACAAGATAAAGTCGGGGATCTGCATTAGTATAGGTATGTTTCATTTGCATTATGTAGGTATAATGTTTCACACAAATTCGTACTTCTCACTATTTACATTGTAAGAAACTTTATGATTAGGGGCCGTGATTAAATAGTTGTTTTGTTATTTAATTGTGTAAAAGTATAGGTACAATAAACGTTTTATTATTCGTCGTGAACCCCACAAAAAAGTAATAAGTATGCCGATGATTCCATCTAAATGATCACGGCAATCTTTATGATTGCACACAATAATAACGCAGCTCCTTCACACCTGGCCCATAAACAGACCAGTTCCTCAAATTGAGTCTGCGGTGGACTTACACAACTGCCCTGCATCGTAAGAATTACTATACGCTACAGCTGTGTCCATTTTGGAGAAATTACCGCCATTACGTAACCCCACATGGTTTACATGCCGTAGGTGTTAAATACGAATAAATGTCACGTGTGTTGCCTACCAGACATGTAGGGCAGTAGGTAGTTGCATGCGATAATATTTATGCTGTTGACATGTACGGTACTGTACGTATGTAATATTAAATAGAGATGATATCGGTCATCAAATACCAAATATTTCGCTTTCGGTCGCTGAAAGATTATGTAATTTGGTCCGAAACCAGCTTCGTAATATTCAAATAATTGACTATTGACTACTATTGGCTAAATAAAATGTTGGCAGGCAGCGAACCCGTAGGTTTTTTTTTTAATCTAAGTAGTTTACAAAATATACAAAACCACATTTGTAGTTTTAGAAGCGTACCAGAAACTTCCATAGCTTCATTGTAAAATAAATGCCATTGACTGCTAGACCCAAACAATTTAAAACCCTTCTTTTCTTTATTATTTTGTTATAGGTATTTAGTATTTGTTTACATTATTTTTATTGTACTGGCACTGTTTCCGTTCCTAAGTGAACATTAGATTTATAACAGAAGTAGCTAAATTGACAAGTTTTCAATCCATACTTATCAGTGCTTTCTTCATTCCAGGTGGCAATATCTCCTAGGGCTTCTGCTCTTGGGCGCAGCACTCGCGTCAGAGGAGGAAGACGACAGCATACCCGACGCGGGCGTCGAAGGCGACGATGAAGATCTGGCGCTAGACCAAGAGGTACCAACATTTTCCATTAGGATACACAACTTAATGCTCTGAGGATTATCGTGCTTGATTTAAGTACCTACCTACCTACTTATTATATCTGTCATCTGGTTACCATAACACAAGCATTAAATTGCTTAGCTTGGGACAAGATGACGCTGTGTGGAATGTCCAAGAAAATATTTTATTTATCTTAAACAAATACGATGATAATCTCTTTGATCCTAAATAAAGATAGGTAAAAGATAAAGATAGAGACCATTTATTTGCATAAAATGTGTAAATAAGATGAGAATATAGGTAAAGTACCTATTACCAAAGGAAACTGAATTATAACTTAAATTTCGTAAGAAGTGAGAAATTTTCCGCACTCTCGACGTGCAGTTCTGTTCATAATTTCGAAGATCATCATCAGATCCTCAAATTGTTTTATGGGACCATCTCGGGAGTAGGTATAGGTACTCTTTCAAACTAAAATATAATTAAAAAATCGGTCCACTATTAATGGAATAATCGGTGAAAATATTTAACTAACCTACCTAAGTACCTACTAGGTAACATAAAAAAAAAAACAATAAGTACTTATAAGTAGGTACAACAAGAACATTTTTCTTTTTTAAGCCTGTTAAAAAAACATATACCTAACGCATGAAAGTAAAATAGTTCCTGAAATGTATTAAATATTAAAAATTAAAATGATGTTCGCAAAATATCATCTAAATCTCCGTATAAAAGACATCAACGCGCTCCAGTAGGACTCTCTACAAACCGAAAACGATGCATCGTGCCAAGCAATAATCGCAGGTCAGCTTATGTTGGTGGAAACTGAATTCAGAAGATTAACCAACATAAGCGAACCTCCGATGATTGTCACGATTCATCTTTTTTGCTTATTGGAGTACCTATAGGGTCTACGATCCGCTACGATCGACGAATCGGTCGATCTGATTTATAATCTAATGTTAATTACTTAAATCTCATCAAAGGCGCATGAAATCTAATTAAGACTTAATTAATCATTGGCATTTATAAGCTTGAATAAGCAGTGGAATTACACAACGAAAATTAAGCGTTAGATTCCAGCATTCCAATTTAAATTTAATAGCATCATAATAATATATTATATTGATTGGATCTTTGAAATTAATACAGATTTCAACATAATCTAAATCCTACCTGAACTAATACTGAAAAAATTAAACAGAAAAAATAAAACTGAAATATTATAATGTCTTAAGATTCTAAATGATCTAAGTAGTATTTAGCACTATCAAGATTTTGTTTGTCGAATTAGTGATTAATTCGTTTTCTATTCAACGGGCATATCTATTACAAAAACTCTCAGACTTAATAGTTACATAGATCTGATCTACATCCGGTCATTAATTATCTATTTAGCGTATCGGCTAGAGATCTGCACGAATAATGCATTCACTATCTTACGCTACGCTAGAGTTGATTGGGGTTCCTTCAAAGAGTTAAATAATACTACGGTAAGGTTCCTGATATAGTTATCATGATTTGTTTTTCTCAACCCTTGAAATCCGTAGCATTTCATCTTATACTTACTCAAAAATATCATCCATATTAAGTACTACGAGTATGTCCATGAGCGTTTTTTTCAGTTTATTCACTGCGGGTAAAAGAGCGCTTTACAATATTTTATTAGTGAGAACGGTAATTAAGAAAGAAAGAAGAAGAAAAAAATCATTTATTCTTGTAGGACCTCAAGGATCACTTAAGTTTCGTTTTACATGCTAGGTGATTCTAATGCCTGTTCCCAACGCTTAAAAGGAAAAGCACAACTATGTATAGGTACAGGGTTGCATTTTATTTCTAGTTACTTTTAAAAATAAAATTCTTACAAAACCTAACAAACTACATAGTTACCTACTTAGGTTCTATCTAAACAAGAAGGAAGCGGCAAAGCAGTATCCGGACAAATGCCGGCAATACGGTTCGTGACCGAAATCGAGAGTGTTACAATCTCGCTATAAGCTCCGATGCAATTTTTCTATACCATTTGGCGTCAATGTCCGCCGCAAGGCCGCTGCTGTTAGTGAAAGTCGAAAGCAAAAGCAAACTCATTAGTTTTTTATTATTTCCTCCTTTTTGTACGATTTCTGAACGTATTGAAATTGACACTTGTCATGCCCACGATTTCGCGGGTAAAATGTCTAATATGTAGGTAGGTACTCGACTTACCACATGGTATAAATAGTTAGGTAAAGTACCTACTATCAAAGACGAATAATATCTAGATATTTTTCGTCTTTGGTATTATTCAGAAAGCTAAGTTTTCTTATCTAAACAAGTAGGTATCTAGTAAGTTATTAATACAGATGCATGGATTAATATGATGAATACTATTATAGTATTCTTTTATCTGTGATGATAAGCAATAATTATAGAAACGAGTGATCTACATTCGCGATCTCGATGTAAACACTATTCTTTTCTTTGCGTAATCGCGTGAGAAAAATTCACGGATTGCACGATTCATTCAATGGATGAAACGCGTGTCCATACAAAGTAATACGTAGTAAGGTTGTTATTGTGTTTCGGTGACGATATCATTGTTTTATTTTATCAATTAGATACCTACCTAACTTACGACTATTATGATTAAACAAATAGGTTGATCCCACGTCTCAACATAGCTGAAGAATAAAGAAGTTTGGTTGTGATGTGACTAAATGTTTGGTGCGTACCTAAATAAGTTCAAACTTATCCCAAATTTTCTGCAATGTGGAAATCAGGGACGTGTTATTATATTATTCACTTTCGCTTACACGCACCCATAGGTGAGGTGAGGTAGGTAGGTAGGTACTACCTAGGTACCTCTCTCCCGGATCTTCGTGCGATGATATAATTCCTTGCATATTACCACAACGTCGCGTCGTCGCGTCGTCTCGCACGAACGATTCCATTACTTTACAAGTGTAACGTTTTTTATCAACATTACACGTTGTGCGCCTCTGTTATACCTACCTTTGTTGTGTCGATAATTACGAATTATATAATAATCGAATAGTCAGTCGGTACTCGTAATTATTGAAAGCACTTTCATTTCACAAGCACAGCACCAATCTACTTCTGACCACCATAATCGACTCATGTGAGTAATGAGCAGGTTGTTGGTAATGATTTGATCTAGTATAGTCTTGAGAAAGTGCACTATCATGACACTTGGTGTACCTATACCTAGGTATCGTGGACAATGCGAAATCAGTTACTGTTCCAAAAGTTAGAGAGGGACCTTTTACTAAACCTACCTAGAATAAAAGACTGTAATATTATAAGAACCGACTTAAAAAAAAGAGGTTTTCAATTCGCCTGTATTTTAAGGAAAATATCAAAATTTTATGGTGATGAGGTACTTACTTCGAAGTTATGAACCAAAATGCACCTCAAGAGTGCAGAAACTTGCTCTCTTCTTACGAAATTGAAGTCGGTTTATTTATTTTTTTAATTTTGCCACTCTGTTTTAATACTAAAACAATTCACAAAAGAGATTCTAAAATTAAAATGCGTATGCAGCAGCTGCATACGCATTTTAATTTTAGAATCTCATAGAATCAGCTGCTGATGATGTCTGACATTATTATAGATATTATCGTTATAATACCTACACTGATAAGTGCCATATTTATGTAAAAAACATCTATAAGTACGTATACTTACGTATCCTTCTTCCTTAATTCGATGACTTTTTCCAGGAATCACGTAACATAAGGCCACGCGCCTACACCCCCACGGCCTACAACACGCTGCCCAGCGGGTTCCGGCCGACAGCTTCGCTGGCCGAGCTGGCTGGCTACCAGCAGCAGCCTCAGCAACACCAGCAGCAACACCAACAGCAGCAGCAGGAGTACGCGCCTCCCACGAGGCCGCAGCAGTATGTGGAGGAACAGCGACAACCAGCCAGAGCTCCTCATAGGAAGGTACGACTCGAAGTTTTGTTTTATAGGGTAGGGTAAAGCATGCCGTTTTAAAGAGCCGGTTTGTTACCAGTTAGTAATTAAAAAAAACTGTTATAAAACTTTCTATAGAAGAAATCTCGTCCATTGAATATTTAGACAACAAATTATCGACGTACTTAAATCATGTCTGAAAAGCCTAGTTCTTGAGGAAAGTTACTTATAGTTCTCAGTACCTACCTAAAACGTGTAGAGCAATTTTGACTTTTTAAATAACGTGCAGGAGAGATTTTGTAAATCCTAAATGAAACTAGTACCTATGAAACTCAAAATATAAGTAGGTAGGTATACCTACCTACCTATATAAATTGGTAACATTAAACTACTCAAGCCACCAAGGTATCAAGCGTCTAATCGAAAAAATCTGCGAAACAATAGGGGTTCGTGGTGTCTTTCTAGTCGAACCACACATTTCGATCAAACGAACTAGAATCATTCATAAATAAAACCTTCACCCCCAGCCGGACCAGCGCTCTAACAAGTACCAACAGCAGCTGCTAGATGAAGAAGAACTAGAAGACGAGAAGGAGGAGCCCGACCGTCTCTCCACCCTTCTCCAGCAGTCCAAGTTCAACTGCGTCAGCAAGCAGACCGGCTACTACGCGGACGAAGAGCTCAACTGCGAGGTGTTCCACTACTGCCAGGATAATGTGAAGCACTCCTGGGTGTGTCCGGATGGCTTCTCTTTCCACCAGGTGAGAATATAGACTAACTTATTGGTCTCATGTAGGTATACATGACGTCTACATCATCAATACTGTGTAGGTATATCAATATAATAATATGTAGGTACCTATATATTTCGCGTTTTCGCTTTTTGGTATAGTTCTAGTAGGTAAGCAAAAAGCGTCAGCCAAACCCTTACTTGTCCCTAACTCCCTAAACCCCCTTAGGTTAATAATAATATAATATAAATAATATAATAAATAAACAAAGATTAACGTGTGATTAATTTTACTCCAAGTTTAAAGTCCGTAGTTGAGTTTAGAGTTAAATTTTGTGTGTAAATTTTGTTAAGTGCGATCCTCAGATCGACTCATCAGGATGTGCCTGAAACTATTCTTTAAGACATTGGTATCAAAGAATCTGAATGCATACGGATCTGAAATTTACGTCTTAACTCTACCGTGTCTTGTGGATAATACCTATGCAGACTAGTAGAGATGCTAAACCTATGAGTTTGGCTGACGCTTTTTGCTTTGACAAGTAGGTAAAACAATTCTCAAGACTATTGTGTCTTGAGAACCGTTTCACTTGTCAAAACTTTCTTAGTAAAATAAATACAATTTGGTACATGGTAGCACCTATAGTGCTAAACAGATAATTCAAAAAAAAGGTCAGCAGCTTTGTAAGGTAAGTAGGTAATAATTATCCCATTAATATCTTCCAGGTCCACCTTATCTGCATGCCGCCCACACACGAAAACATCTGCCAGAAGTCTTCGAAATACCACTTCGTGAATGAATACCTCTACCGGCCCATCAATGAGGAAGAGGTCCAGAGGAAACCCAACGTGTCTCTGAAGTACTCCGACAGGTACTACCCTCAGGAGGTCTACAGGGACGACAGATACGAACAGGAAGAGGATGAGGATGAGGTAAGACTACGAATTTTAAATACCTAACCTAACCTAACCTAACCTACCTTGAATTTTTTTAATGAACCTTTTTTTATATTTCCTACCTAATGACTTTACTGGTTTTCCTACAAAAATGTCTTACGTTTTTCGATGGACCAATGGGGTACCTACCCACGGTCATAAATAGTATCGGCAAAATGCAAAGATAACACTGCAATGCAACGCAACGAATAATTAAAATTCTTTGTAGGTACCTAAGTACCAATTTTTTTATTGCACTTTTGTGCAGTGAATATTGCATAAAACTCCACCACGTGCACGGCTGGAGCAAGATCTAGCCATAGTTTTTTTGGAATGTAAATTAAATAGTTTAGGTACTTATATCGTAACGTAAAATAATTCATTTCTATATAATTTCCAGGAGGAAGCTCCTCGCCGCCACCAGCCCGCCCCCCAGCAGCTGCAAGCGCGGCCCTCCCCGCGGCCGCAGCCTCAGCCGCAGCAAGTCTTCCGCACCGCAGAGGAAGTCAACATCCCGCTGCAGCAGAGGCGCCCCACCCGCCCTTACGACTTCGACTTCTAAACTAGGCCCATAGCCTATTCTATTTTAAGATGGGTACTTTTCCCTATGGTGTGCCTTGCCACCTACCTTAATTTTCATCTACCTACAAAGGGACTGTAATTAAAGGTTATTTTCAAAGGTGCTGATAATCTGTAAAGGTTGTCTTTTACGTAAAAATAAATAATATTTATTTGTAATGTTTGTAAAGTATTCTATCGAATCTAAGTTACAAATTAGTTGTAAGCTAGTCTTTGTGGTACTTAGAACTGATTAAGATTAATAAAACGTAGAACAGAATTTGTATTTATTTTATCTATGTAAGTATTCCTTACAGCACTTTAGGTTTACACAACTAAATTCCTTTTTAGAGTTGTTGGGGTATGACTCAATCATAGGTGTTATTATTGACGCTACATTTGACGTGTCGGACTGAGTTTTTCGTTTTTTAAACATCTAAATCAGGATAATCAGGATCAAATCAGGAGGCAGGCACGAGCGGAGCAAATGTATGAGTGTGCGAAGCCATTAAAAAAAAGTTTGACAGTGACATACTATTATGCTTCTGATTCTGACATGACATGACATTGACATTTCAATGTTATTGTTTTGCCGGAGAATTTAGTTTGGAGTATTGAAACAATTTGAAAAGGCAATCAGGAAATTTTCTAAATAAACTTTTCTAATCTATTGGGAATTGAGATCGCGTTTACTATGTTTCTCAGACACTTAATATTATGTATTGCTTGCTCTCGGACATAGTTATATATCCAACACAAGTGCTTTTCACATTTTATTGTTCGGAGAATGAAGTTATCTTTGTGAATTCTACATAAATAAAGCAAAATCATCTCCATCTACGTAAGATAGGAATCATTAACCATGGAAGATTTTGATATCGAAGGAATGAACGCTACCGAATACAAAACATACCATGAATCGCTAATGCAAAACAACCATGGTTCATCTGCAGTGCATGTGTTTTTTTGTATATTTTTCACAGTACAATGCGCGATCTACTCCTCGATTAAGGTAAAAAATATTCGGCACCAGCAGGTTTACGAATACATAGTGATAGTACTACCCCTAATACTGGCACACACTGTTTTGTCCCACTACTTATATCTACTAAATGTGATAATATTTGCCATATTGCTCTGGGAAATAAAAATCTATTACTATATAAAGTACATCAAAAAAATTGGAAGAAAAAAGTCCTACCATCACAAGAGGATACAGTCAATATCGGTGCTGAGAGGCCTGACTTATTTGATTACAGTCTTTTGTATATTAGCTGTTGACTTCCAAGGATTTCCCCGAGAATTGGCCAAGACCGAACGATTTGGATACAGCTTGATGGACACGGGAGTAGGACTATTTGTGCTAATGAGTGGTTTAGTCCACAAGGATTTAGTGAAGAACAATTGGACAAGTGTGTTCTTCAGAAATATAAAGTTCGTAATAATACTTGCAACTTTGGGCATGGCTAGATATGCTACTGTTAAACAGTTGGACTACCAAGAACATGTAACGGAGTATGGAGTGCACTGGAACTTCTTTTTTACCTTAGCTGTTTGTAAGTTTCTCTCTACATTCTTACTGTATTTATCTTCGGAATCATACTCATCAGTAAACACAATAGTGCAAAGTTTTATTTTACTCATGATTCATGAGTTTATACTATTTTGTGGTGTCCAGGATTGGGTGTTTGGTGATACACCGAGAGACACATTACTGTCTGCAAATAAAGAAGGGCTATCATCCTGCCTTGGCTACGTAGCAATGTACTTATTCTCATCACATCTGAAAGATGAGCTTACAAACAAACATTGTGCCAGAAACTTATACTACAAGGGTAAAAAAATTGATATAACTTTATTGAGACTTATTATGGGTTCTGTTATTTTATGGACTTTGACCTTTTTGTCTAATTATTTAAGACCAGCTTCCAGGACTTTAGCTAATGCTGGATATTGTGTTTTTATAGAATCTATACTGATAACTATTGTATTGGTTCTGTATTTTTTTGAAAAATACTTTCATAATGAGAAAGGAAATTTTGAGATTCCAAAGATTATTGATAATGTGAACTCAAATGGGCTGATTTACTTTCTAACTGCTAATTTATTAACTGGCGCAGTCAATCTATCTTTGAGGACTTTGTCGTTGTCAAATATGGCGACTTTTATTTTAATGAATCTATACATGATACTTGCTCTCATGCTTCCAATGTATGTAAAGAAAATATTTTTAAAACTATGAATTAAAATAATTAAAAAACAATTATTTTAACAAGAATAAATTAATTTATTGTAAAATACTGGTAAGTAGAATAAAGCTAATTACAAAGTCTTCACCAACAATGGTAAAGTATGATAGTGATGGTAAAAAAATTAAAATAAACAATTGTACTTAAATTATTTTTTGCCAATACATAAGTATTTTCTCAAGTGTAAAACGACTATATAATTCCTTGATCAAACAAACAATAAATTTAGTATAATTCAGTTCATAAGAAAATCTACAATACAAAAATACTCAAATTTTAGTAAAATAGGCCTAAACATAACATTACATTTCTACAGTCGAAGTTGGTAAATTTATTCTGAGAAGTAAAAATATTTTTTATTAACAATAATATGAATTGCATTTCATATCTATGAGAACTAAAATAGAGTGAATGATATCAACATGATTCCTTTTAAAATGTGTTTCACATTTTGTAAAACAGTAAAACGGGTTAACAAACAACTATTGCTAAGTAATGATGCCTATTCAAGATGTCGCCAAAACTTAACTAACCTAATTTGACAGCACTAAAAATGTTGCCGTCCCTTTCATAACGATCGAAATAAAAAGTATGGCATCAATTTTAGGGCTGTCAAATTGGGTTAGTTAAGTTTTGATGACATCCAGAATTGCCACTAATGTAGATAAAGATGATTTAAGGTGTAGTAAACAAGTGAAATATAATTTAATTTTAGTCAACTTTGTATCACAGATTTTTAGAACGTCTTTATAATTATATATTTTATTATATATGATAATAATCACCAATTCCTAAAGTTATTGTATATCAAATTAAGTTTGACCTATTGAAAAATTAAAAAAAACAGTATTCTAATAAAGCTAATTATGGTTAATATTATATTTAGCTTATTCTTTGTAGTGAATCTGGACAGGACCCATAATAAGGTGTAAGTGATTTGTTTAGTTTAGCGTAATAAGTTTTTTAGTGTACCTATAGTGATTTATGTAATCAATTTACGACAATTTTCAATATCAACTTCATCTTACCGCTTATGATTATCGGGAAAACTGATTCAATACATTAGAAGTAAGGCTACACATAAAATAGATTGCCTTAAGTTGTACTAGTCATTGCATTATCGCACGCCAAAAAATATTGACGATTCGGATACCGACAATAGATAGTAGAATAAGTTCTAAGAAGATTTAAAGTGATTTTATTGAAATTTTATTTTTTATTTTGATTTTAAAAATGATTTTATCTAAGTAAGGAGATACTCGCGTTATGGTCACTTCTCGCGCGCGGTTACATTCTACTGTTGGTATATCGACAATATTTATTATGTTCAATAAACCTTTTCTTTCTTTATGTTATATGTATTAATATTTATGACGTATTAATATTACGGTGTATAAAATATCACAAAAATACAATAACTACTGTTTGTACCTACTGTTAATAAATATCAATTGATTGTAGAGGCTTACAATTATTTACCATGTAGTTGCAACGAGTCGCAGTACAATTCCTTACATCACTTTTAGGTCAGAAGCGGCACTTTATCAGTACTCAAATATTTAGGCCGCTTGAGTCTTGTGGTACATTGTAATAATTTCATAAAAGTAACTATTAGACAGTACAGTCCAGCTACGGATACAATTACCAAATAAAAATGAAGAAGTGGAAATCTGCGTGATGACCAAAATACTGTGTATCTTAGTTCCCTGGTGTTGTGATCTGTAATAGAAAGATATATTTTGTGTGAGAAATTACCTGATTCAGTGTTATTTCGGAATAAAATTAAAAGTACAAGTACCTAAGTATGTAGGTAAGTGCGTTTGTGAGTTAGTGTGAATGGGGTACTTCATATTACTTCAACATTTGAAGGCTACACTATTCCAGGATAAATGTAAATAATAGTAAAACTTTACAAATGCTTTTACGACTATTACGATTATTATATTAATTTTCAATTATCTAATACTTAAAGATGTCTACTTGTGTTATTCAAAAGGGAAAAAACAAGGTTGGCACATAGCCACATACTTATTGCAAGTTGCTATGCTCACAGCGGTTTCCTCACTGTTTTTTTTGTTATAATCTCTCGTTAATTAACAAAATTTCTGTAAAACTTTAATTACTGTTTTAACTCGCTTTTGCTTTTTATCTCTTTTACACGCTGTCTGTCTCCTATAATTATTGTGATACTTGGCATGTTTCTTTTGTTTCTCTATTTTAAATGTTTTGTATTGGTGTTTACAATGTTGGAGACTCAAATAAATAAATAAATATTCGTTATTAACCCATTTTCTGCCCCGCCTCAGCTGTGCTCTCCTTATGACTGGAATGCAAGAGAGCTTCACCAGACAAAACAAACATTTTTCTATACAGTAATCTACCCAAAACACCTGTGTTAACAAACAAGTAGGTAAATGATTTCACTTGCCAAAAACAGCTGCACCATATCCAATATCCGGCGTGCCCATTCTGTACGAGCAGGTGGGCACGAAGACTTCGTAGCGCGTGTCATCAGAAGCCGGCACGCTCAGCACTTCGCCATCGTCTTTCAGCCAGTGAGTGGTGCGGTGGTTCAACTCAGCGTCTTGCTTTACGTATTTTGACGAGTGCTCATGCGCGCAGAAGTATATGTCTGGATGGATTTCGTTGTTTACCTGAAGAAAACAGAATATTTATGAAAGGTGAAGAATTTAACTTGTAATATCAAGCCTACAGAAAATAGGCGATCCTTAGTATCCAAGGGAATAAAAAGTAATAAAGCCATAGGTAAAAAAATATGTAATAATTCTTTTTGTGTTTAATTTTGAACAATGGCAATGGCATGATCTTAGTTAGCTTTCAGAATCCTAAACGTCTGTCAGACTCACAGTTAAAGAGCCGTTGACTGTACATACTTTGAAATGATGTACTCGAATGAGAAGAGTAAAAATTACCTTCCGCCCAAACATATGCCGTATTGTTACAGGCATATGTGACACAACAATCTTATAGTCTCCATCTCCATCATCAGCGTTAGGATACTTGTGTGTGATTCCATTAACTTTGTAGAAGGATATGTTACGATGTGTGATCACTGCTGGCTGCTCAAAGATCTTGTTGAATTCTGCTATTTTGTCACGTTTGATCGGCTCGTTTTCGCCTCCTATGTCGTTGTCGCCGGGGAGCCAAACTTGCTGTAAAAAATATTGATAATCATGTAACATTCAGATTTTTTTTTATTTCGCAAATCATTAGGGATGTTTAGGCATTTAAACATTTGCAAGTTATAACAATTTGGTACCTTACCTACCAAACTGTAATAACTTGCAAATGTTTAAATATTATTATATAGAGTAGGTATAAATCATCATCAAAATTGCCTTTCTCCTAACACTGTATAAAAGTTATATCTTTACCTACCCTTAACAGGACACTGCAGTGCCTGTGACATGGAATAGGCTTGAAGTATGCAAAATTGTAAATATATTTATAATTTTTAAAGATAAAAAATGAATTAAATGAATTAATTAATTATTAATGATTATAAACTATTTATGATGGTAAACATGAACTCTTGCAAACTCTTGCTAATGTAACACACATTGTTAATTCTAATAATTAGAATCTAATTCAACATACATCATTTTATTCTTCCTTGTTTATTACCAGATACCTAATCTATTTTTATGTTATAATGGTTTTATACCTCTTACCACATAAGGATAGTCCAGTTCAAAGATGTTGAATAACCTCTTGGCATATTCATGGAATTGTGGCATGGTGGCTACAGAACCCTCGTCCATCAGGTCTCCTAGATACACCAGGATGTTGGGCTTCAGGTGCCCTGCTACTACTTTGAATGTAGATTTTAGATATCTAGAAATTTTAATTATAATTATTAGGGGAGGTTGGCACAAGCGAAGAGAGGCCTATGCCCAGCAGTGGGATGAGACGGGCTGCACATGATGATGATGAGTTTATTGAAAAAAAGTTTTAGTAATTAAAATAGGAATAATCAGCAATATGTGCTATCCCATTCAGCCAACACAGTTTTCTCTTAACCCATCAAGTAACGGGCGAATTATGTCGAACCGCCGTCAACCGGCGGAACGACCCCGGGGTACCTTTTACAGAAATTGGAAGTAAATATTCAAGATTAAAAATTTTAATTTAATTTTTGTTTTTAATTCTTTCTATGACTTTGTTTGTGACTTTTAAGTTTTAGGTAATCTCTTTTATAACCGATCAGATTCGAAATGTTGAAAATTCGCGAATTAGGTTAGAATTAGTCAAAAACCGGCAGAACGACCCCGGGGTCGTTCCGCCGGTTGACAGGTTAAAAATGTATGAATAAGTACTATTTTATTTCTTATTCAGTCATCATTCATCTTTTATCTTTTGTCAGTTTATATTTTATCAGATCAGATAATGATCACTATTATCACATAATGATGGTTTTATTAAGAGAAGAAATAGTTTCTTCAGGAATCAGGAAGTAAATTAGAGAGGCTTATGTCTATACAATAGAGAACTTACCGATCACTATCCCAGGAATAGAGATAGTTCAGTGGAGGCTGTTCAGCATTATCTCCTTGTATCTGAGGATCAGCTATGAACAGTATTTTGGTGCAAGCGCCTTCATCCTGGCACTTTAGTTTCGGCCAGAACACCGGCTGCACGAAGTATACAAACCATTCGCAATAAATTGCGGCTCCTATAAACACCGCCACAAAATACTTCAGAGCTGCGCTGAAAAGACGTGTAATATTTGATAACTTTTGTAACAGACGGACTTTCTAAGATTTTGACAGAGTCCAATATTTACTTTCTTCTGAGGTACATTTGGCTAGAACCAGTGTTATTTTTTGGTTTAAATTTATTTTTTACTTCAAAATTTCCATCAAAATTTCCATCCAATTTCTAAAATCTACAACCCAACCAACAAAACATGAATGAAGTGAAGTCTTAATTCTTATTTATTACGTTTCGTTTCTTTACACGCGCTTTTGTTTTCATGGTTGTTGGTTTTGTTAAAGTTGTTAAATTGTCATGAGACTTAAGTTTTTTCATTTTCTAGATACTATTAACGATTTTATTTATTCTCAATACTAGACATTTGTTTAGTGCAATGGAATTTTACTTGCATATAATAAAATTTACATAAAACAGCCCCCTGATTGTGTAACTTGTTTCACATTGTATCCAAGTTGTATCAAAGCAAAAATCACAGTAAATCGCAAATACAACTGTCAAATAAGACAGTATTTAAGTAAGTTACTTACTAATTTACTTAATCAGCGTTAAATCTGACAGTTATTTTCGCGATTTTCTGTGATTTTTGCTTTGATACAACTTGGATACAACGTGAAACAAGTTACACAATCCAGGGGCTGGACTCGTATTGCCATTAGTAGTCTGTGATTATTGCGTAGAACGGAGTGCTTAAGTCATGAACGTCATGAACTGACTGTGCGTAGGGATGTGAAAAAATAATCGATTTTAAAAAAAAATCGATTAATAATCGATTTTTTTTTTATAAAAATCGATTATCGTTCCTTCTTCGCGACCTTTGTCCCGCGCCGAGCGATACTTCGCACGCAGTGTGAGACGCGACCGCGAGGAGTGACCACACTCATACCCAGATGAAAATTCTCCGGAAGAATCGAAACATTGTCGGTATCTAAATCGACGATAATTTTACGTGAGTAAATTCCCGTGTGCTATTATAATGTCTAATACAATTTACGATAGATTTGAAAGTGAATAATTATTTTTGTTAATTTATGTGAAAAACATTTTCATTTGAACTAATTTGTTTGCTAAAACTTTAATTTGTTATGATTATAATAATAAGCTTGCTGTTTCTGTTGTTTATTTTTAGTAAAAAAAAAGTTATTTTTAATTAATAAATCTATTGATATAATATTTATGACGTTTATTTTGAACTTAATTTTGAACAAATTAGGAAAAAATCTATTAATATAACAAAATCGATTATTTTCTTAAGAAAAATCGATTATTTATTAATCGTTTTTTCATGCTTCAAAAAAAATCGATTAATGAAAAATCGATTTTTTAGGTACAATGTCACATCCCTAACTGTGCGTGTGCGTGAACCAAAGAGCATGTAAGCGTGAACTGTAAGCTAAAAATGTGTTCAGTTTTTTCAAAAATAACTTCGTGTTTTTAATTGCTGTTTCTATCTGTTTCTTGTATTTATTTAAAAAACTATTTCTAGCTAGTCAAGTTTATTGAAAAAGCTATAAGAATTGTAAAATGCAGTCAGTTTAGCAGCTTTTAAAAATGAATTGTGTACTCAAAGGACGTACAGTAATTTTACTGAACGCATCCTTCGTTCGGCGATTTGACAGGTCAGCTTTGAGCTACATTTTTAGCTTTACGTGTAGCGTATTTTAGTTTTATTTTGTATCTAACTTTGTTTTACGCGCAATAATTAACATATAAGTAGTCGTAACAGTAGTGTGATTTATTAGTTAGATCGTATCTAAGTGCACTTACAGTGTTACATAAACCGTAGAGGGCTAATCGTGTCGGCGAACCCGATGCATGAAACTACATAGTACGTCAGTGAACGAATGGTGGCTCTAAGATAATGGATGTAGATGCTCCTAACTTATTGAAGAGGTCCAGCAGCGCACCTTTGATCAATGAGGTGTCGTGCACGTCGATGACATCGCCCACGAGCACCGCCGCGCCCAGGTACTGTGCGATGTTTAGTTACGCCTCCTACGGCCGCTGATATTGCTTGTTGCTAAGCTGCTTGACTATTTTTGACAGCTGTGAGGTCGTCTGTGGGTGCTGTGCCCGTATTTAGTGCTGTTTGTATGTCACAAATATGTAAAACACGATTACATTAGTTCTTGGATGCATGGTTTCAGTTTTCAGTGGAATGTTGCAGTATTTGGTAATGCAATGTAGTTTTGAAGGTGCTGTGTTCCTGTAAGTTTGTGATTAACGAAATATGTATATCAGCTTACAGTCATTCAACTAATACACTGAGCATGTACCTAATTCAATAATTAAACTAACACTGAATTATCATTTTGTTACTAAGAAAACATCAAAACACTGATTGTTTGTCTTGGTATCAGCACTTATTTTGAAAATGATAAATATGCTTCTGATAATGCAAAGGAGGTGCCACTCTCAGATAAAGTAAAGGTGCTGCATGGTACATTACTGTTTTGTTGAAAAATAAGTGATTACTTGCTTGATAACCCTTACTTGGGAATGTTGTTTTAGAATAGTTTTTTATGTGGGTCAGTTTATGAAACATTTGATACTTGTGTGAGTCTACATGTTGATTTGAAAATAAACTAGAACACCAAATTATTATTTTGCATTGTTATGTCTTTATTTGAACAGTTTTTTTTTCTACTCTGAGCTGCATGATACTTGCATGACCTGAAAAGTTAGGGCAAATAATACATTTCAGTGCTGTGTGGAGAGCCTACTGATTTTCCTTCAATGTTTTGTCCATTATCAAATCATCATGCTCCTGCCCAGGGCTGACCCTGAGTGGGGTTGGCACAACATTTCTTCCTTTTCCACTGGCCTCTATCTGTAAAATACATCAATCACTGAAAATATAGCACATTATTAACATGACAAAACACTTGAACTGCTTATATTATTGCAACTCAGTTATAAACAAATGATAAGTCTATTATAAAGACTTTTCCTATATAAGATACTCTGATTCACAATCTACAAATACGACTTTCTGCCTGTTATCATCTCAATATAATGAAATTCTTCATAAACCTCTGTTTTACTATAAAAGTATGTTCTTAGATAAGAGAAAAAATATTTGAAAGGTTATGTTTTAACCATGGCCTGTTGACATCACATAATGGAATGTTATTTCAATAGACCACAGCACAGTCCTATTATGTTATTGTTTATCCTATCAATATCAGTTGCTTTAATTGTTTGTTTAATTAATGGATTTGATTGATGTTTGTTAAATGTTGAATTGTAAACTTACTGCTGTTTAAATGGTTTTTTATGCTTTGTTTGGATATTGATTGATACTGAGGAATTGGTTTGAGAACCCTCAATTTCTGTAGTTAGGTTGTACTGTACAGGTAAACTTACAACAGTATTTTTAAAGAAATATTTTGTTGGTACCATTTTTTTATTTGGCTTTGAAAATGGAGGTACTTACTGTTTGTTAGTAAAAATAAAGTATTACTCGTATCTGCCGCAAGGTACTTATGCGGATGAAACATACCCTATGTGTTGTTCCAAGACATAAATTAAGTTTATTCCAAGTTTTAGCCAGATCTGTTGTTTTTTTAGTTGTAATATCCATAAAAACTTTATTAATAGCGTTTATTAATAGGATAGTTGAGGTTGTAATGTATGTATCCACAAGGCGCGGTAGACATTCTCCCAGATCTTAAGCATTTAAGACGCTTTGAAGATGTTGATGCTAAGGGGATAGTCTGGGGTGTGTCCAAATACATAATTTAGTTGAGTTAGTAAAGTTATATAAATGTTTCAGGAATTCGTTCTTCAGTATGTTCTCGAATAACCCGTCGGCATCGCGCACGCGGCGCTACAGCGGCAGCTTCAGCCCCCTCACGCCGCCTGGGAATGTCAATGTGAGTACTATTCTGTGTCTTATACCAGGCCTAGTGCAATTCGCTGTCTATGTAGAAAAAAACCTGCCTGACGAGACGCCGACGCGACGGGCTGTTTAAGTTGGTACGGAACTACTCACGCAAGTGACAGAGAACCTTTAGAATGAAATGGCAGTTTAGGTATTTATAGCGCCAGGAATGATGCGCTTGAGCGTGCTGAATTGCACTTTGTTGCCTTAGGTTTATAATAGCGTCGGGCGCTTGCAACCTGTGTCGCCTATGGAATGTTAACTTCTGCAAAATGTGGACGCGTACCAAATTTTATTAGGACATACCTTTTACTTACCCCTAGACATACTTAATATATTTCACTTTCAAAACTATCGTGAGTTGTATTAGACATTATAATAATTAATTGTAAAGAGTGTGAGGCGCGACCGTGAGGAGTGACCACACTCATACCCAGTGAAGAATCTTCGGAAGAATCGAAACATTGTCGGTATCTGAATCGACGATAATTTTACGTGAGTAATTTCCCGTGTGCTATAATGTCTAATACAACTCACGATAGTTTTGTGAGTGAAATGCTAATCTCCGTTCAGAACTCTTGGGGTCCTCGGATGGCGCCGCGCGTGAACCAGCTGCGACTGGAGGAGTGTGCAGACGTGAGCAACACGCGCGAGGTGGCGCACGAGCGTGAAGTGCACTCTGCGATGCAGATGGGACAGTCCTGCGAGGATCTCACGCTGCTGGGCGGGGGACCAGCCAACTCACCCACTAGGATACCTAGGTATACATTTGTCTTTTTTAAACTTTCGCGATCAGAATACATCCCGATCCATCCTCAGTTTTCCCGCGACCACGGCTGGTGCAATCCGGTCGAAACGTCGGGCGAATAATAAAGGTAAAATTCGTGATAAATACCCGTTTGTATGTTTTATACATTGTATTGTTACTTTTATGCTTCAGAATTTATAGCAGTCAACATTAGGACCACGGTGATTGTAATGTCTAATTTTCTTGAGATTTTAATTTTTTGTTAGTTGTGCCCCGAGGGGAAAAGCTGCGCAGTAGTCGATTATTATGCCGGCACCACACAATGGGCTTCAACTTGGTTCCAACATTAGAATGACATGCTCCGTTTACGGTTATTCGACATAAACAGAGCATTACCATTGGCCATTCTAATGTTGGAACCAAGTTGAAGCCAATGTGTGATGTCGGCATTAGGTACGATTGGTGGAGGAGCTAAGGGCGCACTTCATACCATTGATTTAGCGAGTACTATTGGTTCGTCAGCGAGTGAACACAGGCGCAAACATACCACTGCTACTTCCCCTCGGAGTTCTTTTTACGTGACGCGACTTATACGCTATTCAATCTCGGTGATATTTAAAAATGTAGTTTACGTTAGCTCACAATAGGGACAAGTAGAAGGGAGGGAGGTCTTTGTACAGCTTTGTCTTCCACTTTACTGATCCAGCGTACTTGCGAACGAAGCCTGCTCGCATCGCGTGTTCAGTTACCATACAGTTTCTTAACTTACCTCACAGCTCAATAGACTTTTTGTTAACTGTCCCATCCAGAACAAACTGAGATAGACAATAAGAACATTATCAAAACCTTGTTACATCAAGTAGTATTACCTTCCAGGTTTTCCCCAGTTGTATCACCCTCCCCCACAAGAAAGTACACGACGCGGCGGAGTCTCTCACCGATCGCCATCCGAGCGTCCAGCTTCAGCCCCGTCAGTCGGCCGAACTTCCTCGGAGGGAAGAGAAGATGCGACGAGGCGGACTCTCCTCTCTCTAAACGAATGTGCACATCGGACAGGCTCACCCCGTCCACTCCGGGCACACCAGATTCAGATTCCCTGGAGTGCACATTCAGGCCCGTCTCCCCCCGAGCGCAGCCGATGGAATCCCCCCACGAGCAGACGCAGGAGAACCACAAATCGCCGAACCCCAGCTAGTATTACGGGAGAGCGAATTTTGACTTGTAATTAAAAAACGCGTTCGGTATTTTCGATATCTACGCTCCGAGGTGTCTCAAATGAAGGAACGAGCAATGCAAATTGAGTATTTGATTACGAGCGTAGCAGTACCCATGATGTAACTTTATGATATGGGTCGGTTAGTCACTATATCCTTTAGATCTAGTCTAGAAAGCTGTCGCGAAAAGTGCGTTCCTTAGAAATGCATCGTCCTGACAAAAAGACAAGCTGATATCACCATTTCTAGTGTAGATGGGAACGTTTTTTTCGTGGCAAGGTCGGCCTTAGTGCGAATGTAACTAGCACTGTATTTATTCAGCTTTATGAATACGTGGAGTTTTGTAAACGCTTAAAATTACATCTCAAGGTTCCTGTATTGGTTCTTATTGTTAACTGTAGCGAGGGCTTGCCCCTCTTAATGTATAATTATAGGGTGTGTTGTGTTAGTTCCTTACTGAAAATAGCAACTGCCATAAAAACTCATAGCTGAGTCTAATCTGACCTGAGTTTTGATTTCACAATTTACTGTCAAAGCATGGTGCATTCTTGTAAATTCTGTTTTCATACTACACATACACATACATCTTCGTATTTTTCAGAGTTTGATAATCAAGTTTTGTTTTGCGAATGGCGTTCACAACATTACCACCATCTTTATATATAGTGTACAAAATCTTTTTTACGGTATGCTTAATTATGATTACATTCAAACAGTATCTGCTGCTGAGTCGTAAGCGTGTCAATCAATTCATCATCAGCCCTTCTCATCTCACTACTAGGTAAAACCTCTCTTCGCTTCCGCCAAGCTTGTCAATCAATTAGCTTAAAATATTTGAGACTTAATTTTCATTCAAGCCTGCATGATTGAAAATGTTGATAAGGAACGAACGCAACGCCACCACCCTATCGACAGCCAAAGTATCCAAAACTGTAAATATAGATGCGTATAATATAACGCAGTATTGTACATATTATTGTAATACATAGGTTTATATAGCAGCCATGATGCGTGTAAACCACGCTGTGTATGATTTTGAGTCTCGTTTTGTATATTGAAGTTCCATTTCTTAATCATAGAGTTTCATCTGTATCTAATCGAAATATCCGTAGGATTTGTAGGCTGATATCATAGTTATCATATCCATTACCAATAATAAGTATTTAATAGACATAATTTATAATTTTTACTACCATTTTTATTGCCAATTTTCCGGATAGCTTCTCCACTATGTATTTGTGTTGTATTGTATTCGATCTTAACTATAACCATGTGTGTGTATATTAGTTGATTTATTTGTATAAAAATGAAACCCATATGCAATAATTCATTCTGCAATGGCACTATCAACGCAAGGAAGCAATAATTATGAATGAAATAAAAAAGTAGATCTACCATACTAGTGGGGAGCTTAATTTTTTGTAATATTTATAAATGTATTTATAAGTGTTTGAATGAATTGATTTTATGCTACGTTTTATGCGAATAATTATCCGCCGATTTAGAATTAAGTTTGAAACAATAAGTTTCTTGTAATTTTACCTGTTGGGTGTAGCTGCAATGCCTTAGATAAATGAGAAATCATGCTTTCATGTTTAATAAAAACTTGCCTAAATATACCGATCTTCAAATATTAAGTGGATGTTACGAGTCTACTGCCGGGGTTATACTATCGGTTTTCAGCGAAGTTTGTGCTGTTTCAGACATACGGACGTTCTTTTCTCACAACATATTACACCGTAATTCGATAACATGTTCCCATTACCAATATAATAAACTTGATCCATCTGTCACTATACAATATGGGTGTAAACGTTTAAGGCTTCTTGTTGGTTATATTTTTTTTACACTTGATATTTGTTACCATTGTAATGTTTAGCCTATTTCATCGAAATATTCAGGTCACATCCCGTAAAGTGTGTGCTTCCAGACTCAATATTAGTCAGATCTACTACATAATGCTGGCACCACACATTGGAGTGTTGGTTCTAACACGCCAATGTTGAGATCAATCTTGGACGGTTATTGGACACAAATGGAGCATTATCATTGGACATTCCATTCGTAGCCAATGTGTGGTGCCCGCATGACAGTTAAAAGTAAGGTATCTTCTTCTACCTGAGTTTTAGGCATCAATCTCTCGATCTTAGATGGATCATGTTGTACATTTTGTGATAATGACTCAAATAATTGCGTAACCTCGTATTAATACCTCATGAAAGTGCATAAGCATTTCAAGCATTAACAATAATATTGTGGTGACGAAGCTTCGAAAGATAGTCTTTCTTGGGCATTTCGCTACGAATGTATTTTCTCTAGAATCAAAACTGAAAAGATTACTATTCTCAGATTTGATTCTAGAGAAAATTAGGGATATAAAAATATTTCTTGGTCCTGTACTCGCCTCTTGACAGCACTCTCACTAGAAATATGTGACACCCACCCATTGGGCGCGTATGCATTGGTAAAAAATCTAGACTCAAAAGTCATCTGGATGCTGAAGCTATTGTAACTTGATCCTTTTTGCATACTTGTATTATTCTACATTGATAGCGTGTTCAGTCCAATGGTGTTTTTGAAGCATAGTCCCCGATTATTGGTAATGCTGTATTACTGAGGCTACATTATCTTGATCATAAGGCTGCCTGTCCATGACGCGGAGCGAGCTGAGAGCAAAGAAACGGATAAAAAATAGGATTACATAAAATCTCTGAGCAAAGCAATCCTATTGGTTAATGTTTATCCGTTTCTTCGCCCCGCCCCAGTTGGCTCCGCGTCAATAAGGCAGCATAAAGAAGGCAGTTGCCTTGAATTCTGATAATGTAGCCAACAGCATAACGAATAATAATCTGTCAAATTAAATAATTCGTGTTTTGTAATTTTTATAATGTGTAGATAACAATTAATCAGTGAGTCTGTCGTGACTGCTGGCAAACAATGTTTCTGGATTGTGATTAAATCACAACACAAAATGAGTAAATTGGTTTTATTTCTAGCATAAGTACAGGCAAAGTAATAATCTCGACTTTGAGAATACCACAACCACATGAAAAAAGATCTACCATTCAGGATCAAAGTTAAATTGTAGGTAAGGTACCTTAGTTGTAGATGAGGTTAATAATTGCTATTTTTACATCGTTCGTTCGTTCGTGAGCAAGTGGCCAACTCTGGTGACGGAGTTTTTAGGCCGCCTAAAGGCCTCCGTCATGGCTTAAAAGCCGGGACCAACAATTTAACGTGCCCTCCGAAGCACGGTTAGCGGTTCCGAAGCACGGTTAGCGGTTCAGGTTGGCAGGTTGTCTGAAGCGTATGGAATTAAGAGTATATCCAAGAATTGCTAAGCGCTCAGATGAAAATGCCACTTGCGGTCACCCATCCAAGTAGTGACCGCTCATAACGTTGCTTAACTACGACGATCTATCAAGAACGTCTTAGCACAGATAAAAGAGGTCTTAGCAAGCTTCGCCACGAGCGCTTCATAAGCGCTATTTTTACATAATAATCATATCTGATCATATCTCTAATTAATTCCGCTACTGACCGCTTCTAGTCAGCCAAAAAACCTTACTGTCAATACAAGTTCATATTTTGAATACCTACCTACTTTTCGTTGTTTTTCGAACTTCGGGAATTTTTATTCAATTTTTCCGGACTTTTCAGTTACTTTCATTACAAAATGGAAACTAACTAATTTAAGAAATAAGCTTTAATTTGAGGAACATATCAGTCGTTTATTGTACGTTTTTGTTGGATTTCATAAAACAACCAAAATTGTGTAAGTTGTACATTTTAGTGATGGCTAGATGAAATAAAAACAATAGATTACCAAACCAAAATCACTTTTATTTACAAGTCAAGAGTTTTACATGAACTTTGTATAATTAGATGACAAAATTATCAAGAAAAAAAAACAGTATTCAAAGTGAAATTAATCTAAAACTTATCATTAACGAACAACATTATTATAACATTCCAATATTTTGTACTCTTTAAAATGTGATAAATTACAAAACATAAGACAAATTATGGGAATAATCTCACAATAATTACTATGTAAATTAATTATATTAAAACATTACAAAATCCATTAATAATAACTACATTAAAAGAGTATAGCAAAGCTTGCCAAGAATACATACATGTATAAAAACGTCCACATCCGGCGCTCTTGCTGGTGCGGTCAGCAACAAAAATATCTGGACACTTGATTACCTTTACCCTCCAATATCTGTTGAGCATTTACAGGGAACAGTCACTTTTGTCACTGACTGTACCATAATCATTCATTACAGTTGAATCATATGTGTCATCTTCTTCACATATTTATTCAAATTGCTTATTGCAAATATAGACAATTAAATTAAAAATGATTAAGCGTAAAAATGGATTAATTAAATCCTTAGGCATAAAATTAAATTTAAGAAAATGCTAAAATATCAAAGCTGAACTTGCAAATTTTCAAATTTTCAAAACTTTTATGACATATTGTTTTTACATAGAAAAAAAAGCAAAAATAATTTCAACTAGCATAACATTTACACATTTAGAAGTACAAAATGTCACAATTGTACGCTAAAAAGTATTATAAGCTAGACATAAAAAAATTATAAAATTTACAATGATAACAATTAAAAGTTTATTTAAACTAACGCAGCATGTGTCCTTACCTATATTACTCTCTACATAAATGCATATGGAATGTCCTTATATCTAGAAACGGGTCTCAGTTACAAATACGACAAAACAGATCTGAAAGAAACCAACAGGTTTTTTTTTCGAAGAGATTTCCCAATGTAGTTAAGTGGCCAAGTCAATATACATCTATATATCGTGTTATGGAAAGACAACATGCGAAAGCTGGAAGCGGCTTTGAAACGCTAAATGCTCATGCTCACTTTAGTAAACAATCTTTAGCTAGTATAATCTATCGATGTCTTCGACCTAAGTGAGGCTAGAAACACAGTCACCAGCGTTGAAACAGGCCTATACAAATTTACAGTCAACACAAAAGCAAGACAAGGGCATTAAATATTAATGGAATGCATAAGGATACGGATTTTTGGTACGAATTCTATAGAGGTTAATGATTGCGATTTTGGTTTTATATTTTTTTTGCACAAACAAATTCAACTAGTACTCCTAAATTAGGACCAAAGTCCTAGTCTTTTCAAAATTGCCAAAGTATATGGCACAATATAAGTAAAATATTTGAGGTAAAAATACCAGAATTTTCGTCACACAAACTCAGTCTTTGTTTATCCGAAATTGGTAAACTTCGCGTAAACAACTCAAACGTTTCATGTTTAACAAATTTAATGTTAATTCTAAACTTAAATTTAAAATTTAACTATTTTTAATGTATTTTTACTAACTATTGAAGTCTTAAGTATTCAGCAATATTGACATGTCAGTATAACATTACTTTCAAATTCAAGTTTTACCGTATCATGTAAATTGATACTAACTAGACGCAGTGCGGTATTTAGTAGCTAATAATAACGCAACAAAGTCAATCTACTTACCTACATACACTATTATAACTACAAGCCAAAGTGGCACCTTACGGTAGAATGATTTTGATAGACGATCAAAATGCATTCTCCATTCAGACAAATTTAAATCTTACTTCTTTGAAATAAGAATCCAAAATTGACATGGGTTGAAGGAATATAATTTCGACAAATAGTACGGCCAATAACAAGACCATGTATTGATGCATCCACATTAGACGACTTGACGAAAAGTAGGTACAATTATTTTTTTTTGCATTTAATTTTTTATAATACCAGCTTATATGTCAGGTGTGAATGCGATACAAAATAATAAGTAGCAATTATGAATCTAAGTTTATCTTTGCAAATACACAAAATTGTCATCAAATCACAAGTCAATTAAGTAACAATATTTCAGATTACTTAGGATACAAAAACGAGTTTGACTCAAACGCAATCGGGAACATAAGTTGAATGAAAGAAATTCGGTATCGCAAAATGAACATTCCCCGAAATCATACTTTTAGGTTGGTAATAAAAACAACAATAAATATAGCGAATAACAATTAAAACGATTGTCGATCGTGAGCTTCAGAGCGTAGGTCATCTCGTGAGTGTAGCCTGACTATTTACACGCAAAAATTAGAGAATTTGGACCCACCTTAGTAAATTCCTCACTAGTCGTAAAGTGCCACCACGCAAATCTCAGCTGCTCAGAACCGAGTCTTCTATGAGCGGGACCTTGGCCACTTCGAAGAATATTGTGTGCGAGTACTTGTTTCTAACTGTGCTGATTGCGGATTTCGGCTTCTTGTGAAGAATTGCGTTCAGCGCGATTGCGACAGGGAGAATGTCCTTCAGGGAGTAGCCTGAAATGAAAAAAAGTAGATTTTTAGAAGAGACGTTCGTATGAGCAAGTGACCAATCCTGGTGAAGGAGTTTTCAGGCCGCCTAAAGGCCTCAGTCATGGCTTAACGACTTTCAAAGCCGGGACCGACAATTTAACGTGTTCTCGCGCTAATGCCACGATCACCCATCCAAGTTGTGATCGCTCATAATGTTGCTTTAATTTCTTATTTTTTATAGTGACTTTGATTAGTTATAGTGTTTGTTACCTGTATAATAGTGCAGCGTGGGCGTCCACGTGCCGAGCGACTTCATCCTGAGCGCGAGGTAGAGCGCGGCGGCCGCCATCTTGCTGTCCGCGAGCGGCAGCACCGAGTACTCCAGCAGTTACCTGTATAATAGTGCAGCGTGGGCGTCCACGTGCCGAGCGACTTCATCCTGAGCGCGAGGTAGAGCGCGGCGGCCGCCATCTTGCTGTCCGCGAGCGGCAGCACCGAGTACTCCAGCAGGCTCTGCTCCAGCACGAAGCGCGCCAGCGTCAGCGTCGGCATCGACACGCGGGCGCACTGGGGACAATGTATTCATTAAACACTAACACATAACATACATCTTACATTTATTATGAACTAATTAAATCTGTAGTACTTCTGTACAATGGCAATGTAATGGGAATTATCATTTGGTGCTAAAAGACCTAATTTTATTATACATACATAAAATCACGCCTCTTTCCCATGAGGGTAGGCAGACCACAGATCTCCACTTGCTACGATCCTCACACACCTCTTTCGCCTCATTCACTCTCATTACATTCTTCATACACGCTCTCCGGTTTAGGGTACACATTTTTTTATAGGTACATTATACTCATAAAGTAGTCACGCAAGGGCATGCTTTTCGGCAGCCTAGTAATTCGGAGAACACTCACGAGCATAGTAGCAGACACATAAGTGGTCCCAGGCTCAATAGCTCTATGTCTGTTTATGTTATTCCAGTAGTAATACAAACTATTGATAGCTGTACTCACTCTCGCATAGCGCCTGAGGAAGCGGTAAGAGAGCGGCACTCCGAGGTCAAAGTCCACGACGCGCAGGATATTCATCTCCATCTTCAGCAGCTGGCCCAGCGAGTACGCGCCGTCGCAGATGTACAGGAAGTCGTCCACTAGGGGGGGGATGCGCTCCTGCAAACAGTACAACTCTATCAACTAATGTGCCTAGTACAGATTGGAAACAGAGAGAATATGGCTATCCTCTTCTAACACGCCAGTTTCACTCACAGCTCAGTTACTTTTGTCTTCTGCAACTGGATTGTGTACACTCGTCTCGGATTGTATCGAAGCAAAAATCACAGTAATTTGTGAAAACCACTTTCAAATATGACAGTAATTAAGTATTTACTATAATAATTTACTTTAGCGTTAAATCTCACTCAATCTGAGACAGGTGTACACAATCAGGGGGCTGAGGTTTGAGACTAATGGTTTGCCTAAAAGATTATTATTAAGTTGCTTAGCTTGGGACTAGATGACGCCGTGTGAAATGTCCAAGGATATTTATTTATTATGACTAATAGCAGTTTTGCCAATATATTCACAATAAGAGAATATAATTTTGTATTAATTTATCCCCTTATAATAAAAACACAGCTAAGTTCGATGTTAATGGCGTTGTGAAAACATTTCATAGATATACATTTTACCATCGACCATAAGTGTTTTTGCTTTTATTACTTCAATATTAAATAGCATTTGAGCTTTTGTTATACTGCCTTTGACTACAGAAAGAAAGAAAGAAAAAAACATTTATTCTTGTAGGACCTCAAGGATCACTTAAGTTTCGTTTTACATGCTAGGTGATTCTAATGCCTGTATTGAACCAAATAGATAGACTTACATCAAACTTAGAAGCAATAAACAGAGCCGAAGCTCCCAGCAACTGCAGCTCCTCCTTAGTGAGATGCTGCTCAATGGGCTGCTTCCTGGTCGACTTGGTGAGGTACAGGTCCACCAGCTTCACAGCCAGGTACAGCGTCTCGTGGTTCAGCTCGAAGCTCTCTTGCACTTCTACCATCCAGTCTACGAGGAGAGCGCGCATCCACTGCGTGATTCCTTTCATGCGGGTGAGGTAGTCATCGATGGGGAATAGACGCTAGAAATTAACGAAACAAAGTGAGCACTGGAAACTAATGCTTGCATCCAGAGTCTTCACTCAAACTTTGCTCAAGTATTTTTGACATCTCTATGGTACTGCAAAAAGTGGGCATGTACCAAATATGTATGTATTTGGACATACCTCTGACTACCTAGACTACTTAGACATCTTCGAAAAAGGATCTAAAAATTGCCTAATGATCTGAAAGAATGTCTACTGCTCCCTGGGATACAGTCGTGATTATGATATTTCATTTTTTTTTATGGGACTGAGTGATGAATCACCTCTTGGGAAACGATTCGCGCTTGAGTATGGACTCTGAATACGAGCTTAAGACGTTTTAAGCGCTATCACGATTAGGCTCACACTGAGCAGCTGACTTTCCGCTGCACTCTTGCTCACTGAATGAGTCGGCAAGCAAAACGCTTAATATATATGGAGGGGAACTAAAGGCAAACTGTCAGCTTAATGAACGGCAGAGGAGCCAAGATCCCTTTTTGAGCTGTTGCACCTCGGAGCTAGTAAGTAGTACTCTATTCCAGCGAGGTACTCATTTAAATGTATTTTTGTAAACAAATATACGGGGCATTGAATATTTAGCACTAAAAGTAAAGTAGAATGCGTACTTTAAATACAGGTGAGGTTGGTATTCGTCGCTTTGGAATAGGCAGCAGACATAAGTCACAACCAATCAAGTATTGAGCACGAAAAATTAAGGTCGCGGCCCAATATCGAATTGGAGGATGCACAGATATATAGATCAAGCATTTTAAGCTTGATTGCGTAACCAGTACCTAGCACGGCATAATTATAAAATTATTTGGCTTTTGTTGAAGTTTGTGAATAACATTGTAAGGGTAAACAAGTAAATTGTTGTAAATTTGTAATGTAGCCAAGAATGTTTCAAGCATTTACATATCAATCAGCGCGTGAGAACCGTGATAGATTGATTTTCGGTAAATGTAGAAAAACATAATATTATATCCCAGCGTGGTAAAAAAAAACAGTAGGCAAAGTTCTTTGGAAATGTTTCAAGTGGCATGTGTCTTTTCAATACATACTTATTTTGTACATGTACCATACTAGGTATGATCAAGGCTGTGAACTTTCAACAGTTAGTGCAAGACACAATCGCGATATGTAATGCGGGCACAACACATTGGCTTCCAACTTAGTTCCAACATTAGAATGGCCAATGGCAATGCTTCGTTTGTGTCGAATAACCCGATATATATAATAAACGGAGCATTGCCAATGTGCGGTGCCCGCATAATATACTGTGAGTCCTTTACTCTTATTTTTCTGGATAAATCGAAACGTATGGAACCTTAAATTTTTACGTGAAAAGTTCCTGAGATTTAAATAACACTAGAAACTTTCCTAAAGAGATCATACAGATACCTACCTCCCTCCCCTTCAAATAGTTGAAGATATCCATAGCATAGTGAGACACTTGGAAGGGATCGTTCCAGTTCTCTTGATCAAAGTCGGTGATGCCGGGCGGTGCTTGGTGAGGTGCCTCAGTCTCTTCGTCCAACGAGCGGTTGGTGTCATCCAAGTTCACCTTGTCTAGCTTCTCGCTTATCGTCTTGTATTCTTCCTTGGTTTCAGTGGGGCTACTGTGGATCGTGGGTACTTGTATTTATGGGGTCTCGAAAAGTGATTGTTTGTTCGTATGAGCAAGTGGCCAACTCTTTTTAGGCCGCCTAAAGGCCTCAAAAGTCGTGATTGGAATCGCTTATGTTTTGAATATTTTAGTGCATGTTGTTGTTGAAAGTGGTTGAAGTGATCCTTGAGGTCCTACAAGAGCTGAGCTCCTTTCTTTCAACATTCAACAACTGAAAGTTTGTGCGTGTATGTAAGTGTGAATGTTTGTTACTCCTTCATGCTCAACGGCTAGATGGATTTGAATGATATTTGGTACCAGGATAGTTCATATCATGGATATCATATACACTAATTTTGATACCGGTATTCAACAACAAACTGGAACTATTCACCGCCGGGCGCAGCTAGTAGAATATAAAAGAAAGAACAAGAAAGAAAGTAGATATATAATTTATACATTTCTTGCTGCTTCTACCCATTCTTAATTTCTTCAAACATTCATTTATATGCAGTCAATCAAAATTAAATTATTATTTTCTGAACTGCAGAACAACAAATACTTACATGTTTTCCAAAGCAGTCATGTAAAGTGATGGTTCACCAGATATGTCACTCCTCGCCGATTTAGCAGAGTTCTGGCTCTGATTCTGGTCTTTGGCCTTCTTCTCCACATTCTTGAGGATGCCATTCTGTGCCCTCGTAGCCACCAGCTTAGGAGGTTCTTTGGCAAAGTGCTTTTGTACAGACTCTATGGCATTTGTGGCCACTCTTTGAAGAGTTTTGGTCTTTGATGTCTTGCCATTGAGAGTAGTAGTCTGGGGTTTGATGCTCTAAAACATAACATTGTTTGTATTTTTTAAACAACAAGAGATCTGTTATCTACTATCTATCTACTCTACTAATATTATAAAGAGGTAAATTTGGCTTGTTTGTATGTTTGGTGTAATCTCTGAAACTACTCATCCGATTCAAAAATTATTTCACCGATGTGTAGCATGGACTTTCTAAAATGAACATAGGCTATATTTTATCAAGGTACCACGCGAGCAAAGCCGCGGACGAGTAAGCCAGTGTCTTATAGTTTCAAAAAAATTGAATGCAAAAATTACTAATTTTAGGTACTCCACTCGAGTTTATGTACCTACAGGTTGAATCAGTGGCATTTATTTATTGGGTAACTCAATAAACTTGGGTTGTAAGGAAGCAAATTCAAAGGTCAATACATTTCAATGACCTCAGATGATATAATAAAACAGGTCAGTGGTCAGTCAATTTGACCATGAAGATAATTGCATTTCTTGTACATAACTTTATCTTGACCTATTTTTTAGTTTGAAATAACCAACTTAGAATAATAACAAAAATTTAAGCTAGAAAGTTGAGAATATATTTTTGTTCATTTGAAGCATGTGATTTTTGCAAAAACATTTTGGAGGGAAAGTTCAGTGACCTCTATTGTTATTTACATGAACTTATTTTCAGTTATCTAAAACACATGGATTAGTTTCAGTTTGAGGCATTGTGATAGAGAATTGCAGAACAAGCTTCAATGACATACCTACCCTCAACATATTTAGCAAAAGAAAACTAGAATTACCTTGACTGTGGGGAGCATTTTGGTCTCCACAGTGACTTTCTTTAACGCCATGACTTTGTCTTTATCCTGAGGGGCGCAAGATTTGTTGAAGGCGTTGGTGATATCTCCAAACGCCGCCCTCTTTGCCGTCACATCTTTCAGGGGACTGTCTGCCTTCCGCTTGTTCGGAATTTTAAGGTTGTCCTTGTGACTCTTCAGAGAAGCCAACTGCTTACTCCTCGTCGTAATCCCATGGCTCAGAAAACCGTTCAGGTTCTCATTGACGCCGATTGGCTTGGATGCCAACCTTGTTGGCGCCATAATTTATCGTTTTACTGAAACAATTCGTGGATATCACGTGCACTGTTTCAATACCGTGGTAAATAGCACCAATACAGACAGTAAAATTAGATAAAATCACACCAACAGAAATAAAATTGAATGTAAACAACCGTTGCAAATGTTCATGTCTAACGATCAAAAATGGAGGCAAAACAAGCGAACATCACGGCAATTACTCCAACGACATTTAAAAATACTCACATTTAAGAAACGGCAGAAGCCGTTTTGAGTCAAAATATATTCACAGTAAATGATACACCAAAGATGATTATTCTAAAACGTAAAATACTTCCTAAAATTGAATAAATTCACAAGACACCGGACACATTGAACGTCTTCAAAAACCGTTGAACCGCTTTTTGATTTTCTATTGGCTGCAGTGTTGCCAGTGGCAGGTAGTGAAATATAACATGAGACAGGTCAAAAAGTAACATTTTCACTAGAAAAGTTACATTACCTTCAGTTTTGCATGACAAAGTTATAAAATACTTGGAAAATGTTATGAAGATAAAAGCAACGTGGCACTTGGTTTTGCTTATGGTCGGTTGTCGCATTACGCGGAACGATGCGAGCGTAGCGAGCAAAATTTTTTTGAAGAAAAAAGCGACGTGACTTTTGATATTGTGTATGATCGGGTCGGTTACTTAATATATTGCTAGAATCAATGCGAGCGAAGCGAGCAACATTTTTTTGAATAAAAAAGCGACGTGGCTCTTGATATTGTGTATGGTGGGGTCGGTTAATATTCCGTTAGAATCGATGCGAGCGAAGCGAGCTACATTTTTTGAAGAAAATTTGTCCGCATTGTACTAAAGAAGATAAAACTCGTGCTAATCGAGCTTTGAACCTAGCGAGCGGATCGAAGAATTATAATAAATACAAGTGACAACATGAAAAAAGTTATTAAACCGACTTCAATTTAGTAAGTAGAGAGCAATTTTCTGCTCTCTTGAGGTATACTTTGTGCATTACTCTGAAAATCCTCATCAGATCCTCAAAATTTTTTGGGACTACCTCGACTACTTTTGTATTTCTTTGCTTGCCGCGATCGACTGGACTCATAGCAGCGATTGACCGGTCGATCGGGATCGACCACCCCTGCACTATAAGTACCTACCTACACTCCACTTAGATGCTATAAAGAATCACAAAAACTAATACCTTTAGGTACCTAGGTACACTTTATCGTTCGTTTATTAAATTGACTGCAGGAAATCAGCACGTTAAAATATAAATACTTAGGTACAATTGAGAACTTAGCTTCCTGTTAATAAATGTTAACTGCGTTCATCTTTACTTTGTCATCAATGAATATGAAAAAACGTCATCATAATAATGAATGGAGACAGGGTAGATAATTTGAACTGGTAGTTAAAGTTTATTTTTAATGACATAAAAGTAACACAAAAGTAACATATTGAGTCGTGTAACATGGAGGTAACATGAGAGGGTCAAAAGTAACGTAAAATGTTACAAAAGTTACATTCTGGCAACGCTGATTGGCTGACGATAGACCAATCCACAGCTCAAACGAATTCTGAATAATAACGTTTCAATACTAAGAAATCAATTCTGAAGTCGTCGATTTTGCAATGCAAATGGATAATGGATAATTTTCAAAGAAGCTTTTTTTAATTATGTTTATTTATTTATTTTAATGTTGCAAAATTTTAAATAATTGAGTAGGAGAATTTTATGTGCTAACCACGCGCTAACTAAGTAAAGCGTAAATTGGAGCGGTAGCATTGCATCCAACTGTCAAAGTCAACGTGACAGTCGAAGCTGCAGTATGCGTTCCATACATACTTTCTGGGTGGGTGCAGCCTCTCTTTATTTATTACCTTTTTTTGCACTGCTGCGGTAGCGCAAAGGTTTCATAGCAACAAAAATCCTTAAATAAAAAGTTCAATAGTTGTGCTAATTTGTAGAAGGTTATAATTTAACAAAACTTAAAAAAAAAACGAGACGGTTTCTTGGGTGATATTTCAAGTCTCAGAAGAATACAGAAAGAACTTCATGTAGGCACTGAACGTATCAATCAAAACAAGAAATGAAATGAAAAATTATCTTCGAAACTGGCTGGGAAGTGTGATGTGAACACGATTTGGATTTTATCGATTTCTTGATGTCATGAAAATTAATGGAAAACTGTCTGTACAAGAGGAGAATCACACAAAAGTGAAGGAAAATGTTGGGTGGTGTGAGACTCACGGTGAATTTGACTCGCGAGCAAACTTGCTTTGCCTACATCAGTTCAAATTATTGCACAAATGGACAAGAGGTATGAAATAATTTACTTTAGTTCATGTATAAAGACATTCTACCTAAAAGGCAACTAGAGCTCTATTAAATTAGTCCTATTAGCAGGCTGTCGTTTAAATTATAAGCATTGCTACTTCTATTTTTGTTTTGTTATAGAGAACACGAAATAAACCTGATATTTTCTAAAGGCTATTATGCTATGGCGATTATAATTTTGATTGTACCTTTGCGTGAACAATAACGCCTACACTACTCAAAATTTTCTTGTGTTTCACTAAGTCCTATCTGACTTCAATATAATGGTTTGTAATGCCAAAGTTCGTTTTGGTGAACCAGCCTGTGTTATGGCTGTCTTCTTTGTTTACTCCTAATTTTTTCCTTAGCTTCCATTGTTGGGCAAAAGCTTGTTCTTGATCAAAACCATGCAGTCTTTTTCTACACCTAACAGGTGCTGTTTTGGAGAATTAGGCTTAGAGCTCTCGATGATTGGTCCAATGCTTCATAAACAATATGAATATCAATATCAATATGAATATTTATCTATAACAGGGGTGGTCAACTTGATTAGAACCAAGATCTACTGTTTACTGATGGACCCCTGTGCGATACTAATTAAATAGACTACTTCTTAAAGAAAGAAAGAAAGAAAGAAAGAAAGAAAGAAAGAAAGAAAGAAAGAAAGAAAGAAAAATCATTTATTCTTGTAGGACCTCAAGGATCACTTAAGTTTCGTTTTACATGCTAGGTGATTCTAATGCCTGTTCCAACGCGACTCCCTACACCAGGGAAAGAATCAGGCAAGTACCTGGTGGTGTGGGCTTAGCTTTTTTTTTAAAGCGGAATGTGTATACTGATATTTGACAGAGGCCATGTCTGACAGCCATACATTAGAATGGGTAGTATGCAATGTTAAATCATTTGCCTTTGGTGGTTAGATGTAGTTTCTTGTCTTTCATAACTTCCCTCATACTCCAGTATTTCTTCCATCCGTTTGCTATTTGGGCTAGAATTGAATTTGAGAATTATTCTCCTTTCTATTTCTTTTTTTGTATTCTCTTGTGTTGACATTAGCTAGCCCAAATAGATTCTCCTGTGTAGTCAATTGTGATTTCTCCTACTTTGATATTCCTTTTCTCATCATTTGTCATCAATTTTGTCTTGTCTGGGTTTATTTTCAGTCTTACTTTCTCACTTTCTTTTGCCAGAGTGTTTATCATAGTATTTAGTTCTTCATGACCCTTGCAATAGAACATTTAAAACTAAATTTGGCTTGGCCTGCCATATTTGGGCGCATAACCGAACATAAGTAATTTTGTCAGGTTCACCATAATTGAATACAATAGGAGGACAAGATACATTATGTTTTTGAGCCAAACTAGATTTTACTGTGAATGACTCTCAAACAATGGCTTTCCAGCAATACAAATGTCTTGCCCATGTTAGGCAGAGTTTATAAGGAAACGTCCATATGTCGTGGGATCCATTTATTGATTGCTCAAACATTAATACTTATTCGCTATTCTATGTAAACTACTTACAAGCTATTACTGCAAGCTTGCACATCATATTACACACCACAGTTCATTTGGCTCAGAAAATACACTATGTGTAATGTGTGGCTTAAATGTGTACACAGGCAGCAGAATCCCCTAGTTTTAAGGATGTGACAATGTCAAAGTAAATGATTGTACTGAATAAAAAAGTTTGAGTTTTAGTTTGTGGCTTATTTCTAGGGTGTTAGCATCCAAGTCCAAGTAGGAGAAGACCATGTGTACCTATGGGCTGTGTTCCTCAGTAGCATCCCGGAAGGCATCATCCAGGTGCATCCTATGCTCTGCAGGTTGTTAGGCATGGGGACAGGGAGAGATGTTTATGTGAGCACATCGCACAACATTAGGACAGTTGAGTCCTTGTTCATAGAAGCTGATACTAATGAGGACCAGGTTATTTTGGTAAGAATTTTAAGATATTGATATACATCTTTACTTTTACACCTCACATTGAGATAGAAATCTTTACTGAAACCATGTTTTTCGTATTTTATGCTGATTGCTTATGTTTATCAATAAATAAAACATGTTTAGTTACCCTGTTATTCTTCATAGACTTAGTATAGTAGGTACATGTCTGTGTGTGGTTGTAAAATCGAGTTTGTCGTTGTTCAATCTGTCTCCAAATTGTCTTATGAGCCTACGCACACAGCGTTTTTTGCGGCGTGTTTCGATCTATATAAACGCAAATGAAACGCGCTGCGAACTAGCTGGTGACGCGCTACACAAAAACGCGCAGTGACTGCTCGTTTGAAAAACGTCGTGTGCATCATGTGGCTCTGAGTGACAAGAAAAATAATAAGTAATGGATTTAAATTGTTACCTTCACAGTAAAAACCTGTAGTTATCTCTGTATTTTTTTCCTTTTTGTAGGAACACAATCAAATTCCACTACAAAGTGTTATCCTAAACCAAGTGAAGCTAGTGGTGGCCAATCAGAAGGCAGTAGTATGGCTGTCTCCTTCCATCCCCATTGTCTTCACTCCTCAGCAGACAGGCCTGTTAGTGAACCACAGCAGCATTATTGTCAGAATGAACATCATGGACCCTCGGGCCATTGCCCCTCAGCCAAGTCCCCGTCAAGAAGAGAAACAGAAGAACTCTTACAATGCTACGAAAGGACTACTCCGCCCACTATTTAGTCTCCCAAAGAGAATGGCTCTCAGAGCACTCCCGATAGAAAGCGATGGTAAACGGGACTTGATACACCCATACACCGTGTTTATGCATGAGGATTTGGTTGAAGAAAAGTACAAAAGCACTCCACTTATTGTGGCGCTGATGAAAAGTCTGCCGTCCATGATTCCCCATAAAAACGATGATGAAGAAACTTTCTGGCGCCATGAGCTATGCGTAGAAGTCGTGCCAGTGGACAGTGTCGTATTCAGAAGCCTCTGCCGGGAAGTTTACAGCGAATACATCCCGACAATACTTATACCAAAGTCTCTGAACAAAATTATAAATGTTGAAAACGGAACCATGATTATGCTCACATTTATAGACAGAAAAACGCTTAGACAACCACATCACATTGAAATTATCACTTACACGAGTCAAAATCAACATGAGTCCGAGTTGGCTTTGATAGAGAGGTTTAAGAGCACTGTCGTGCAAAACACCTACTCGGGTAAAGTGTTCTTAATAAACCATGATATGGTCAAACAGAACGCAAAGTTGAGCAATGGGTTTATCAAATTCAAGCTAAGCCCAGATGGTCTGGCTTATACCACATTGACGCAGGAGACATTTAGACACTGCACTATTTCAGCGAGAAATCTCGACCAATCGGAGATGACTTTTCGCCAACCTATTGTGTCCATGGATTACGATTACAAAAACTACTGCAGATCAATTAAGCCACTAGAGTTGATGTTGGAGAGAATAACTTCTCACATCTATTTTGATATACATCGCGAGGCGCGCTTTAATAGGTGCTCCGATTTGAAGAGCAGTGTTTTGGTGACTGGTGAGTATTTTAATGAGACAAAATAGTATGGTATCAGCTCTTGGCATCACTTAACAATCAACATAAGCGGGTTGCAATATTCAACTTACTAATAACCGTGGATCTGTCGCCATAGTAATATTGTTATCTGTCAAAAAGTGTCCTACATTTTTTGTTGTATAAACAAAGTTGCTTTGGCGATCAATCTACGATCATTCGTAAGTTTAATATTGAAACCGGCCGTTAGCGAAGTAAATTGTCTGAGATACACTAAATAAAATCATGATTACTTAACACACACAAAAAACAAACCAAAATATTATGACCTTGTGTGAAATGCTCAGGCTACATCAATGATTAATTATTTATCCTATGACTTTTCAACCGAAGATCTGAAAGAATATTCTTGTTTTTTTTCTGAGAATGCTAACAAAAAAAAAATCTACATCTTTTTACACACCCTTGCTAGCACTGCATTAATACTAATTATTAGATACCTAAACCATACTATTTCCAGGTTTAAGCGGCACAGGAAAATCGACCCTATGCAACATAGTAGAGAAGGAGATTTCGGTTTTCTCCTATATCCTGCATTGCCGGCCGCTGAAGGGGCGTAAGGATATTTCCAGTGTGGTCGCTAAAGCACTAGTGATGTGTACGGACCGTAAGCCATCTCTACTGATACTGGATGACTTGGATGCACTCGTCCCGGCGATTATGGAAGGACTTTCGCCTCAAGATATAACTTCATACAATGGGTGAGTGAGTTAGAGATGAGCGGAAACACGAAGGGTGGTGCATGGTGAACAGTGTGAGTTAATATGCTTGTATTAAAAATAAAGCGGCCATATTTAGATGGTCAACGCGCCAAAAATATATTTCACCAATCATAATTAAACAGAAGAATACATTTCGATTAAAAACTCGAAGTCTTGCAGTCGGATTATCACACTATCACTCTAATATTTTTTTATATAATATCAATTCTAATAGGTATCTTTAGTAATTTAGTAATTGAGTAATATTATAAAGGTGAAATTTTGTGTGTGTAAGTGTGAATGTTTGTTACTGGGCATGTACCAAATATGTATTTGGACATACCTCTGACAACATCTGACATCTTCAAAAGGATTTAAAAATTGCCTAAAAAAAAATGTCTATATACCGCTGCCTGGGTCCTAAGTCGTGATCATATCTCATTTTTATTTCATTTTTCATTTGTATTATTGCAGTCTCGCTGTGGACATAAAGCAGACGCTGAGCTTATCGTCGGGCGTGTCTGTGTTGATGACGGCGCGCTCTGTGGCCGACCTCCATCCTGTATTCCGTATGTTCACGGGGAATCCCCTCTTCACTGCGCAGTTCACTATGCCGGAATTGGAACAGGTGTGGATAATTTGTTATCGATAGGTTTAACCATAGTTAAATATAAATAAATAAATATCCTTGGACATTCCACACGGCGTCATCTAGTCCCAAGCTAAGCAATTTAATGCTTGTGTTATGGTAACCAGATGACTGATATATTACATACATACATTTTTTTTTGTAAATACATACATATTATACATAGAAAACAACCAGACACGAAACAAATATTTGCAGATCATACAAACATTTGTCCCATAGTGGGAATCGAACCCGCAACCTCTGCGTCTCAGGCGGGCTTTCGTCCACTGTGGCACAGAGGTCGTATACTTTATTATAGTGTGAAACCACACTTAGGTATTTTATTATAAATAGAAAAATCTTACTAAAACTTTACGTTTATCCAGTCGAAGCCGTATTTTTACAAGATTTTTTATTCATAGTGATAGTTTGTCAAGCGAATTTGAACATGAAAACACGACTACCATTTTCACCGATATATCTATTCCATGCTAATCAATTCTTATCCTTATTCGCAGGATGATAGAGTCCAGTTGTTCCAGCACCTTCTCAACCACAAGGTCAGGGATCACTTTGAAGTGGACGTGGATGACGTCATCCGTCTTGCGATGGACACTAATGGGAACACTATTAGGGATATCACGGATTACTATAATAAGAAGCTGTTTGCTGCTATCAAAAAGAAGAGTAAGTCTTTATACATACATATAACTTATATGCTAAGGGCCTGTCTGTAAATAACTACATAATAATATTTACCAAAAACAATATAGAACAAGTACAGAAACTTAACTTCACAAAAACATTAATTTAAATAGCGACTCTTGCATTGCACCAAAGTGCAATTCAGCTTGCACAAGCGCTATTATAAATGCCTAAACGTGCCATTTCATTCCAATGATCATATATTATTTGTTGTATTTGTGTTCTCTGTCCATGCTGGGAGACGTTTTGATTGTTGGGTAGCACTTAAGATTATAGTTTTAGTTACAAAAATTGTTAAACTGTCTGAATAAAAGGCTTATTATTATTTATTTATTATTTGTGTTCTCAGGTAGAAATCCTACGGGTCCCAATCCACGGATAGTAGAGGATGTGACGAAGGATATGGACAAGGCGAAGGCATTTGATATCTGGGGTCCGCTCGGTGGCTTGGATAAGGTTAAGGAGAAACTGAACGAGTGTATATTCTGGCCTCTTATGGTAAGTAAACTAACATTCCGTATGTTGTCACATTATAATTGTTTATGTAATAAAATTGTAGACGGATGATTCAGACGACCTCTGTGGCGCAGTGGGCGAAGGTCCGCCTGAGACGCGGTGGTTGCGGGTTCGATCTCCGCCACGGGACAAACGTTTGCATGTTCTGCAGATATTTGTTCCGGGATGAATACTTAGATAGAAAGACATCCAGGTCTTTCTATCTAAGTATTCATATGTATGTATTTACAAAAATTTTTTATCTAAGTATTATATCAGTCTGGTTACCATAACACAAGCATTAAATTGCTTGGCTTTCGTAGATGACGCTGTGTGGAATGTCCAGGGATATTTATTATTATTATTAATTAAACTTTCAACTTTATAATATTATTGTGATAGAATAGAATAGAATAGAATATAGCTTTATTGCACACCATAAAAGAAACAAAATAAAATAAACATAAGTACATTCAAACAAGTGTAACAATGGGCGACCTTATCGCTGACAGCGATCTCTTCCAGGTAACCTTTGGATGGACAGGATATAAATTAATTGGTGAAGACATGAGATTTATGTTTTCTTTCTCAGTACCCAGCACTGTTTCCATCGCAAGGCTGCGGTATCCTACTTTACGGTCCGCCCGGCACCGGCAAGTCTCTCATCGGCTCCTGCCTCGCTCGCCTCACCAACATGAACATGATTACTATCAAGGGACCAGAGCTACTCTCTAAATACATCGGGCAGAGCGAAGCTGCGGTGCGAGAGGTCTTCGACAAGTAAGATAAGATAAACATTTATTCAGCACACACAGACACAATAGAAAAAACAATATCAGAGGACACAAGACAGGTAATATAGGTAGGTAGGTAGGTACAAATAGGAAAACAAGCAAGCAAACCAACATTTTTAAAGAACGGTAGGAGTACCTTCCTACACTAAAAATAAAACAGAGCCCCTCCCGTGAAGTGCAGTGTGGCTTAAAAGGTCTGCGGTCTGCCAATCTCAGCGTAAGCCTACTTCCTAACACAAATAGTTTGTGACAGCGCCATCTATTAACTGGTTTTACCATTAAAAACTGTGAAGTTCAAAAAAAGAACAGCGAAGTGGCGAAGTTACAAAGTAATAAAACAATTGAAAAATATGTTTTTTGTTGACCAATGTTATCGCAACCTAAACTTTGTGGGAGTTTTATGAATGAAAAATAAATCAGATGTATGTAGGCTTGTGTATGGAATGCGTGTATGGGGATCAATTTAATATAGTTTAATAGTGTTTTTTTTCTTGTTACTCTTATGTCAATGAAAAAAGATAGCAACAGATTTAATATCCGTTTTAGCTACAGTAGGTTATAAGTATGAGTGTTCAGAATCTGACGAGGATCTTCGAAGTTATGAACAGAAATCCCGAGAGTGTAGTAAATTGTTCTCTTACGAAATATAAGTCGGTTCTATATTTTTTTTTAATCCAGCCACTTGTTTTGTATTAAATTTGTAATTAAATATTGTATTGTCCTCAGGGCCGACATGAAACGTCCATGCATTCTGTTCTTCGATGAGTTCGACAGTCTCGCTCCCAAGTAAGTAAGCCTGGCTGCCTGTGCCACGGATTTATCTAAGCGAATGTTCCTATACTGCCTTAGCTAACTTTGAACTTAAATTTCAATTATAAAGGTGAAAGTTTGTGTGTATGTAAGTGTGAAAGTGTGTAAGTGTGTTTGTTACTCTTTCACGGAGAAACGGCTGGTCGGATTTGTTTGGTACCAGAATAGGCATGATGACAAATTTTGAAATACCTATTAGGTTCTCATCTGTATCCTTTGCATAAAAAACCTTTTTTTTCATCGAAAAGAAACATTTGTTAGCCCAAAATTGAGTTTTTAAAAACACATTTTGTGTTTGACGCTAAAACGCTCGCCATAACACAAGCAATTAATTGCTTAGCTTGGGACTAGATGATGCCGTGTGGAATGACCAAGGATATTTTTTTTTTCTCTAACCTATCATGTCCCACTGCTGGGCAAAGGTCTCCCCATTCAACTTCCACTCTTTGCGCTCCAAGGCAACAGTTTGCCAGTTTGATTCGAATGCATCCAGGTCGTCTCGCCATCTTTTCCTAGGTCTGCCGCGTCGTCTCCGACTGTCTTCGGGCACCCACTGCGTGACGAGTCTCGCCCAACATTCTGGATTATGACAACATGATGATTAACACAATGATTAACACATTATTATTCATTATAATAGCACACGGTAACATTGTCGGTATCTAAATCGACGATAATTTTACGTGAGTAATTTCCCGTGTGCTATTATAATGTCTAATACAACTCACGATAGTTTTGAAAGTGAAACACATTATTATTTATTTATTTATGATATGTTTTCTCGTTTGTCCCCAGACGTGGGCACGACTCGACGGGCGTGACGGACCGTGTAGTGAACCAGCTCCTGGCGCGGCTGGACGGCGCGGAGGGCGGGGCGCGCGGCGCGGTCGTAGCGGCCACCTCGCGCCCGGACCTCATAGACCCCGCGCTGTTGCGCACTGGACGCCTGGCCACGCATATCTACTGCGAACTGCCGGGACTGGTAAGTAGACTAACCCCCGAATAAATAGATAAGTTATATTTAAATGAAAAATCTTACTAAAAGTTTTACGACTTCGGCAGGATTCGAACCCGCGAGATACGAGCGCCTTAAGCCGGGCTGCCTTACCACTCGGCCACAAAGTCCTTGACGCCGAAGACGAAACTATCAGTAAGATGATATTTCGGTTAAAGCACCGAAGTTATATTTGATTATAAATGAAAAATCTTACTAAAAGCTAATAGCTCCGGCAGGATTCGAACCTGCGTAGATACAAGCGATCGCTCGTATGGGTGAAATTTATGTAATAATAAAATATATTTTTTATTTTATTTTATTATTACGTTGAACAAAGGAATTTCAAAAAACTGAATGTACAGTTTGTGAAACCTATCATAAGCTTTTTCTTAATACCTATGTGATAGTTTCATTTTGTATAGTTTAGGAGAAATAACGAAGTTGCACTTGGTGGCCACCAAATTCTGTTTTCGCTATTCCTCCTAAACTATACAAAATGAAACTATCACATAGGTATTAAAAAAAAGCTTATGATAGGTTTCACAAGCTGTACAATCAGTTTTTTGAAATTCCTTTGTTCAACGTAATAATAAAACAAAATAGGCGGTGGCGCTAGTTTTACCCATACAGGCACCTAATCCGAGCTGCCTGACCACTAGGCTACGGACCTTAACGCCAAGCGCGGATGATTTCTCGGTTCTAATACCAAGTGTGGTTTAACACTGTAAAAATATATAAACTATAGATAAGTTATGTTTTCCTCCCAGGACGGCCGCTTCGAAGTCCTTCGCACGCTCGCCAAGGACTTCCACCTACGTCAGAACGTGGACCTGAGGCTGGTCGCCGAGGCCACGGACGGGTACTCGCCCGCCGACCTCAAGTCGCTGTTGGTGACGGCGCAACTCTCGCGCTTGGACTTGGAAATATTGCAAGTGCAGCTGGTAAGTTATGGAAACTTATAAAATATATACCAATCCTACAATACTAATATTATAAAGGTGAAGCGCTCGTGGTGAAGCTTGCTAAGACGTTCTTGATAGATCATCGAAGTTAAGCAACGTTCTGAGCGGTCACAACTTGGATGGGTCACCGCAAGTGGCATTATCAGCTGAGCGCTTCCGTGCTTCGGAGGGTACGTTAAATTGTCGGTATAATTGTCGGAAGGAAGCCTTTAGGCGACCTAAAAACTCCGTCAACAGAGTTGGCCACTTGCTCATACGAACTTACCTTTTTTTTTTTAAGGTGAAAGTTTGTGTGTGTATTTGTTACTCTTTCACGCTCAAACGGCTGGGTTCGAATGAAATTTGATACCAGAATTGCTTATACCCTGGATTAACAAATAGGCTACTTTTGATCCCGGTATTCCCACGGGAACGGGAACTACTGTGGGTAACACCGCGGGGCGCAGCTAGTAAAAAATATATTTTGGTGCACAAATTGTGGCAAAATGTGATACTAATAAATTCAAAAGTCATACAAAATATAATGATGTTCGAATATGCGTTCATTAATTTTTCGCGTTCTTTGTTTTAATAAAAAAACAAAAAAGATTTTCAGGCCCATGCAATACAGAGCGGGATATTTCATCGCCAATCGTCTTCGGCGAAACTTATTTAGCTTATAAATTCCCTCCACAACTTAAAATCGCACACAAACCTCGAAAGATCGCTTGTTCCATTAATGTTGTATCATCAAGGGAGATTGGGGACGGTATATCCGTTCGATTTGGAGAACTTCACAAGGTTTGTTCACATTGAACTTTATTGTTTTGGGCATAAGCATCAATTTCCTTTGTCAACGCAACATTTGTTTATAGACGGATGACACAGACTCACCTACCTTGGAAACCGTGGTTATATCCTGGGACGATATCAACAACTCACTCTTGGAGACCAAGCCGTCGCTTAGCAAGGAGAAGAGGAAATACTATGATACTTTGTAAGTTTCACACGACGTCATCTAGTCCCAAGCTAAGCAACTTAATGCTTGTGTTATGGTAAACAGATGACTGATATTTATACTACATAGATATTTTTTTTGTACGTTATACATAGAAAAACAACCAGACCCGGAACAAATATCTGCAGAACATGCAAAAATTTGTCCCGTGGCGAGAATCGAACCCGCAACCTCCGCGTCATAGGTGAGCGTTCGCCCACTGCGCCACAGAGGTCGTAAATTTAAATCTTTTTTGTCTGGTTTCGTGACATAAGAATCGCTACCATTGTCATTCTTAAACCTTGGCTTAAAATCTCCATCGCCTATTACTAACTCATACTAAAATACTCTTAATACTTGTGTTGTTATTTGTTATCTACAAGTCCTATTGTTTCAGATACCGCAAGTTCCGTGGCGAAGCTTTGCCGAACGAGGAGCTGTCTAACAGAACCGTGATACCAAACCGGTCTAAGGTGGATCCAGAGCAGCCTCGTATGAGAGTCACTCTGGCCTAAGCGACCATACCACAAAACTATCACTTAGTCTTCAATATTTAGTAAATAACACGGCAATTTAAAGTAAGTAAGCAAGTGGCCAACTCTGGTGACGGCGTTTTTAGGCCGCCTAAAGGCCTCCATCATGGCTTAACAACTTTAAAATCCGGGACCGACAATTTAACGTGCCCTCCGAAGCACGGAAGCGCTCAGTTGATAATGCCACTTGCGGTCACCCATCCAAGTTGTGACCGCTCGTAAAAGTTGATAAAGGCTTGTTCGGACCTATGAGGTAATCGCTGCCGTTGTGGGAAGCGAAAATACCGCGCAGGTATTTTCTATTAAGTTCCGCGGCGCGGTATTTTCGCTTCCCACAGCGGCAGCGAATACCGCGTAGGTTCGAACAGGGGCCTTACTCCGGATCGACGAAATTGAAGTTTTGTGACAATTTTCGGGTTCCAATTATGTTGGTGAACTATAACGAATTCAGTATCCACCAACATAAGCTGACCCCGAAAATTGTCACGAAACTTCGTTTTCGTTGATCCGGAGTAAGGCCTCTGGCCTGTGTTTTAGATGAAATACTTAAGTGTGTTTTAACACTAAACTATGTGTTACCAGTGTCATTTTACTGTTTAGGCTATAGCAAGTATGTGGCTGTTGAAACAAACCTGAAACGTCAGTTTAATATTACTGGATTACCGTGTTATTTATTAAATTTGAACTTGCAAACGCTCTACAAAAACTGCACGGTCGAAGTTAGTAATTGCTGAAAAAAAAAAAATACCGGTACTTACCTATTTCATCATAAGCATTTTGTTTGATGTTCTAAGACAACTGGGTTGTGTTGTGTGCAGTATCTTTTGTTTAACGGTAATTTTTATTACTACAGTTACACAGAATTAGTAGACATTTTTATGTTTTTAAAATATACCTTTGTTATTGCTTTTATATATTTTTCTATTTGAAAATATAATTGATCATTTTGCACAAACGAAACTTTCAAAAACTGATTGTTGTTTTGTTTTGTTAGGTACCGCTTTCTTTCACTAAATTTTTTTGTCTTTCACTCATTTTGAAAACTCGAGACTATGCGCTATTGGAGTTTAAGCGTTATAGAATATTGAAAGGCGTTGCTATGCACGAGTTATAATTCTGATATAGCGTCTATGTTCACCAATAACCACCTTACAATCACGTGGGCTATACGCTTTGCCACTTTAGTGGTATAAAAAACCCGTGCCCTACTATTTATAATGTACTTATACTTTAGCTAAAACGGCTAATCTGTTGTCTTCTCATTCATAAACATCAACGTGATTAAAACAATATCTAAGGCATGCTAAATTGACCTTTGAATAAAAAAATGGAATGAGTTGGTGACTGTATGCCTCGCGACCAAATCGTAAAGAATCAGACAACACGACTAGATCGGCCTTTTTTTTCTAAGAACCTATTTATCTCTGGCGCGAGGCAAAGTAGGAATAATTTATATAGGGTTTGTATTTTCAAGTAAATTAGTAAACGATTTGCTCATGTTTGTGACCAAATTCAGGGATACGATTGTATAAATTAAATTAATCGCGTTAAATGATTTGCTAAGGCAAAGATGGCTGTTGCTTGATGCCAAAGACTGGACTGATGTGATGGAATTTTGGAACTTTGTGGACTAAAACGTAGGTAAAGTTAAAGGGAAGCGTGGAAGAGAAACATAAATGAACGTGTTATAATGGCTATTAAGTCTTATTGTATTTGGTCAACTGGTTATGATTAATACACATTGATTGATTGGTGTGGAATGTTCAAGGATATTTTATTATTGATTGAGAATACTTCAGAGGTCACGTCAGCTCTATACCGACTAGTAGTTCAGACTTGTCAAGTGGCCAAATTACAAAGGCCGGAAAGGGTTCAGCTTATGTTGGTGAACTGTTACGAATTCAGTATCACCCAACATAAGCTGAACCCGAAAATTGACACGAAATTTCGTTACATTTATTCCAAGTAGGGCTTTTGACTTAGTTAGAGATTGTCACTGTAATATGAACCGATGAAAAACTATCTAGTTTTAGAACATGTAAGAAAAAAAGTTCGTGTCTTTGGATACCTATTAGCCTACTTTAGCAGAGAAGAGGTAAAGAAACTATAACTTTGGACAACTCTCCTATAACATTGGTGGACAATGTTTGAGACTGGTTGAAGGGAAAGTCAATGTTCAGTAGCCAGGGTTAATGTTGTGTCTAAATGTTCAATGTATTTCTGAATGTGACGTATGTCTCCTGCATACTTTCCTAAGACTGAATAGGGGGCCATAAAGTACGTCATACTTAAAGGGGGGGGGGGGAGGGACGAAGTGTGACCTGGTGTGACAAGGGTCTAAGTTTTGTGACGTCACATATTTAAATCTTATATTAGTGGCAATTCGGAGTGCCGCAAAAGCTAAACATAACTAACTAAAAATGTTGGCGTCCCTTTCATAACGATGGAAATAGAAAGGATGGCATTAATTTTAGTTAGTTTAGTTTAGCTTTTGTGACACTCCGAATTGCCACTATTACCTAGACCTGTCAACCGGCGGAACGACCCCGGGGTCGTTGGTACCTTTTACAGAAAGTTAAAATTAAATATTTAAAATTAAAAATTTTAATTTAATTTTAATTTTTAATTTTAATTATCTATGACTTTTTAAGTTTTAGGCAATCGCTTTTTTAACCGATTCAGATTCGAAATATCGAATTTTCGAATTCGACTACCAATGTATCAATTTTAACTAGGTATTAATAAAAAACTTGAAATTTTTTCCAATTCTCTATTTTTATTTTTTTTTCATGTTTGGTTGTAAAATCGCAAAACATGTGACGTCACACTAGGGAGGGAGGGAGACCAGCTGTGAAGAGGGGGAAGGGAGGGGTCAAAAGCTCATGTGGCGTACGTACTCTATGAATGGCCCCTAGTCTTCTATATCATGTTGGTCCGGCTTTGTAGTTTTGGTAATAAGGATACACTAGTAGGTTTATTGATATTACTTTGTTCAGATATTATTACGTCCAAGATATTATCTACTTATTAAGATTTTAGCTATTGTGACCATTTTATATTTCAACAAAGAAAATCGGTAACATTTTCGAGTTCAACATTTTACCATCTCGACGTCACCGTGGCCTTGCTTTAAGCCAATTGAGCTACCGGGTTAACGCATTCATGGTCAAATTATGTGAGAATAGATACTTCATTGCTTTTGTAGGAGTAAAGTAATAAAAGCAGTAATTAATTATACGGAGTATGTGTATTGTGTATTCGAGGCAACGGTTTTATCAGAAGGGCGGGAAAAAGCACGACGCGTAATGAGCCGCGTCGAGTGACATTGACAGTGACGTTGACAGGTGTATTGTATGTCTATCCAACAGCTTTTCTAACTTCGCCATTTAGTAATAAAAACTTAATCACAATAGCCAAAATCTTACCAGCAAATTAAGCTTTAAACGATCTTGTTACTATGTTTATATGACTTTGTCTCTGTGTAAATCTTTAAGTTCTCTAAAGTAAATGTCTGAAGTCCAATCCTCGTACAAAAATAATATCATACAAGGTTTTTAATAACTACTATTTTACATACGATTTTTTTAGATAAAATATTTCTCTGGTAATTATTTATATTAAATACTTTAAGGTGTACTCTAAGGGTAACTGTGGTGGCTAAGCTTAATCGATTTTAAAATCATTAGAGATAAGTAGTTTTAATTTGCCATGTTGTTCCTAATTTGTTTGTTAATTTGTTGTTAAGTTTCGGGTTTTTTTTGTTGTTAAACTAGTTTAAGTTAAGATAATTATTTATGGGACTTATTATGTTGGTCTAGTGCTCAAGTTCTGCTCTTTGTACCTAAGTTAAGTACGCTTATATTTTGAGTAAATATGCTTTCTTTAATATTTGTAATGAGTCGTTTTTTTATCGTCAAATAACTTTAATCCGAAGAATTAATATGACATTTTGACATAATCTTTCTTACTTATTTTCCGAATTGCATTTGTTACGCCTTTACCGATTTTTGACATAAAGGGTTGTTTTAATGGTTTTTGGGTTACCGCTGTTGTCGAGAATCATTTTTCTAATTGTCTATGGCATGATTACATCGGCTTAAGGAGTCGCTTTGTATACACATAAACGTAGTGTTTTTATTCACTTTGTATACACAACATTGAGATGTATTTTAGAGCCTCAATCAGACAAATAAAATGTAAACGCAAAACTCGGCGCACGCTACGTAGTACGCAGAGTTTTACTTATTTGCGTACAAGCGACATTGAACATTAAAACAAACGAAATAACGTCTACATTCAAATGTCAATTAATGTCATTGTAGAACATTGAATTTGCACGCACATTTTTTGAGTGTTGTCAGCTATAAGATTGTGTGTGACTCTTTTATACATCTGAATGATTCACAACTGTCAAATCGTAACATTTTTTCCTCAGGTGGAAATAACTGGCGATTGAAAAATACCAAACTATTTATGAATTATTGATGTGATTGATGTTAGTTTCGGTAGTTTTAAATCAATGAGAAAATCAATCAATATTGATCGAGCTTAGGAACGACTAGCAGATAACTGCGTCTATAAAATTAAATAAAAAAAAAGAAATGGGACTAAATAAAATAAACTTTGGGCAATGAATTGAAACGAATACACCGAATGGTGACTAAATATTGAACCATAGTGAATTCTATGTCAATTATCGCATTCATATTACAATTTTGCAAAAACTAGGTCTACTTTACATAACGATAAACGATATATCGGGACGGTAATTTAATGATTCATCATACAAAACTGTCTGACGGCCGAAATTAATATTCAATCCGATGAACGATCGCAGAGACTGTTGTCATAGCAACGCTGTTATCTGTCAAAAAGTGCCATACAAATTGTGTTGCATAACGAAGTTGCCATGGAGATAGCTCTAAGATCGTTCGACGTATTGAATATTAATTTCGGCCGTTAGTTGTCTATGTTGGTGAAAACTGAATTCGTAACAGTTCACCAACATAAGCTGAACTACGACTATTTGGCACGAAATGTCGTTTTCGTATTTCCAAGTAGAGGTCCTGGTCACGTCCTTTAATCGTTTGTTGCTTTTAAGAGTAGACTGCAAGCGTCTAACTCGTTCCCATACTCATAATAAAAATCAGTGTATTGTTAGACTTATATAAGTAAGTAATGAATGTAAGTCAATAAATGTGTGATAAATATTAGCATAAAACTATACTTCTGAACTTAACTGTCTCTATGTACTGTTACATTTTACTCTATCTGTGTCAAGTAGATGTTGAAACATAATCAAAATAAATAAACATATTTTATCTCAAAATATTCTATTATTTATAGCGCAGTATATCCATAAGGAACTTAATATATAAATATATCAAGGCTTATTTTACTTTGCCACTTTAGCAGAGAATAGAAAAGAATATTTTTTTATTTTACAAATTCAAATTCAAATTCATTTAGTTATTTGCCTTGAACATGGTAAGTTACAAACAGGTGTTATTTAATACAGTTCATCACATTCAGCTATTTGTCACAACATGCAAATATTATTATAAAACATCGCTCTGGATGTTACTAATACCAGAGATTAGGGCTAATACTGTTAATCACTTTTTGTAGAATGTAGGTAAGTACCTATGTCAATTTAGTATAAAATAAAAGAGAAAAGAAAATTAAAATAAATAAAAATTAAGTTCAAAAACAGTCATAGGAACAATGCAAAATGAAGTCAAAAACCAAAATTAATATCATTACATTCAGTATAGAAACACAGTAGCATCGCCCTATCATGTCATTTCGTTAGAAATGTTGCAGATTACAGCAGCCGCGAAACTTCGCGACTAATTAACCCTGATGGGCAAACTTTTATCTACAGCGAGTCGAGCGGTGATTAGCTCCGGAGATTGAATATCGATACAATCTTTAATTGGATTTAACTATAACACTTTAGTGTGTCGTAGCTTATATTATTAGAAGGAAAACCTAAGGTCATAAAAGCCATTTCTGAGAGTTGAATTTGCAATAATATACCTAATACGTTTGTTTCATTTTTCCAGTCGTTATCCATTATAAGTACATACCAAGTACCTAATCCATACCAGTGAGATTATTTTAGATAGGTACCCGGCGTCTTACTACCAGTCTCAATAACCTATCGTTGGTTTTGCTTACCTACTGTGGGTAAATATTTGACATTACTTCCATACAAAATATGTCAAATATCAACCGACAGTAAGCAAAATCAAAGATAGATAGGATATTGAGACTGGCCGTTAAAGATTTGTGAGAGGGATTACAGTTAAAATGTTATAATTATGTTTGTTCGGTTAGAATTTAATAATACGACTGTGACCCCAAGGCATGGAAGACAATCCATTATTTCTTTAGACATTCAAGTTAGCGTTGTCTAACAGGGTAGTCAGAGGCTCAAGAAACACTAACTACAAAATATCTTATAAGATACCAAGTTAGTAAGGAGTATGTTAACTTATCTCCGTGAAGCACCGTGTTACAGTAAATATGGCTTAATTCATTAACAGGCCGCAATAGCGCTACCTATTAACTCGCGCAAACTTTACAAGATGCTACTTACGCTGATATTAAAAGCGCGTGGAAGAGATTATTATGAGAAAAAGTATAGAATACTGAAAATCTTTGAATGAATGTTTAAATAAGGCATTGTTTTTGTAGAATTGGTCCTTAACACATTCACTGCCACCATCTCATAGTATAGTAGGTACCAACCTACACCATGTCGCCAGCAAGTTTTAAAATCGCTAGAATCGGGCCTCCAAAAGAATAAAATAATGGTTTGCGCTTGCTACGCTACGATAAACATTACGTCGTAGCATCGTAGCAGTTTTGGTAGCTTCATCTACGTCGTAACTCTCTTGACTAATATTGATAATTTCTCACTTCTCACACTAAATTCTCTAATTATCTAGATGCTCCTACTAGGAAAAAGTCTTGTCGATATTGTTAAAGGGAAGCTCTCATTCCTACTATTTACTGGTCTGTGCATGTCCTCAAAATCAGTATAAGTAATAGATTGTACTCTTCCAGCCAGCTTATATCATTGTACCGCGAGTTTCGTCGCTCCCGCCTCGCGAATCACCGCTCAATCTGAATTATTGTGCAACTTGCGAACTACCTAATCTTAATCAACTGCACGGTAAGTTTTTCAATAAACCACGCTTATCTTGGCAATAAATAAACGGATAATTATTAATAAGTTGCTTGTTTTTGGTAAGATATCATGCTAATGATTGCAAAGATGTCTACTTGAAACATGGGTAGGTCAGGCAGATTTTCCTTATCAAGCTCTCCTTATTTGTTTATTTAGGTATTTAAAAAATTAAAGGTAAGTCCTATCAAGTATACCATATAGCCAGCGCCCCTAGTTATTGATTTGAAAATATATCGGGCGGAAAACTTCTATGACTATTAGGCGTAGGTAGGTAGGTATATAGGTATCTCCCTCGAAAATAGGTGAATTTAGTTATAATTTAGACATCCACATCATTTGAAAGTTAATATGATTGAACTCTAATACCTAGTCAGTATGACACGCGCCAATCACTCCGTATTCAAAGCTCCAATAATAAAAAAATAAAAGCCTTTTGTAATTCAAGGGCCCCAAGAAAAACGTAATAAAAATAAAATGAGCGCCAAGGTGGAATTAAGACCCTTGTGTCCGGAGTTCGCGAAGAAAGCGTTTTTATTCGGCTTAAAGTAATTATTGTGTTTTTGTGAAAGAGTTTGTTAGTCGACCATTCAGAGTGGCGCTCTCACAGGGCCGGACTGGGACGATATTATAATTGTATTTATGTTAAAAAAAAACAATATTACACCGCTAGTGTTAAGTAGGTATCGAGTAGGTATTTTTAGGTCATTGATTAGCTTACAAAAGACCTTAGTAGCGAATTACTTACTAATTATAATTTGTATCCAACACTATAATTTGTACCTATAGGTACGTTACAAAAATAGGTAAGTAGGTACTTGGTTTTCTAAATTTGAATATATGAAAAACACAAATATAAATGGCAAAGCACAAAACTATACATAACCTACTTAGTCTGAAGCCATCAACAAAAAAAAAACAACAAAGATGGCGCCTTAAAAATTTCGGAAACTCTCCACCAAAAAAAAATATCGTAAAGTTCTCGGTTGTGTCGGTGCTTCTTTAATCCCTCTCTCAAATCAAGGCAAGGCACCATCGGAATATATTTTAGGCCCTAAAATATACCCTAAATTTTAGGCACCATGCCTAAAATTTAGGGTCCTTCTGTGTTTGTGAATATCTGGCGATATAATATTATGATTTTTGACCTCCCCTTGATAGCGGCGCGCGGCGGTAGCAAATCCATTATTCGCAGAAGTCAAAGGTTGGTAGTGTTCCGTACATAACCTTAATGTGCTCACAATTAATTAACAACAGCTAAGCCTTATACCTACCTGCGATATTTTTTGGTGTCCGTAATTTTTTTCTAACATTAAAAATATTTTTCTACGGTTGCATCATGTAGGTAGGTAGGTACCTAGTCTAGAAATCTAGCCTTACCTAGGTACTCTAAAACCTCGGTACCACAGATAAATACCTACTACTACCAGCAACCTCAATCCAACTCTGTACTGAATATTCTTGTTTTCCCGGAGTTTTCTCAGCTTTTCTTCGGGTTTTCTTTCGGTGCCTTAATTAGCTCATTCAGTCGCGCCTCACCCTAATGATCTTGTTTATTGAAAGAGCTTTTATATTTCATTTTCGGCTCGATGGAGGTGTTTGTGATAATTTTGTTTTGTAATAAGTACTCGACTTTTATTTCTTCTTTACATAGATATAAGTGACTAAGCACTCTTAAAACTTCACAACATCAAGGTTATTGCGGCCTATTTTACGTTATTATGGTAGGTAGGTACCATGTTAAATGCAAGCAAGATAAACAAAGAAAAACTAAAACAAGTACTTAGACCTAAGTACCCCCCTTTTTACCCTTTTACCCCCTTTTTCTTTTACGGTCACGTCTGGCTCAGGTGGAGATAGCTCGCTCTTTGGTACCTGTACCAAAAGGTTAAATGTTTCAATTATCGGTCAGCTGTTTGTTTCTCGGTTGAAAGAATTGCTGAAAACAAAACGTCCCCGCGTACCAAAGAGCGAGCTATCTCCACCTGAGCCAGACGTGACCGTAAAAGAAAAAGGGGGCGAAGTCTTGCGCGGAAGCGCTGCTGATAAGCCGGCCGTAATGGCGCCGACGATAACGGTTCCCGCCTTTTTCTCCCGCCAAAACAGCGCGCCATTGTCGCCACAGAATGGCAACACAATGACTACAAAGAGGTCGCACTCACACTGCGGACCAATAAATTTTTTGTTGCCTTTTCACGCTTTTATGCTGGTTTTACGGCTGAATCAATTCCAGCGCTGAAGATTTTTCATTTATTCTAAGAGCTTTTGTAATGAAATCGTTATGAAAATGAAGTCGATTACTGTTTTAATAAGAAAAGCGGAGGTCTCGTTTCGTATTTCATCGCTGCTCAAATATTTCCTTGAATTTTTTAGAGAAAATTAGCTCATAATGAACTTGACGTTATTAAAATACTAATAAAGCCATCATACATGTTCGAGTGCGTTTAATTTGCGAGTTTAATAAAATTTTAATTGAAGTGTATTAAGTTTTTCAAGTAAATTATTATCGTGGCTGCCTGCCTGTTCCTTGGTTCAAGAACATTAGCACAGGGGGAGGGGGCGGGCGACAAATTTTTGTTTTTCACTCGCATCTGAGACGAAGGCTGTCCACCCAAGGGGTTAGAGCGAGACAAAGGCAGATGCACACATTGCCTTTGTTAAAGTGCAAAAATAATAGAGAGAACGGTCGTTTATCTCTTTTTATGGCGGGCGCTATCTTTCCGCCGACGCTATTATGGGAGACAATTTTGGCGCGAAAGAAAACTGCTTATTACTTCTTATTCTTGGAAGAAAATTTCTTTTTAAAAACTGAAAGGCTGTACCAGCTTCCGTAAAGTTCCGGCTTAGTGTTTCTCATTATCATTTTATAAAAAAATCGGAGCTTAAGTAGTAGGTATATTTAAGTATTTGTGAAATAGGAAGGGGTTTGGCAAAATACCTGAGAGAGTTCAATTGAGTTTCTTTTGGATATTTAAATAAGTGTAGAAGTTTTTGGAAGTTTTTAAATTGAAGTCTGATAGATTCAATTCTATCAAATCGAATTGAATCAAATCCATTGTGGTCCATCTACTTAGTCTTGAAGTCCAAGACAAAGATCTTGGATCTTTGATACTTGAATAGAAAGAAGTAGAATCATTGAATATTATGTACCTACATTTATGAATAAAACATGATCACGACTGTATTTCCAAGGTGTGGTAGACGTAGACATAGGTAAGTACCTACTTATTATTTGAGATCTTTACACATTTATTTAAGCAAGCTACAATATTGAGCTACAGATGATTCCGGTGTTAACTACATTTATTATCTTTTAGCTACGCACGAGTAGCTACGCCGTAGCATCTTGTCGACATTGTCGTCGAATTTTCCAGACTTGTAGATTCAGGAGTGTCTATATTTTGTTACTATTAAGTAATTTAAATACCTTATATCAAACTACTGTAAGGATTATTATGTATGTATGTAGGTAAGTACTGTAAGTATCAAGATTGAAAATCCAGCTATTTCGTCATCATTGTGATCCATTCTTCTCGTTTCTTATTATCGCAGAATTAGATCCAGCAAATGGATTAAGCGGTAAGTATTTATTTATCGTCGGTTTAATCTGAGTTCGGTGTTACGCAAACAGTCGGGGAAATTATACGTCTGGCACAGGGTTGCCACTGAAAGTTAAATGCTCTGCTTATGATTTTTTATAACTATAAGTTATAGTTTTTTAGTTTATTTATTATTTTACAGTGTTAAACCACACTTAGGTATTGGATATTTCATTATAAATGAAAAATCTTACTAAAAGTTAAAGGTTAATGGTCAGGCAAGCTCGGCTTAAGAGCGATCGCTTGTATCTACGCAGGTTCGAATCCTGCCGGAGCCTTTAACTTTTAGTAAGATTTTTCATTTATAATGAAATTATAGTTTTTTTTAATAGATTCAATACTACGGAAGCTGGTAAGAAGTTAGGAGGCTTTTCACAATAGGACAGTTTTCAGCACATCCTGAAATGATAGTGTTTAGTCTTTTTTAAACTTTCGCGATCAGAACACATGATAAAACAATACATTTACGGGTACCTATTTATCAGTCTGCCCGCGACCACGGCTGGTGCAATCCAGTCGGAACAACGGGATAAAATAAAAATTAAATAAAGGTAAATAGTGATAAATACTCGTAAATGTATATGTTTTATCATCGCGAAAGTTTAAAAAAGACTAAACACTATCATTCAGGATGTGCTGGAAACTGTTCTATTGTGAAAAGACTCCTAACTTCTTACCAGCTTCCGTAGTATGAGTCTATTAAAAAAAACTATTACTTATAGTTATAAAAAATCATAAACTAGCAGAGCATTTTCCTTTCAGTGGCAAACAAAATATCCATTTTCGTGATTCTATTTTTCTAATAAAATAAAATGACCAACTGTCGCATCCACTACCCTGAGCCTACACTTAGGATTTCTAGACTCACTTACAGCTAGTCTCAATAACATTTCTATCTGCGATTACTTGCCATTTACTTTCATACTAAAAATGTCAAACAACTAACCACAGTAAGCAACAAAACATTAATTTTCCTAGATAAGATATTGAGACTGGACGTTTGAAGTTATGAGTACGTACCATGGTGCCACAACAAATATTTTCATAATAATTATTACGAGTATCATGTAGACATTTCTGTCCCGTCACGAATTAATACCTCCTTACCCTTTGTATTATTAGTGTGTATATAAATCTATATATAAATGTAGGACCAAAAATATTTAGTAAGTTTGCTAAAAAAAGCAACTCCTTAACCCGGGTTTTCTTTTGTTTCACACAAACCTTGTCCCTACATTTACGAACACAAGGTTATATCTGTTGAACCGTTCTCAAGTTATGGTTTTTCTTAAAAACAGATTTTTAATAATTTAAATTTTACAACAGCCCTAGTGACAAACGTTGCTCTACAATACAGTGTGATCTTGTGAAGGGGAATTAAGGTGTCTTCGGTTGTTGAGAATTTTTCAGTTGACTTCGTTTTAAATGAGGTGGTAATTGTAATTTTTTATGGTTAATGTCGACATTCAAATAGGAAAAAGAAGAAATGTTCGAATAACAAGCTAGTCAAGTTTGGTCTATCGTACACACAAAATTTGGACCTAACTACTGCAGTATAATTTCGACGATTCATCGGTCGCCTGACCCAGAACCGTCGGGCTGACTCTGCAATTGCGTCTCGCGTCACGGGACAAACGTGTGCTTTGTAAATAATATATTTTGAATTATGTATGTTAGTCTGTAAGGTAGGTGTTTATTATAATTATGGGCCTTAGATTAATAACATCTTGTTACTTATCTTTAGTTGCCTGAAATAAAGATGTGTGTGACAGACGGACGGACATACGGACATGGCGAAACTATAAGGCTTCTTTGTTGTTTACAGAGCCCTAAAACGACGGGTTCCGTTGCGTCAGTCAGTAGTAACAACGAATGAGTTATACAAAGTATTCTGTGGACTGAGTAGAAAACTTTTTTTCTTTGAAAAGCACACTAACTTGACACTCGCGACTTTGAAGCCATGATGTAGAACTTTAGGTGGCCTAAAAACTGCGTCATCAGCGCTGGTAGTGGATGTGGTCATGCAAACCCACTTACATTTACCTACTCCACAAAAACGAATACTGTTGTAAGTAAAATTAATTATTTAACAAGTAAACAAATTACTAAGCCCCCATTTTACTTAATTCAAGCATGTTTACACTCACAAGTGCCATTAGACGTTTACCCTTAATTCGATGTTTTCTAATTGCATAACGTGTGTGCTTCATTTGAATCAACTTTTAATAACAGAAAAGTTTAGTAATTATAGGTTAGTGACTTAGGTAGAAAATGAGGGAATACAGAAAGATTGTATATATGTATTAACTAATATTCTTATTAATTTATTGATTACATTTTGAATTTGAAGCTAAAGTGGTTTTCGTCATTTTGTTTTATTTTTAATTATAAAGAAATAGAGCAAGTAGGTAGGTACTATCTAAATGACCTGATTACTATTTTGATTCCAAGAAGTTTTTTTGTAATTCGAATGTTATTTGACATGTTCAAAACAACTTTCAAAACTAATTATTAACTTAGAATACCTACATTTATTTACACAATCTAAACTACATATTTACTGTACAAAATACAATATAATTTAACCTACCACGGTAGGTACCTACTTTTATTTATCAAGTTTTATATGTTGACGTAAAATGATTAGTTATGAAGAGAGAAGCTTAAAAGCTTTCATTAGCCAACAGTAGACCGTATCTGTTCACTATGTTGCATTTCCTTGAAATAGAAATCTATATCATCAATTTATTTTATACAAATTTGATATCTAAAAACCATCTGAAGCTGTCTATCCCTGAATAATATTTTATTTTGTGCAAATTAGATTGTCTCCACCTCGCCGCGAAACCAAATTCTTATCCACGTGAACTATTGAAAACAAATTGAAATTTCAAAACAGATTTCTATAAGAACTTATTTAAATTGTAAATTCATACGCTCGACTGGATTTGTAACTTGTTTTAAAAAAAAAAACTTTGTATTCGTAATCCAATAAATATGAATAAGACTTAGGTATTGACTATAATTATGACCTCAGACCTAATATTATTATGACACTAAAGTTTAATATATTATATATTTCATATACATATTATACCTAACGTATACCACTTATGTACCTATATACATAATCTTTCGACGATGACGACCTCTGTGGTGCAGTGGGCGAAGGCTCGACTGAGACGCGGAGGTTGTGAGTTCGAATCTCGCCGCGGGACAAATGTTTGTATGGTCTGCAGATTTTTGCGACGACCTCTGTAGCGCAGTGGGCGAAAGCCCGCCTGAGACGCAGAGGTTGCGGGTTCGATCCCCGCTGCGGGACAAATGTTTGCATGATCTGCAAATATTTGTTTCGTGTCTGGGTGTTTTCTATGTATAATATGTATGTATTTACAAAAAAAAATGTATCTATGTAGTTTATCAGTCATCTGGTTACCATAACACAAGCATTAAATTGCTTAGCTTGGGACTAGATGACGCCGTGTGAAATGTCCAAGGATATTTATTATTTATTTATTTATTTGTTCCGGGTCTGGATGTTTTTCTATGTAAAAATATGTATGTAGAATACGAAATAAATAAATAATAAATAAATATCCTTGGACACTTTACACGGCGTCATCTAGTCCCAAGCTAAGCAACTTAATGCTTGTGTGATGCAAACCAGATGATTGATATAAGTACTTAATGCTTAGATACTTTTTTAAATAAGTACATACTATGTACTTATTTAAAAAAAAAAGTATCTCTACTAAGTAACAAAAGATATGTTTTCGAAATAAGTAATGACTATTACACTAAAAAGAAGATGCTATGGATTACCTCCACATAACCATCCTATGATTCTTCAATAACACTCACTTCATTCGAGACGAATCGATCGACGGTAATGAAATTTATAAGAAAACCTTACCGTGTCACGTTTTATATGAAAAGTAATGAGGTTGGCTGATGGCAGCCAGAGAATTCGCATTATCACCCGAATTGTGATTCTATTCTCGATGTGATTGAATGTCATTTGAATTTTTATTTCAAAAAGCCGCAATTTATGTTGCTCCAAGCGTAGATTGACAAAATTACAAAATAAATAGATTTCATCAATGTATTCCATTGCTAATTAGACCCTAATGACAGTCAACATAACCCAGTGCTGTATAATTATTAACTAAATAGATGTATGTATATACCTACAAAATAAATGTAGTAAATCATTTCTACATTTTCGTTAAACCAGATATGCCCAAGCAACCTCATTTTGCTCGACATCATACCTACAGCTAATGATGAACGTTGCCGCTTTAGGGAGTCAAATTACCAGCAGACAGGACACAAATTTAGCTAAACCAAGCGCCCTAGTCTCAGCCTCGAAGCGAAATTAAATGACGCTGCAGCAGCAAAGAAAATGCAATCACCGCTCGGTACATCCGATGCAAATCTGAATTTCCGAGTCACTGTGCCCCGCCCGCTATTCCTTACGCTAATAAAACGTGCACCAAACGGAGATGCTGTTTCGCTCGCTGATGAACGCCAAATGACGTTATGACAGCGCACGCCGCCATTTAACGCCTATTTGGTTCCAATTTCAAATCTTCCGCGCGCTCCCCTGCGGTTCCGGACATCGAATGGAGCATAGATAATAGCGTTTTGTTTTTTATAGCAAAATGATTTTCGGCCAGCAACCGTTTAATAACTGATATTATGTTTCACTTAGTTTAAGTTTCAGTTTCAGTTTTTAATTAAAATCTTTCTACCTTCGACAACCTATGTATTTGGACTAAACCGTACACGGTAAGAGTATCATCCAAATGAAATTTGGATAGACGGCACTGGCGGTTGGTGAATACGAGACAAATAGGAATGAAAATGTTTCGCTTTGGGCTGGAAAAGAAAATGAAAGAAATCAATATGAAACAGAGGACTAAGCCGCGGGCACTCCAACGGTTATCTGGAATTGTGTTGTTTTTGCACTGTGTACGAGTTTATACGAAATTTGATTAAAAATGTTATTTCAGTAAAAATAACATTTTATTTTCATATAATTGCATCATAATCTCAACGTACATAATTTACATACAGATGTAAGTACTTACCTAGGTAAATAGTGTATTACAGAAGTGTCAACACATAATTTACAATTATATTTAAACCATCATTTTATTTTCTTGTGATTCTTTAAACATCTCTAAGTGGCGCCCAACGCGGGGCTTAATTCAGATCAAGGTCAAAAAAATTCTTTGTTCTACAGATTTTAGGCATGAAGTAAATAAAATTCAAAACAGTTTAAACTTTCCAATTGTATATTGTCTACGGCCAAGTTCTTTTATTCGGTGGCGCGATCGTATTCCGAATCCTGATACACGAATATCCGTTCTGCCATTTTGGCGCGCTGGCGGCCGGAAACCCAAGGATATAAACTTTCGCGCGCCTTTCTACCCGCCGCGACACTTTTCAATATTTTACTCTTATTTACTGCTATTATTTATGTCGGGCATTCTTCTCGCGGGAAACCAAATCTATATTGTTTGGTATTTGGTTTTGTGAGTACAGAGTTTGTAATTATTATTTACTTTTACCATACATTAGTTGACTTAAAACAGTACACTGTGATTTCGAACTCAATTTTGAGTAGGTAACGGAAAGAAGTTTAGAGAAAAAGTTTAGCAAAGCTGCGAATAAGAGACATTAATTATGATCCTTTGGAGATGGTCATTATTATAATATGGCTCACTACTAGTTTTCTCTAGATTATTACGAGTATGAGTGTGGATGGGTATACAAGTCGAGGAAGGCCGAGGAAGAAGTGGATTGTGTGAAAGATGATATGAATGTAAGAGGAGTGAGTTCAGAGTTGATGAGCGATTGAAGAGAGTGGAAGAGGAAAACATGTTGTGCCGACCCCACTTAGCGTGGGATAAGGGCAGGAGAATGATGATGATTCTCCAAGTTCAATTAGTTTGCCTGCTCCCCAAGCACCATAGCTACGTACGGTATTAAAAAGCTTGTCATTCAGAAACATAATCGGCTAAGCTTCATAAGCCAAAGTCCCCACACTATACATGTTTTTATTCATTCAGATCGTTCTTTTGAAGTCCAGTGTGGCGTGGCTTGGTCACTTTGTGGGACTGTTGTTGTATTCCTATCGATTACTGATGAAAATGTCCTGGATGTGGCATCTTAATGGATTATTAATACAAAGGTTTGTTTTTACAATAGGTACCTAGTGGATAAAAACTGATGTATTAACTTGAATGTTTTTAGATAAGGTTTGAATTTAAAGAGATTATATATAATATTGCCTTAGGGATGGGTATTGGGATACTTACATATTTGATTAGTAAGGTTATGTCTACAAGCATAGAATGCTTAAGGTATTTTAGAGTTAAAAATAAACAATCTAGGTAATAATAATTCATTTCAGCTACACATAATCAAATTTTAACTTAATCCCATGCTTATTGAAATTACCCTTTAGTATAAATGAAAAATCTTCATAACTTTTGTGCATTATTTTCTGCAAGAGCTGTAGAGTTGGGTGCATTTGTATCCTTTCCAAAGCTTCTAAGTCAGCGTTCACAAGCCGATATACAAAACGCGGCCCGAGACTTTTATACTTTTATCCGATTAGGCCTTCGTGTATGCTTATGAGCCTTTTGTGAGCCTGTGAGCTTAATCGCGGTGCTCCTTCGCGTGGAAGGCTTAGGTAAGAGTGCTGAGAGCGCTTTTACAGATTTTCTCGATACATAATGGAAAATCACAAAGAATTTGTCTTAATACTAGTATAAAGAAACGTGCACCTGTAAAAGATTTCATATTTCAGAGCATCTAATGCAGTAGGTAGAGGAACAGGTAACAATTCTGAACAGAATGATGAATATAAAAGTTAATGAAATCTGGTAGATTTTAAATAGAGGTAAATAGATGAGTTAGGCACAGGCATTAGAATCACCTAGCATGTAAAACGAAACGAATAAATTATTTTTCTTTCTTTCTTTCTTTCTTTCTTTCTTTCTTTCTTTCTTTCTTTCTAGCGAAAGAAATATTATGGACTTATAAGCTAGTTCTAAAATATCGGTGTTACACAATTTGTTACCAGTTAGGTGTTTGTCATCATCTTTTTTACAGGAATCACAAAAAAGAAGTCAAGAGTTAGAGAATTGAAATAAAATGAAAAATAATTACGACTGTATTCCCAACGTGCGGTTAACAAACTATTTCAGACTGTTTTAGTCAAGAGATGGAACATCCTCTAATATTTGTTGATAATTAGCAAGTAGGTACCTCTTTACCCTGATAAATGTTTTTGGCACAATGTTTTCACTTCTTAATAGAAACAAATGATTTGATAATGAATCTACTTTTTCATTGTTTGATTCGATGGATTTTATTTTCTCTTTGAATATTTGACAGAAATTAATCTAGTAGGTATCTACTAGTCAGTATTACATAAGTTATATTATATATAGGTACTCGTAGTAGGTACATTGCAAATAGAGAAGAGGATATTTTCAAACAAAGAATACTTTGTCTTTCAATTAAATCAGAAATAAGGCTAAAAAACAAACATATCAACAAAACCGCACAAAAGCTAATTAAAACTACCAAAGAGCAACAAAACAGAAGGTCCACGTAACTCAATTACACGCCCACAATTCGCAATAAAGGCCCTCTATCGAATTACCCGCGCTATTATGCGAAGAATCGTCACAAACGAACCATTGTTAAATACACTAGGTGCCATTGTCTGTGTTATCGTACCACCGTCGGTTTTTGCCGCGCTCTTCCGTCGCGCATTGATTAGTGTACAGAAGGGACACTTGAGATTTCGATAGATATTGATGTGTTTGTTATTGAAGAAATTTACTTAAGTCGAAATGTTGTAGATACTCATCCTATGACGTATCATCTGTTGATCATAAGAAAGATTTAGCTAAAATTAAAATACCTAAGTAACGATATACCTACTTGCTATACTTACTCCTAAGACCAAAATATATATTTTGACGTTACTATTGAATGTGCTCCATGCTCTGTTTATGTTAAATCAAACGATGCGTTATTTATTATTATCTATAATTATCACTGAAGTTAAAATAAATATTGTATTAAGTAGTATGCCGTACTCTATTGTTCGGAATCTAATTTTAATTGATTAATAGTTAAATTTAATAAATATTATTATTAAATAATAAAATTTCAGCTGAATACATTATAATTTAAATATATCTAACAAATTAATCATCTCAAAATTATGCCTCACAGATGCCTTTAAATTTAAGGCAATGGTCTACCCAATTTCAAAAATGAATAATCATAACAATTCACACCCGTCATTGACTGTCGACCTCTCGCCCTTACAAAACCTTATCGCGATATTTGCTCAGTTTTTATTTTCTTCGATACCCACATAGACAAACACTTTTGCGTTCTGTTATTTTAAACTCTAACTTGAACGATATAAGGTTTAACTTTGTGTGGATTGTATACAAAGGGTAGAGGGTATTGTTGGCTTCTAAAGTACAGTCAGAGCGGAAATAAGCTTCTTTGTGTGACACTATCGTATCGTATCGTCAACCGCTTCCTTTCTACAGATTATTGTAGACGTAAGAGCAAATAAAACTTATCTCGGGGTTTCTTGGAGGCTTAGGTATTAGAACATTGTTGTTTTTGCGTTTTATGTTTTAGTTTAGATATATTTACGTGTCGTTATTATAATTAATTACATATTTAACACAGAGTCAAACAGAGGTGGTTACTCAGATTTGATATCAATGAACATTTTTAGTGATATTGATGAAGTTATGAAGACTAGAGTTGATTTTGTGTTACGGAAAGACGTATAATGTGTTAATGTGTTATAATGTGTCAGATCTGTTATGCAATGCACCTAAAGTAGACTAATTGTGTTTATAATATCTATTGTGTCGGGAGAACGTCACGGTTGTAATTTGTTTCAATATTCAATTTGATCAACTTGTTAAAATTGTTGCTTACGTTCTATAGTTTAGAAACTTACTTACTCAGCACAATAATTATGTTTATGTATGTATGTCTGTATGAGAAAGTGGTTAATTCTGTAGACCATGTACTACTACTAGGTACTACTACTGTGACATGTATGTATGAGATTGCAAATATCGCCAAACTGATTTGTCAAGAAATATAATACCCGCCTGCTGAAATGATAAATTCAAACATGAGAGATTTCATCAAAATATTCACGTGATCCGAAAATCACTGGCCACTATCATCGAATCGACGGAATACCCAAGAATCGACAATGACTACGATTTGAGAAGTGCTCTATCGTGTCAATTTAACCCGACCATCGCCAGAATTGACCGAGGAATGACCACTTTTGATACCAGATTATGGTATTCAATAGTGGGGTAAATGGACCGTTTATTGACCTCTTTGTTTGAACGAATGGGAGTGATACTCCTTTAAAGATGGGGTAGATACTTATGGTGAAGTTTTGGGCTTGAAAACGGTGGTTATGAATCTGCTGAGTATTAACCATTTTGATAGCTTATGCATAACATTACACTAAAGTAATTGCCGTCGTATAACATTCTTGTTTACCGATGACTTGATTTATCTTAATAATTATCAAAGAAGATTAAGCAAGAACATGGGCATGAAACAATCTAGCTCATTATAATGTTTATGTAAATGTATAGACTTTATTGTTTTTGGTGTCATCATTTAGTTTAGTCGCATTTAAAATCACGTTTCCGGATCTCATTGAAAACGCATGCACTGAATTGAAAGCGCGCTAAATTTTAACACTCGGTATGCATTTCTTCGACTGTTTAAATACGTATGACAGCAAACCCTCATCTTATAACCAAAACCAAAACCTGACATAATAGAAATCAACGCTGTACTTCCTCCTGACCGATATACTCGTAGCATAGCAATCGGGAGCGCGCTGGAACCCTTCAATTCTGATTCCAGGGGCAGGCCGCTCCAGGCGTCACAAACAAATAACCCGCCGATGTGACTACAGAAATCGCTGTGATTGAAAGCAGGGGGCTATTCCGTGTACAGATAGACTATAGGAAATGGCTTTCTGTTGTTTAATAGTAACAAACACTTTATAGTTGTCCGTCAAAGGGTAAAAGTGTTTTTTTTTTGTTTCAAGTCAGATAGTAATATGGTTTCTGATTGTTATAAACTTGTATGAGTGTCAAGACAATTTGAGCGTTTCAAACTTACATGACTATCAAAGGGCTCAGGCCTCTTCTGCAGCACGTCTTTTGCATAATGCGTGCTGATATTTTGGGAAAAGAACATTCTAGAAAAAACAGATGTTTGAGCCTATCAAAGCCTTAGTATAATGCAGTGTAGGTAATACGGCCCGCGTCTGAATGCGCGGCACGCACGGCCCAGCGCGACACAAAGGCGTCAAATTTGCACGTCGCTCTCCGTTTACGCGACATCCAGCATTCATCGCATTCACCCACTGTATACGAAAAATTGCCATTATGGACCCGCCCGCCATGACACCCGCACATTGTGCGAGATAAAGTTATTTTTGGCAGTTTTTGTTGGGGAATCTAGTTAGTTTTGATAGTTGGATTGGGAAGATAGTTTAGTTTGTCGTGTGATAGATGAATGAAGTGTGAATAAGTAAGTGGGAATTGAGAGATATAGATTATTGTCTGTTTGTTCCAATACTGCAACCGATCAGTCCTACTAATATAAAGGCGAAAGTTTGTGTACATATTATGTATAGATTGAACATTTGTTAGGCACCTACTCTTTCACACGAAAACTACTGAAAGGATTTGATTTAACCTAGAATGTGTTAATCCAGGTCATTGACATATATTGCATAATATATGTCAATGACCTGGATTAACACATAGGCTACGTAAGTAAACATGTATAGTATAATCCGTTTATCAACACAATTTTAAAATAACTTGTAAGCAGTCATAATCGATAAATTCCGGTGTCTATGCTAAATATAAACAGTAACATTATTTAAGACTAACGTATGAAAAGCACAGCAGCCTTCACAACTTTAAACATTGTCAGATAATATCATTACCTCTTAATTCCCGCGAATAATTTCCAATTTGTTCGTCTGTGGCCTCAGGCAGCTGCACGTTAGCCTGAAACGCCCACTTTTTTATTTTTATACTGTCCCGGTGTATTTTTCAATCTCACGGCTTAAATTGTATAACATTGCCGTCGTCAGAGGAAAGCAGTTTACCTTGATTGAAGTTGTTGGAAATTGTAGAGTTTTTACCTAACTGCTGAGAAATGAAAGGAAGGTTGAAAATTGCAAAAATATGATGGAAATTGCTTTGCTACGCATCTACTACGAAACAAATGAGCGTAGGTAGAGCTCGTAGTAAAGTGCTACGAAGTTTTGTAGACCAATTTAAATTAATAATAACTTCTCTATTACAGATTGTTCAGGTATGCAACCGTTGACAAAACTAAATAAGGGTCTTATCACCCAGCATTTATACTCTGTAAAACTTACTGAAAGTATATATTTACAAATGACGCATAAGTATTGATTTTATTACCAAAAAGTGTACCTACTATACAATGAGACATAATGAATCTAATGACTTTGTGACGTGTGGATCGAATTCAATTTGCTTAGCAACCATCTCACCGTTTAATCTACAAATATGTAGAAATAACAAATATGTTGGTTTAATAAAACCAACTTTATTTTCCAACATAATTTTAATATCAGGCTGTATTCTTTAATATTCAATCAAAGATAAGAGTCGTCTAGATAAAAAGAGCCATTATCGAATGCCAGCCTCCTGAGGCCTTACTCCGGATCAACGAAAACAAAGTTTCGTGTCAATTTTCAGGTTCCAATTATGTTGGTGAACTATGTATTACGAATTCAGTATCCACCAACATAAGCTGACCCCGAAAATTGTCACGAAACTTCGTTTTCGTTGATCCCGAGTACGGCCTCCTGGTGAGCCGCCGTCGATTTATGGTGGTAATAGCGTCGCCACCTCCACAATTAGTAGCTAAAGGGTGTTTGTTTATAGGGGGATGGGGTAGGGTGACCAAATAGTTTTCTTTTGTAAAGGAAAATATTTCATTGCAGTATACACGTGTAGCCTATGATAACGCTAAGACGTTCTTGATAGATCGTCGAAGTTAAGCAACGTTCTGAGCGGTCACTACTTGGATGGGTGACCGCAAGTGGCATCATCACGCTTCCGTGCTTCGGAGGGCACGTTAAATTGTCGGTCTCGGCTTTTAAAATCGTTGAACCATGACGGAGGCCTTTAGACGGCCTAAAAACTCCGTCACCAGAATTGGCCCCTTGCTCATACGAACTTACTTATTTACTACGTAATGCTGAGTATGCACGCGCACTACAACCTTACTAAACCGACGCCGCGTCCATGTACTTCTAAATATGAATTGTGATCGCGAAAGTTTAAGAAAGACTTATATTTACGATTTTTTAAATTCAGCCTGAAAAATCAGTTACTCATAGTCACCCTTCAGATCACAGCCCGCGGGGCTCGCTTGCTCATCTAAATCGGTTAACGGGAGCCATCTCATACATAAACTGTGATTATTGTCTTTTTATTGCAAGATTTAATTCTACTTATTTATTGGTACTTATAAAAATTCCGATAAGTGGATTTATCGGCTCGTGATTTTTGGTCCATTTAAAACTGTGTAATTTATGTTGCTATATGGTTACAATTTTGTTATACTCGTATGTTGTAATAATAATGTCGTGGGTCGTGGGTTCGAATCCGGCCGTGCATCAATGAACTTTTCGCATCGAAAAATGTATATGCACTTTTACACGAGCTTATAACGGTGAAGGAAAACATCGTGAGGAAACCAGTTAGCTCTCTAATAGCGTCGATGCGGGCTTGCAACCTGTCACGTATGGAAAGTTAACTTCTGCAAAAAGTGGGCATGTACTAAATATGTTATGTATTTGGACATACCTCTGACTACCCCCTTAGACATCTTCGAAAAGATCTAAAAATTGCCTAATGATCTGAAAAAAATGTCTACCGCTCCCGGGATACAGTCGTGATCATATTTCATTTCATTTCATTTTTTCATTTGTAATAATAAATGTCAAAACAATGTCCCAGGCACTACAGTGTCCCATTAGGTGTAGGCAAAGCTTGCCTCCTGACACTGTATAAATCATCTAGTAAAGATGTAAAAGTTTTTTGTAATAATAAATAAGGACATGTTTTACAATTTCCAAGTGAAACTATTTTTTATACTCTTAAATAGCGTTACTTGTCAGGTTAATGTACTTAACCAATAAATCCTACAAATTAGGTAACTGTTTAATGCTACTCGGAGATTAAGTTGATTGACCGCAAGTGACATTATTAGCTGAGCGCTTCCGTGCTTCGGAGAGCACGTTAAATTGTCGGTCCCGGCTTTTAAAGAGGAGGCCTTTAGGCTAAAACTAAAACTCCGTCACCAGAGTTAGCCACTTCTCATACAAACGAATGAACGAATCTCGTCTTTCTTCAAGAAATTACAATCTGGGCCATGCATAATAAATAAATAAATAAATATCCTTGGACATTCCACACAGCGTCATCTAGTCCCAAGCTAAGCAATTTAATGCTTGTGTTATGGTAACCAGATGACTGATATACTACATAGATACATTTTTTTTTGTAAATACATACATATTATACATAGAAAACACCCAGACTCGAGACAAATATTTGCAGATCATACAAACATTTGTCCCGCAGTGGGAATCGAACTCGCAACCTCCGCGTCTCAGGCAGGCTTTCGCCCTCTGCGCCACAGAGGTCGTACACTTTATATATGGTAAAGTTTTATGCACTTTGTAACAAGTTCTATTGTAAATATCACGAGGACAACGGCTAGTTAACCCCTCACGAATTGAAGATGTATTTCCTGAAGACTAGGCCACTAAAGTCTAAGGGGGTAGTAAAGGTATGTCCAAATACATATTTGGTACATGCCCACAAGCGCAGCAGTTAACTTTCCAATTTTTTTTTATACTTTTGAGTTCTGTTTCAATGAAACAAGTCAATGTCGTCAGAAAGCCGACATCTGCCCCTTTGTTATCTCGAGTGTTTATTCGCCGATAATCGAGTGTTTCGGATTAAGCACGCCCCTCTGTTTAGAAGAAACGCTTCGCTGCTCTCTCGAGGACTCAAGCACATGTCCTCCAATTCCATTTAATCTATGTTATGAATAGCAATCGCTTCTTTAAAATAATTTAGAATCATTTTAGCACAAGCTTGGATCAGTTGAGCTGCCTATAGATCGTTTGTAACGATCCTGAGGTGGCTCAACTGGTTCTAATTGGATTTTGTATGTAAATATGTAGTAGTTTAGTTTCTGTTAGAACAATTGAAATTATGTGCTGTTGATCTAGTCCTAATCATTTAAATACTAAGCTAAGAAGTGTTAATTTGTTAAAAAGCATAATTATTTCAAGTCAGGTCGTCAAATTATTATTTTTTTTGTTTAAAGATACTTGTTAAATGTACCTACTTCTTCAGGAAGCAGAAAGGTTTTTTTGTGTACATTAAAATAAAAGAAATACTTTTATACCATTTGTTTATTTCAAAATAATTATAAAATAACATAATCAGTTACATTTAAACAAAATCGTAAAAAATTACAACAACAAACATAAATTCAGTTCAACAATAAATTCGCACCTTTAAATTATACAAACAAACAATCTTACTTCCTAGCCTTTGTACAAAAACAAAACCTCAGTGGAAACCTATTTATTTTATTGAATTATTTATCTACATCTGGTGAAACATAATTGCAAAAACAATAATTAAATAAAATACAAAGTATTTCTTAAAACTTCTTAAAATAATTGTTGTCATAATATTGCTCTCAATCATTTGGATTGCACAAATCAATTAATTAATAATAATACGTAAAAGCTACTATTTACATGTGTCATAGTTATTGAATATTCATTTTATGATTACAGTAATAAGACGTATAATTTAATGATAAGTACTAACTACTTTTCTAACTAACGGTGTTCTTAAAAGTATATGTAATAATCGTTAGCAGTTATTGAAGATTTATATATTGCACTAAGACTTTAATAACAGGGTTAAATTATTATACTGTATTTTAAATGTAATTTAGATAAGTACGTGTTTAGAAAGATGTATAAAAAGGCGATCGGAGAGCATTTAGGTACCTGTAATGTAACAATCTAACACCCGAGTAATGAAACTATTCTTAAATATTTGGGAGCGTTTTAACCATTTGAGACGTTTTTAACTGTCAGATTTGTATAGACAAACGTCAAATAATGTCATAGATAATCACCACTTTAAGTAGCGTTATAGTTCAGTATTCAGGCGTAAGATTTGAATTTCAGTACTAAGTCATAGATAATCACCACTTACAATAAGTAGCGTTACAGTTCAGCACTCATTTCTGCAAAGTTACAAATAGTATCATAACAGGCGCACTGTAATGCTCGGTACCTACAATTGTCTGATGTAATGTTACAATCTTAACCGTTAACTGTTTGTTGTTTTACAGGTAAAACGAACGGAAACCTGGTAAAAGGCTGGCTCTCAATAAGCGACTACATTTCTTGAAATAATATAATTTGAATGATAAGAATTCGCGCACCACAATAAAGTAAAATAAGAAAAAAACCTGTGAAAAAAACATTAGTTATGTTGGAAGTTTACGAGTATGTGCAGTTTATTTACATAACTGTCGATATTTCTAAACATCTACGTTGTTAGTTCTATGATATGTGACCTATTCATAAGAGACGAATCTCCACTACATTGTAGAGTTTGTGTAATTACATTATTGTATTAAAAATGTTGTGTTTGTTTTCAAAGAAGACATTTTTAATTGGGTAAGCTTAAAGCCCGTCACACACGTAGCTATAATATATATTACTATAAATTATAGCAAGGCATATTACGATATATTTTCTATACAAATATTAAAGTGACCGCATACGCAGCTGTAATATATATTATAGCTACGTGTGTGACGGGCTTAACTTAAAAGTATAACTGAAGCGCTCGTTGTGTACCTCGATCAATTGTTTTCATTTTATCATCAAAGACGAAGTAGCTCCTCTTTGATAACAAAATGAAAAAAATCTGCACCTAAACAATATGGGGACTGAACGCTACTGGCAGTAACAACCTAGAGTCCTAGAGCTTCCGTGTTTCTGGCTATCAAGTCATTAATCCATGATGGAACTAGTCAAACGTCTTGAAAATCCAGAGCTCATGCGACCTGTTTTTCTTTGCCTGTATTTTATTCAACTATTTAGATGGAACACTGCAACCACTCATAAAACTCGTTTCATTCACATTTCCGTATTCAGTCTTAAAAATTCAGCATCAGCAAACCAGAATTTGTAAAATATCCAACAGTACACTTCACAATCAATTCCTCAGTCAGAAACACTGTATCTCTTTCTTATACGCTGTCTGGAGTATTGCTCTCCCTCTCGATCTCTTGTACTGAGGTCGAGGGGCGCTCCCAATGCGCTGGCCAGGCGCGCGCTGGGAGCGCCAGCGGCCTTCATATAACGTGCTGTGGGGGTTCCTCGTCGCTCTTCATGAGGACATAGGCGACAGGGCGCTTCACATCGGCGGGGGGTGAGGGGGTGCGGCGAGGGGGGCAGCCGCAGGGGGACAGGGCGCTGCTGTAGAGGGCGCTGCTATAGAGAGCTCCGCCGTAGAGGGCCTAGAGACAAAAAGTTCTTTGAGATACGGCATAGATATTGATTTTCTTTATTCAGTTTTGTTTTATTCAATAAAATCATTTGTTCAGCTTTCGTTATTTGATTACATAAGTAGTTATAAAACGCTTCATCCGTAAGTCATAAAATCATAAGTACCTGCATATAATTTACCTGAAGATGTGCCAACTCAGCCGCAAGCTTGCCATCATCGCTGGGGATCTTCGCAAATGGATAGAAAGGGTACGGCAGGGGAGGGAACAGTGCCCTGCCAAGATCTGGCTTGTCCATCATATGGTGGGGCATGGAGAGTTGGGACATTGGATGGGGGACCTGGGGGGTCACAAGGCGGGGTACGGGGGCCATAAGGTTGCCAATCCCGAAGCCGAATTTGGGCTCCTTCTTGATGAGCGCTTTTGGCTTCCGCCGCGGTCGGTACTTGTAGTCTGGATGCTCTTTCATGTGGAGTGCTCTGTGGAAGAATGGTCTAATCAGTATGTTGCTAGGAAAATATAAAGCACTTATTATGTAAGGCAGGCAAACAAGAAGAATAAAATGTATTTTCAGTGATCTACCATGATTTAAGAAATACCTAAGTGTGTTTTCTTTTATCATAAGAAAACCGATTTCAAGAAAAGTTACAATTAAGGATAATGTGCGTTGATTTGATAAAGCACTGCGATTTGGAACTGGTACAAATATAAGATTAAACTGTATCTCAAAATTTGTTTATGCAAATTATGAGCAATACTGAATTAAATCTATGAACAAAACGCGTGAATGAAACGCGACAGTGCGACATAACATTATTATTTATGCAATAAAGCGCGCAATTGTCGAGTACAGCCGCCCTTAAAACAACAATGTCGACTCAACAATGTGCGGATTATTGCATTGTGTTGGTCACAATCGGGTATCATTTGCCCCATCACTATGTACAAACCATGTCATACAAAACTGGGTTCAAACTCTCTTGTAACAAGAGTCAGTTTTGATTGCATGTTCGGGTTGTTGTGGCGTAATAGTGCTGTGCCAGCGTTCGACACTGCGTCCGATTATACGCGCATTGTGACGGATTCGCGCGATTGTCAGCGAGACGATTGTAATTATTCGAGTGGACGCGGAGAGCTGAGGTTTTCGATCACTGTTTGTGTACAACTGCAATAGAGACGTGGAATTTCGTAGAATTATTTTAAAGAAACCACGAATGAAAAACGTTTGCTAGGTAGGTACTATCTTTATAGACTACATAGAAAAATAGGCAGTAAATGACAAATATGCACCAAAGATTTGTACCGAAGAGAAACAAGAATAAGTAATGCATGATACTAAATGTGATCATAACAAACAATATTGTGTCTACTTTCATCGTCCTTCGGAAGGTGTTAGATTTTAATTTCTTATTGAAAGCATTTTTTGCGATTGATATTTACGTTTGCACTGTTAGTAATCATATCAGTTGCTCAAAAGCTCCACAATTAAAAGAATATTTAAAAACATAAACATGTTGAGTGCAACAACAAGAAAAAGTAGCTAGAGCTTTATACTCTTCATTGAATGGTGCCTGAAAGAAAAAAAGTTAATAAGTTTTTGAACATTGTAAACCGATTTTGAAACTCCCGAACTGGTATTTGGGCTTTTTGTAAAGTATGTGTAAGTCACAAGATATACATACTAAGTATATAAGTGTTTTATCTAAGTACTCATAAAACCATAACACGTCAGTCAATTCAGTTTTCGGAAATCCTACTCGGAAGAGTCAGTCTTAAGTTCAACCGCCCAAACCAATGAATGAAACCAATTCAAGAAACACAAAAAACAAGTTCATCGACCTCCTATCAATTACTTTGCCATCCAAACAAACAAGATAACACTAGGAAAACACAATATCTTGCCCAAGAAAAAACTATATCTCCCCGATAAGTTTTTTGGTGCTATATTTTTCTTCGGCCTTAGTTAATCGAATTCGGTAAATAGTGATATCGAAATGTTTGGTTATTGAGCAAGATACAAATATGACTGTGTATGGTGTGGAATAAAGAGTAGCTGTTATGAGCAAACACTCCACAGGAAATTGAGTCGTACAGTTTTTTGATAGAATCAGTTTTTTTGTAGTACAATCACTTTACTAAGAATTGAGAATAACCAAGGTTATGCTCAAAGGACCAGCATTGCCATTCAGCGCGGCAAGGCAATGCAGCCAGTGTCTTGGGCACGCTTCCATCTGGCTTGGGTCAGTTGAACTACCTATAGATCGTTTGTAATGATCCTTAGTAGCCCAACTGGTTCTAATTGTATTTTGTACAGTTATGTAAACATGTAGTAGTATAGTTTCTGTAAATAAGGTTGTTGAAGTGCCCTTAAGTCTGAAATTCTAAGCATTATCTGTTTTTTTAATTAATATCTTGATTTTGGCTTTTCCATCTACCGCTATTATAAAATGTTTTGTGATGACTGGATAAAGTGGTAAAAAAGGTGATAAACGGTACAAATACACTAAGCACAAAACCTATTAAGCTTTTACCCCAGGCTTCGTTCGTGTTTCTATTTTTTATTTTATTTATTTGGGAAGATAAACAGTCATACTTTATAAATCATACATAGTAATATTTCTGCACCAATAAGAGCTTATTATAACATTTTATTCTGTACTAATTTTAAATCATAAAAAAAAATACTTTCAAAAGCTAGTCACTCATAATAAAAACCTTTAAAAGAGTCGCTAGTACTGTGTTTAAATTACATAGATATCAAATTAAGTATTATTTAATGATACAAACAAAACCATTTACCATCTATCTATGAGAACATCATCAAGCTTAAAGTTTTGCAGAAAAAAAAAATTGTTTTAAATAACCTTCACAGCGGCATAGGATAAAAATTTGACTGTTCGTTCCCCCAGCTAAGCAAATAAGTATGTTGATAGCAAACGATCAAATAAGACGATAAAAAGATATCAATTCAAACAGAGGAGCGCCTTTTGACCATTGTTGACCGATAAGCAATAAGAATAAATAAAGAATTGAGAAATATCAATAGATACCAAGCATCGAATTTGAATGCTAAGCTTGTATCGTATCAAGCCTTATATTACGATGTTTATATTTCATATTATTTAATTTAAAGGGGCTTCCAACAAACATAATTTTACGAAATATACCTACTTAAAATAAGTTTTGAGCATCCCATTTATGTATTTATTTATTCTATAGGTAATTACTTAGATAAATAGGTGCAAGTTTTTGTAGTATAAACCTTCTGTTAGGTTTGTTAGTGCTTTAGTTTTGTAATGAGAGGAATCGCAAGAAAAGTCATATCTGCTTCACGGTTCAGACTTGAATTAGAATTTAATTCTCTTCTTCTTTTTTTATATTGGCTTCTATTCTTCTATACCCTTAATAAAATGTCTCCTAGGAATAACAGCGTTTGGATAATTATTTCAAATGTAAGCATTAAATGTACTTAATATCAACTGTAGTTTTATCAATTCTTTTAAACTCACAAAGCACATTGACATAAGACAGTTGCGCGACAGATAACTTTCACGAAAGGCGCCGGGTCCCACAAACAATATTATCGCAGGGTGTGGCTATCGACTTTAAACAGACAGGTACAATGGAATCATTGTATTCTTCTGCTAAGTGCCAGTGTGTCATCAATGTACAGAAACTGAGATTCCATTGATAATGTTGGAATGTAAGTATACTTCATAAAGGTCATTGATTGACTATTAGGTATTTGTTAAGATACACATATTTTGTATAATCATACTATATAATAAAATAAGTTTTCTAACGCTGTCTTTTTTTAACTATGAAATGTGAAATGGGAAACATTGCATCATTGCATGCTATAATCATGTTTTGAGCATAGACTCTTCATAATTCTCCAACTGTCTTATTCATTTGAAATTTCCATTAGATGCAGTAGCATCTACAAGAAACGTGAAACGTGATTATGGCTGACCACGTCCATTGTGCATAAAGTCAAATAAAACGGAACTCGTGGCGAAGCTTGCTAAGATGTTCTTGGTAGATCGCCCAAGTAAAGCATCGTTCGGAGCGGTCACAACTTGGATGGGTGACCGCAAGAGGCATTAACATTGGAACGCTTCCGTGCTTCGGAGGATACGTTAAATTGTCGTTCCCGGCTTTTAAAGTCGTTAAGCTATAACGGAGGCCTTTGGGCGGTCTAAAAACTCCGTCACCCGAGTTGCCCACTTGCTCATACGAACTTACTTTAGTCAGTATATACTTACATACTCGTATATTAACTTTGGGTTTTTTTTTTCAATATTTTTAACATATTTTTAACGTCACCAGAGTTGGCCACTTGCTCATACGAACGAACGAACGAATATATTTTTTAATAAACTACTTAGAACTCCATTGACGTTCTTAGCATCTCTAAGCTACGTGGTAACTTTATCGTTGGGGATATTAACTTCTCACTGAAATCTAACACCTATTTTATGAAAACATTTAAACTCTCGGATAAGATTGATTAAACGACCGATGTTTCTGAACAAAAGACAATGTACACAAGTAGGTGGATAAATTTTGATCGGTGATCAAAAAGCTAATTCCCAGAACAAACCCTCCATATCCCTCCATCCACACAATAGGATAATTAGATATAACAAATACGAAGCGACGTAGAGTGCGCCGCTGTAAATCCAACCCTTCCAAATTAATTCATAGTTACTCACTGAACTGGATTCATATAGAGATGTTACACACAATTATCTCACAGCGTAGTCAGTAGTTTTTAGGTTGTGTATCTTTTATTTATTAATCAGCAGTACAAGTATCTAGTTTTATGTCTTGTAAGGTTACACAATATTTCTAAGTGCTATTTTAATTATCCAGCTCTTTTAACCACTGTTCTAAAATTACGCCGCTAAAGTTTATGTGACATATCAATTTTCATTTAGTGATGCAAATTTTCTAGCTAGACAAAAGCAATACAAAACATCAAAATACCACAGTTTGAATTAGTTGAAGTTAAGCCACGTTCTGAGCGGTCACTATTTGGATGGGTGACCGGAAGTGGCATTATCAGCTGAGCACTTCCGTGCTTCGGAGGGCACGTTAAATTGTCGGTCCCGGCTTTTAAAGTCGTTAAGCCATGACGGAGGCCTTTAGGCGGCCTAAAAACTCCGTCACCAGAGTTGGCCACTTCCACATACGAACTTACTTACTTACTTTAATGAATCAAACATTTACATCGGGTTAGTCGCGGGCACTACGTTAAATGTAAGCACAGGTGGCCTCTTGATGTTGAAACTTGTATTCAATTATAGCTAAAGAAATAGGTTATTTAGAAGTCATTGGCAAAATAATGATGGATATCACAAGTGCGCTCACATAGAAATCTATCAACTTCAACCCATAATCGCAACAGTATAAAGATGCGGTGTATCCGCTCTATATCGAGCTGATCTTTCAATGAGTTAGACGGCAGGCATAAGCTTATTTTTATAGCCCTGGCGACCCTCGATAGCGCGCAGCCCCCAACAATGCAAGATATTATTACACAGACCAGATAATTGTCCTCCGTACAATGAACAGATTAAATTGATTTGTAGCGATTTGCGCGATTTAGTGACGGCTATTATTGAGATGAGAGGGATTCCGACTTCAACTTGCAAACGAATAAGTTTTTGGTTGAAAATATGGTGGTACTACGGCCACCTTCAATGGGAAACATTGCATCATTGCATGCTATAATCATGTTTTGAGCATAGACTCTTCATAATTCTCCAACTGTCTTATTCATTTGAAATTTCCATTAGATGCAGTAGCATCTACAAGAAACGTGAAACGTGATTATGGCTGACCACGTCCATTGTGCATAAAGTCAAATAAAACGGAACTCGTGGCGAAGCTTGCTAAGATGTTCTTGGTAGATCGCCCAAGTAAAGCATCGTTCGGAGCGGTCACAACTTGGATGGGTGACCGCAAGAGGCATTAACATTGGAGCGCTTCCGTGCTTCGGAGGATACGTTAAATTGTCGTTCCCGGCTTTTAAAGTCGTTAAGCTATAACGGAGGCCTTTGGGCGGTCTAAAATCCACGAGTCTGCAGTCCAATTGAAGGTGGCCGTAGCCTCGTAGTAGCTTGCCTCGGTTTCGGTTCTTATGTTGTGCAGCCATGACGAAGGCTTTAAGGGCATCCGTCATCAGAGCTAGCCAAAAGCTCATACATTTATTTTAATTAAAATGATGGTTTGGTATAAAAGCTAAACAGCAAAATGATATCCATTGTGAATGAGAACATAATCCATAACCATAATAAATAAATTTTCCGATTTTGCATCTTATTTATGTGATTAAGAGCTTCCTAGTAGTAACCTATGACTGAGGTGCCTTCTTAAACTTAATTCTTAGCTACTAGATATACCTACCTACTACTACTTGTTAGGATTCCGTACCCAAAAATACAATACTAACTAAAAATACTATAAATTCCTATACAGAACCACTTGGTTGTTTTTGTATGATAGTAGCATATTCTTCTGACGAGTAGTCTGTGACAAAATTACTTTTGCTTACTATGACGAGCCTCGTTTTATCTGACTCACTGAAGCTTTGATTAAAACGGATGTGCCTATATCCGAAAAAAAGTTAGCGTCACACCTTGTTGAGACGACCTCTGTGGTGCAGTGGGTGAAAGCCCGCCAGGTTGTAGGTTGTAGTGCAACCCCCGTTCCAGGACAAAATTTTTGTAAGATCAAAAATTTGTAAGTTTAGGTGTTTTCTATGTTTAATATGTAGTATATCAGTCATCTGGTTACCATAAAACAATATTAATCTTTTCACAGAAGTGTCTGTGGATAGAGAAAAGTAGGTATGTCCAAATTAAAAGGACATACTTTTTCTTATTTTGCAATGGCTGATATTGTTCTTTTCTTAATTGATTATTATAGTTACTGAAATGTTCCTTCTAGTTTATAATTTAAAGTAAATAAAATACTTATATTATATACTACTTATAAACATTTTACAGATGTCAATGTGGTGGGTAAATGCCGACGCCATCTTTGATATTAAGTTACTCGGTTAGCCGATTTATACAGCATCAAGCCTTGTTAAGCGTACGCTACAAGGTAAATAGGGTCATAGAACCTGTGATATTTGTACACACAACACAAATTGTTACAAAATCGATCTTCACCTATTAAGAGCCATGTTAACTGAGTGTTGCCTCGTTTTTCAGTGTGTCGTGTTTTCGAGCCCGGCCTTTTATTAATGGGTTTTCGATTTTTCGTTTCGTCGACCTGTCACGTATGGAATGTTGACTTCTGCAAAATGCAGGTGTACCAAACTATGTATTTGGACATACCGCTGCCTATCCCCAAAGACCGCCTCTACGGGCGAGTGTATCGCGACGATTCGTCCTCCTATCATCGGGTAATTTACACGGTAAGCCGATTATCATAAGAATTAATTTGTCAATGTCACTCGTAGTATCGTCGCGATGAAATCGCCGGAGGCACGTTCATAGAAAGTGTATAAAAATACGTGGCACGACAATATCACCGCGATTCTCACGCTCGTAGAGCCTTAAGGAATCTTAAAATGATCGACCTATTCCCTTTGTCCTCATTGACATTGTCCTCAGTCGATGGGGACACCGTAACTCAACATACCTATCTTAAAATGTCTGAAAATCTGATATGAACTTGTCTACCGCTCCTTGAGAGTACAGTCGTGATCAAATTTTAATACTGCATTTTTCTTGTTGATAAAAAACAGTGTCGTTGCTTCAGAAAAAAAAGCTCTATGCAGTAACATTTTATTTTCTCTACGACATTTTGAGGCCATACAAAAAAGTTTAATTAATAACTAATAAAACATCCGGCCCCTTATATTTACCCTGCACCACTGTTAACCCCGAGTGGGAAACTATGTAACTCAAAAAACACTTTTTTGTTTCATATCACAGATAAGAAATGGAATAAAAAAGGTTTGATGCCGTGACAGGTGCAGTATGTTGTCTCTTTGTGGGATGTTTGCACAAAGATAAATTAATGAAGATAATGAAAAGATTGTTAATCAAATAATGCTTTTGGTAGTTGTTTGTTTTGGGTAGAGATTAACTTTGAGTCTGTGGGAGGTTTAGATTATCTTGATTAAATACAAAGATTTAAATGTTATCATTGAGAATGATAAATAAAGCGGACAAGTGTTTTTTTGGTAGTTCCTTTCTCACTTTATTTTAAGAGGTTATCAAAAAACGTTCTCATGATTACAAAAATTAAAGCACGCCTTAACAAAACTTCTTGCAATAGAATCGCTGGTTAGTTAATTTGCAAGAGGTTGTAGGTTACAAGAGATAAGTAAAATAAAAGTTTTTTAACCCAAATAACTCACTTGCTTAGTGAAATATACAAAACTTCCACATACAGTTTATGTATTCAAAATTATGTGTGAAATTTACAAAAAAATATTACATTTTATTATTTTAATATATAAATTTTTGTAAACTCGATATTTTGCTAATTCTCTCGCTCGATATTTATCTAAGCACGGTACCAAATAATAAATAATTAAACTAATATTTATTAAATAATTGAGAGCACCGTTTTTTAGGTAAAACCAGCATCTTATAGTGTACTAACCTTAATCTCTTCGCTTCATCAATAAACGGCCTTTTCTCCATTTCTGTCAGTAGCTTCCACTCCGCACCCAATCTTTTGGAGATTTCTGAGTTATGCATCTTTGGGTTGTCTTGTGCCATCTTGCGCCGTTGGCCTCTTGACCACACCATAAATGCGTTCATCGGCCGCTTTATATGCTCGTTCGGGGGCTTTCCCAAAGACATGATGATTATCAGTATGTCAAAATTCTATTTATAAATTCAAAATTTATTCGAATTTGTTTTTAAAAACACTTTAATTTTCATTATTATTTTTTTTTTTGTAAGAACAATTTCAATCTATGCAAATTATAATAACAGATTTGAAATAACAATTATTTTATTAGAGCGTATCTCCGATTAGAGGTATTTTCCGCGCGCGCTGTGAAAAGCTCTGCGAAAGCTCAATGCGGTGCTTTTCATGCTAGTGTCATGTTCAAGCGAGACCTCTGGCACCCCCCCCCTGTTCCCCCGTTCATCTGGCCAATGAGGTGGCGTCGTGGGCGGCCGCTGGCATGTGATTGGATGAGATATCGTTTGTCTCGCACGTTTGCAACAGGTAGCCGGCGAGTTCTTGTTTGCATGTTTATTAGGATGATTAAATTTTTTCTTTTTAACCGCAATCTTGGCGAGGGGAAAGAACGCGTTCGCCCGTAATCGGGATTCACTTTGGTGGAGCAAATTAGTATGCTATGTCAGGTTGATTGCACATTCCAATATCAATTGGAGTGGACGAATGAGTCGTGAAGCGTTTGTAAGTACATCACACGTGTTGATAGTACAATCAACATCGGAAGTTTGACATGATAAAATAATATAATGTTATTTAATTATTAATCTACTTACTCTTTATTCTTTAAGTACTTAATAGTTTTTCAATTAATTTAATGAAAATTTTTCTTTTTCCTTTAAGTAATTACAAGCGACTATATTATCTGAAAAATGTGTCTGGATCATTTTCGTTTAAAAATCATTACTTATTCATTTTTTTATACATGTTTTAACTAAAGACTGAGGAATGTCAACCCTACAATTAACTGATTATTTATTTATTTATTTATAAGCCTGATGTTTCCCACTGCAGGGCAAAGGCCTCCCTTCCCTCTTTCCACTGATCTCGGCTTTGTGCATCTTGGCGCCATTCTTTGTTGTAGGAGTCAAGCTCGTCACGCCATCGTCGTCTGGGTCTTCCACGTGGCCGTCGTTGTTGAGGCAACCAATCAGTGGTTGTTTTTGCCCATTGTTGTTGGCACATGCGGCTCACGTGTCCTGCCCAGTCCCACTTGAGCTGGCCTGCTTTGTGAGCTACATCAGCTATTTGTGTTTTTGAGCGCAGTACCGTGTTCCTTACGCGGTCCGTGAGTTTGACACCCAGGATACTGCGCTCCATAGCTCGTTAGCATACCCCGAGGCGGGACTTTTGGCAATTAGTGAGTGACCAAGTTTGGGCACCGTATGTGAGGATGGGGAGAATGCACATGTCCATAAGTTTCCTTTTTAAGGATAGAGGAAGAGGTCCTTTCATTATTTCCTTCATGGACCAAAAGCTTCTCCAGGCGTTCTCAATGCGTCTTGTTATTTCTTAATTAACATTATTATTTTTAATTAACTGATATTTAATAATAATTTTACTAATATAGATAAAAAAATAGATTTTAATCGTCACATTATTGCCTAAGTATCACATCATCAGCTTCGGAAATCAACTTGGTCCTCAAGATTTTTTTCATTTGACGACCTCTGTGGCGGGTTCGATTCCCGCCAAATAAATGCAAATATTTGTCTCGAGTCTGGGTGTTTTCTATGTATACCTAATATGTAAGTATGTATTTACAAAAAAAAATGTATCTATGTAGTATTATCAGTCATCTGGTAACACAAGCATTCAATTGCTTAGATTGATGAGGCTGTGTGGAATGTCCTTTTGTTTTTTTTTTATTAAACTTATATGGAGAATCAACCACAATTGCATTACCATCGACCGGCACGCAGGGCTTAGATTTATAAATATTTTAAATAGATGTCATAGCAAATTAATCATAGAATTTTGACCATATGTTAATGCTGTCCATATGTCCATTCATGTGCAAACACACTTACATACGGTATTTGCATAAGACAGGCGCACAATCCCGCCTGAATGCCCACTAATAACTCCCTATTCATAATTTCTTGAGTTGGGACAGCTTCGGTGGGTTATATTTGTTTATTCAATCACTATTTAAATAGTAGAAAATTATAACTAACCTAACATATCCTACCTACTATCAAAATTGAATAAAAAGAGTCTCTTTGTTTTGAACCTACCATACTATGTTCTGTTAGTCCATTTCCGACTACTTCTTCTTCTATTTATATATTTTTGTGTGTGTTAAACGTATTCCATTCATCTACGGCAAACCGTGATAGATAGAATCTGTTTTGTTTATATTACCTTCCTATGACAAATTAGTATGAATAATGTTTTAAATATTTATGACGTTGTTGCCATGTTTCAAAAGTGTAACCTGTATTCTGGTAACTTTGTAGTCGGCATTCGTGAAGCGGCGCGCGCGTGAAATTGAAACAGAGCGTCCACGAGTGATTCACTTACCGTACCGGGGGGCGTCGCGTGGTTAAGTGGTTGGTGGACATTGACAACTTTATACTTATAGGAAATTGGGAATATTCCATAAACAGGGTTCATTCTAAATAACCAAAATCCTCTCGGACCGTAATTCCTAACACTAAAAGCAACAATACTTGTTCTACACTGATTGATACACACCGTTTTGGCCACATTTTAACGACTTCAAAAAACTTGGTTTTAGGTTCCACTGTATTTTTTATTATGCATGTTCACCAATTATACCGCTAATGGACCCATTGTGATAATTCTTTTTTATGATTTTAGAGTATAACCTCGTGATGAAAATGAAAAAAAATTGAGGATCTAGAGCAACGTTTCTACTAGGCAACATTTGGGGCGCGACATGTACCTATCACAATATGTTGCACAACATATCACGACGAAAATGCCGGTATTTCAGTCTTTACAAGGAAAAACAACCTACTACAAAGAACATTGTGCGTCAGTGTACCGCGTTATGTACCGTTTTGCCGCTCCGCCGCGTCGCCTGCGGCCGCGCGCCTGTTCATATCAATATCTGAATAGATTATGTTGTACGTACAACAGCGAACCCAAATACATTGTACTATCCAAATAGGTATGTATACACATAGATACCTACTTTGGTTTGTGGCTGAAATCTCTATCCTGTATTTTACAGATTTCAGACCGATAAATCCTGTGTACAGTTTATCCCTGAAATACTCAACACGGTGTAGTGAATTTATTACCTTTTTTCAAAAAGGTATTGCCTATTGGGTGTGTACGTATACTCATGAAATAATACGTGACAGATTAAGAAAAGTATAAATATCCTGTAGGTAATATTATTTATGGTAAGAAAAGGTAGCTTTCTCTTTTTACCATATTGGCACGTTAAATGTATGGCAGCTAAAACTAAAAAAAATATTTGAAATTGTTTTTAATCTTAATTATTTGAGGTATTTGAGGAAATTTAAGTTCAAAATCATGGTTTTAGCCTCCTACAAAATACAGTCAATTAAAGATTTATCGAAAGTTAATCATATTTTTTCGATTCGTTATTAGTTATGTTTACTTTACTACTGTTTTAGGTATATGTACATTTTACCGAAACATGACACGACAAGATTTCTTGTATTTGTATTGCATTCTTTGGAGTAATAAAATTTAAAACTATTGACACATTCAAAATATGAACCAAAGACATTGAAAATGAAGGTGCTTCCATCCAGTCCAGCTATATACACACAATGAACTATGTTCAAGAATACACAAACAGTAGAACGAATTGTACATCATACAGGCTACGTGTACGTGCCCTGTTCACCTCGCTGGGCAAACGTAGTTACGTTTCGTTAACGTGTCGTTCTACGTGGAAATATCACCCGTATTTCCACTGGCACTTCAGGTAATTGAGCTATCGTTTGTACCACAGTTTTGGAAATATTGTTTAGTCATACAAGTGTCAATTTAACGAGTGGCTTAATAAAAGCTAGAGAGAAATAGCGCATTTTGTTAAATGAGCCCTTATGAAAATACCTTTTAAGAATGTAATAAAAGGCTGGGAAAGAGACGTCATTTATGTATGTATGTAATCCCTTTCATGCACAAAAAAGGTTCATTTGTAAAAGCCACTAACAGTATCACGTGTTATTCGTAATTAAATATGAAACTGAAATCATGGAAGTATGAGAAACTTATAATATTTTTCATTTCTCATACTCGGAAAGTACGCTTGAAGTTACCTGAAAATAGGGTTAAAAACAGAACTTTGCGTCCCTAGGCCGTAAAGTAACGCAAATGCCCTTAGGGAAATAACTATCAAATTTTTAAAAATATCACCTTCCATAATGAAAAATTAATACGTGACAGCAACAAGCACAACCGTTCTGATTATAAATAATCGGTTGAGCTATCTAAGGATCATTGCAAACATTATAAAAAGCTAAAGCTAAAATAGGCTAATAAATGTTCTTCTTAGAAAGCCTGTATTTTTATAAAGCCAAGAGAAAACACAAGTAGCCAAAGGGTATTCTAGGAAGGGTAAGTGATGGACAATTTACACGCAGGCGGTATATTGTAGCCGCGGGCCACACTGCTACGCCGCTACGCCGTAGACGTGCTACGTGATTGGTTTTTTTATATTATGCTTCAGTAATTATTTTATTTTTTAAAACACTACAGTGACTACTGTAAATATTAAACTAAACACCAATTTATATTATAAATGTATAGTCATTCAAATAGAAAGAAGTTTTTGTAAAGTGATATGATTGTGTTCTTAACGACATAAGACTCCAGGTGCTTTTTAATAATTATGACTACTCGTATAATTAGGAAAAATAGTAATTTTAAAATTAGGTGAATTGTCATTGTTAATTTCAATTATAAAATATTTCTTTTAGTAGTTAATTTATTTTAGTAGTAACGCAATGCAATGTAGTAAAACACTACATTGTTGATGATTTTGATATAAAATCAAAACGTCCACTTTACCCTTTTCTCGGAGATCTGCAGAAGTGGAATAGGGAGGCACAAAGCGCGAGTATTGAGCGGGAAATAAAAATATCGTATCAATAGCGACGTAAAGAATCGCAGATGTACACGATGATTAGATCCAGAGATTAGAATCGGGACTGTTTATACAGGGTGTAAAAAGACTACAACCGAAAACTGAAGGGTTGCAATCAGACCATAGTACTGAACATAATTAGCGAAAAAAAAAAATTTTTTTTTTTTTTACCTTAAATATTTTCTATTTTTTTTTAGTTACATACACATCGTACAACATAATAAGACCATTTCCACCTAATTAGATCATTTAATAAAGGAAATAAACAAGTAAATTAAAGAAACAGCAATATTACGCATAGCATATTACGCTCGTACGACAGCGAACAGCTGATCTCGCCCGCGGTCATCGATCGCCCGCGGTCTTTTTTCAGACAACTAATGTTTCTTTAGATGTCTTTTGGGGTGCTGTACCACCCCGTTTCGTTTTCGGTAGACGTCTTTTTACACCCTGTATAATAAATCTTTTTATCGCAAAATCATCAGGATTACGACTATTCATTTTGATAGTGATATTCTTAGACACGGTAAATATTTATTCAGATCTTCAGACAATAATAATTTCATGTGACATAATCTTTGGCCTCATTCATCCCCAAGAGAACGAAAAATGTATGGCCTTACTTACCCAATAAACCCAAGAATTTTGGATCGTAAGTCGAGGCACTGTCACACTTTGCTAACAACTTAGTTCGTCATTTTATTTAAAGTTTTTATAGGCTTACTAACTTCGTGAGTGGTGTTAATCTTTTACATAAAAATCGTTTATAAAAATAGTTTCTCGACCATATTATTCACATTTGTATATTTCATTGTATAATTCGAAAAACTGTTAGCAAAGGATTTGATCTACTAATCGTTCGTTCGTTCGTATGAGGAAGTGGCCAACTCTGGTGACGGAGTTTTTAGGCCGCCTAAAGGCCTCCGTCATGGCTTAACGACTTTAAAAGCCGGGACCGACAATTTAACGTGCCCTCCGAAGCTGGAAGCTAATGTAAGGCAGGACATATCTTAGGATATAGCCTCGTGTGTCTCCGCTCTCCATAGTATTGCATAGAGGAGTGACATCGCGCTCCTCTGCTCAATAGCATTATTTGTGTTTGTCATTCACTCGATATTTCTTTTCACAAAATAATAAGCTTTAGTTCATTGTTATTTTTACCCAACTTTAAACAGGGGTATGTTTTTTTAAGTATTTTTGCATGTAAAATGTTACAAGAAGTCAAGATGTTTTAATCTAATGTTTAAAGTCTGGTTTTAGTTTTTTGTTTGATATTGGTTAAAGCGTGATGCAGGTACTCTTGAAATAAGTACTATAAAACTCCTAAAGTCTATTAAAATCACCTAAGCAAGCTAAATATTCACATCCAGTTTAGAAAAACAACGTAAATTATAACATTCGAATATAATACTGCAGGTAGTAAGAACTAAAAAGGTATTCTAAAGCATAATTCGTTTATCACAGCTCGCCAACAAACAAAATGTCCATAATAGCGCCATTACGGCTCCTTGGCGCGCTCCATAAATCGTTATAAACATAAACATGCGCAACTCGACCGATTCCACACATAAAACTGAAGCTTAAAACTCGCAATAACAATAAGTTAAGACTTAAAGCGCATTTACATATAACGACCTTTCCACTATTCGAAACAAAATGAAAGAGGATCATGATCTCTTATTACCTTTTAAGTTCTGGAAGAAGTCGTGACTAAGACTATCTCCCAGAAAGATGTGGTCGGAGGCACGATTAAATACATTATTTGGCATTGTTAAAGTACCCATTTCATACGTTGGTTTAGGCGTCCTATTAAAATATTAACTGGTTTCTTCTCGATGTTATTCTTTTCTAGGGGCTAGAATACTATAGTAGAGTAGGTGAGTAAACTTCGACACGAAAATATTAAGTCAAGTTGCGCTAGGCCCGCAAGAATGGAAACATTTATATGATACACGTGATTATGTTAGAGAGATGACGTATCGATATATCTCGTTTCTCGTCTCGACACATTGCGCATGTGGGCTTACTGGTATTACGCGAGTGGGACAATATTGGTTGAGAAAGGTAGAGATAAATAAAAGGGTGGAAAAGTTACTAGCAGCTTTAGCTTAGCTGAGGCTCCACGGCTTAACGGTATGAGGTTAGCTGCCATGATCGCTTTGATAAAAAAAAATATCGCTTTGATGATCCTAGTGAACCAGTAGGTAGGTATTATGTGCGCGGCCCCACCGCTCGTTGAGAGGTAGTTCGCGATTTGACAACTAACCTTGCCTCCAAGCAAGCCTCTAATCGACTCCTGCGGTGCGGCCACAGCCTTACAGTTAGGTAGGTAATCACTTATGGTTTCCTACTTTGTTACTTATTTATAACGATTATTCGCCAACTTCAAGGAATTTTATTGACAGATTTATTGCATTACTTATACTGAGATAGTATCCAAGCCTATTAAGTGTTGCATTAAATATATTTTTAATAGTGATACAAATCGTTCGGTGTAAAAGCCTCACCGCCCGCCCGCCTTACGACGTTAGGGCGGGCGCTTTTTGTATTTTCCATTATGGCTTTATACCGTCTTATTTTCATAAATATGGCGGTTTAAATACTCCCTTTTATGTACAGTCGGGTGATTTACAAACTGCCTGTGTCGTGTCTGTTATCTCTTCTTTGGAATACATTGTAGCTTTTGTATGGAACGTTCGTAAGTGAGGTTATGTTTTTCATTGACTAGGACCTTGTTTAAGGCTTAGGTACGAACCTATTAGTTCGATGGGCTCATAGACTGAGGCAAATATGTATTTGGTATTGCCTGTAAATACTATTTACTTTATTATTTTCAATGGATTCTTGAAAAAATGCCTAAAACAATTATGATTGTCTACAGTCGTAATCGTAATGATGTTTCGTTTTTTACCCCAACCAACTACCAAGTCCACAATTACCACAATTATGTTTGTGGGATTCAGTAAAAGCATTTGCTTACTGAAAACATTTTGCAAACCAATAGGGTCTCAGATGAATACTTTTACATTTTGTATGGTAAGTTTACAGAGAGACTTTAATCTTTATAATTCATAATTTCGACTCTTCTTTCGCCAACGTCCATACCACGTTGAATACACCGGTTCTCGTCCGATCACCGAAGTTAAGCAACGTCGGGCGCGGTCAGTACTTGGATGGGTGACCGCCTGGGAACACCGCGTGATGTTGGCTTTTAATTGCAATTTTTATTGAATATTTTATCATGTTTACTACTAAAATCTTCGAAGGAGGAAATACAAAACGATAAAGAATTTATAAAACCTTTTTTTTTTCTTTACTTATTTTTTTACTTACTTATTTACTACTAGCGACATCTAGCCATGTTTTATGAAAACATGTAAAGCGCCCCCTGCCGGTAGTAAAATTACTAAGTAGTAGTTTATTTTCGAGGGTTCCAAATGACAAGTTTGGTTGTCTAGGGTCCTATTGAGTTCAACCGTAAATTACTAGATGGCGCCGTTTTAAATTATCAATTTATCTATAATGCTATACCTATGTAGTGCATAATCGAAAAATTTAGTCCCCAGATAAAACATTTACCTATGTCATAAAAAAACTCGTCAAGTGAATTATAAATAAACTCTGTTTAATGCACACCACTAATCGTAAACAGTGGTGTCATATTTTTTTTTAAAGGCTTTGCCTTTAGTATTAGCATGTATGAGTTATAAGGCTCCGTTAGGGAAAACAGTACCTAGCATAGTCAATGATATGAATAACTCGTTAAATATTTAAGATAGGTACCTACTTTGTGTTATGGGATCAATTCAATTTATTATTCGTATTCAAAGTAATCAACTAAACCATCATTGTTGCCAAGAATTGAACCACTCCTAACTCTACATTACACAATTTGTTGGAATTCGCCTATTTGTGTGTGTTGCTTACGAGGAGTGGTCAATGGAGCATCAATGGTTTCTGTCTCAGCAGCCTTGACTTGAACATATCGATTCACATCCGGCTTTCAAGGATTAACAGTTACCTAATGGGCCTATTTGTCACCGATAATTTCGCAATGGGCAGAACTAAATAAAATGGTTTTATGTAAAAACAAAAAAACAAGGGGACAACAGACACAGATGAAACAAATGACTTAATTATTATAACACAGCATTTTATTTTTCTAATCAAAATCTTGTTAGTTTTATCTTACTTTAGGCGAAGATAATACCAATTTATATAAATCACAACAGGTTAGCAGCCCTAATTTACCTAATAACCTGTATTGTGTGAATAGTGTTTTCACTTTCGACGCCAACCATACCACACCTTTGCGAACAGTACCTACTACCTACAGTTTTAATAGACGACCGCGAGGCGCGCCTCGCACAAAACATACACTGGTATCATCTGACAATTTGAGAGCAATCAGAGCATTGTCACCGCTCTTTATTCAGCTGCAAATAATACATGGAAAATGGCCAGGCCATTGTGAACAGTCCATTGTGGACTAATGACAGCATTCAGATTTAGTTGGCTCCGATGCTGGCCATCAGTCAGCAACCGGACGTCTCGCAAACGGTGTATTGTCCGATTTCGATCAGCTCTAAACAAAATTGCACTAAACATGGCCAGTTTAATATTTCACAGTGCTACTTGATTCTATTAAAACATTAAAATACCTCAATGGCATATCAATTGGAACCCCCGAAACATATTCAGAAACTGACACGCTCTAATCCGTACCATATAAAAAGGCCAATGAACGCTTTCATGGTATGGTCGCGGCTGCAGCGGAAGAAAATTTCAATGATGAATCCGAAACTGCACAACTCCGAGATATCGAAACGACTGGGCTTAGAATGGAAGAGCTTAGACGACACAGAGAAGAGACCGTTTATAGATGAAGCGAAGAGGCTACGGATCAAACACATGCAGGACTACCCCGATTACAAATACCGTCCGAGAAGAAAGAACAGAATAGATTCGTTTTCCAGTCCTGCGATTTACACGACCCGGGAGACTTTTGTTGAGATGGAGCCTCGGCCAGAGCCGAGCTACCAAGCGCCGAGCTACTCTGACCACGTCATGTACAACAACATGTGCTACACTGTGCCATCGATTCCTCAGAGCTCGTACGTGTCTACTTCTATTCGCCCTAAGGAAGAGACCTTGCAAAGTTTGGAGCTTAGGCCACTGCCTTCTATAGAGAGTATCTCCCCTCGGCCTTTTGCGGTGGTGAATCAGCAGATGATGGTGAAAGCTTACCAGGATCTCCACTACGTGCCGGGCGAGGTCGCTCGGATCTCGTACTACCATCCGTACGGAGTCCAGTAGGTTCTGTGTTAGATAAGTAAGTAGTGATAAGTAGATTATTGGTAGTGAATATACGTGGCCATTATTTTGATTGTTTCGATATATTTTTTTGAATTTTTTTACCCAATGTCTATGCAGAATTTCATAATTCATCAAACAAATTTAACTCTCAAATTATTGCCAGATATTACTTTAGGAAACAAATCACACTATTATTAAATAGGGGAAAGTTTGTGTGTAAGGGTGTGTGTAAGTATGTTTGTTACTTCTTCAGGCTCAAACGGATGGATGGATTTTAATGGAATTAGGTACCAGGATAGACCACCAATGTTTTAATACTTAAAAATCGTACAGTCATTTTATACAAATTGCTCATACTCATTTACCTAAGAAAGAAATTATCACTCAGCCAAAACATTCAAAACAGCCTATTTTTACATCAATCCCCGCATATTTCCATTTTCAAGCTCAATGTAACAGAAAAAACTGGCTGTCGGAAGTAGTAGAAATAATGTACGGATCATGACGAGACGGTTCCACAGATTGATCGCTTGTCACTGGTAATTGATTTGGGTGTTTGCGAGGGGGATTGTAGCGATTCAGATGAACTGTTTTTCAGTTTTTTGAGTACGAAAATGAATCTTCAGAGACGTAATTATATTTACCGAAAAGCTTATATGGTACTTTCTAAAAATATGACATATAGAGGTAATATTGTATTACAAGAGAACTTTTACGTTTTTCAGCACTTTCATTTTGTTTAGATTTTAGCAAAGGGGGAAATACCTCCAAAATTTCAGATTACAGTTTCTAACACCTAATGCACTAGAATTACCTACTATCTCTATTGTACCACTCCTCCACGTACCGGAACATTTCAGCACAGCCTTCGACAATGCAGTACTCCATTCAAACTAATAACTACCCTACACGTCCTAGATAAAGTTCGTTTTCCATTACCTTAGTACTAGATCAAATCCTTCTGCATTATCTAAGTTTCGTTCGTTACTGTAATTCGGAATATCCAAAGAGCTGTAGGTACAACTGTTCTGAAGCAGATAATTTTGAGCTCTATTCCAAGGCATTAAAGACGATGGTAGAAAATTAGAAATTGTGAAGCTTTCAGATATTCACACTAGATACAAAACGTGGCAAACTTTGCACAATCAAAAAAGGTTTTTAACACAAAGGATTAGGGGCGTGCGCAGACTGTCACCAGTTACACAATCGGCATAAGCGTCTTTCACATACGAAGAATGAATGATGGATGAATCACGTCGGATCCAGCTTTTTCCACGAGATGCAACGTTACCTTATTCCGCCACTTTCACCCCTATCTCTATTGCTATAAGGAAGTTTTTCATGCAGCCATGTAAACGTAAGGTTCGCTAGATATCTCTGTATATTCATACGAGGCGCAAATGGGCCAAAAGTTGTTTGCTGAATATGGGACGGACTAAGAATGCCTTACAAAGACGTAGGTTTTCGGGAAGAGATTTCCCAAGCGGCAACTGATGTGTCTATTGTTGGAGATTCCTCAAATCTTTGAGGAGGACAGTACCATGAATGGACAGAAAAATCTTTGTGAATGTGGTATAATTTAATTACGTGATAGATTAGCACTGCATACAATCGGAGTAGGTATGTAGCGCCAATTTTTTACTTTACACGAATATAATTTTACTCTATCACTCAAGAGTAAAAAAAGTGTTCCAAATTATTTCGATCAACGAGACAATGAAGATGCGGTCCATATCTTGCTTGCATACTTTGAAACAGACAACTTACATACGAACTTAGCAAATTACTTTAAATAGCTTATAAATGTAAAGCTTTTCTGCTGTTTTCTCTTCCAGTGTTTTCTAAATCAACTCACATGACACTTGGCCATTGCCGTATTCACATTCAACTTTCCATCTAACTATGCGTGGATCTCCTAACAATCTTCATACATTAAAAGGTTTTGAACATGCAGTACTTGTATTTACACTTAGCACAGGGTTTAAATAAAACAACGCTAAACACGCGCAATCTAAAAACTCAAAGAATGCCCAGAAAAGTTTAGTTTAAAAGTTATTTATCAAAATATTGGCATAGGCAGGGACCCTGCAGTGCGACAGACCGCGAAAGAGTTGGCGAGACGAGCTAGATGCCTATGAAAGTGACTGGCAAACGAAGACACTGGATTGGAGTTACAAAAGAAAGTGGGTGAGGCCTTTGCCCAACAATGGGACATTTTATAAATGCGAATGTTTGTATGGATATGCAGATGGATGTTTGTTAACACGCAAAAACTACTCAACTTTGGCCGAAACTTAGAATTTTCATTTTTTGTGACTAGCACGCGAGCGAAGCCGCAGGCGGATACTAGTAGGTACTCCTAATAAATTCAAAAAGGTGGCTGCGCCTATCGTGATAGACCCTATTCAGAAAATATAGAGTTATGTTTTCCATCACGCGAACCCGGTATTTTCCAAATAACTCTTAACAACAACTACAAAAGTCATCGCTAATGGAAAAGTCAAGAAAAACCACTTTAACTTGCCCATTCTTCAGCCGGCATGAACGAAAGCAACTCATTTACATGAAACACTCGTTTACAATTTGTTTTGAAGCACCGAATAAAGTTAGCGTTTCTGTATCAAAACAATATTTTGCCTTGGACTAAAAACTGATAGATAAGACGTAAGTACGATGGGAAATGTACAAATTAAACAGAAATCAAGATGACTAACTACTAATAAACGCCCGCGACCACGGTTGTTGCAACACAGCCGAAACGTCGGAAAATAATAAAAGGTAAATTACGCGATAAAATCCTGTAAATTTATATTTAAAAGTATGAATTCTGATCGCGAAATTTAAGAAAAACTACTAATAAACGAACTTTTTGATCACATCTTAATGGCTGAATGAATTCGAATGAAACTTGTCTCTTCTTCCTGCCCTTATCCCACTATGTTGTGTTCTTCTCCCGTTTCCCTCTATCAGACGTCATCTCAACACTCACTTCTTTCTTACTCATGATTGTCATCTTCACACAGTCCATCCATCTTTTCTTTGGCGTACCTCTACACCTATATCCAATGAAACTTGTATTGTTCCAAAATAGAAGCTACTGCAGATGCTATTGGACAAGGCTACTCTGTTTTTATTTATTCTTAGCACTCCCCTAAAATATTAGCAGCGCTAAATGCGTCGCACAATGGCCCGAATTGCGGTATAAATGACAGAAACGGCACAACGCACGGAATAAATGGCATAAATGAATTGTGCCCGGAAGTTCGCTGTGTCAAATGAGCCGGAACTATGGCCGGAGAGTCGCATCACTGAGGGTTTATGTGTTTACTGGTGTTCAAAGGATTTAGTAATGGATAATCGTTGTTTATAGCTCAGGCAGTTTTTGTACTATTTAATCTGTGGTGTATTACCGTTGTGTGTGTTTCACAATACTCGTTCGTTCGTATGAGCAAGTGGCCAACTCTGGTGACGAAGTTCTTAGGCCGCCTAAAGACCCCCGTCATGGCTTAACGTCTTTAAAAGCCGGGACCGACAATTTAATGTGCCCTTCGAATTACGGAATCGCTCAGCTGATAATGCCACTTGCGGTCACTCATACAAGTTGTGACCGCTCAGAACGTTGCTTGTTAATTTTCTTTATTACATTTAGATTTTTTAATCGAATCAAATTATGCAATCAAATAAGTGAATCACTCAAACTACCCCAAACAAATCATCGGTAAACACCTCACACCCCCTCACTCAATAACTCTTTGCGCATCAAACAAACAATTAAATGAAGCAATCGCAACAGATGTTCAAATAAACGCAGAGTTTATCAATCACGTTGTAGATGGGAAATCGAAAATGCCGGATAAAGCCGTAAAACTGTAAAAATAGACGGGGTGCTTATTTTTTTAATTATCTCACAGCAACTTAATACAAAAAAAGAACTGTGTTTTATATTTAAATATTATAAGAAAATCCTTTTTTCCTGTTTTGAGACTTGCCTTATTTGTTTGCCTTGCCTTGCCCGAGTGGACAGTACCTACTTAGGCTAAAAAAGTAGGCTGTATTTTTTTTAAATCATAACAACATCATTATGGTTTATGTTATTTAAATACCTGTTATTTTTCTGTTTTAAATCAACTGGTTCTTGTTAATTCCTTATTAAAATAGGATTAGAATAACCATGTATGGCCGGTAAACTATTCCATTATAAATCACATCACTTGCATGCCGTATGTTTTCAATTAGCTCATGTTATATTATTTATTCGAACGCCCCACAATTACGTTACAATTTATGTGTAATTGTTAGATTTTTATTAAAGTGACGATAATTTCCAACACATCACTTTTTTCGTATCATTTGAGTTAACTGCGTTTAAAGGCAATTTCATTTAATGTTATTTATTTTGTTTTCAATATACAATTTTTTTGTTCCTTGCTTTTCACTAAATATTATGCATGTGTAAAATAAGGCAATGTTTTTGCTCTATAAGAAAGCAGGTTCTTACTTATTAATATAAAACCACAGAAAAATATAATTATGATAGGTACCTACAGTTAAATGTATTGTCTTGCGTTATTGGTTTATTGAGTTTCAATGCTTTTAGAAACTTTACAACGCTTCACATTCAAACGGCAACGGTATTCAAATCATCAAACAAATCCTTTATCTTTAAGTTACGAACGAATTTACGAACAACATTTGGAAGTATTCTGCATGGAGAATACATTCGCAATAATTCCGGTGGCGTCGTAAATGGCCACATTAAGCAGCTTCAGGGAATTGTGGTAGATGAGAGAGCCGATAGTGAGGCTGTGAAAGATTGGTCATGGTATAGATTTTGCTGTATTACCATTTAAAATATTATTAAACTTTCGCGAATAGTGCATTGTAATAAAACTCAGATAAGTAGGTATAACTCAATCCAAAATATTATCGGTCTTAATACCGTTTTAACCTTTGAATTTGTTTATGTTTTGAATATAACTAGGTTTAAAAAACTTGTTGTGTTTTACTCATACTCAATCACTTACCTAATACAATTTACGTGTTAATCATAGATGATACAATATAATTACAGTTGTGAAGCTATTGCTATAGAACAAACTTTTAATTGAAATATTGGCTTGCGCCGATTCGATTAAAACACCTTTGAAATAACGAATAGTCTGTTATTACTCGCTAAAAACAAAGCTAGTCTACCTAAGTCTTTTTATTCAGTAGTATATTAATATAAATCAACAATCCTTCACTATTCCTGGGTCTAGGCGGAAAGGAAGGCCAAGAAAAAATGGATGGACGTAATCTTAAAAGATCGATTGCACTGTAGTGTCTTCTTCTTCCACTTCGCTCTACTCATCGTCGTTAGATAGAGCGAAGTGGAAGAGGAAGTCCAGGAAACCAGACCCCCGATCAGATGAGAATAATAATTCTTTGATGAGAGAGAGAGTATGGAAATTAAATGCAAATTAAAGGCCGATTCTCTCCAACCTCTACAAAATAACACAGTCATAGAGACAAAGTGATTGAGTCGGAAGACGCAACTTTGTCTCAGCACGATATCACTCACTCAATGGAATGAACAGAAAGTCTTGGAATTGCCACTAAAACGTATTTTAGTTTGATTAACACTTAGACGGGTTTATAGTGACAGTCAATATGATAATGACTTGAAAGGAGTTGGACAATATTGCTAAGTGAGTGGGTGAGTAGAGTACTTATACATTAGAAAGTAATGTTGGAAGCTAGTATACAGGGTGAGGCAAGTCTGACACCGTGAGAGTTATTGAAAAGTCATGTTAGGAGTCACGTACTTCGATAACTCGATAACGGTCGGTTTCAAGCTTCCCCTAAGTGACCCTGAAAAAAAACTCAACCTGTAAACTAGCTTTTTTCTATACAGCAGCGTTCAAGTGGTACATGTAAACAGAGTAGCTTAGCTTACATAATTACGTTGATTTCAAACCTTGTAGTTAGTTTTGCATTAACACGAACTCTTAACGGTGAATTCGTCACTTTGAATGAAATCGTCATTTAAAAAAAGTTCGATATTGTGAAAAGCTAAAGCAGGACAAATATAAACTTACTAAAAAAACTAGATCACTCTACATCCCATACCTACTTATAACTTAGCAGTCCATTAAAATAACATGTACTGTACATACCTATGAAAGAATAGAATGTAAAATGTAATATTGGATACCATTTATAATAATAAGTAATCCAATAAATACAAAGCTAGTTATACAATTAATTTCAATAACTTCGACATCTTAACTATCAATCCCCGAATTTTCGCACAAAGCACCACAGAATAAAAAGTAACAGAAGGACATTATAGCCACAACGCATTAGGAGCAGGAAATGGCGTACACATTCAGTATTGTGCGCGAGGAAAAATGATATAATATCATAACATCCTCTATGACCATTACTGGGCTTGTCCGCCCAACAACAAAGATGAGGTAAAGGTTTTATTTGTCTCTGTTGGGACTTATTCAGTGAGGCAAAGTGTAAAGGGTTACTAAGCACAATCAATATTCATAATTAATGATTTGATAAATAGGTGGACATTTCCACAGATAGACAGCATGCACATTTTGACAATATTTTGGATATTTGTTTAATTTTGAGTCTCATTAATTCTCAAGAACTTGCTAATACGAAGCTTACAAAAAAATGAACAGCTACTATGATATTTCATGATGCAGGTTTTTTTTACAGTAAATGGCTAACTGGCGATTGGCGACTGATTCGCCTACATATTTTGTAACATTTTTGGATACGTGATTATTATTGTATAAATTATAGAATATATACGGATTGAGAATTAAAAAAAAACTACATGTAAGTAGCTAGTCTATGCCCTCCGCCCTACGCGAGACAAATCGCTAGCTAGCCATTTGTCAAAAAACCTGCATCCGCCCTGTGAAAGCAGTCTTTGTGTCGTCTTTGTCATCACGAAGCCTTTTTTACGCACTTCTCTATACGCTATCACAATGGAATAAAGTCGAAACTCCTGTAACACTTTATGACAAAGTTTTGTAGGTAAAGAAAGAAAAGTGAATACAATGAAACTTTTTGATGATAAAAATCAAATACCCTTTCTCACACTAAAACACAAAGTAGTTTTAGATTCCACTCAGTCACTATAGTAAATCTACCACTACCAGTGGACAAAAAGAATCAGGATAAAACTATACGATCATATTATAAAACATATTATTATTATGCAAACGGGTATTTATCACGAATTTTACCGTTAATATTGTTCTTAAAAATTCTTTATGTCTTTCCGCAACCACGGCTGGTGCAATCCGGTCGAAACGTGGGGCGAATGTTAAAGGTAAAATTCGTGATAAATACCTGAATATAAATACGTGAAAAAACTGTTCTGATCGCGAAAGTTTATAAAATACTATAAAAGTCTATCTATACAATCATGTTTTTTTGGATACTCCTACATCCTAATTAATTAGATATTCTTAAATTTCCAGATATTCAAGATCCTAGGCTATCTAAATAAAGGAACAAAGCCACGTCCTAATTCACATTTATAATGTCTTTGACTGTGTATTCGACTAACTGACAATGTGACAAAATTTGAAATTCTCAGCGTATTTTAACAGTTTTGTTCATCAGTTTATTATTAATTATAACAATACTCAGCTGAAGCAGCTTTTCATAAAATACACTTCATTTATTGAAAAAGCGACTAAAAATTAAAAGTGTCATTTTAAAAGGACAGTTCGGAAACAAAAGTATGAAATGAAATGAGAGTGGACATCGAAATGTCGGCGATAAGCCAACTTTAAAAAGTACAGTCAGCATTAGTAAATTGACAACTTTTACAGTATTATATTTAAGTAGGTACCTACTATTCATTATTTTGCAGTGGTTCAATAGCTGAAATAATATAATTCTATCTACAATGCTTTTTGATAATACAATCTTAATTAGTACTTAGATACAATTATTTATGTGTGGCCTTAGCCTCGCTTCTAAAAACGTTTTCCTCCAGGCATCCTCTAATTATTTCGATAAAGTATGTGAGATTGATCATATTATAAGCTAGAACGGACTGTGCTAATTTGTCTACATTAAACAGTTATGCATTTCAATGATATTAAGTTGTGTTTAATATTGTTGTTGACGGTACAACGGGGTAGGCAGGGGGATTAAAGTGGCGTTTTTGTTATCTCGTTTTGATGTATTGTAATAAGAGTTGGTATCTTTTATCCGTCATTTAAATTTTTATCTTTTATACTCAGTGTTGAGCCTGAGTCTTTGTTCAGAGCAATGCTGGATGTTGTCTTGCTTGTCGAAATTGATCAATATTAGATTAACATTTATTGTATAGTTTTGTCAATGGTAAATATAATATTCGGTGTGGACCTACGTTACTAAAATTTCACTTTTTTTAAATACGTAGCCCAAACAAACAATCTTTGCAGTCAACTTTCACACCGTAAGTCAAAGTTTCCACCCTAACTTGCACAAAAATATCCAAAGAGGTTCTCAATAACACCGACACTCGAAAAAACACTTCAAGACTCTTTGTTGAATTTTTTTTAATACTGGCCGCAAAACAATCCACGTTCGAAATTCAAAAGAGAAAACAAAAAAATGGCGCGATTAGATCTTTAAGTGGCGAATAGTGGCCGCGGTTTCTCATGGGGATATGTTTTGGTACAGCGCAGAGGGAGCCTGGTTGGTCGGGTGCCTGTGATTTTTGCTTTTTCGTGGATGTGAAAGTTTTAGTACAATTCACTACTATGTAAGTATAGTATAGCAATTCCATCATTGCGATAGCAACCATTTAGGTTGCTATCGCAATATCAAAACGATCATTTGTTTCACTAGGTACCTACATACTTTGTTATAATGTCTCAGAGAGTTTTAGGCAAAGCTAAATTAATTAGCACTACTGTGATCATTATAGTGATCTCTACACAAAGACAGAAATGCTGACTATAAAACCAATTTTAATCAGTTTTTCTCTTTCACTTATTTACCACTGTAAAAGTAAAAGTTTATTTACCACTGTGATAAAAATAATCTTAAGAGCTAGTAATCTAACTCCTGTTCCTTTGCGGTACTGTATTATTCCAGTAATAAGTTATTAGAACACGTTGGTATACATAACTCAAATGCCATTGTGAAATGACTTTGTTGATCACTTGCAAGTTTTACAATAGCATATCTAGGAAATCTATCCAATTCTATTTGGCCTTTTTGGTTTAATATAAAAAAAAAACTCAAATAAAAAACTTGGACCACATAGGTCAATCGCATCATGTTATTTAAAATTTAAACTTTAAAGCACTTATATTAAGAGTTCCTTTCCTATACTAATAAGTATATACTCTCTAAAAGAAATCCATCGGTTTCATTACCCATGGTCACCGTATGCTAAGTGATGGCGTCTCGCAGCGATCCCACGGGTGGGAATTAGCGCTCAATTGGCGAGATGATTCGATTTGCGCCCCGCGCGCGCTCCACTGACCGTGGCTCCGGACGCAAGGAAATCACTTTCTTGGACCGTGCGAGTTTTTTTCTTGGAAGTGATTTTATGTCAAATCTAATGAGGCCCTCATTATAAGGGTAATTTAAAAATAAAATAAAATAATTATGATCACAACAGTATTCCCAGATAGCTATAGGTAGACAATTTTATTCAGACCTTTTGGCAATTTTAGATGTAAGGTGGTAGTCAAAGGTATGTCCAAATACATATTTGGTACATGTCCTCATCTTGCAGAAGTAAATTTTTCATACGTGTGTTTTATTATTTGTAAAATATGTTCAATGTTTATTTTTAAGCTATTAGATATACTTTTACTAAAACAAATAAAAAAGTAGTTTTAAAATGTCAAAAAGAAATACGTAATAAAAAAGTATTGTACCGTAAGTGCCGATTTCATGATTATTATTTTTTTGAAAACAGTTTGTTTTTAGGAAAGCTAAAACTTTTTTGTTGTTTTTGTTCCTACTGTTTCTTTGTAGCTATAGTATCTACGAGAAGACGTAGCGAGCTACGAAATGCTACGGAGAGCCTACGAAGAAACTGCTACGCATTTACTACATACAAAAATATTTTTTATTATGCTTATTATTCGTTTCAAGAAATTACAAATCATTGAAAAATATACAAAGATCAAAACTTAAAGAGTACTCAAGTACCTGGTTGAAAATAAAACCGTTCCCTTAGCACTTATAAAAGAAATACTTGATTTTATAAAACTTAATATTAATTTATAAGCCCGTAATCATAACTATCAATTTCAACCGAGTGCTCTCGTCTCAAGTGGCCTACATTACAAGCTATGAACAAGGCGCCATTGTGTACGGAACCATTGTGAATTATTATTTGAACCCCGATCAGATAGCTTTGTAAAATCGTTTAACTGATCGAGATATTTTGTGTTTGTTTCAAACTGGTTTTTGTTTATTATAAGTAACTAGTTTACCTGTTGTTACAATTGTTTGATGGAAATAATAATTTTAACCAATAAATAGCGAATACAAACGGTTTTAATTCAATGTTTACGATGACTTCTCGATTGCTTAGATATTGGTTCGTTCGTTCGTTCGTATGAGCAAGTGGCCAACTCTGGTGACGGAGTTTTTAGGCCGCCTCAAGGCCTCCGTCATGGCTTAACGACTTTAAAAGCCGGGACCGACAATTTAACGTGCCCTCCGAAGCACGGAAGCGCTCAGATGAAAATGCCACTTGCGGTCACCCATCCAAGTAGTGACCGCTCAGAACGTTGCTTAACTTCAACGATCTATCAAGAACGTCTTAGCAAGCTTCGCCACGAGCGCTTCAATATGATATTGGTTATATATTCGATCGGTTAGTTTCTACTTTTTGGAATCCATTGTTTATGTTATTCTTTATCAGGATGAAATTATAATATGACACTTTATCAGAATTTAACATGACATGAGGTAATTGAATTAATATTATGAGTTAAATTATAAAAATCAATTGTTTTATAATTGTTGTTTTAGACACTATATTATTTGCTATGCTATATTTGTACCCATCGGTAAGAAAACTCATATATTTATGATTTTATGTATGTATATAGTTATATTCTTCATTCCACATGCCACTAGCTTATGAGAATATTCATTCACATAAAGCTACGAGTGTTATTAATGCAGCTAATCACCAATCAATTTTCAAATAAGTCACAACCACGCTTCCCGCCCAGCAATTGCTCGAACAAATGCGCCACAGCATGCCTAGCAGTCAGTACAATAATGACAGACGATATAACAGTGTAAGTTGTATCGTGAATTGGTTGTTTTCACACGACGCGCTAATCATTACATGTGAACACTGTTTAGATGTGCGGCTCCACTGTCACACGATTCGAAGCAATGAAAGGTTTGAATGCTCTCCCGTTTTATAATTCCAATGGAAATGAGATATTATTAGAATTATTATTAATTATTTAGAAATTATTATTATTATTATTAGCTATAAGTTTTAGATATAGCCCTCCTGAATTTATTAAAAAATGAGCCTGCTATTAATAATTATCCTATGATGAAAAACAAAAGTAAACCTGTCATTTACATGCAAGCAGTATGTTTGCCTTATTCTAGATGGGTGATTCAAAGCTGTTTCTTTATTTGTGTACTTTAAAACCTCACTCGCAAGACTAAAAAGTAAAAACAAAATAAATATCTTGAAAATATTCATTAATTTGAATAACATTATTCCAAATACATATTTGGTACATGCCCACATTTTGCAGAACTTAACTTTCTATACGTGACAGGTTGAAAGCCCATCGACACTATAAACTAGCAAACTGGTTTTCTCGCGATGTTTTCCTTCACCGTTAAAAGCTTGTGTTAAAGCGCATATACATTTTTCGACACGATAGTTTCATTGATGCACGGATTCGGATCCACGGCCTTTGGATCTAAATTCGAAGTCGTGTTGGACAACTGGTTCCAACACGACTATTGAATGCATAATGTCGTGTTATATTAAACATTTAACAATGGACAAAAACCCGTGGGCGTGCGCTAAACGAATTGTCGCTCGCGGTACCGCGCGCAAATTAGCCTGTTTGTTTCCCCCGCCATTGTAGTGTGCGCCCGCCTTTATGTGGAGTGTGCGGTTAGCTTAATGCTAGGTCTCGGGTTACTTTCCAGTTTGTTTGGATTTATTTCCAGAGGCCAATAACTTGAATTGTATACAAACATTCAGAATTGTGCAAGCTAAATTGTAAGCACAAAAGCTGATCGAAGAAAGGAAGGCAATCATAGTCATATTTTGATATAAGAAAAAGCTTACCTACACGACTGTCATTTAAAGCTAGTTTGTAGGTAGGTATGTTTGCAAGAGACAATGATATCTTTCGATAAAACTTATTAAATAATAATTCAGTAGTCATCAGGTTACCATAACGCAAGCATTAAATTGCTTAGCTTGGGACTAAATGGCGCTGGGTGGAATGTCCAAGGATATTTATTTATTATATATTCCGAGGGAAGATAAAATAGTGAACAAGGCAATTGATTGAATGATGAGATGATTTTAATTATTGTTACTGAAATAATCTCACGAAAGTTTATACTTCATTTATTATTCTACTTTTTTATTCATCTCTATTAAATATTATAAAATTACCTTGTACCTTAAAATTACCTTGTTGTATTTAGACGTAGCTTGTAGATAGGTTAATTGCAATTAGCTTGGACAAACCGCGTCGCCGATACCTCTGACAATTGAATTAGATCGCTGTTTCATAAATGTATGATACTCGTAAGCTGACACAGTGTAAAAAATCTAGTTGAAAATCGAAAAACAACATCCAATAGACACAAACTACCTGCTTTGTTGTAAAGTGAAGACTAATAAAGTGAAGATAATTTCATTCTTTTTAATTTCACTAATTTTAAATAGGTTTTAACCAAGGCTTGGTTAAAACCTATTTAAAATTAGTGAAATTAAAAATAATAAAATTACGATCTCAAACTGTATTCCTTAAATACCATATTTCTTTCACAAACATTATAAATAGTGTCAGTTATCCGTTCAACAGTAATAATTGAACTACTTAATAATTACTTAATAATTGAAACACTAGAAATTGATGTCTAAAAACTAAAAAGATCTGAATTAATTTGTCTACCGCATCTTGGTAATACAGTCTCGATCATATTCCACTTCATATTTCATATAGAAATTTCTAATATTTTTTTAATTTCTTATTTTAGGAAGTATAAAATTAATGTGTACCGCAGCTTTCAACTGCAAGCATTCGTCAATGATTACTATTATTACGCCATCAAATTTCGGTAAGCTAGGTTTTGAAAAAAAGCTCATTCATTGATGTGTATAGTTTTTGAGTATCAACCGTTGTTTGTTAAAAATAAAGATAAAGACAAAGATCATTAATTTGCGAAACATGTGCGATTATGATAAAACTGGGTATAGCCGCAACATGTTTTACCGATTTCGGTATGCAAAGTGACAGAAATGGCATTTTTTATGCAATCGTAGGCTGATTAGTTATGTAGTTCAATTGAAATACCCTTCTGAACCCCTACACACAGTGTCTCTCCGGATACACGCCACCGGACACCGGGAGTCGCAGGTTATCCAGATTTCGCCTCGATAGATACGCGGCCCATCCACCGTGCATTTGACCACATTTCTAAACTGAATTTGCAATTTTAGCCGGATTAGAACTAAAGCAGATAGTTTCTGTGGCAAAATAAGAAGTCACTTTATTTGCGACATAGTTCCTAATAGGTGAATTTTTTTTTTTTTTTTTTGTTGGCTCATAATCAATCAATATCAATAATTTATTTATTTCTCTAAATATAACTCGGGACTGATAGGAAGTATAATCTTACACTTGTTTATATCTAAATCTTAACTCAGCAAGTGGTAGAATTAGATGAAGTTGAATATATTTATGAACCACGGCATTTTTCTTTATCAATTGATTAGATAATCCTACAGTGTTAAAAAAACAAGAGTTCGTTGTTAGATAATTTATTTAGTGTGTTTTAGTGAGTTTGGTTTATTTATTAATGAGTTTCGTATTAGACTCGTAAAATTATGTTAGAAAGTCGTTAAAATAAAACTCAGCTATCAAAAGTAGTTTATACTCTCCAAAATCTGTGACAAAATGAAGTTGTTTTAGAAATGTTTGTAGCTTAAATAACAATTTCAGCATAAAATTCATTCATTAGTCTGTTCCTAAATTATTTCCGAACTTCCTCCGAATTCCTAAGAACAAAATTGTATATGGATAATTTAGGATATTTCTACTACCATCTCTTCTTGACTTAGGTAAGTCAGTTCCACATGGCGTTAACGATAATTTTTATACGAATGAGACATTTTAACTAAAATAATTACATATTTAAATTTTGGGCTAGTCTTCTTCAATTTATCAGCAATGTGACATCAACCATTACAACTTTCGGTCATGTGTCGGCATAATTATGATATATCCTGACTCTGTATAAACCATCTTTAATAGATTTAAAGCCATAAAGGTTTAGTAAAAAGCCAATAATGATAATTTTCTTTTGTCGAGGCTTATTCCTAATTGAGGGAATAAACAAAAGGGCTGTGAGATGCAAGGGCAAAACGGAAGTACTCAGGGTACAGACTAAATAACAGTACCTATATGGTTGACAAAGACAGAGTCCGCTTCGGGCTTACACTAATTGTGTAAGTGCATAATGAACTTGTTTATGGCAGCCCTGTAGGCAGCTCCATCTCATCAAAACAGCTCTATTACAATAAAATAAAGTTACATTTGGATTGTACTGGAAGTTAGTTATCAATCCTTTACATTTAGCTGGACTTTCAAGCTTGTCTTTGAAGAAATATGGTTGCTTTTCATTTGATTATGTTTAAGATAGGAAGTGACACATCTTGACACCCCAGTCTTTCTACACATCGCACTTTTGCATTGTCCCGCGAGTTAATTAATAAGTTCTCGCACGAAATAAAGAGTTGAAGAGAACTTTGGTTGTTAGTACGAGCATTTATAATAAACTAGGAACCTACTTCACGTTGTTATAGTAAAACTTTGGCAAGTATTTTATTCATTAATGATAACTGTATTAGGAGTTGCAAAAATTATAAATAAAAGAGAGCAATATAAATTATGAAAATAAGATCACTTTTACCTCAATCTGATTGATTGTTTAAAATTTTTGTGTTAAAAAAGACAAAAACAACGAATATTCTTGCGAATGTTACATACATTCGCAAGAATAATTTCGTTGTTTTTGTCTTTTTTAACACAAAAATTTTAAACAATCAATCAGATTGAGGTAAAAGTGATCTTATTTTATAGATTTGTACATACTTTCATCCAAATAGACTTTCATGATTGTAGGCACACGAAATTATTCTTGTACATATGTGTGAAAGAAGTGTTTTAAGCTATTGCATAGCTTCTATCGCGGGCCTTGAGCGTGGAGACCGAATTCAGAAATTCCTTAACGAAAATAATCTAACACCCCCCACTCCGAAAAAATGCTATGCAATAGCTTTAAATTATTTTTTTTTTATTTTAAAAAATATTTTAAACTAATATAAAAAAAACATTTTACCGCGGCAGTCTCCGAGTGCCACACGTCTTTTTTTTTAGTTTTTTATAACGGTATTGAAAACTGGACTGCGCTCTACCTAGAAACAACTGTCGCTAATTTCAACAAAATGTCATTATTTTATCCCTGGTTTTACTTCTCCGAAAAATCTGCGGCACTTCTGCTGACATCTGTCAAAAATGAAGCGTGTCTCAGCTATTATTTTAATAATGTGATACTAAAGCTTACTTCAAAGGAATTAGGGTTAATATTGTTTAACGGAATTTGTAACGGATTTTAAGAACAATGTTCAAAATGTTTACTGGTTAGAAGATTTAAAATTACTTTATAGTGGTAATGAAGTTTTGTATTTATGTTTCTTTGTCGGTGCTTAGTGCTTATGAAAATAATACTCTTTTGTTTTGTTTGTAGTTTGCTTTGCATTATTTTACAGCTATAGGCTATTGATATTCGGCACGAGTAAGTTTAAAAACAATGCTTATAATTTGGATAATTATCATAATAAAACAAAAGCAAAAGAAATTAATAAGTGTTTCTGGTGATGAAAAGTAGTCTTAATTTTCAGATGTTTAGTTAGGTACTACGCTATTTATTGTTGAATTCAAACAAGTTTCTCCAAAATTAGCGAACTTGACGACTATACGTATATAAATGGTGATATGCCTTTGATCAGGCTTGAACTCACATAGGATCCAAAAAACTTTTTAAATTACATTTAAATATTATGTTTTGGATTCTATTTGTGACAATGGATTTTCTGTAACTGAAAAATAAAGGCGATCAGACGGGTTCTTCATTAGTTTATCAAACATACATATGAAAGGCTGCATTATGGGATTGCCGTCGGGGCCACAATGCGTATTATCATTGGCGGCCATTAACGGGCGCATTCTGTTGAAAAATAATAGCTCCTCCCGCGGTATGGGAGGATGTAGGAGGCAGGAAGGTCCACTGACATCTATCGGTTAACCGAGGCTTATTGAAGTATAGCAAGTGTTGCTCATGCGTTATGACTACCTAATAATTCTAAGTAATTATGGATCCATCCATTGAGGTTACCCATCAGTGATATTAAAAACTGAGCGCTTATTATTATTTAAATAAAAAAAATGTATTCAATTAAAAGTATCGCGTGCACCAATTTTTATTTTGTTTGAGTTATTATTTACGTTATTTTGACTAAGAGAATATAAATTCGAATTTATATTAATTAAATATTTACTGCGACCTTTAAACCCCGTCACCAAAATTAAATTTAAGTTTTACTGGTGTATATCTATCGGTTGAAGACTGGTCCTGTAAATTTCTAACTGGAACATTTGTTTCGACTGGTCCAATTCCAAAAGCATTTCATTTATATTTAGGTTTTCGTATAATAATACTTAGGTACTTGCTGACAAAGTGTACCAAAAATGTACATATCGAACTATGTAGTTAATCAGTAGCTGAGTATTAACCAACCGTTAGCCAAGTGCAAGTGATCCAAAAAAAGAAACCCTACCACAATAGTATGCTCTGTATATTCGTAGTGACTCGGGTGAGGTGTCATGGGAAATTTGAGAAAATTAAAATAGGAAGATGGGCGAATAGGCATTAAGCCAGCCTATATTGTGCAGCCCGGCCATTGTGCCATTACGTGAACTGTATTATGGTAGACTAACTAGCTAGTGACAGGGTCGCTGATGTGGCAGATTTGCCAAGTTTTAGGGAGTTTTTCCTTTAAGGAGATTCTGTATTTGTATGGTATTAGAAACTTTAATTGTATCACAATGTACAAGGACTTTTATACTGTCAAATAGGATTACTAAGGAGCTATTCTCCCTGATTTCAGACATTCAAGTTTTTTCGAATATTTCTAGAGGGTAGTTAGTCTGTTACTGACAAATGTTAGAAAATTACTGTTATGTTCTTTGATAACATTTAAAGACTGGGAGGGTTAATAATGATGATAAGCATTTGCAGTCTGATTAATCTTGAATTTTAAGGGTGTTTTGTTTATCGATGACTAAGAATTTGTGTAGGGTGTAGGGAGTCGCGTTGGAACAGGCATTAGAATCACCTAGCATGTAAAACGAAACTTAAGTGATCCTTGAGGTCCTACAAGAATAAATAAATTTTCTTTCTTTCTTTCTTTTATTTAAGCACTATCTCAAAAGCTCCTGTAAGATAATTATTTGACTTAAGCTTACGTAAGACAGTGATTTGATTTTTAATCGAGTTCCTCTCACTTGTTTATTTCAAGCCTATTGGTTTACATCGAAGTGATAACAGGGAAATCAAAACTATAAAACGGTCACCCTTGCTAGAAGCATCTGTCCCTTTCCCTCTTTACAAAGCTAGAAAGAGAGAAAATCCTGAGTCTCTAAAGTCTGAAAACTCAGTTCACATGACTGGAGGCGCGAACCTTTTGTTATGGTGTCGCGAAATAAGTAATTAGGTGCGATTTTCCATATTTTTTTACAAAATGGCGAATGCCATATTTTTGCGGACTGTAATGTTTTAATTAATAAGGTTGATGTCGTGTAATTTTTTTAATGCATGCTGGGGAGGAAGTTGGTCCTAGTTGGTTTACAAATGCCTTTTGAGTAGCTATATCGGTGGATTTTGAAATAAATGTTACGTAAAACTTTTAGTAGTATTGTAATAAAAAATAAAGTTAATGTACATCCAAGCACTATTTTTACCAGCTGTGTTTAAAATACCTAAGTGATATTAAAATAATATCTGATTCTAATTCATTAGAAAATATTCTGACTAGAGAACTAAACTATCCAAAAACCGAAAAGATATCCGCAAATCAGGCAAACTATTCTTTTGTCCCAGAAATGGAACCTACATCTAATATTATTAAGATAGAGTATTGAAAGAGGTATGAAAAGAAAGTTTTATTCTAACAAGGTACAAAAAACACATACACAGTCGTTGACTTCTAACAAGATGGATACATTGAACCAACGAGATCTCTTCGTATTCTTATAAGATGTTACTATATGAGAATATTGACTTTTTTGGCTCCTATCCTATACACTCGCGAGCAACTGAATTTATTTACTCCCAAAGTTCACGTACGAAGTACTTTACTAACATGTACAATGTACATTTATACGTACATATTTGTAGTTTTCAAGCATCACGCTTCGAGCGATCTTCATTTATTCGAATTAACTTTGAGACGTGATTGAAACACAAACATTTTTTTTATTGAACACAAAGTGTTCAATAAAAAAAATGTTACGGTGTCCTGGGCAAGAAATCTTGGCCAGGACACCGTGCAGCTTTCAGATGTGCGTCATGGGCATTGGTCGCGTTAAAGTCGACTTAAAATGTATGTAATTTTTATCGGGACGTAATAATTGTGTGACCTCTTAGTCACCATAGTAACGAGTAGATTATTTAGTAATGTATTTTTAAAATGGTAACTCATGAATGAAAAGACTATGATATTTTAGGTCGGTATCACCCACTGCCATCCCTATATCCCTATATAGACCTATTTCGCACTTCCGAATCTTCAAGAGCAAACAGAAACCAATATTCAGTAGTGGACAAAATCTGACACTGCAAATCTGTGTCGTTTTTTAAATCTGTTAAGCCTCTTTACGATTTTAAATTTACTATTTGTTAAATAGGGTACATAAAAGCAGTCGAATTACATCGTGATTGAGCCCGCGAGAGCTGGCCTACATCTCTTTATCCTCCTATTTACCATTATTTCTAGTGAGCTGAAATGATGATGAAAAATCTATACTTATATTAACCAAGGACAAACTATTTCTCTTATAATTAGGTACTTGGGTGCACAACTTCTGTTAAAACTATTAATAGCCAAGAATGCCAATTATCAGTTATCTGTTAAAACTCAAAAGGTGTTTATTTTACTGCATTGTTTAGTAAAGCTCGACCCTCGGCGGCAGACGACAAAGTAACTATTTTATTCTTAACTTAGTTTCATGAATATATAACTTAGACATAATAATCCCTCTTTTGTCGATGCAATAAAATATAGTGGGCTGTAAGTTTGCTTTGTTAAGTTATTGTCGGATTTAATATTTTTATTTGTGTAGTACTGTTTTTGGTAAGCGTGCCCAGGATGCGCAGGCAGTTTGTTCGATAACTGTACCTATTATTTTTGTTAGAATTTCTGCAGGGAAGCAGATGCAAGTTTATTATTTTATTTTAATTACTTATGTTTTTTATGAATTAGGTACTCTATCATCTTTTTTTTACAAATAGTTTCCGTGAACGCGATTAAATAAGTAGGTAAAAATATCGTATTTTGAGGGTTTTCCAAATGTTATCTGGGATTACATCTATACTAATATTATAAAGAGGTAAAGTTGGTTTGTTTGTTTGGGGTAATCTCCGAAACTACTCATCGGAATTCCAAAATTATTTTACTACGTGTAGCGTAGACTTTCCGAATGAACATAGGCTGCCTATATTTTATGAAGGTAGGTATCACGCGAGCGAAGCCGCGTGTTTATTAATACTTATCTACATACCTTGCTCAAATATGGGGCCTGTAAATCAGATAATGATACTGTTCTAAAAATCATCGTTAATTGCATAATTACATTTAAAAAAACTGAAATAAAATCTACTGTTTTACTAATTACATGTTAGCACACCACTCATCACATAAATAAATCATTATACCACAAAATGGGTAAGAGTAAAAAGTATTACTAAGTTATTTCATAGATGGCGTTACTAGTAGAACATGCCAACGTTCTGAACCGAACCACGACAATAGTGGCAATTCGGAGTATCGCAAAAGCTAAACTTAACTAATGTATGTATGTATGGGGACTCCCTTTTCCGCATTTAGCCTTAAAGGTGGTCCTTTATGCGTGGGAAAAAAACTAACTAAAAATGTTGCCGTCCCTTTCATAGCGATGGGAATAAAAAGGATGGCAATAATTTTAGTTAGTTTAGTTTAGCTTTTGCGACACTCCGAATTGCCACTAATACCGAACAGGGAATTTTGATGCTTATTATCCTGAAACAAATTCTCTTTTAAGTCACTTAATTATTTATTATCCTGAAACAAATTATCGTCACTTAATTATTTCGTAGAATCAGCGGCATTTTGTTGAAGAATTATAATTATTTTATTACCAAATGTTTGTCTTCTTTGTTATGACTTATGAGCTATTGTTAATAACCTTACCTTCTAACGGCAGTACTTAGAAGATATTGTTATTTTTCTGTTTGCTATTGTTTAAGCGCGTTGTAGTTATTTTATGGTGGTCAGTTAGTTTTATGGTGGTTAGACCGTTAGTTTCAGACGTTACAGTACCTAACATAACAATGACCGTAGCAGCTGCAAAAAAAAAAATGTACGGGACAGTTTACCCAAAAAAAAATTAGTTGGTACTATTGGAAAACACGCTCCATATACATGTTACATTATTAAAACTTACTTTAAAATGAATAAGATCGCTCCTGCTCGAAAAAAAGTAGGTATTAAAGCTGTTTTTTTGTTTTGTTTTGTGCGTTTTCCAAATAATTTAAAAATGTAAATTTAAAACGGAAAATTAGGTATCAAACACATCATTCAGAATCTATTACGTAGATAACCACAACAAAGTTTTTAATAAAATTTCCTACTCACAATTTCAGGAAATAATTTGTATCTTTAGACTAGTTTTTTTATCATCAAATTGTGTGGTATATTTAATGTAATATATATAAAAATTAATTGTTTGCGATAAAATGAGTTAATCAAAACATATCGCCTATAAAGTGAAGCAAGTAATATTATGATGTAAAATGTTTATATAGACATTATAAATATATCAAGTATTATATCCACCATCGTTATTCGGCTCTTTGGCTACTAGCTCCAAATTCCGACAGCAGGGTGAATACACCGCATAACGCCATGCCGTTGTCGACTCAAATGATCAGTAAAATTCTACGTTTAAAAGTTTTATTACGAAAACATGAAACGAACTCGGTTTATTGCACCTATTTAGTTTTTTTAACGTACGAATAATATTAAAAAATGTATATTAGCCCATATCATTTCAGTTTATTGACATATCAAAGCTCTAGAAAGAATCAAAAAGCGTGTATTCTATTACAGAAGTTACATCATGCATTGAGGCGCGACACGGCTACCAGCTGTACGAATGTTACGCGCCACACCATGCTCTATTGTTGCCGCGAGACGGCGATACAACAACTATTGTGCGAGAGAAAGAGAGCAAATCTTAGTAAAGGGAGGGCGAAGGCTCTACACGCGGGGCTGCGATTGGTCGCCACGCCGCCGCCCCGTGACCGCGCCCCCCGCGCGCCGAGACCCACACGGCCGCGCTCCCAACTCATCAGTCTATCGCCCGTCTTCGACGCGACACAATCGTCCTCTACCGTGCTCATTCACTGTATTGTGCCATACAACATTATTGAGTTAATGCTTTGAGATATCACGACTTAACGTTAAAAGTATAATCATGTCTACCCTGAGTCATCACCCTTACGCGTTTTCGATGCATCACGGCATGATCCCGGAGTACGCGAGCGCGCCACAGCCGCTGCCGGCCAGCTCTCCACAGTCCGAGGGCCATATCAAGCGACCCATGAACGCTTTCATGGTGTGGTCGCGCCTGCAACGCCGCCAGATCGCCAAGGACAACCCCAAGATGCACAACTCGGAGATCTCCAAGCGGCTCGGTGCCGAGTGGAAGCTGCTGTCGGAGATGCAAAAACGTCCGTTCATCGATGAAGCTAAGAGGCTGCGTGCTCTGCATATGAAGGAGCACCCGGACTACAAGTACCGCCCGCGCAGGAAGCCCAAGCCCGCTGGTGCCGGCGGCGCCCCCGGCGGTGGCGCTTTCCCTAGTTTCCCGCTGCCATACTTCGCTGGACCCGCTCCTTCGGTCGGACATCTCGAGGCTTTCGGCGGTTCGTACCCAGCAGTGCCTCCATACTTCCCGCATCAGCTGGAGCATCTGCAGTTCTCGAAGCTCATGGCGCCGACGGCTGAGAAGCTGCCGACGGTGTCGTCGTCGGCCGCGGCGGTGGTTTCGTCGTTCTACTCGTCACTGTACACGTCGCCGTCGGCTCCTCCGAAGCATTTCTCGTCGGCGCTGTTCCCCCAGTACCACGGCATGGCGCCGCCGTCGCCGGTGTCGCCCGCCACGCCGACGCAGCACAGCCCGCATGACGACCAGCTGCGGCGGCCCGTCTCCGTCATATATTGAAGACCGTTCTGCCCTCCTTGAAGGATCTAAGCTTTCGAGGATCGGCTGCCATGTGAACTTTCGATTTCGAGTGATGGAGATAGTGAAAGGATTCGATGAAAATATTTATTGATATTTCTAGAGATAAAAGTTATCGAGTGCGGCTCATATCAAGTGGCTTGTAAATATGTTGGGGTTAGAGCTAGGGTCGGAGGAGGAAAAATTGAGTTTTTACTGTGATTTATGTTTTGATGCGTCTTGGGATAAGTGTTGCGTCGGGTTGTAGATGCGAGAAGTGAGATCGAAACCAAAAAGAGATTATTTTCAATAGTGTCTCTACATTTAGCTGAATAGTTAGGTCTTGTCTGTAAATTCGATTTCGTTTAAGTGATTACCCTTGTCTATTGTTGAGTTTGATTGTTTATGTACTTAGTCATTTAGGAGTCTTGCTTTGTATTGTACTGTGTAGTTTATTTATTGAGCAGTGTAGGTTATCTGTAACGCACTAGCTGTCGCGGTGTAAGTTTATTGAGATATCAAAGTGTAAATTATTAGTAGGTATTGAGTATCGATGTGTACCAACGATGTATTATAATAATATTGAGAAAGTACTTTGTTAAATGCCATATAAATAAACAAATTGTTTTTATTTTAATATTTTCGTTTCTGTTGCCAACCCTTTAGAAATTAGCGAAACCCTTCAAAGTTAGGACTTTCATTCACGTCGGCGAAGCAGGAAGTTTGGAGTTGCTCATTTTGAAAACAAAAATTACTTTATACAAACAACATTTTTATGGAAGAAAAAACGGAACAGGTTTATTTTTTATAAAAAGGTGACATATAAGGGAGAAAATTACATTTAAACCGGCAGGTAGTCCGGCCGACGGCAGCAGTATGCCGCAATACCATTCGGTATTATGTACTCGTACTTTTACTTGCTTGCTTTGTTGTTTTGGTAAGATTTTGAAGGTTTCGATATTCAATATTCAATAGAAAAACAGTCAGTTTTATGAAGGATCTGGTTTAGAACGGTCTGCATATAATTTAGATGATTTACTTGTACACTTACCTTACCTTCATTTAGTTTCAAAATTATTTACAATATAACATCAGTCGAATTTAAGAAATAAGCAGATTTGATAGATTAGGTATACAGTATTAAAGTGTGTTGTAATTATGATTACTTAAGGACTTATTTTTTTTTAATATTAAACATACGTATACTTACTGTATAGGTT